>CM046958.1:32978643-34185242 GCA_025698475.1 Gossypium anomalum | reverse complement strand
GGTAGCTTGGCTACATATGTGGCACTTATGTGCAAACTTTCCATGTATCCGAATTATATTTCGATGTTCAACGGGTAAAATTCTACTCAAATGGAGGAATACTCGAGTTGAAAGGGACGTATTGGTAAGTGTTGTGAAATGGATATCTTGAACAAGTATGTACTTAACCCTCGGGTTGAAAAATCGATATAACAACAATATGGTAAGATGATAAATGAAAATGTGATATGAATGTCTCGGTGATGATCATGCAAATGATGTTTATGTTTGCTTATATAGTTGTGTTACTTGCTATTTGCATGTGAACTTACTAAGCATTTGTGCTTACTCCCTCCTTTTCATTCCTTGTAGTGTTGACAAGCCAGCTCGGAAATCGGAAACGGTCGGAGGCACGCTCACACTATCCGTATACCATCTTGGCATAATGGCTTGTATATTTTGAGTATGGCATGTATAGCATTATAATCATTTTGTATATATGGTCTTATGATATGGTTATTGAGTGGTATGGAAATGCTTGGTAATGATTAGCCATTGGAATGGCTAATCATGATCATATTTGGTGTTATGTATGCTAAATTGCTAGCTATTCCATGGGAACCATGAAATGGGTAAAATTTACCATAAAATAGATTCAGATAAGCAGAGAGTAGACGTGAATTTGAAAAATCACTAAAAATAGTATAAATGGAATTAAATAATGAATAAGTTATGGAATTGAAGCTTGATGAGTCTATTTTCATATGGATGGAACAAAACAGGTATATGAGTTATATTTTATGAGATGTTAATTTTTTGTGAAACAAGGCCAGAGCAATTTTTGGATCCCCTGTTCTGACTTTGGAAATTCACCATAAATTTTTCAAAGATAATTAGAAGTCATTATTTATATGTACAGATTCCTTATTGAGTCTAGTTTTATTAGAAATAAACGGCATAGTCATTGAAACTCTGTACAGGGAGATATCTGATTCGTAATACACAGAGGTCAGAGTAGTCGAACCCTGAAACAGGGGAGACTTTAACTAATAAATTGTACTAATTTGCTTGACCAAAAATTTTTTAAAAAAATTATTAAATATATATATATATGAGTCTAGTTTCAGGAAAAATTTATGGAATTGGATTTCGAGTTTCAGAACTCGAGATATGAATTTTTAAGCGACTGTGACGCAGATTGCTAGCTTGACTGAAAATTTTAAAAATAAATTGTTTGAGTTGTTTAAAGCAATGAATTAAGTCTGTTAACACCTCGTGTTCGACTCCAGCGACGGTCTCGGGTACGGGGCGTTACAGCCTTTGTAAAACCATGTCTGGGGCATAGCATCGGCACTGACATGAGACCTTGTATAAGACTATATCTGGGATATGGCAACGATATGTGGATCCATGTAAGACCATGTATGGGACATGGCTTTGGTATTCTAATTGGTGTATGATAATCCTGAGTGTCCTTTAGTATTCTGAGTGGTTCAACAGGCAATTTAAGATTTTTGGGTTAAGAGGTGGAATGATATGATTAAGAATGTATGGTACAGGTATGTACACTAAGCTTATGCTTATTGAGACCTCGAAATGTCGGGACCTTGGTGAGCTAAGATGTATGAATTATGACTATACATTTTGTTGCAATATCATACTAGCTTACATTGTGAAATTGAATATGGAATCATGTATGGTGAGTTCATGATTAGTTGAAAAGGAACTTATGGTAGTTATCATTATATTGCATTAAAACAGTTTTGGACAGCAGTCATTGTGGGACTTTGAAAAATCACCAAAAATGGTGGAAGTCGAATTAGAGGCTGAATAATATATTAAATTAAATCTTATTGAGTCTATTTTCATATAAAGGAAACGGTGTATGAAAAAGAATTTCATACTATGAGATATTTGAAATTTTGTGAGATAGAGTCAGAATGAATTCGGATTCCCCTATTCTGACTTGGTAAAATCACTAGAAATTGTACAAAAATAATTATGGGCTGGAATTCATATGATTAAGTATTTAATGAGTCTAATTTCAAGAGAAATATAATGGAATGATATCCTAATCCCATACTAAGAGATAAATAAATTTTAGTGAAGAAAGGTCGAAGCTGTCAAATAGCAAAACAGGGGATACTTTAAAGAATAAACTGTACTTGTTATCTAGACCAAAAATTCTGAAAATTTTACGGTAAGAAGATATGTGAGTCTAGTTTCAGGAAAAATTAGCGGATCTTAATTTGGAGCTTCGTAGCTCTAGATATAAATAATTTGGTAACTATGACTCGAGAAGACAGCATGACCAGAATATAAATATAAGTGCAATTATGGTTGTACTATCTTAAGAAGCATGTTAGCATGTTGCTTATTATTTTCATATGGACTTGCTAAGCGTAAAGCTTACTCCCTCCTTTTCATTTCTTTAGTGTTGACAGGTTAGCTCGGGGTTGGAGATCGTCGGAGGCAGCGTCACACTATCAAGTCATCAACTTAGGGGAGCTGACATATATATATGTTAAGCGTTTTCAAGTGAGTGGCATGTATAGAGACTTAGTTTTTATGATAGATGTTGTTATGAATAGCCAAATTATTGGCTTGTAATGATTTATTGTATATAGCCATGAGAGGTGGCTTATAATGATAGTGGCTTGTAAGCCAAATTATCCTGCGGTGTGCTCATGCTTTGTGATGTGATTATGTTTGTTTGCCATGAATGGGTAATGTATGGCACATGTACATGATGAATTCTTTAGGACCATTCGGCATGGTCATGGCTATGGAATAAACGCGTAAATTGGCATTAAGTTGTTGATGATTGAACATGGACATTTGAAGAATAAGTAAAGATTAATTATTGGGTAATATGTTATGGTTGGTTGTTAAAAACGTGCCTTAGTGAGGCATGCTAAATCATTAATTGATGCTATAATATGTATCTTTAAAGTGGTTAAGTTTGTGAAAGATTAAGGCAACAAAAAGGCTTGGAAAATAGCCTGAGTGCTGGCCACACGGGTTGAGACACAGCCGTGTATCTCAACCGTGTAGGGGACACGGCCTGGGGACATGGTCATGTACCTAGGGCGTGTGGAGTCTGTAGCATTTTCGTGAGAATTTAATTCGTCACGCGACCTAGCGCACGGGCATGTGGCTTGGCCATGTGGTCCGATTTGCTTGTTGACGCCATACTTAGAGATTTACACGGCTTAAGGACACAGGCGTGTCCAGGGCACACGGGCGTGTTCTTGTGTCCACACGGGCGTGTGACCGGGTTTCATGGAAAATTTTTCCAAGTTTTTCTGAAACTTCTAAAGTGACCGGTTTAGTCCCTAATTACTTTCAAAGTACGTTTAGGGCCTTGTAGGCCCGTTCAAGGGACATCATGCATATGTATGAATGTTCTTACAGAGAATGAAATTTTATGGCTCGGATTTGCATGTTTGTTTACGATTATGTCCGGTAATGCCTCGTACCCTGTTTCGGCCTCGGATACGGGTAAGGGGTGTTACAGTATGGGTCTCCGAGCGTTACCACATCATTATCAACTGAAATATACCTTTGAGCTTTCACAATGTCTACCTCAAACACAAATAAAAATAAACCGGCCTCCCATTATTTCCATCCTTAAAATCTAAACCCTTAAAAAACTCTAGCAACACCCCAAAATCCAACTATTACCCTAAAAAAACCCTAAGCAGAACCCTAACCCAAACCATAAAAACCTTAAAAATAAAACCTGACTGAAGAGAGAGGAAAACATGTCCGGCTCTCTTCAAAACTGACCTATTCTAGTAAATATGGTGAAAATCAGCCTAATCACTCAAATAAGTTTAAAAATTGGTATATATGAAACCAAAAAAATGAAACATTTTTTTACACTTTAGTTTTGGGGAATATGAAAAATAAGAGGAATAAATTTTTTTATATAAAAAGATAGAAGATTATGGAAAAATAAAGCTAATTTTCCGTCGGCTTGAACATTGGATTGAAATAAAGAAACGGATTCAAAGACTAAAAAAAGACGATTCAAAGAAAGAGAAAAAATTGTATGAAATATGGATATTACCCATTTCCAATAGTTTAAAGTCAAGTCAAAAATTTCATTTTAAATTTTAGGATTTTCGTTTAGATTTAATTTTTTAAGACAACAATGTTGAAAATTAAGAATGAAAATAAACTATTGGAGAAGAGATATAAATGATGTGATGTCAATATTTATACAACCCTTTTCGTTTGGCGTAAAAAAAAAAAACAAAAAACGAAATTTTCTTTTCAAATCACTGCAAAAATGGCATTTTAAGAAATAAATCATATATATTGTTCTGTGAAAGGGTAATTTACAAAATAAGACCCTCCGTGTTTTCCATAATTTTGGAAAACTATTTTTGCTTTTTAAAATTATTCAATTTGTCCTAATCTTCCGAAATTCTTTCAATTATATAAAATTAGAAATTAGAAATTACTACTTTACACTTTATTATGTGTATACTTTTTAAAAAATAGGGTTTTGCTAATTTAGCAAGTTTTCTAAAATTTTATTCCAGAATTACTTTTACTAAATTTTAAAAAATATACAAATCTTTACTTAATAATTATTCTGTTATTATCTTTTCTAACTTTACATTAAAAAAATATTTATACATTAATATTAACATTCAACTTATATAGCTCCTATGATTATCAATAAATTTTAAAATAGGGTTTTATAATTGTTTTTTTTAATATGTCCAAGACATTTTCATAATATTACGTAATTTTGAACATTCTTTTATTTGGTTTAAAAAAATGTCGGTTGGCAGGCATATGTACTTGTTGATTGGATATATGGTAGTTATTTACAATTTAGATAAATTATTTTTTATTTTAATTTTTAAGTTATTTTATGGTTTTTGTTTAAATGTTGTTTATAATTTTTATATTTTAAATATAAAGTTGATTTTAAATAAATTATCTCTTTATTTTAAAATTTCACTTAATTTAATTAACTTTTAATATTATCAAATTAAATTAATGAATATTAAATTGTTAAGGTGAAAATATAATTTAAAAAAATATTAATAATATTTATCAAATTAAATTTATATTTTTCAAATATAGTAAAAGTTAATTATATTCATCGATTAAAGTAGAATAAATATAAATATAAAATTACAAAAAAATTAAATGTTAATAATTTTAATTTAATAATATATAAAAGAATTAATATATAAGAAACTATTAATAATATTATCTAAGTTATAATAATTTATTATTCAAATCATGATGATTTTTTGTATTATTTTACTAATAAATATTTTTAAAACTATATAACATTAATATAATTGATTTTAAATTAGTTAAATATTTTTAAAAAAGTTTATAATTACATTACCTTTTCAATTCATGAATTGTTTTTTAAATTTTTTCATTAAAAATTTTAAATTAATTATTTTTTTAAAGAATTTCATTAAAATTTTTAAACAAAGATTAATGACTAAATTACCTAAAAAGGTCCATTTCCAAGCAAATTTACGAAAATGGGCTGATTACAACATTATTTACCGAAAAGGGCCGTTTTTGGCAAAATGTGCCTACGTGGCTGCGTTTAAGGGGGAAAGTGCCAACAAAGCGCGCCTCTAAGGGAGTGTTTTTTACCACGTTAGCAAAACGCGTCTACGTCAGCGCGTTTTGCTGACATGGCAAAAAACACTCTCTTGGGGGCGCGTTTTGCTCCATGTTTTTATATGTTAGGGATATTTGCATGTTTAGTCCCTAGGGTTTTTTATAGTTTTTAGGGTAAAATAAGTTAGGGTTTAATATTTAAGTTACAAGTTAGGGTTTATAGTTTTAGTAGTTTTTAAAAATAAATCAGGATTTAGTGTCATTTTATAAAAATAATTTAAATTAGGGTTTAGAGTTTTTAAATAGATTACATAAATTAGGGTTCTAGGGTTCTAGATAAATTAAATTAAGGTTTAAAATAAATTAAATTAGGGTTTATGGTTTTTAAATAAATTAAGTAAATTAGGGTTTTAAGGTTTTAGATAAATTAAATTAGGGTTTTGAGTTTTGGGTTAAAATTAATTAAACTAGGGTTCTAGGGTTTAAGATAAATTAAATTAGGGTTTTAAATAAATTAAATTAGGGTTTATGGTTTTTAAATAGATTAAGTAAATTAGGGTTCTAGGGTTTTAGATAAATTAAATTACGGTTTGAGGTTTTGGGTTAAAATTAATTAAATTAGGGTTTAGTGGGTTTAGGGTAACATTGTGTTAATTTTTTTAACAAAATTTGACTATTTTTACTCTGAAAAAATAATTTTGAGAAGACATTTCTGAACAAATAGTGTCAAAAATGCTTCAAGCAGGATGCATTGTCAGCAAAAATACAGAAAAAAGCTACCACGTGGACGCTCTTTTGATACAATAATTCTCAAAAAAATAATTTTGAGAAAACGTTTCTAAAAAAATAGTGTCAAAAATACTTCAAGCAGGATACAATGTCATCAAAATTTCTGAAAAAAACTCCCACGTGGACGCTCTTTTGCTACAGTAGTTCCTGTAAAAAATAATTTTGATAAGACGTTTCTGAACAAATAGTGTCAAAAACGCTTCAAGCAGGATGCAATGTCATCAACATTTCTGAAAAAAGCTCCCATGTGGATGCTCTTTTGCTACAGTAGTTCCTGAAAAAATAATATTGAGAAGATGTTTCTGAACAAATAGTGTCAAAAATGCTTCAAGCAGGACGCAATGTCATCAAAATTTCTGAAAAAAGCTCTCACGTGGACGCTCTTTTGCTACAATAGTTCCTGAAAAAATAATTTTGAGAAGATGTTTCTGAACAAACAGTGTCAAAAACGCTTCAAGTAGGATGCAGTGTCATCAAAATTTCTGAAAAAAGCTCTCACATAGATGCTCTTTTTCTACAGTAATTCATGTTTGGCCTTAGGCTATAAACGAGACAAAAATCATTCTCAGGTTGCATAAGTTACAGCAAGAAAAATTAAAGAGGCTAAGCAAAATAGAAATTAAAGATGAGTAGACGTATTAGTGCTGTTATTGTAACGCCCTCATGCCCGAGACCGTCGCCAGAGTCGAGCTTGAGGTGTTACTAAACTTAATTCATTACTTAAACAGCTCAAACAACTTATTTTAAAATTTCTAGACAAGCTGACTAACTGCGTCACAGTCGCTTAAAAATTCGTATCTTAAGTTTCAAAATTCAAAATCAAGATCTGTAAATTTTCCCTGAAACTAGACTCATATATCTATCTAATAATTTTTTTCTAGAATTTTTTGTCAGACAAATTAGTACAGTTTATTAGTTAAAGTATCCCCTATTTCAGGGTTTGACTGCTCTGACCTCTGTGAATTACGAATCAGATATCTCCCTGTACAGAGTTCCAATGACTATGCCGTTTATTTCTAATAAAACTAGACTCAATAAGGAATTTGTAAATATAAAGCATGACTTAAAATTATCTTTGTAAAATTTATGGTGAATTTCCAAATTCAGAATAGGGGATCCAGAAATCGCTCTGGCCCTGTTTCACAAAAATTTAAACATCTCATAAAATATAACTCATATACCTATTTTGTCCCATCCATATGAAAATAGACTCATAATTCTTCAATTCCATATTTTATTCATCATCTAATTATATCTCTACTATTTTTAATGATTTTTCAAACTCACATCACTGCTGCTGTCTGAATTTATTTTATGGTAAATTTTACCTATTTCATGGTTTCCATGGATTAGCTAGCAATTTAGCATACATAACACCAAATATGATCATGATTAGCCATTCCAATGGCTAATCATTACCAAGCATTTCCATACCACTCAATAACCATATCATAAGACCATATACACAAAATGATTATAATGCTATACATGCCATGCTCAAAATATACAAGCCATTATGCCAAGATGATACACGTATAGTGTGAGCGAGCCTCCGACCATTCCCGATTTCCGAGCTGGCTTGTCAAAACTACAAGAAATGAAAAGGAGGGAGTAAGCATAAAAGCTTAGTAAGTTCACATGCAAATAGCAAGTAACACAACTATATAAGCAAACATAAAACATTATTTGCATAATCATCACCGAGACATTCATATCACATTTTCATTTATCATCTTACCATATTGTTGTTATATCGAGTTTTCAACCCGAGGGTTAAGTACATACCTGTTCAAAGTATCCATTTCACAACACTTACCAACACGTCCCTTTCATCTCGAGTATTCCTCCATTTGAGTAGAATTTTACCCGTTGAACACATCGGAATATAATTCGGATACATGGAAAGTTTGCACATAAGTGCCACATATGTAGCCAAGCTACCATGTAACCCGCCCATAAGTGAACTCGGACCCAACTCAACGAGTTCGGACATTCGCATCCATAAGTGAACTCGGACTCAACTCAACGAGTTCGGATGCCCAAATATCCTAGTGCATGTCACTTGTATCCTAATCCATTCCTAAGGTTCAACGGGACTATTTTCCCAATCATGTGTCTCAACCATCTCCTACGGATTGCCGATACCGATACTCGGTAGTATTTCACATTTTCCAAGTATATCACATAATTTGACATATTATCAAACAATTATCACGAGTATAATATTTCATAATAATTATCATATCATTTAAATAACATAAAAACATTTAAAATAATAGCTATGTTACCAACATTTACATATGAACTTACCTCGTATGCGAAAATGGCTACTTTTACCATTTCATCCACAACTTGGTATTTTCCCCATTTTAGCCCGAATGCAGTTTTCCTTGCTCTATCATTTAAAATATAGTTTAATTAGGACTCACATTATTCAAATTGACCCAAAATCATATTTTGGCAAAATTATAGTTTTGCCCCTAAACTTTCACATATTTATACTTTTGCCCCAAAGCTCGTAAATTAAAATTCAGCCTATTTTCTTATGTTTTATGACATGCTGGTCATTTTTTTCCTTCTATGGAAACATCAAATTCTCACTCTAACATGTACTTATGACTATTAGGTATTTTTACCGATTAAGCCCTTTTACTCGTTTTCACTTAAAACCGAGTAGCACAAGTTGTCTAACATAATTTAAAACCTCATATTCTATACACAAATTTCACCTATGGTTATTTTTCCAAATATAAACCCTAGGTTAAATTATTGCTAGCATAAGCTAAATCGAGCTACCGGGATTTCAAAAACGTAAAGAACTTGAAAAACGGGGCTAGAATGGACTTACAATCGAGCTTGGAAGCTTGAAAAACCCTAGCCATGGTTTTTCCTTGCTATATTCGGCCATGGGGTTAAAGATGGACACATTTGGGTTTTAAAATTTGTCTTTTAATTCATTTTTCCCCTAAATGACCAAAATGTCATTTTTACTATTCTTTAAATTTTTACCCTTCCAAGCCCATTTTTGTCCAAAATTTTTTAGAAATTGGTAAAATTACTCTTTAAGGACCTCTAATTAATAATATAATTCAATTTTATGCAAAATGCTTCTAGAACACAAGTTTTGCAATTTATTCAATTTAGTCCCTAATTTCAAATTAAACACTTTATGCATAGAATTTCTTCACGAAATTTTCACAAAATCATGCAATCATATCATAGACCTCAAAATAATTATATAAAAAATTATTTCTATCTCAGATTTGTGGTCTCGAAACCACTATTTTGACTAGGCCCAAAACTAGGATATTACGGTTATTTACTATGATGGTGAGGTCCATGACACTAAGAATGACATTGTTTTTTTATCAGAGAACACAATACGAATGGCTTTTAACCAGAGTATAGATTTTACAGAATTTCGTAAAAGAATTAGGCGCAAAATCTTCGGAATGACGCTAAGTAGGGTTTCTTCTATTAAGTATTGATTTTGTACTTCAATTGATCCCGTGACATATGACTCTTTTGATATCAAAGGTGTTCGTAGCTTTGAGGTGATGGTGCAGACTCATCTTGCTAGCGGATCACCCTATCTTGAGTTATATGTTCAATTCTCATTGCCAAATGAAACATTTGCGACTTCAACATCAATTGCTTCGAGAGGAATACACGACCCTTAGCCGACACTCCTTTAATGGAAGGCAGAGCACAAAAGCGCCAGCGTTTAGTGGCAATATGAAAAACACATCTCCTGCACGACACTCAGTTAGTGGATGGGACATGCATATCGGTGGGTCGATGTTCGATGCTGGAAATACGTATTGGGGAAAAATATCAACTTCTAGTGGTTGGCAATCCACATCTGATTGGGAATGTTACGAGACATCCACAAGAAGGGATGATGTACTCCTTATGACGTCCATCGGCGAGGGGACCTCGTACGTTGCAGATGATGGTGGGTTGAGTGATGAGTCTGATGTGGATCCACCTCAAGAGCCCAGCCCCGATGGTGCAGAAGTTGCATTATGGTCTGAACCGGAGCCTATTCTATCCCAACTTGAAAACATTAAAGGGGGTTCAGATGAAGAAGAAGAAGATTCACGGTTCAGGGCGTACTCGCCTCTAGCCCACATGCATAATGTCGATATATCGGTAGATGATGTGTTGGAGTTTCCAGATCTATCACACAAAACACGTGACTGTACAGATTCGACATTGGATTCGGGTGATTTGGAAGTTGGTAAGGAGTTTTCTAGTAAGGATAGTTTTTTTGGTGCTTTGAAATAACATAGCATCAATCATGGGGTTAACTACAACATGGTTAAATTTAAATCTGAGAAGTTCGAGGCCAAGTGTGTAGTGCAAGACAGTACATGTTCATGGAAAATCATGGCTTCTTTTAGGAAAAAGACAGGCTTGTGGGAGATAAAAAAATACAAAGGTCCACATACCTATGTTGTCAGTACAGTATCACTAGGTGTTTAAGGTTTTGAATAATAATGTTATTACTTAATGTTGCATTATTTAACGTACTTCGTTGACAAGTGTTTCACAAGATCATCCCAAGATGGATTCAGGCATGATAGCTAGCTTAATACTACCGATGTTAAAGGCGGATCCTAGGACTTTTGTGTCATACATAATTGCCAGTATTCATAGCCAATTGAGGTACACGTCCTATTACTGCAAGGCTTGGATAGTTAAGCAAAAGGTGTTGGAAAAGATGCATAGTGGGTGGGACACTTCATATAATGAGGTTTGGCAGTGGTTTTAGGTGCTGGAGTGGTACGTCACAGGTTGCATAACAGACCTTGAAATAATCCCTACGTACTACAACGACCGATTGCTCCATGGATGCCAAGTGTTCAATCGTCTGTTCTGGAGTTTTAAGCAATGTCAGGATGCATTTGTGTACTGCAAGCCATTGGTACAAATTGACGGTACCTTTATGTATGATAGATACACTCATCGGCTATTGCTAGCTGTGGTATAGGATGACGCTGGGAGAATCCTTCCAATTGTGTTTGCAATTACACCGGGGGAGTCAGCTGATGACTGAGATTTCTTTCTTTCTAGGTTAATGAGGCATGTATGCCCCCAACCTGATATCTGCATTATATCAGATCGGGGCATTGGAATACTAGCTGTAATTGAGTGACATAGAAGCCTATGGGATCGCACACACCATCGATATTGTCTAAGGCATGTTGCGTCCAACTACTATGGCCAATATCGGTCTACGACTGAACGAAAGCAAGTAACCAACATGGGTATTTAATCTCTATTAATATACTTTCAATTGTAATATTCAATTTATTCTAAATGGAATATTGTTATGTAATTTTAACTATCAACTTATATTGGCAGGGTACGAGATAAATAAAGACCGTTTTCATGAGATGTTGGGGAATTTGCATTTAGTTAACGATCAATGCGCAGACTAACTCTATAACATACCATTCGAACAGTGGACACAAGTATACGACGGTGGCCTACGATATGGTTATATAACCACAAACCTGGCTGAATGCATAAATTTTGTTCTAAAAGAAACGTGTCATTTGCCGATAACCTCAGTTGTGCGAGAGACATATTTTCGTTCAGCGGTACTATTTCCAAAGCGAGCAGCAAGTTATAAAGGTTAAATGCAGGGAGGCCATGTATGGTTACGAAAGGTATTGCAAAAAATTAATAAGGCCAAGATGCGGACCAACACGATGCACAGTGTGTGCCACGATCGCGACAACCTATGGTTTCGTGCGACGGAGTTTGACAGACCAAACCAATGTATTACTGGTGGGCAATATCGCATACACTTGATAAATAGGACATGCGACTGTGGGATGTTTGACACACTTCGTTATCCATGCGCTCATAAAATTGCAGCTTGTCAGAATCTCTGTTTGGATCCAATGAGATATGTCGACGAAGTGTACAAAATAAAAAACATGTACAATGTGTGGAGACACGTATTCCCACTGGTCCTAGATGAACGTAAGTGGTCATCTGTATCATTTGCTCCATTTAAGTTGTTACCGGATAGAGAATTGCGTCGCAAACTAAAAGGTCGACCTTACTCGAGTAGAATATGTAATAATATGAATATCCGAGAAAGAACGAACCAACAAAAGTTGTGTGGATGGTATAGGAACCCAGGTCATACAATTCGATCATGTCCAAATCGAAATAGTTGATAATTGTTGTAATGAAACGATAGTGCAGTGTTTCTAGTCTGCCTTATTCAAAAGAACTTATATTTTATTAAAATTATAAAATAAAAAAATTAATTTACTATTAAAATATAAAAAAACAACTTTTTTATTAAATGAAACAATATAGAAACAATTTCTACAAATATATTAAAAACAAATCAATGTATATGCTGGTCGGAATCAGTGCCACATAGAGGCGGACGACGATTAGCGCTGGATTCCTCCTTAGTTGCTCCGGCGGGGGTTGTGGTTGCTCTGGTTGTGGGTGTTGAGAGGATAACCCACCTTGGTAGAATAAAAAATGTGGAGGTGTTTGCATCACCCACAGTGGAGGTGTTTAAATCCCACAAGGCGATAGGGAATGGTAATGAGATGAGCTCTCCAACGGTGCCTCATGTGATCCCTCCGACGATGATGACCTATATATCATCAGTTTAGTCGGAATCATCGAAAAAGGAGATGTACTGGACTATGCATTCCAACCTGGCATAGGACTGGGGAAAGGAAACATATATGGGTTAGGATACTTATAAGGACTAGGATATGCACCTGACATAATTTGAAGGGGCTGTGATGTGGGTGTCGTAGGTTGAGGCATTGGGCCCAGTGATTGTGTGGGTGCTGTTGATGAGCCCGTGCCGTCATCACTTTCTCCTTAGATTTAAAGTTCCCCATCGTTCCCTTTCCACACGGATTTTTCGTCATCTCTGCTCTTCCGACAGCAAATATAGTTTGCCATAGATATTAAACCATGGCATGTAATCCGGGGTGCATGCTAACTCTGGGACGATGATCGGTTCACGATCAGGTATATGATCATACTAGTTTTCCCAAATTTTGATATATTTTGATCAGAATAACGGTCAATTCATATTCGTTTGCCGTAAGTCGATTCTGTGCTGGTCATCGAGCACATCCGGTTCCTTAGAAATTGGTTGTCGGAATCTATATTATCGCAACACTCTATCCATCTGGTGTATCTCGACAGTAGCATAGTTGACCAATAGGACCTTAACATGCCAAATGTTCGAATTTTGAAAGAATTCTTCCGGAATTACTGCCCGTATTGCCGGATCCTCATATGGTGTCCATTGAAACTATATGAACGAGATAAAAATATTAGTTATATACATAATACTAAATACTAAATACTAAATATGAAACGACTATTTTATGTATATATATTTTATTTAATAATTACTTGCGCTTTCGACCGTTGGTCTAATAAAAGCCGTATATCTTTAAGAGCGGTAGGTATTCCAACATAACTCGCCTGATGGTTTTACCTAATTAAATAAATTTTCAGCATACAATTTTATTTTGAATCTATGGAATAATTGTAAAGTCAAATAAAATTTTACCTTGTTATGAGTGAGAATGTATATGGGTGGTTCACTATAGGACATAAAAATGGAAAGCTAAACCAAGCCCATGATTGTAGAAGTGATAGGCAACCTTCAATTTTTTCTTTATTTGGTGGCACCGCCCCGCACATCTCTCTGTACAATGTTGCCAACACAGCAGACCCCCAACTAAGTTCACCAGCTGCTCTAAAATCAAAGAGTTTTAGTAGCCACCTCAGATGTACAAGGTTTCGTGACAAGTCTGGAATAAGATAACCTCCAATCATCTCAATGATGTATGCCCGAGCATATCGTATTCTTTCTAATTTAGTCAAATCATTCCCCGGCTTCAGGAATATGTCTTGTAACCAACCTATCTCGATCCGACCTCCGTAAATATTATCCAGAATCGCACCTAAAAGATCGTAGCATATGACTCCCCAATCAGCAGATTGCACGGACCCGGTGAGTGCGGCCCCATACACCGGCAATCCTAATTGTAACTGGACGTCCTCCAAAGTGATAGTACACTCTCCGCATGGAAGATGGAATGTGTGCGTCTCCAGTCTTCACCTCTCTATTAACGCACTAATGAGTTTCGGGTCCAACTTGCACCCCCGGCCTATAGTGGCCGCGTGCCAAAAACCTGCTTCCCTCAAGTAATTTTCTATCAACGGTGATGGCGGACCAGACATGTTACGAATATAACATTGTAACACCTGATCTACAGACTGTTATAAAAAATTATAAAATACAAATTAATTAAAATTACATAAATGAAAAAAATATTAAATAATATTCAAAAATAAAATTAATTAAATTTACATAAATGAAAAAACTATTAAATAATATTCAAAATTTAAAATAAACCGTTACCATTTTCATTTGTTCGATGAAGATATGTTTATGATCGAGACGAATTAATTCCCCAGCCATTGCTAACATGATCAAATATTTTTGAAATTATAAAAAAAATAATACTAATTTAGGAAAAAATAAAAGTAAATAACTAATTATAAGGAGTTTTGATAAATTTAATAAGAAATTTGAGAGCTCTAGGGAGAAATTGTAGAGAATTTTTGTTAAATTGTTAAGAAATTTTGTGTGAAAATAATAGGAGGGGATGGGGTTTTTTATAGATTTTTTTTTACCGTTGGAGCCCCCAAAGGTCAAAAAAATTTAGCCGTTGGGGTTGAAAATCTGCCAGCAAAGCGTGCCCGTGTTTTGCTGACATGGCAAAAAATGCTCCATTAGGGGCTCGCTTTGCTAGCACTTTCCCCCATAGCCGCGTTTTGCCAAAAACAACCCTTTCCGGTAAATAATATTGTAATCGGTCAATTTCTATAAATTTGCTTGGAAATGAGTCTTTTTAGGTAATATAGTAAAATATTAATATTATAAAAAAAATATTACAAATTTAATGTACATGCATCCAATACAGTCTGAGAATAAATAATCAAATTCGTGTCACGTGAGAGTGGAGCACATCCCATCCATTTCATGTGACTTTCCCTCCACGCCGGCATCCTATCCCAGCGATTCCACTCCCCTACTCCATCAAAGAAAAAAAAACCAATATTTCCATTAAAAAATAACAAAAATAATAAAGGGCAAAAAAAAAAAAATACAGTAATGAGATTGGAAGAGAGATAGCAGGAGAAACAATGAACAGGAAGAAGGGAAGACCCTCCCTCTTAGAACTCCAGAAACGCTCTCTCAAACAACATCAACAGCAGCAAGCGCTTCAACAAAAACCCCAAAATGTCCTAAACACTATTTCTTCTACCAATTCCAGCCGTCGATCCGCTCGCCAGAACCCCAATCTCCACGGAGGCTCCCCAATTCCCGATTGGATTGCCGGAGGAGGTAGTGATGATGATGATGATGACGACGACGAGCGCCAACAGAAGAAGCATAAGCTATTGTTCGGCCTCAATTCTTCTCGTAATCATCACCATTATCCGATTCCTTCGGCGCACAATTCGGCCTCCTGCGGTTCCGATTCGAACGCGGATGGTGGCGATCCCGAGGCATCCCTCAAGCGACGAAAAGTTACCACCCTCAGTTCGGGATCTGATCAAATGGTGATTAGTTATCCATGAATATATATAAAAAATCAAAATAGCTTTTTGTGGGTTTTTGGAAGTAATGTCTTTTGAAACAAAAACAGACAAAACAAGAACGAAAAAAAGAAAAAGAAAAAGAAAAAGAGAGATTTTCCTATACTTTGTTTGGATATTTTTATTTATTTCCTTTTTGAAATTGAACTTTTGGATTTCGCGCGTGAATTGAATTCTTGTGATTGGATCGGAGATTATGGACATTGGACAGGTTTGACTAAGTCTTGAAATGTGCTTTTCTTTTTTTCTTTTTTGGTTATTTGATATTTATCTTACTCTTTTTTTTTTTCTTTTTTTTTGGAAAACTTGAATTTGTGTTGAAAATATTCTTTATTTCCTAATTTTACAAATTTTATTCTTTATTATCTTTTATTTATCTGGCCTTTATTTATTTGCAGAATAAGATATGCACAGACCATCATGTCTGAAGACCCAAAAGCTTCAATTTGTCTTTTCTTTAATATTAAGAATAATTCGCTTATCAAAAACAAAATAATAGTTCTACTCTTTTTCCCCTTTAATTTCTGCTCTATTGTACTTAGCTTTGCTTTGTTGGAGCTTTTTAATGCTACTTTTCATCACCAATTCTTCAATGAACAAGGCAAACCATCTCCATCTATAGTTTCTATTTGGGGTGTTAAATATGTTTGTCTTGTTTGCAGGGAGAAAAAGTATCCAAAACTACGCACACACTTCATGGTAAAAATCAATCCCCACTTTCATGAAAAGGCATTTATGGGAATTCTTAAATTTATGTTATTTATATGTGGACAGGGTCACCGGTGGAGTTTGGCCCCACGACACCTTTGCCAGACAAAAAGTTGTTGCTGTTCATACTTGACAGGCTTCAAAAGTATCTGTTATTTTCGGTTCTTCAATTATCCTTTTTCTTTTATCCTATTCTTTTATGAGATTTATCTACTACTTGCAGGAAGGACACTTACGGGGTTTTCTCTGAGCCAGTTGATCTCAAAGAGGTTCATTCTCTTTTTCATTCTTGAATAAAATGTCGATTACTGAAAAGTGAAATCCCATTTCATGTGATCATGTTGGATTGATCTCAATACAGCTTCCTGATTACTGTGACATTGTCGCAAACCCAATGGACTTTTCGACGGTCCAGAAAAAACTTGATGGGGGAGCTTATACAACCTTGGAACAATTTGAGGTTTGTTTTGCTAGACTTCACTTTGCTAATATGGATAATGTTATCTGTCTATCCTGGTACAAGGTGTACAGGACTGGCTGGTTGATGCTGATTAAGTATATTTTCTGGATTTTTGTGTGTATAATAACAGTTAAGTTTTGCCGTGATTCTGGCAAGTCCTTTTAGAATAAGGAGGCATTCTATGTCTTATGGGGTTACTGTAATGATGTTGACTGTGATTTTTTAGTTCTAGTCCATTTACCCTCATTATGGGGTAGCATTTTGGTATATTTATTCTGAAAGACTTCTTTGGTTTGGTTTGAGAAGATGGATCCTTGTTGTACTTGCTTATACTTATTTATTCTTTTAAATTTTATATAATATAGAAGTTCATTGGCATTGCCTATCGTCTGCCCATAATTTCTGGAATATTGATTGCCGAACTTCATGTTTAGTTTGGTATCATAACATCATACTCTTTTCCTAGAAGACAACTTTATATGCCGTGAGTTGCTTTTTGAGGTTTACTAAGATGATAAAATCGTAATGAAATGATCTTAGTTTGTATAATGGCACTGGGCTTGTCCAGTGAAGATAGTCTTTTGATTCAATTTCGCAGACGTCATAATAATAGAACTTCTTTTAGGGGATTTGTTTTCCAGCATATGCTTTACACAGGATACTTGATGTTGCAAGGACTGGAATTGAAACCTTTAAGTTTGATTCATGCAGAAAGATGTTTTTCTGATATGCTCGAATGCCATGCTGTATAATGCACCAGACACAGTTTATTTTCGACAGGTTTGGTCAGCCCTCTCTTTATATTAATTCTTTTGTTTTGGTACCCCAGTTTCTATCATTTTAAGCATATTGACTGGTTGGTTAGGCACGATCAATGCA
Source organism: Gossypium anomalum (assembly GCA_025698475.1). NCBI lineage: Eukaryota > Viridiplantae > Streptophyta > Magnoliopsida > Malvales > Malvaceae > Gossypium > Gossypium anomalum. The sequence goes on along the minus strand of CM046958.1, from coordinate 34,167,145 downwards.
AGAGCTGGCTAAAAAGGACTTTGAGAATTTGAGGCAAGATAGTGATGAAGGTGAACCACAGCTGAAAGTTGTGAGGAGAGGAAGGCCACCTGGAAAGAGTCTCAAAAAGTCATTGGAGTCATTGTCTTCTGACCGTGTTGGTTCCGAGTTTTCCTCAGATGCGGCTCTAGCTTCTGGAACAGATGCTTCTGGCCTTCCCAATACTTACAATTTGAGGAAAGGACCTGGTTTACAAAAGCACCAGCCTGCTGATGCATTAACTAGGCCCTCCTGGGGTTCTCATAGCAAGGAAAATTATGCCAATTGCTCGTCTGAATGGGAGAATGAATTTCCAGGTTTGGTATCTATTTGGTAGTCTGACTTTAATACATATATATGTATATATATCCTTGATTCTTTAACATTTTTAAGGTGAAATCTTATATTGCACGGTTCTTATGCATATTGATTTAGTTTCTCACCTTGCAGCTTCTGTTGTGAAGGCTGTGATGAAGTATGGAATGAAACATTTTGCAGTAGGTGAGAACAGGCGCGACACCTACAACCATTCATTGAATTCTGGACATGAGCAGCCTATCTTTTCCACCTTGAATGGAGAATTGAAGCAGCTAATTCCGGTGTGTTTCATTTGTTAATGCATTAGTTAAAAGATTAATTTAATGACTTGTTCAGATAGAATGTCTAGTTGACCTTATATTCATCAAGCACAGATAAAATGAATCCTAAAATTTCCTCTTATTTTTTTGTGCATAACAAATTGTACTCAAGATTCTGGGTTAAGAATAGCTTGATTTGTGCTGTATGTTTATGTATCTAGTCAAAGGGTTTTCAAATATTCTGGAATACCATTATTGATTTTAATAAAAGAAGAAAACAATCGGGATCAATGGCAACATAAAATGCTCTATCCCTTCTACAATCGTGACAATCTCACTGGCTAATGTTTTTCTATCTCCCTCATCTGTTTTATGTGAAGTGTAACATTGTATCCATTGGTACGTGGTAACATTTTTCTTTTCCCCTTTTGCAATGTGTATCAGGTTGGTTTGATTGCAGAAAATGGCTATGTTACTAGCTTGGCACGATTTGCCGCAGATCTTGGACCTGTTGTTTGGAAAATTGCTTCAAGGAAAATTGATAGTGTTTTGCCTAGCAAGGTGAAGTTTGGTCCTGGATGGGTAGAAGAAAACAGGTCGATTGAGCAGCCACAATGTTTGTTTTCTGGAAAGCAGAGATCTTCAAACTCTACATCTGGTAACCATCTAGCATACATTTAGCTCCAGCTACTTCTGGTTCAAGCTCTATTGCTGCAAGTAGATCTCCTTTGCTATGCAACGAAGACATCAAAACCATTGGAGGACTAACCTCTCAAAAGGATTTGACTTGTGCACCTTCTCATCAGTTTCAGCAAAGACCTTCACTGCACTTGGGTATCGATGGTTCTCTAAGTAGGTTCGGGATTGGTTATGCCCCTCAAATGGGACTGGCATTACAGCCTATGAATTCCTTTTGTGGAAACACTCCTAATAGTTCGGCCATGTGCGCAATGCATGCAAGCAATTTTGTTTCGAAAGAGACTAAAGCAGCAGATAATTCAGTTTGTTTACATTCCAGAAATGCAATGGTGTCGTACCCAGATTTAGCATTGCAACTCTGATAATTTGTGGCAAGAAATGTAAAGATTGAACTGAATATAACACATTTGTTAATTGGAAAGTTGGAGTTGAGTAGTTATACAAAAAAAGAAGCCAGCCATATGATCATTATGTAGGAAAAAAAATACTGTACAGATTGATATATCAAAAATTTTAATTAGGTTAAGAAAGCCACAGATTTATGTCACAGCTGAATTGTTGAGATTTACATGAATAAGAATACAAGTTCATCTCAAATAGGCAGTGGAGCAGCCCCCCTTTTTATTTTTGGGTGAATGTGAACGAGAGGTTCATTGGACTTTAATTTTGGGGGGTATCTCTTAGGTGGAACAAAGAAACCACAGGGTAGGCTTTAAATCAAAATGTTATTAGTTAACGTGGTAATGTGAATTTGGCAGCGTCTTCTTTGTAGACCTGTAGTTCACTTATAGGTAAAATCATAGGAGTTAGGTTGTATTTTATTTCTTTCATTCAAAATAGACAAATTGATCTTTGTATGTTAGATTAGAGAGTGAACTGATCTTCTGGTAAAGTTTTCATTAATTTCTATTGTTAAAAGTTGATTTCTGAACCTCAACATAACATGCACTTGGCAGATGTTATTGTTTGGTTATTTTCTTATGTATGCCAATTTTTAACAATACAAATAGATAAAATTTTTAATAGAAAATATTAATTTATTTTTTAAAATAATAAAGAGGGATTAAATTTTTTTATTTTTTAAATTAAATGGACAAAATGCAATTTTATACAAGGTTTTGTATGTTAGTTTTACCTTGGATACTGATTTCATATTCAGATGCAGTGGTGGCTATTGCTTTGTCTTCGACATTTGACATTTTTTTAGAGAAAAGGAAAATACAAAGTCTTGGTTGGAAGATGCGAGTGCCGACAAACTATATTTCTAGTTCCCCAAAATTCCAACCCACTTCATAAATTGTCAAACACTCTCTCTCGGTTTCACCTAAAATGCTTTTATCAGCCACCAGACCATTTATAAAATTTAGGTTAAAATTCTGCTATTAGTTCTTATACTTTATATATATTATGGATTTAAATCATGTATTTTAATTTGATTAATTTTAGTTTTTATATTTTTCAAATTTTAAAATTTTAATCCTAACTCAAACAGTTCAATTACTAGTCTTATACTATATATAGTTATAAATTTAATCCATAGTATCCAATTGGATCATTTCAAGTTCTTATAAATTTTATTTTTGAAATTTCAGTTCTAACGCAAATGACAATCTTAATCCATTAATTGAATTTTTAGTGAGTAATATATGGAAATAATAAGCTGACATGACATTATACATATGATAATATGTTTGACATATCAGATTTTATAAATAGTGGAACTTAGTTTAATAAATTTAACGGTTACTGTTTAGTTAAAGATAGAATTTAAAATTTATAAAGTATATGGAATAAAAATAATCAAATTAAAGTATCAAGTATCCAATTCATAAGTTTTGCATAATATAGGGACTAATAGTAGAATTTAACCTGAAATTTGTGTGGATTTAAATTGATTAGCATCTAAGTTGAAGAAAATTAGTGCAGGATGAAAGTAAGTGACCATAAATCCAGAATAACCAGTCTCTTTTCTCTATTTGATAATGGTGTTGTAATTACTTAAAACTGGAGAGGTAGATAAACATGGCAGTCGCATCACATCGAAAGAAATAGAAAGGAAATTGTAGATGTCATTGTAGGAAGAGTATAATGATTTAATTTGGGAATTTTCAATCGTTGAAAAACAGGCCTCCCTTATTAATTTTCAATAGAAAGGAAATTGCACATGTCGTTTCTCCATTTAGTCTTGGTTTCAAGTTATAAAGTCACCCTCAAGACCAGAAAGGATTAATTTCCATATAACAAACTGATATCTTAATTGTCCCACAAAAACAAATTTCAATGACTTCTTCTAATCCTAAATTAAACATTCATAGTTTCACTTGATTTTATTGTTAATGATAAATTACAAAGCCTGGATCCGCGTTTATGTTTAGGTTGTGTTTTGGGGTCCTATATTTTTATGGAATTCAACTCTATCGTCTCTCATTATTACTTTTGGATAATTATTTTGTTCAGTCACAAGCGAATGTATCTATAGGATAATTATCCTTACTTTTTGAAAAACAATAAAAATTATACGACCAAGTATTCCGCCTACTTTATCAAAATTTCAACTCTCATTGAAATTGAAGTAATTAATTGGATTACTTTACTACACTCAATCTGGTTATATAAACATGCTATACACAATAACAAAATCTAATTATTAAAACAATATTAGATCTATTACTTGGTAAATAGAAAATAGGGAGGGAAGACCTTTTTTTTTTTTTTTTTAATTATCATTCAATCCTTTTTTTTAATCACATTTATTACAATTCTTTTTAACTATCAACTTTTTATACAAATGTTTAATGGTTAATATTTGGCACTGGTAATGTTGTATTTATGGACTCTAAAAATTCAAATACTAGTGTATCCAATATTTTTCATGTTTATTTCATATTTACAAATAATAATGATGATATATAATATTTGGTTAATATTTTCCAAGTGTATGAATATAAAAATAATTAAATTCATTTTTTCATTTTTTAAATTAAATATAAAATTAAAATCATGAGAGTTTGTGATAAAGGTGATTGAAATATAAGGTTTGTTTTTCTTGGATAAGGTCTATGTAGTTTTTTTTTTCTCATATAAAATTAAATTCATTTCTATATTTAGTTTCAACTATACTTTTTTGGGACTTCTAAGAATGAGAGGGATAATATCTTCTTCGAAATGGGAAATGCACATATTTAAAAAATAAATACATGTTTAAAAATAATATATAATAAATATTTAAAATTAATTAATTAAAATAACACACGAGATATATATGAAATTAAAATAAAAATTAAATTAATTTATGAGTAAAACGAAATTTAAACACATAAATACATCAGATAAGTAATAATAAATGTACTACAATTATTGATTATGATTTTGTCATTAATTGTGAAGTAGATGGATGATGATTTCCAAGAAAAAAGTTTTCCCCTCTTTCTAATTTTTTTTTCCTTCTCCTTTTCTTTGTACTAAAGATTACTTAAATTCAACCGATTAGATAGGTTGAATCATTATGTATGGTTGGCATCGACATTGTTGCCAGTACAAGAAGACGTGTGTTTGAGTGCGTTGAAGCGCATTATCCTCTATTTAATTTCTCTCCATTCACACTAGGACGTTAGTAAATTCTCAAATTTTGATTAAGAGAGACTAAGAGTTCTTTAAATAGTATTTCCATAATGATTCAACCTATCCAAGAGCCACCTCCTTTAGAAAATGAACCATACAAAATATATGTTGAAAAATATGAAATTGATTTGGTTTTAGAGGGAGTGACCATTCCCTTACCCACTAAATTTTTGTGGAGACAGTTTCAATATGTAAGGTGATTGCAATTTATTGAACTGTTGATTTGGACAATGCTGATTATATGATTGATATTTAGCCCATTACGAGAGATCATATTACATGGGAATATTATATTGGTGATTGGATTGATTCAAAATTACTTAAGACTATCCCTTGGGTTCTAGACTTGGATTGGATCATGATTCTATTCGATGAGCTATCAAGAGTCCTTATTTACATGCGTGTCATTATTATAATGTATTATTCTTATGGTATTGTTGTTTTAGTGGGATTGAATTAGATCTTCATATATAAGAAAGTTTCAAAATAAAGACTTGATAAACCATGTGTTGCAACCTTATTTGGATCAGTTTGTTGTAGTGTTTATTGATGATATTTTGGTATATTCAAGAAGTGAAGAAGAACATGACAAACATTTGAGAATTGTGCTACAAATTTTGAAAGAAAAACAATTGTTTACAAAGCTAAGAAAGTGTGAATTTTGGCTAAAAAAAATTGCTTTTTTGGGGCATGTTATATTAACTGAGGGTATCTATGTTAATCCAAAGAAAGTAGAAACTATACTAGAATGTAAGCAATCGAAGAATGTAACTAAAGTAAGAAGTTTCCCTAGTCTAGCTGGTTATTATAGACGATTTGTGAAGGGATTTTCCATGATTTCCTTGCCATTGACTAGATTGCTTCAAAAAGATGTTAAGTTTGAATGGACTGATCGATGTTAGTAAAGTATTGAAAGATTGAAATAAACATTGATGGATGCTTCAGTGTTGACCCAACTTGAACCAGAAAGAGAATATGTGGTTTACAGTGATGTGTCCCATAATGGATCAGGGTGTGTATTGATGTAAGATGAGAAAGTTGTTGTGTGAGAAAGTTGTTGTGTATGCTTCTAGAAAGTTGAAATTCCATGAGAAAAACTATCTTACACATGATTTAGAATTAGCATTGTGGTCTTTGCTTTAAAATTTTGGAGACATTATCTCTACGGAGAGAAGTGTTATATTTTCGTTGACCATAAAAGTGTGAAATATTTGCTTACTCAAAAAGAGTTGAACTTGAGACAAAGAAGATGGATTGAATCGTTAAATGATGATGATTGTTTTATTGACTATCATATCAGAAATGCTAGTGTAGAGGATGATGCATTTAGAAGAAAGTCATTGTTAGCTTTGAAAGCTATGAATACACATTTGAGTTTAGAACAAGATGGAGTTTTATTAGCTGATTTGAAGGTTAAACAAACTTTGTTGCAAGAAGTTAAAGATGCATAAAAAAGAGATGAGAATATGATAGTGATAAAGAAAAAAATTTAAAAAGGAAAGAAAAATGGTTTTGAAGTGGACAATGGTGGTTGTATATGGTTTCAAGGGAGGTTGTGTGTTAACCGCCTACAAACGAGTTATCGTTTATAATAAAATATAACCCCAAAAATATATAAGAATTTAGACTGACGGTGTCCGCAAGTGCACAGGTCAAATTGTAATATAGTTAGTAGAACCAAACACTTGCAAGTATTTCGAGGATCGTCCCCAAGGGAGGATGGAATAAATCTAGAACAACCTTTTTACAATAATAAGTCTAAGCAATATTAATTAAATCTTATATTATGAAAAACCATAAAATAGATTAATAAGGGAATTTAAATAACTAAAATAAATAAACAAGAAAAATAAAAAAAAGATTAAAATTAATAAACTAATCAGAAAGATTAACTCACTTTAGGGTTTGTAATTAACTTCAGATTAGGGTTTTAGAGTGGATTATCAACCAGTTAACTAATTATTACCTCCCAGCCTTGAACTAATTAATCAATTAGTTGATACTCGCTTATCTCCCGAGCCCACTTTCTCAACCATTATAAATTACGATTTACTCGGTTCGACTTATCTCCTGATCTTGTCTAGCCTATGATAACTTCTTAGAGTTGTCAGGCCTAGGGTTTAAGAACACATAATCTATACCAGGTAACCCTCTCGGGAAACCCTAAATCCTCCGTTAATCACATTCTTACCCACTCGTTAATCTCTCCTAAGGGATTTAGCCACTCATGTTATTCATAATCTCAATCTCAATTGAATAAATCATGTGAAGAGCACGATTGAATCAAAAGAGAAACGAGATTAGAATAATAGTGGATTTGATATCAAATGGAGAATGTAGTAGAAAAATGGTTGATTGGAATAATGAAATATATCGAATGCAAATAATAAATAAAATTAAATACTTTAATAATGTAAAATAACTCTTGGATTGCAATTGATTCCAAGAAGGAAAACAAATTGTTATGAAAAGCTGAAAGAAAATGAATCTAATTCTACTCCTAAGCTACTAGGGTTTTTGAGTGTGACTAGGATGACTTAGTTATATCAAGCCCTAATGTCTTACTTATAGAAGTTTTGGCATCCCAAATTAGGTCTTCAACTCATCCTAGGTCCTTGTATAAAGTTGATTGCGCGGACAAAAATAGCCTTGATATTCTTAGGTGGCAATTCGACCTGTGTCACACCATAGCCCTTGCATGGCGTGACACGACATGCATTTTATGCCTTGTATCGTTTGTTCCATATTTTAACGGCTTAGGAAACTTGTGCATCACTCGTCCCTTGCTTCCACATCAATTGGGCCTTTAAATCTTCATCCTACGCACTCAATTGAACATATTAGTACTACCTAAGGCTCGTGTTGGCCTAATGGGTTGCAACACTCGTAAAATGTGTTAAAACATTTATTTTTCTTAATATTTAGTTCTAAGTACTAAATACCGAAAACATAATGTAAAATACTAAATTGCCTAAAAAAAAGCTCCTTAAGTGAGAAAATGGACCAAATTATCTACTATATTTAATGACAGGTCAAATACCCTTACACTTAATTTTTTGCTTGTCCTCAAGCAAACTAAACAAAAACAAAATAAAAACTAAAAACAAACTAAACTGGAAAACAAGAAATAAACATGCTAAGAAAAGAAAATATATTCGAGCGAGTTTGATGCAAGTAATTCAATAAAATTATATTAACAAGACAATGTAAATAAATATATAACTCTAGAGTGATATACAATTGACTCACCATTTCTAAAGTCAGACGAGTTAGTTCAATAAATTACAAAGCAAACAAATAAAAGAATGTTAAGTATAAGTTTCCATCAAAACATATATATAAATATACATGTATGCTCAAATGAATATAAGTGGTAAAAATATCAAGACTCAACACAATTTCACCCATATAAAGTATTACCTAAGTCAAATAAGACTTTTCAACTTGTAATGTTTTGCGGCTTAGGTTGGTTTGGTGTTCAAAGAATAGGCTCAACAAAGCGGTTAAGAACAAAAGTAGTTTGGCGCATGATATTGTCCTCAATACTTCCCCGAGTATACATATAACTCACCATCTTATATCCACTTCCCTCACCTTCCTTATTTCTCCATTGACTAAGGCACTGTATAGTATTTATGAGTACAATCATTTGAGCTCAACTTTTTTTTTTCGAACAAAGGTGAGCGTACTTTTTTTCCAACTCATTTTGTTTTTATTTTTTATCGAGATTTTCTCGATTGGCATTTTGCCTTATTTTTCTACAAGATAAAAATCTTATACTCATTATACCATACAATTCTTTAGTTCACTCAATTTTTTTTTATTTTCTTTGAAACCATCGAGATGTATCTATCTAATCCTTCAATATCGAAGGTCGAATGTCTAAATCTGTGCAAGGACTAAGAAATAAGGGATCAAATAGAATATATAATAGGCTTAAGGTTTCATTTTCGAGTTCATCAAGAAAATGGATTAAGACTTCAAGATAGGATGTAGGGAAAATATTTATGGGATAACTTTTTGGCTCAAAAAGTTGTCTACCAAATAACGCCTCAGGTTGTCCCTAGGTAATTCTATAGATGGATTAAATCATCCAAGCCTATCAAGTTCTACAACTTATAATTCAATTAAACATGCATGCTATTTATTTACCTATTTATCATCTGATATACTTAACGTCTTAAATCTATTCATAGTGTAATAAATTGAACTAAGTAGTCTAAAATTAAAAATTTAGAATAAACTATTATCAACTAAAATTTACAATTTATTAACACAATCCTATTAACATGCCTCTAAACCAATCACTTGTATTTCTACAAGCTCAAGCACATAGAAAATACAATTAAAAATTTAAAAGTAAAGAAAATAAAATAACATAAAAAAATAAAATATTCCTAAGTCACCCACATTTTATTCAGCACATTGTCCTTGATGTGCAATTAAAATATAAAGGAAAGAGATTACTAGATTTTCTTGATTCGTGCAATACAATCGGTGGGACTACTCCCCCTCTCACTTTTGGCTTTATATTGTTGTGCCTTAAAAAATCTAGGGTTCCTACTAAGAAAAATTAAACACCCTACATATATATGAAAGTTTTAAATACTAAAAAACTAAAATTAAAAAAATTCCAAACAAAATAAAATACTAAGTCCATTATTAAAAGAAAAAAATGAAAATTAAACAAAACTATTTAAAATTAGTCAAAATTGGGATCCAATGCTTCATTCGCTTTGCTTTGTTTGCCTTTCGACTCCTTCAACGAATCTTCTTCTGGGTCCTCCTCTTCCATTCTTGCTTGGATGTGGTTTTGTCTTTATCACTTTATTTCATTTTCGATTCCTTATAAGGTATTCCACACTCGGTTTCAAGATCGAAAAGTTGCTTGGTTGTAAGAGATGACCCCATTGTCCCATCGACACCTTCGCTTGTTGGCATATGGCTGTCACTAAGTGCGGGAATAGTAATTCCTCCTTGTTTTACCTTGCGCATTGGAGCATGAGTCGATATATCCATGTTCCTACACAAATTCGTTCCCTTGCTAAATTGCATACAATGAATTCACCTGGAACATATCAATATTGGACATGTCTGTCACTAGCCAAATTCGAGTAGTAATGAATTTCAACCACATTTGTCGAAGTTAACTTTGCCTGAGAGAATGATATGGGATAGTCCATTCCTAAGTGGTGTTTCCACTTACCCTTCCCCCCGTTTTTTAGGAGTTTGATTATGTCGTTCATATTCTCTCTTGGAAAATACATTAAGTCAATTTGTCATACAAAATCACAGAGAAATAATGGAAAGTCATAATACCTTGCTATCTCGGGAGGCGAGATAGATATGTCCTTCATTTGGACTAAAAAACACATTGGTGGTACTTCTATCGGTCTATTCACATCTGTCTCATTCAATGCGACGTAAAATTCGTGCACGATTGGAAGGTACATCAGCTTGGTCGGGTTTGTCTAGAACTTATCTCATCAGTGGTATTGGACCAGCTCTTGCATTTCAGTCTTTAACGTGTCTATGGATTCAAAACCTCATTATTACAATGATATTTTGTATTGAGTTGTAAGAAGGTTGCTTTTGAGCTACCTTTCCTGATGGTAGATGTGGTTATCCGCTACGAATTCTCTATCGAAAAGGTTATTATGCATTGTTTGGGGTTTGGAAATAGAGGAAAAATAGGGAATTTACGGAATCCCGAATAAAAGGGTCGCAAACGTTGAGTTAGGTGGCTATGACAACTTGAAGGGTGTATCAGTTGGTAAGGGCAATATATATAGCCATCTAAGGTTTTACTTGCCATCCAAACTTGGTGAAAATATCTGAAGTCACGTTGAATCAAGAATTGAAAGTGGCCAAAAATGGCCTATGTGTCACTCTATTCCTAATTTACCTCTACTTTTTTTGAACTCGAAGGTGTATCGCGCCACATCCTACGTATGGTGTGACACGATGACAACATCCTGAGTTTTTAAGTTCAAAAGGGTTGTGTCACACCATGGGATTGTTATGTGGCGACATGGCTTTAATTTGGTCTCTTCGGGACTTGTAAAAAAGTTCTCAATTGCCCGTACTTGCACCCTATTAATGTATAACTCCTCAATTGTTCTGGGAAACCTATTTCCTTCTATTTCTAACACAAAATAGCAAGTCTAATTCCTAAATCTAACAAATTAAAAACAAATTAGTATATAATATTTACAGGTTAATTGAATTCGATGGTTTGAATTTTATGATGCAATACCAAACTTGTCTGATAATTCCTTGAACTTTACCATCGACTTCATTTGTCGTTCTTGACCGTCACTGTTCGCCCAACCAATTCCAATCCTATCGAGATCTCGCCATTTATCTCGTTCTTTCATGACTCAATTTTTGACACCAACACAATTGAAGAGATGCCCTGAATTGAGGCTATTAAGGATTAAATTGAATAAGGCATAACACTCCTCCCTAGCTAATCCATAGCTTTGGAAATCACAACCATATTTGAACAATTCTATTTCGTCATCGATTTTTATAATTAGCTCGTTTTGCTCGAGATCGATTGTTGAGTTATAAGTGGCTAAAAATAGCCTACCTGATAGAATGGGGATTTTTCTATCTTCCTCGAAGTCGAGGGCTACAAAATCGACGGGAATTATAAACTCCCGTACCTTAACCAATACAACCTTAAGTACACCTTTTGGTTGCACCAAGGATATATTGGCAAGCTGTAGTGTTATCGAGGTATTTATAAGATTCCAGAGTGTGAGTTTTTGATAGATCGATAGGGACATTAAGTTTATGCTAGCCCTTAAATCGAAAAGGGCTTTGCGAAAATTTTGATCCCTATCTTAATTGGAATTGTAAAGCTACCTGGATCTTTTAACTTTGGGGGTATCCTTTTAGTGATTAACACTCTAGATAGGGCATCAATGACAATTTCCTTGCCCTTTTCCATCTTCTTATGCCGTGCCATAATTTCTTTTAGGTACTTGGCATATTTCAAAATTTTATCAATAAGTTCTAAGAGAGACAAATTAACATTAAGAGATTTAAATAAATTTAGAAAACTTACAAAATTTGCCTTGTCCCTTTTTGTTTGTCCTTTAGTCTTGTTGAAAACGGTACCCTCGTTGTACTTGTATTTGAAATTACTAGATTAGGCACTAGCTCAACTATCTCATTAATTGGCTCATGGTGTTTGATTTCCTCCTCTTATGTGAGTTTGTCGACCTTTTTAGGAATCTCCTCTTCATGGATGGGCTTACTTGACGACTTCAATTCTTTTCCCGATCACAATGCGATTGCCTTTATGTGCTTCTTCCCATCTCTTCGAGGGTTGTTCTCCCTATTATTAGGGAGAGTTTGACCATTTTGCTTTTGAAACATTATAGTTGATTGTGATTTTCTGTGATAAGTTTTATAAGTTTATAATTAATCGTTCTTGAAACTAACTATTATCATGACGTAGGCAAGTATACCTACCGAACAGTAGTATAACTTTAGCAAGACCGAATTGTCAAACCCAAAGGACTAAAAGTACTAGTAATGACTGTCTTTTTATTATCTAGCCTAAGAAATAAAGGAGTTTGTTTTAACTAACTAATTAATTAAACGAAGAAGTTGTAGAAAATAGAATTAGGAAATTACTTTTGGGAAAAAATGATTAATTTAGGACAATACCTAAGGAAAAATTCACCTAGACTTTTACTTGTTCTGGCTCCGAACCGGACGATTTATTCATTTAACATGTTCTGTAGAAATCCTTAAGTTATGTTATTATCCCTATTCAAGACTAATAACGTCTAATCCCTAGGTTGAATAATCGAGACTTTTCTCTAATTAAACCCTAGGGTTGCATTAACTCGATCTATGGATTCCCTTATTAAGTTTCACCCTAGTCATGCAAAATATTGTCACCCTGTCTCTAGGCTCATAATCAAGTCCGCTTAATTATGACAAAGTCACTCTTAGCCAGGGACTATTCATCCTCCAACTAAGAGCATTAACTTGAAGTGATATCCTGAAATACCAAAACAAGAATTAAGAACACATAATTAAGAGCAAGTCAAATATTTATCATACGATTCAGAAAATAATAACAAGATTCATCTTAGGTTTCATCCCACTTAGGTATTTAGGGGTTTTAGTTCATAACTAAATAAGAAAACATCTCAGAATAATAAAGAATACAAAACATAAAGAAAACCAAAAAATCCTGAAGGGAAATTGAGGAGAAATCTTCAGTCTTGATGATGAGTCCGGCTTCTAATATGGATCAATCAGCTTTGTTAGAGTAATTCCTTACTCCTTATTCTCCATCCCCCTTTTAGTCTTCCTCTAGGGTGTTTAAATAAGCTTTAAAATGCCTAAAAGCCCTAAAACTTACCCTTTTTCAAATGGAACTTAGCTAGGGTTCGGCAGGGACACGCCCGTGTGGCACGATCGTGTGCGAGTACTTTAGGCCATGGTCGAGGCTAAGATATCAACACGCCCGTGCTGAGGTTGATTTGGCCCGTGGTCGAGCCTGTTAGATTGGCACAGGCGTGGGTGATGCCCGTGTGAAGAAGTCCAGGTCATGTTGTTTTCCCTTGTCGGCCCATTTTCTCCATTTTTGGCCCGTTTCTCGTTCTTTTCGTCCTCCCATGCTCACCTAAGTATAAAACATGAAATTAAAGGATTAGGAGCATCAAATTCACCAAATCTAAGGAGAAATCATTCATAAACGTGTTAAGCGAGGGGAAAAAATATATAAATTACGGTTTATCAAATACCCCGACACTTAAGTGTTTGCTTGTCCTCAAGCAAAATCCTCACTCACAATTAAGAATTCCTTTTTCTCAACTTATAATTCCTATCAATAATATCTCAAACTAAATCTATAAGAAATCATATATTAAGAATTCAACTAAAAGAACATTAAAGCTTCAAACATTCCAAGTTGGGTATTTTAATCATGAAAACCTAGGCATCTCCCCTCATCTAAGTTGTTACCATCGATTCGAAATCTCACAGAGTTTAACGTCCTCACTAAAGATTCACTCAAATCACTCGTAGCGTTTAAGGACAATGAAATCAACACTCATTAGTGAATATGAACAGTTATTACTATAGGCTTGCATGAAAATCAAATCTCCACCACTATAAATTAAGATGATATATCAATCAAAAGGTCTTTAAAGGGTTGTAACGAGGCTTGGTTAGGGGGTGTGGTCACAAGCTGAAAGAAAAGGTTAGAATCGAGATTGACTTGAAAAATTACTTAACTAGAAAAATATTTAATCATCACTTGCGTGCAACAAAGCTTCTTCTCTGAATATGGAATTTGAATACTGAAGCTCACAAACAAAAGATCACTACTAATATATATACATGTTTTGTTTCTTTTTTTTTTAAGAACAAGTTAAATAACATAGATTACTATTAAGAACAAGACATAGCTAAGCAATTTATTCAAATCAACTCTCGACAAAATAGGGATCAAATTAATTTAGGGGATTTCAACAATAATGGGTTAAGGGTTAATATTAAGGGTAATACAAGGAATGGTTTGTTAGGCTCAAAGAGGTTTACTAAGGGTTAATTGTGGAGGTAGGCTTTTAATGGCATGAGTGGGTTAATCCTAAGTGCCTCTATCATCTTTACATATCAAATAAAATGGTGTGGTCTTGACATGCATAATCAAGCAAGTTCTAGAATAACAATTCGATATTGACACTCTCAAAGCAATAATAAAAGTGAGCATGAAAGAATTAATGGATGCTCTTGAAGGCTCAAAATCTCACAAAAATTATAGCTTTTTGATGTTTAAACCTGTGGAATTCAATTCAAGATAATACCTAAACTTGGGGAAACAACCTAAAATTTTAAATTCTTAAAAATCAACTTATCATGCTTAATTTTCTAATGTCTTAAAGTTTAAATAATCAATGCATGAATGCCTATGTTTTAATTCAAGATATATCAATAAAAATCATAAGTCAATCAAAAATTCATCCTAAACATGATATGAGAAATTTACAAGACAATATTCAGGGATTTTTCAGATAATGAAATGATTACCCCCCCACACTTAAGATGTAAATTGCCCTCCATGTACAAAGATAGATATATAGGAAAATATAAGATCAGAAGAGAGGGATAGAATTGAAACTTCCTGAGTGTTTGAATGAATGAATTCCCTAGTTTGGAGTTATGGAGGTGAAGAAAGATACTCCAGTGGTGGTAGAGGTTGGGTACCACAAGTGCTGCGCCAAAAGAATATTATATCTCGTCATTGAGCAGGGCATGGCAGTCGTGGAGAACCTTTTCCAATAGAGTTTGAAGTTCCTAAGTGATTGTGAGCTTTGGAGCTTTTTATAACTGTGATAAAAGCAGGAACTGTTTAGGGGATATTAGGAAGAATAAGTACTTATAAATAAATAGCCGAGATTAAAAGTAATTAAAAAAAACTAATATATAAGATAATAACAAAAAGGAAATGATATTTAAATGTTAAAAGTGAAATTAATAAAAACATAAAAAAATAAAAATAAAAGTAGAAATAAAAAAATAAATATAAAGATAAAATTAAATTAAACATCATCATCGCTGGATGGCTCGCGAGGTGGTGGTGGCGATGAGATGTGGAAGTGCTGACAGATATGCTGGAGAGTAGCATCAATGTTGTAACACCCTTCACCCGTATCCAACTTCGGGACAGGGTTCGAGGCGTTATCGGACTTAAACATTCACAAACATATAAAATCGAGTCACCAAGTTTTTGCCCAAAATTAAAACTTACAAACCACAATGAATAAAGGCCACATCTCATGGCCATATACAATAGCTCGATGTAGGTCAATACATAAGCCAAATCATAATAATAATACATGACATGAAACAAACTTCCTATACTTGCCACTCACTTGATATTTCTAATATTTGAATTAATTCTCCCAAAAATGATAGTTTGATAGTGTGATTTTACCTCCGACGATCTCCAACCCCGAGCCGACTTGCCAATACTAAAGAAATGGAGAGGATGGGTAAGCTTTACGCTTAGTAAGTTCATATGAAAATAATAAGCAATTACTATCATGCTTTCAAGATAAAACACTATAATTGTATAATTACACATATTCAAAGTTAAGTTTGTGTTATCGAGTTCTGATTACTAAATCATTCATATCTCAAGCTAAAAACTCCAAATTTAGTTTTGTTAATTTTCATTGAAACTAGATTAATATATCTTTCTCCCATAAAATTTCCAGAATTTTTAGTTTAGCCAATTAGTACAGTTTATTAGTTAAAATCTCCCATGTTTCAGAGTACGACTACTCTGAACTCTGTTGAACCAAATTTCTCCCTGTACAGAATTCCAACAACCATGCTGTTTCTTTCCCTTAAAAATAGACTCAATAAGGAATCCATTCATGTAAGGTATGACTCTTAATAATTTTTTTACAATTTATGGTGAATTTATAAAGTCAGAATAGGGGATCTCGAATTCATTCAGACCCTGTTTCACAAGAATTCAAATATCACACAATATAGAATTCTTTTGCTTCCCCTGTTTCTTTCATGTGAAAATAGACTCATTAAGCTTTATTTTCATATATCATTCACAATTTTTAGTGAATTTTCAAAGTCAAGAAACTGTTGCTGTCCAACACTGTTTTACTACTAAAATTCATTCTTACATAATTTCACTTAATCCGTTTTGTCTTATCAAAGTTCACCCAACTATCGAGCACATTGCTTATAATTTTCATAAACATATACCTGCACTTATTCATCACAAAACTCACAAAGCAGTACACAGTAAGTCTCCCGTTGAACACTTCGGATCAATCCTCGATACTTGGTGGTTTCAGCACATAGCTCCACCCATCATAAAGTTCGGCTCTCTTGTACACATGGTGAACACTTAGTACCACCCATGTGACCTAGCCAGTTTATCTCGTAGCTCTCTTGTCTACATGGTGTACACATAGTATCACCGATGCGACCTAGCTACATCATAATGTCTCGTAGCTCTCTTGTACACATGATGTGCACTCAAGACCATACATATGACCTAGCTACATACCATCTCAGATCATCCAATCTTTCCGAAGGTTCAACCGGGATTTTCTCTCTTTTCCAACAATTTCACCAATCAAGTAATTATCGGCAAACATATTTCCAATATGTTACAAATTTATTCATAGTCCTTTTTCAATTTTCAATTTCTGACAAATAGTCAATCTATAGGTAGCCACATTTCATATGATAACAAAATATAATAAAATAAAGAGAATCGATAAATTATTTACGTTCAAACTTGTCAAAATCTCATCAGGTACAACCGTGCAACAATTCATACACCCAGGTAATAGTAATTTAACACTGAATTCTTGTAACAATAATTTTCCATTCAATTTCACATGACACAACTAGCATTACATTTTTTTTATATCATACATGCCATCCATCAACTTCTCTTAAACATATTAAATCATACAATTTATGCCATATTAATAGAGAATTACAATTCATGCATGGTATTGCATTATTATTAACACACGAACTTACCTCGATCCAGAAATGACAATGTACTATTTTAGTCCATAACCTTGTATTTTCCTGATTTAAGCCCGAATCTCGATTTCCTTCATCTATAATATCACATTTAGCCTAATAATTAGTCACATTATTCATACGGGTCCAAAAATCATATTTTTACAAATTTTCATTTTGACCCCTAAACTTTTGCATATTTGAACTTTTTCCCCAAGATTCAGAAATTAAAATTCATCCTATTTTCTTATGTTTTATGACATGCTGATCATTTTTCCCTTCTATGGCAACGTCCAATTCTCACTCTAACATGTACTTATGACTATTAGGTATTTTTACCGATTAAGCCCTTTTACTCGTTTTTACTTAAAATCGAGTAGCACAAGTTGTTTAACATAACTTAAAACCTCATATTCTATCATAAAAGACCAAAATACACAAATTTCACCTATGGGTATTTTTTCAAATACGAACCCTAGGTTGAATTATTGCTAGCATAAGCTAAATCAAGTTACCGGGACTCAAAAAACGTAAAAATCATTAAAAACGAGCCTAGAACGGACTTACAATCGAGATTGGAAGCTTAAAAACCCTAGCCATGGAGTCTCCCTTGGTATACACGTCCATGGTGAAGAAGATGAGCAAAATTGGCTTTTAATTTTGTATTTTAATTCATTTTACCCCTAAATGACCAAAATGCCCTTACTACTAAACCTTCCAAAAATTCCATCCATGTCCAATTTTTGTCCATAGACTTAGAAATTGGTAAAATTTCTATTTAAGACCTCCTCATTAATATTCCAAAGCAATTTCATACTAAAAACTTCTAGAATGCAAGTTTTGCAAATTATTCGATTTAGTCCCTAATTTCAATTTAAGCACTTTATGCATAAAATTTCTTCACGAAATTTTCATACAATCATGCAATCATATCATAAACCTCAAAATAATCATAAAATAATTATTTCTATCTCAGATTTGTGGTCACGAAACCACTATTCTGATTAGGCCCTAATTCAGGATATTACAAATGTTGTCAAATCTTTGAAAACACTGCTGCTTGAATCAGTGGAGGCGCTTAGATATATCAGCATATGAAGCTACCGCATGAACTAGACGATGGGAGCATGGTGGCTGGGAAGGTGGGTTCTCGTGCTGGGTAGGGACATCATCAGCAATGTCCTTAGGAGCCTCCTCCTCGGTAGATTGGGCGAGACGATATTGGGGAGGGTAGGTTCCTCGGTGCCTCTCGATCATCCTCATGCTAAGCATGCTCGAGATGCCTTGTGGTGACATTTGGCCAATGAGGGTCAGGGATGATTCTTGGGCCGCGGTGTCGAGAAGCCGAAGTGTCAGGCCAGTCGAGTCACGTAGGGGCCAATAGATATGACCCCCCTCCGATGTCGCTCCGTCTGGTGGCGAATGCCAAAGGCAATAACGTATGCAAGGTTGATAATATGCCCATACGACGTGCACCATAAGTAGTAGACATCGTGGGTAGTGATGACGCCTGTGCTCTTTCTCCGCCCTGTCAAAGTGTGAGATAAAATAGAATGTAGATACCTTAAGGACGGAGGGAGAGATGATGCCTTGGAGTGACTGGGGTCGTAGCCAGCCGATCGTGGTACGAGTGCATTCCAGCACTTTGAGGGAGAATAATAGATGTGGCAGTTAAGGGTATCGAGATCGTTCTCCTCTTGGAACTCCTCTATGTAAAGGCCTAGTATTGCACCAAACTCTGGGACGCTCAATTGACGTACGAGACCACCAAGTCTAAATTGGACCGTGCCTGGATAATCACGGTTGGTTATGACGGTCTGAAGATGGAAAGTTGAGCATAGTTCCATCGTGAGCTCTAAGTATGTTGGCTCGATGATCTCAAAGAATAGATCCTAAGGATCGGTGGTAAGGAGGACTCGAATTGCATCAGGCAAATGAACTTGTTCGACAGCAGCCCAGTCGATGCAGCAGCCTGCAGTTAAAGGTTGGGCCCGTAGTATTTGAAAAAGTTCTTCTTGAGGCTCGTTGGGGAACTGTAGGAAAGGGTGGCAAATTTCTGCAGTAGGGCCCGAAGAAGATGATGCTCCCTTCCTTTTCTTCGAGGCAGGGACGACAGTTTTCCTCCCTCGCAAAGATGACATGGTGAACCTGCAATCAAAACCATGACTTTGTTTTGATGAGTGGACAAGGAAAAATGTATCTAAGTTCAAAAAGAGAAAAGTCATAAATTAGGACTAATACTTTCAGCCACAACTATCATCACTTAACAATTCTAATCAAACTAATCCATTTTATAGCGTACTTTTGTGGCATTGCATGATAGTATCATGAATAATAAAAAAAATGGCAAATAACAAGAGGCATTTGAAAACTATGAGTATTGAGTTAGAATATGTGAAAAAGGCATGAGCATTCCACCTATCCTAACCATGAATATTTTACTTTAAACTAATCAAATGGAATAGAGGAATCATGCAATGAGTAAGAACTTTAACATGAACAAGATGATAATTATCCTAGGTATGACATTTGAGTGAAAAAAAAATGGAAATAACATGAAAAATTGCATATTATTATGATGAATAGCCTTAGAAAACAGTAAATTAAACGAGAAAAGAATGAACAAACGCTAGAAAGAGGAGAATGTACGTCAAAAATGGAGTTGGAGGTGGCGCACGGGCATGGTAAGGAGGCCGTGTGGATTTGTAGCGGCTAGGGTTAGGGTTTTTGAGTGGGGAAGACAATGAATAGTATAGCCTATTTATAGATTTTGGGCCACACGGCCAGGGGACATGCTCGTGTGCCCCAATTTCAGCCCGTGTGTTTCACGTTTTTCCTATTTTGGTGCGTTTGAAATTCGTCCCACGCCCGTGTACCTTAGGCGTATTGGTGCACACGACCGTGTCTAGCTTCGTTCGCTTCTCCCACGCCCATGTATGCACGCCCCACGCCCATGTTAATTTGACAGGTTCGACCACGAGTGTTAGACATGGGCGTGTTGCACGCCCGCGCTAGTTTCTCAGTTTCAACCACGGTCCTAGGGCATGGGCGTGTCGTACGCCCGTGTTGTTTTGACAGGTTCACCCACGGCCATGTTGCATGACCGTGGCGATTTATTGCAGCCCGTGTTTTGAGGAAATCTTTACCCTGTTTCCACACGGTCCTAAGCACACCCGTGTGCTTGGCCGTGTCTCTGTGGTGAATTTGTTTTCAAGAGTTTCATTAGTAGGTTAAGTGTTTTAACACTAAAATTTAAAGGAGTTAATACAGTTAGTGCTCGAGTTGCCTCCCGAGAAGCACTTATTTATAGTCTAAGCTCGACTTACCTATCCGTTGAATGGTCATGGTGGTTTAAGGAGTTCATACTCCTCATTCCTGCTATCAATCTCATCAAAATAAGGTTTTAGACGTATGTTGTTTACCTTAAAAGTGCCGAACTTGGGATGATTTACCTCAACTGTACCGAATAGGAAAATACTAAGTACCGTAAGAGGGATTTCTTCATTCGGTTTGGCAGTGACAATGTGAGGATTTACGGCATCTAATAAGACTTTATCTCCAACCTTAAGTAGATTTCAGGAGGTATCAAGCTCATTTTGACGTAGTTTTGGTTTATCATGTTTTCTCGGGTTATGTGCTCGCCATTCATCTAGCTCCTCGATTTGTAGCCTTCGTTCTTCATGAATAGGTCCTCTATTATTGCTTGAACATAGCTCAAGTACTTCTTTCAGACTCAATTCCTGCAAAGTAGGTTACGTCATATTATCAGTTTTAGTAGAATGGTGTGGACAATTACCTTCAATGTTCGATGTGATGCCAGAGTTTCGGGCTTGAAGGGTGATTGTTTTGTCTCCCACACGAAGTGTGAGCTCGCCTGTGCCAACATCAATAATCGTTTTAGCAGTTGCTAAAAAGGGCCTCCCTAAAATCAAAGGGGTGTTGTTATCCTCCTCTATGTATAGAACAATGAATTCAACGGGAAATATAAATTTATCTATTTTAACTAGTACATCTTCAATAATACCACTAGGAAATCTTATAGTTTTATCTGCTAATTGAATGCTCATCCTAGTTTGTTTAGGTTTCCCAAGACCTAGTTGCTTAAACATTTTGTAAGGCATGACGTTGATACTAGCCCCTAAATCAGCTAATGCATTATTCACATCTAAAATACCAATTAAGTAAGGAAGTAAAACTCCCTGGATCTTTCAATTTGTGGGGTAGCTTATTCTGTAGAGTAGCAGAGCAAACTGCGTTTAGTTCCACATGCGATGCCTCGTCCAACTTCTGCTTGTTTGCTAAAAGCTCTCTCAAAAATTTCATTGCATTTGGCAGCTATGACAGAGCTTCAATAAATGGTAAGTTAATATGTAATTTTTTCAAAAGTATAAGGAATTTACTGAATAGTTCATCTGAGCGTTCTTTTCTCGTCGCGTTAGGGTATGGTACACGAGGTTTATATTCTACATTCACTGTTTTGTTTTCATTATAACTTACCTTACCTTTACCTTTGCTCACCACAGTTTCTTGCATCGATTCTGGCTCAGGCTCGATGAATCATTCTTTATCTTTAACATTAATTGCGTTGAGCTGTTCCCTTGGGTTAGGTTCAGTATTACTTGGCAAACTACCATGTGGTCATTCAGAAATTAGTTTGGACAGCTAGCCTATCTCAGTTTCGAGTCCTTGGATTGATGCTTGTTGATTTTTAAGTGCTGTCTCGGTATTCTGGAAACGAGTTTCTAACACCAAGATGAATTTGGATAGCATCTCCTCAAGGTTTGATTTTTTCTCTTGTTGATAAGGTGGCTGTTGGAAGCCTGAGGGTGGTGGTGGTGGTCTCTAATTTCCTTGACCTCCCCATGAGAAGTTTGGGTGATTCCTCCAACCTGCGTAATAGGTATTACTGTAAGGATTATTTTGAGATCGAGGATTATTACCATATAATTTAATTGAGGTCGAGGATTATTACCCATATAATTTAATAGCTCGTTCTCCATATTGTGGCCATAGGGTTGATATTCTGGATTACTCGATCCACCTCCACTCGCTTCACATTGCATTACTGGGTGAACCTGTATAGAACCAAGTAAACCGTCAATCTTTTTATTTAGAAATTCTACCTGATTTGACAGTATAATAACCAATTCGACATTATAAACGCCTGCTGTTTTCGTTGGCTTAGTCCTTATGACTTGCCATTGATAGTTATTCAGTGACATTTCCTCAATAAATTCGTAAGCCTCTTCAGGTGTTTTGTTGTTGATGGTTCCACCAGCGGCTGCGTCAATCATCTGTCTTGTTGAGGGATTCACACCATTGTAGGACGTTTGCACTTGCAGCCATAGGGGTAACCCATGGTGAGGGCACCTTCGTAGTAGGTCCTTGTATCTCTCTCATGCATCGTAAAGAGTTTCTAAGTCCATCTGTACAAAAGAAGAGATATTATTACGTAACTTAGCCATTTTAGCCGGCGAAAAATATTTTAGTAAAAATTTTTCGGTTATTTGTTCCCAAGTAGTGATGGATCCTCGTGGTAATGAGTTCAACCACTGTTTAGCCTTGTTTCTCAGTGAAAAAGGGAATAACCGAAGACGAATGGCTTCATCAGAGACGCCATTAATTTTAAAATTGTCGCAGACTTCTAGAAAATTCGCCAAGTGAGTGTTGGGATTCTCATCCTACAAACCATCTAACTGAACAAACTGCTGTATCATTCGAATCGTGTTAGGTTTCAGTTCAAAATTATTTGCAGCAATAGCAGGCCTAACTATACTTGACTCAGTTCCTGTTAAATTGATTATGCATAGTACGGAGAGCAGGGTTCTGATTTGCTAAATCAGCGGGTATTGCTGGAGGTAGCTGATTGTCTTGATTTTCAGCCATTTCCTCGGTTGTAGTTGAGATATCGTCCTCCTGTTCTTCTTCTGTGTATCTTAGGCTTCGCCTAATTTCTCGTCGGTTTTTACTAGCTGTACGATCAATTTCTTTGTAAAAAAGCAGTGGTCCTGACGGGTTTCTTCTAGTCATAAACTATAAGAATCTGTCAGAAGAAAGAAAAAGAAAATTAGTAAATTAAAATAAAATTAAAAATAAAATTAAATTGCAAGAAAAATAAATGGCTAAAGTAATAAAAATTGAGTGTTCCTAATATTTTAGTCCCCGACAACGGTGCCAAAAACTTGATCGTGATTTTCTGTGATAAGTTTTATAAGTTTATAATTAATCATTCTTGAAACTAACTATTATCACGACGTAGGCAAGTGTACCTATCGAATAGTAGTATAACTTTCGTAAGACCGGATTGTCGAACCCAAAGGACTAAAAGTACTAGTAATGATTGTCTTTTTATTATCTAGCCTAAGAAATAAATGAGTTTGTTTTAACTAACTAATTAATTAAATGAAGAAGTTGCAGAAAATAGAATTGGGAAATTACTTTTGGGAAAAAATGATTGATTTAGGACAATACCTAAGGAAAAATTCACCTAGACTTTTACTTGTTATTCTGGCTCCGAACCGGACGATTTATTCATTTAACTTGTTCCGTAGAAATCCCTAAGTTATGTTATTATCCCTATTCAGGACTAATAACGTCTAATCCCTAGGTTGAATAACCGAGACTTTTCTCTAATTAACACCCTAGGGTTGCATTAACTCGATCTATGGACTCCCTTATTAGGTTCCACCCTAATCTTGCAAAATCTTGTCACCTATCTCTAGGCTCGCAATCAACTCCGCTTAATTATGGCAAAGTCACTCTTAGCCAGGGACTATTCATCCTCCAACTAAGAGCATTAACTTAAGGTGATATCCTGAATTACCAAAACAATAATTAAGAACAAGTCAAATATTTATCATACGATTCAGAAAATAATAACAAGATTTGTCTTAGGTTTCATCCCCCTTAGGTATTTAGGGGTTTTAGTTCATAACTAAATAAGAAAACATCTCAGAATAATAAAGATTACAAAACATAAAGAAAACCCAAAGCTCCTGAAGGAAAATTGAGGAGAAATCTTCAGTCTTGATAATGAGTCCAGCTTCTGAGATGGATCAATCAGCTTTCTTGGAGTAATTCCTTACTCCCTGTTCTCTGTCCCCCTTTTAGTCTTCCTCTAGGGTGTTTAAATAGGCTTTAGAATGCCTAAAAGCCCTAAAACTTACCCTTTTCCGAATGGAACTTAGTTAGGGTTCAGCAGGGACACGTCCGTGTGGCACAGCTTGTGTGAGTACTTCAGGCCGTGGTCGAGGCTGAGATATCAAGACACTCGTGCTGAGGTTGATTTGGGCCGTGGTCGAGCTTGTTAGATTGGCATGGGCGTGTATGATGCCCGTGTGAGGAAGTCCAGGCCTTGTTGTTTTCCCTTGTTGGCCCATTTTCTCTGTTTTTGGCCCGTTTCTCATTCTTTTCGTCCTTCTATGCTCACCTAAGTATAAAACATGAAATTAAAGGATTATGAGCATCAAATTCACCAAATCTAAGGAGAAATCATTCATAAAAATGTTAAGCGAGGGATAAAAATATGTATAAATTACAATTTATCAATAATCAATTGGCTCATTTGGTCATATATGCTGTCCATATGGGGTTTGAGTCACCTATATGTAGCTTGGACTTGTCGAATATCTGTTTTCATGGTTTGCATCTCCTTTTCTAGTCGATCAAATCTCTGACCATATGTATCACGATCATTCCCCACGAATCTCTAAATGCATAGGTCGCCTCCTCTGATTGGTTCTCCGAATACAAATCTGCTCTTGTTGGCTTGACGGGTGCCTCCAAATGGTTAAGCTTTTCAAGGATTCATTAGAATTGATCATCGTTGTTCCCTTTGTTCACCGCGTTCACCATTGGTGGCTTTGATTTGCACATAAATCCCTTATTGGGCCACATGTATGAATTCATGGCCATGTCTTCTATGATTTTATAAGCTCATTCGTACGTATGAAACATGAGAGGTCTGCAAGACGCTTCACCTAGGCTAGATTTGATGTGTCCATTAACACCGTTATTAGAAAATTTATACTTGGAGCCATGTTTGTAGTCCATGGTTTGGGCACTTTGTTAGCATAGTCTTGAAACATTTCCATGCCCCGTACAAGGACTCACCTTCTTATTGTTTATAGTAGGTAATTTCTCACCTAAGCTGAATGGTTCAAGTAATTAGGAAAAAATTTGTAGAAATTTTTCCCCTATATTATTCCACGTGGTAATGGAACCTGGTTCTAATGAGTCTAACCAATCTTCTACATTGTCGCACAAAGAAAATGGGAATAACTAAAGATGCACGACATCATCGTATACCCTGTTGTACTTGAAGGTGTCACGTAATTGTAGAAACCACTTCAAGTGTTGATTAGGATCTTCCAAAAAGTTTCCCTTGAACTGTAACGTGTTTTGGATCATCTGAATAGTGTCTGTCTTTCTTTCAAAATTATTGGTATTGATTTTCGGTCGTTCTATGCTTCCTCGCACTGTGTCTAGTGTAGGTAGGCTTACTTGCGCAACGTCCTTTGATCCATTGGGAATTCTTCTCGATTATTTTCTAGTTGCTCTCTTGGATCTTCGAATAATAGATTTTCCCGGGATAAATTAATTACCATGGGTGGATCGACATGCATCGTTTGATGATTGTGTGTTGACCGCCTATAAACAACTTATCATTTATAGTAAAATATAACACCAAAAATATATAAGAATTTAGAACGGCAGTGGTCGTAAGTGCATAGGAGGATGGAATAAATTTATAAATTTTTTTTACAATAATAAGTCTAAGTAGTATCAATTAAATCCTATATTAGGACAAACCATAAAAATAGATTAATAAGGGAATCTAAATAACTAAAATAAATGGAAAAAAAAAGACTAAAATCAATAAACTAATCAGGAAGATTAACTCTATTCATGGTTTGTAATTAAATATGGATTAGAGTTTTAAGGTGGATTAGCTACTGATTAACCAATTATTACCTCCCGACCTCTAACTAATTAATTGATTGGTTGATACTCGTTTATCTTTCGACTCACTTTTTCATCTAACATAAATTACGATTTATTTGAGTCAACTTATCTCACGATCTCGTTTAGCCTATGATAACATCCTAGGGTTGTTAGGCCTAGGGTTTAAGAACACGTAATCTATACCAACTAACCTTCTCGGAAAACCCTAAATCCTCTATTAATCACATCCCTATCCACTCGCTAATTTCTTTTAAGGGATTTAGCCACTCATGTTATTCATAATCTCAATCTCAATTGAATAAATCATGTGAAGAACACGATTGAATCAAAAAAGAAATGATGTCAAAATAATCGTAGATTTGATATCGAATGGAGAGCAGAGTAGAAAAGCAGTTGATTGGAACAATGAAATATATAGAATGCAAAGAATAAATAAACTGAAATACTTCAATAATATAAAATAACTCTCGGGTCAAAACCGATTCCAAGAGGGAGAATAAATTGTTATGAAAAGCCAAAAGAAAATGAATCTAATTCTACTCCTAAACTACTAGGGTTTTTGAGTGCGTCTAGGACAACTTAGTTAAATCAAACCCCTAATGTCTTGGCAGCCCAAATTAGGTCTTTAGCATGTCCTAGGTCTTCGTATAAAATTGATTACGCAGATGAAAATAGCCTTGATATTCTTGGGTGGCAAGTCGACTTGTGTTGTGCCATAGCCCTTGTATGGCGCGACACGACATGAATTTTATGCCTTGTATCGTTCGTTCCATGTTTTGACAATTTGGGAAACTTATGTGTCACTCGTCCCTTTCTTCCATGTTAATTGGGCCTTTAAATCTTCATCCTACACACTCAATTGAACAAATTGGTACTACCGAAGGCCCGTGTCAGCCTAATGGGTTGCAACACTCATAAACTGTGTTAGAAACTCTTATTTTTATTAATATTCAATTCTAAGTACTAAATACCGAAAACGTAATGTAAACTGTTAAATTGCCTAGAAAACAAGCTCCTTAAGTGCGAAAATAGACCATATTAACTACTACATTTGATGACAGGTCATGTGTACCTGACAAAAATAGGTTGAAACAAAGAATATTTTGAGAAGTACACTGCAGTATATTTGTTATGCACCTTGGAAGTGACAAGATGTACTGTTATTTGAAGCCTTACTACTGGTGAAAAAGGATGAAGAAAGACATAGTTGAGTAGGTTTTGAAATGCTTAATTTGTTAACAAGTGAAAGTAGAATATCAAGTTCCTTTAAGATTGTTACTTACACTAAGGATTTTTTGGTTGGACTACCACAAAGATGCTATTTGGGTGATTGTTAATAGATTAACTAAGTCTGCTTGTTTCATACCTATTCAAATGGATTATTCATTAGAGAAATTAGTAGAGTTGTATGTAAGTGAGATTGTAAGACTTCATGGTATGCCAAACTCCATTATTTCGGATAGAGATCTAAGATTTACTTCAAGATTTTCAGAAAAACTACATGAAGCATTAGGTACTTGACTGAATTTTAGTATTGCTTTTCATCCTCAAACAGATGGACAATCTGAACGAGCAATATAAGTATTAGAAGACTTGTTGAGAAGTTGTGTTATAGATTTTTAAGGAAGTTGGGAAATATATTTGGCACTAGTTGAATTTGTATATAATAATAGTTATGTAGTTCTTAAAAGAAAAGACATTAAGTATAGTTTGGGAGAAAAAAATGTGTTTTTTAAAGTATCACCGTGGAAAAAGGTTTTCCTATTTGGAAAGAGAGGAAACTTAAGGCCAAGGTTTATTGGACCATATAAGGTTTTGGAGCATGTTGCACTAGTAGCTTATCGGTTAACATTACCACCAGAGTTGACAAGAATCCATAATGTCTTTCATGTTTCTATGTTGAGAAGGTATAGATCGGATCCATTGCATGTTATTACACTAGAAGCTATTGAGGTTCAGCTAGACTTGACATACGAAGAAGAACCAATCAAGATTCTTACTTGAGATGTTAAAGAGCTTAGGAATAAGTAGATTCCTTTAGTAAAGGTGATTTGGAGACATCACAATATGGAAGAAGCGACTTGAGAAAGTGAAGAAGTAATGAGACAACAACATCCATAGTTGTTTGAATTAGGTAAAAATTTCGAGGATAGAATTTTTCTTAAGGAGGAGAGTAATGTAACATCCTCAAAAACCTCGTGGTTGTAACAATATTATTTTGAGCAATTACGAGTCAAATTTTTCAAAATAAATAAAATGTGATTTATAAGTGTTAATGGAAAAGGTAGTAGGACATTGGAGAAAATTTAAAAGACTGATGTATTGAGAAATGTTAATTCGGGGTGTAGACTAAATTGTAAATTTTTCTAGAGTATTGGGGTCGATGTGAGAAATTAAAAGGTAGTAGGACATTGGAGAAAATTTAAAAGACTGATGTATTAAGAAATGTTAATTCGGGGTATAAACTAAATTGTAAGGTTTTACAGAGTATTGGGGTTGATGTGAGAAATTAAAAGTATAAAAGATTAAATTGAATTAGTGGTGAACTATGTGAGGACATGGAGAGAAATTTTACTAAGATCTAGTGGATAAGTATGATGGATAGGTTTATGATGAATATTGAATTTGTAATAATCAAGTTACAATCATGTGTGCATATGGAAGTATGAAACTTGATCGTGTTAAGCTTGAAGAGCTTAGTAAGTATACTAAGATTTCCTACTTTACCAATTTTTGCACTTAGTATCTAGTTTTTATCAACTAAGAGGTTTTCACATAGAACATGATCGTGATTTTCCCGTGATAAGTTTTATAAATTTATAATGAATCGTTCTTGAAACTAACTATTATCACGACATAGGCAAGTGTACCTATCAAACAGTAGTATAGCTTTAAAAAGACCGGATTGTCGAACCCAAAGGACTAGGAGTACTAGTAATGACTGTCTTCTTATTATCTAGCCGAAGAAAAGAGGTTTGTT
Source organism: Gossypium anomalum (assembly GCA_025698475.1). Classification (NCBI taxonomy): domain Eukaryota; kingdom Viridiplantae; phylum Streptophyta; class Magnoliopsida; order Malvales; family Malvaceae; genus Gossypium; species Gossypium anomalum. Next base: position 34,137,748 of record CM046958.1, on the reverse strand, counting down.
TTAAGTAACTAATTAAACTAAGAACTTGCAAAAAATAGAATTGGGAAATTACTTTTGGGGAAAGCGATTGATTGAGACAATACCTAAGGAAAAATCCACCTAGACTTATACTTGTTATTCTGGCTTCGAACCGGATGATTTATTCATTTAACTTGTTCCGTAGAAATCCCTAATGTATATTATTATCCCTCTCGAGACTAACAACGTCTAATCCCTAGGTTGAATAACAAAGACTTTTCTCTAATTAACACCCTAAGGTTGCATTAACTCGATCTATGGATTCCCTTATTAGGTTTCACCCTAATCTGGCAAAATCTTGTCACCTTATCTCTAGGTGCGCAATCAGCTCCGCTTAATTATGACAAAGTTACTCTTAGGATCTATTCCTCTTCCAACTAAGAGTAGTAACTTGAAGTGATATCCTGAAATACCAAAACAAGAATTAAGAACACATAATTAAGAACAAGTCAAATATTTATCATATGATTTAGAAATAATAACAAGGTTTCATCATAGGTTTCATCCTCCTTAGGTATTTAGGGGTTTAGTTCATAACTAAACAAGAAAACATCTCAGAATAATAATAAATACAAAACATAAAGAAAACCCAAAACTCTTGAAGGGGAAATTGAGGAGAGATATTTAGTCTTGATAATGGATCCGGCTTCTGAGATGGATCAATCGGCTTCCTTGGAGTAATTCCTTACTCCCTATTCTCTGTCCCACCTTTTCTTCCTCTTTTAGGGTGTATTTATAGGCTTTGGAATGCCTAAGAACCCTCAAAAGTTGCCTTTTCCGAATTGGACTCAACTTGGGCTTGGCAAGGACATGCCTGTGTGACACGCCCATGTGCGATAACTTCAGGCAGTGTTCGAGGTACACGGGCGTGTGTTATACCCGTGTGAGTCATGCTTCAATTCTACCAAATTGACATGGTCGTGTGATCTGCCCGTGTGAGGAGGTCCAGGCCGTGTTAATTTCGTGCTTTGGCCCATTTTCTCCATTTTTGGCCTGTTTCTCGTTCCTTTCACTCTCCTTTGCTTACCTGAGAATAAAACATGAAATTAAGGCATTAGGAGCATTGAATTCACTAAATCTAAGGAGAAATCATTCATAAAATGCGTTAAGCATGGGTTATAATTATGTATAAATTACGGTTTATCAAATACCCCCATACTTAAGCGTTTGCTTGTGCTCAAGCAAAATCCTCGAATCACAATTAAAATTTCCTTTTTCTCAACTTATAATTCCTATCAATATTATCTTAAACCATCTTATATGTAGTCATACATTGAGAATTCAACTAAAAGAACATTAGAGCTTCAAACATTCTAAATTGAGTATTTTAATCATGAAAAACCTAGGTATCTCCCCTTCTCTAAGTAGTTATCATTGATTCGGAACCTCACAGAGTTTACCATCCTCACTAAAGATTCACTCAAATCACTCGAAGTGTTTAAGGACAATGAAATTAGCACTCATTAGTCAATATGAAAAGTTATTACCATAGGCTTGTATAAAAATCAAATCTCCACCACTATAAATCGATATGATACATCAATCCAAAGGTCTTTAAAGGGTTGTAACGAGGATTAGTTAGGGGGTGTGGTCACAAGCTGAAAGAAAGGGTTAGAATCGAGATTGACTTGAGAAATTATTTAACTAGAAAAATATTAAATCATTACTTGTGTACAACAAAGCTTGTTCTTTTGACTATGGAATTTGAATACTGAAACTTACAAACAAAAGATAACTACTGATATGTTTACATAATTTTTTTTTAAGAACAAGTCAAATAATCATAAATTAACTATTAATAATAAGACATAGTTAAGAAATTTATTCAAATCAACTCTAGACAAAAATAGGGATCAAATTAATTTAGGGGATTTGAACAATAATGGGTTAAGGGTTAATATTGAAGGTAGTACAAGGAATGGCTTGTTAGGCTCAAAGGGATTTACTAAGTGTTAATCGTGGAGGTAGGCTTTTCATGGCATGAGTGGGTTAATCCTAAGTGCCTCTATCGTCTTGATATATCAAATCAAATGGTGTGGTTTTGACATGCATAATCAGGCAAGTTCTAGAATAACAATTCAATATTGGCACACTCAAAGCAATAATAAAAGTGAGCATGAAAGAATTAATAGAAGCTCAAAAGGCTAAAAAATCTCACAAAAATTATGGCTTTTTTGATGTTTAAATCTGTGGGATTCAATTCAAGATAATACCTAAATTTGGGGAAACAACCTAAAATTTTAAATTCTTCAAAATCAATTTATCATGCTTGATTTTCTAACGTCTTAAAGTTTAACAATCAATGCATGAATGCCTATGTTTTAATTCAAGATATATCAATCAAAATTATTAGTCAATCAAAATTCATCTTAAACATGATATGAGAGATTTACAAGAGGACAAAGTAATATTCAGGAATTTTCAGATAATGAAATGATTACCCCCCACACTTAAGATGTACATTGCCCTCAATGTACAAGGTTAGATATATTAGAAAATACAAGATCATGAGATAGGGAGAGAATTGAAACTTCTTGAGTGGTGAATGAATGTCCTAGTTCGGAGTAATGGAGGTGGAGGAGGATACTCCGGTGGTAGTAGAGGTTGGGTGCCACAAGTGCTGTGCTAAAAGAATATTATATCTCTTTATTGAGCAGGGCATGGTAACCGTGGGGAACCTTTTCCATTGGAGCTTGAAGTTCCTAACTGATCGTGAGCTTTGGAGCTCTTTATAACTATGATAAAAACAAGAACTGTTTAGGGGATATTAGGAAGAATAATTACTCGTAAAGGAAAAACTGAGAATAAAATTTATTAAATAAAAATTTTAAATCCTAAAAATAAAATGAAATAAAAATAAAAAGTGGTCTTAATTGTAAATAAAAATAGAAACATAAAATAAGAAATAAAAATTTCTAAACATCTTCATCGCTAGATGGTTCGCGATGTGGGAGTGGCGATGAGATGTGGAGGTGCTGAAAAATCTGCTGTAGAGTAGCATTAATGTTGTCAAATCTTTGAAAACACTGCTACTCAAATCTGTTAAGGCGCTCAGAGATGTCAGCGTATGAAGCTGCCGCATGAACTGGCCGAGAAGGTGGTGGTGGTGGTGGGTGGGAAGGTGGGTCCTCGTGTTGGGTAGGGACATCATCAGTTAGATTGAGTGAGACGATATTGGGGAGGGTAGGTTCCTCGGTGCCTCTCGATCATCCTCATGCTCAGCATACTCGAGATGCCTTATGGGCACATTTGGCTAATAAGGGTCAAGAATGATTCTTGGGCCGTGGTGTTGAGTAGTCCGAAGTGTCGCGCTAGTCGAGTCACGTAGGGGCCAATAGAAATGACCCCCCTCCGATGTCGCTTCGACTGGTGGAGTATGGCCAGGGCGATGAAGTAGGCGAGGTCGATGACGTGCCTGTTGGACATACACCATAAATAATAGATGTCGTGGGTAGTGACGACGCCGGTGCTCTCTCTCCGTCCTGTCAGAGTGTGAGATAAAATAGAATGAAGGTACCTTAGGGATGGAGGGAGAGATGATGCCTTGGTGCAACTAGGTTCGTAGGTGGCCGAACGTGGGACAAGGGCGTCCCAACAACGTGAGGGAGAACGATGGATGTGGCGGTCAAAAGCGTATAAGTCATTCTCCTCTCTGAACTCCTCGGTATAAAGACCCAATGTAGTACCAAACTCAGGAACGCTTAGTTGGCGGACTAATTTGCCTAAGCGAAATTGGACTGTGCCAGGATCATCGTAGTTTGTCATCACCGTTTGAAGATGAAATGTGGAACATAGTTCCATCGTCAGCTCCAACTACGTCGGCTCAATGATCCCAAAGAATAGCTCCCAAGGGTCGGTGGTAAGGAGGACCCGGATCGCGTCAGCCAACTAGACTTGTTTGACAGCAGCAAAGTCGATACAACAGCCTACTATTAAAGGTCGGGCCCGTAGTATCTGAAAGAGTTCCTCTTGAGGCCCGTTGGGAAATTGTAAGAACGGGTGGCAAATTTTTGCAGTAGGACCCGAGGAAGATGATGCTCCTTTCCTTTTCTTGGAAGCGGGAACGGTGAATTTCTTTCCTCGTGAAGACGACATTGTGAACCTATAATTGGAAACATTGAATTGTCTTGAAGTGTAAACATGGAAAAATGGAACTAAATTATAAGAGAAAAAAAACATAGATATTTTCAGCCACAAAAATTAAAATGTGTTCATTAACATACTCTTGTGGCATTGTGGTATGAACAAATGACCAAAAAAAATATGAAGCAATTTATTAAATAGATAAGAAAATGGCATACAAAATGCATGGAAAATTTCAACTACCGTTGTCATGAAAATTTTCACTTCTAATTTGAACAAGTGGAGTAAGGAATGCATGCAATGACTAAAAAGAAATGATGGGTATCCTATGTTATGATAGTTAAATGATGAAAATATAGAAATAAAATAAAAAAATTGCATATCATGATGATAAATAGGCCTAAAAATCAATAAAATAGAAAAGGAAGAAGTAAACAAATGCTCGAAAGAGGAGAAAATACGTCAAAAATAAAGTTGGAGGCGGCGTACGGGCGTGGGGTGGAGGCCGTGTGGACTTGCAGCGGCTAGGGTTAGGGTTTTTTAGTGGGGAAGACAATAAATAGTGTAGCCTATTTATAGATTTTGGGGCACACGGCCAGGGGACACATCCATGTGTCCCAATTTCAGGTCGTGTGTTTCGCATTTTTCCTATTTTGGCGCGTCTGAAATTTGACACAAGCCCGTGTCCCTCGGGTGTGTTGGTGAACACGGCCGTGTCGCACGATCGTGTTTTGCTTCGTTCACTTCTCCCATGCCCGTGTATGCAATCCCCACGCCCGTGTTAATTTGACAGGTTTGCCCACGGGTGTTAGGCACGGGCGTGTTGCACGCCCGTGCTAGCTTCTCGTTTCGACCACTTTCCTAAGGCACGGGCATGTCACATTTCCGTGTTGTTTTGGCAGGTTCGCCCACGGTCATGTCGCACGGCCATGCCGTTTTATCATTGCTCGTGTTTTTAGAAAATCTTGCCATTTTTCCACACGGTCTTGCACACGCCGGTGTGCTCGGCTGTGTCCTTGTGGTAAACCTATTTTCAAGAGCTCCGTTAGTATGGCAGGTGTTAAACACTAAAATTTAAAGAAGTTAGAACAATTAGTGCTCGGGTTGCCTCCTGAGAAGCGCTTGTTTATAGTCTAAGCTCGACTTACCTCTTCGCTGAATGGTCATGGTGGTTTAAGGAGTTCGTACTCCTCATTCCTGCTATCAATTTTAACAGAATAAAGCTTTAGCCGGGTATTGTTTACCTTAAAAGTGCCGAACTTGGGATGACTGACCTCTACTGTTCTGAATGGGAAAATACAAAGTATTGTAAGAGGGGGTTTCTTCGTTCAGGTTGGTAGTGATAATGTGAGGGTCTGCGGCATCTAGTAAGACTTTATCTCCAACCCTAAGTAAATTTGAAGAGGTATCGAGCTCATTCTGGTGTAGTTTTGGTTTATCGTGTGTTCTATGGGTTTGCCATTCGTCTAGCTCCTCTATCTGTAGCCTTCGTTCTTCATGAATGATTCCTATGTTGTTGCTGGAACATGGCTCGTGAACTTCTTTCAAACTTAATTTCTGCAAAGTAGGTTGTGTCATATCATCAGTTTTAGCAGACTGGTGCGGACAATTTCCTTCAATTTTCGATGTGTTGTCAGAATTACGAGCTTGAAGGGTGATCGTCTCATCTCCTACACGAAGGGTGAGCTCACCTGTGCCAACATCAATAATTGTTTTAGCAGTTGCTAAAAAGGGCCTCCCCAAAATCAAAGGGGTGTTGTTATCCTCTTCTATGTCTAAAACAACAAAGTCTAGGGGAAATATGAACTTATCTATTTTCACTAATACATCTTCAATAATACCCCTAGGAAATCTTATAGTTTTATCTGCCAGTTGAATGCTCATCCTAGTTTGTTTGGGTTTTTCAAGACCTAGTTGTTCAAACATTTTGTAAGGCATGGCGTTAATACTTGCCCCTAAATCAGCTAATGCATGATTTACATCTAAACTACCAATTAAGCAACGAATTGTAAAACTCCCTAGACCTTTAAATTTGGTGGGTATCTTATTCTGTAGAATAGCTGAGCAAACTGCGTTTAGCTCCACATGCGACGCTTCGTCCAACTTCCGCTTGTTTGCTAGAAGTTCTCTTAAAAATTTCATTACATTTGGCATCTGTGACAGAGCTTCAATAAACGGTAAGTTAATATGTAATTTTTTCAAAAGTTTAGGGAATTTACCGAATTGTTCATCTGAGAGGTCTTTCCTTGTCGCATTAGGATATGGGACACGAGGTTTGTATTCTGCATTCACCATTTTATTATGATTTACCTCACCATCACCTCTGCTTGCCACATTTTCTTGCCTTGATTCTGGCTCAGGCTCAACGCATCCTGCTTGAACATTAATTGCGTTGAGCTGTTCCCTTGGGTTTGGTTCAGTATTGCTTGGAAGGCTACCTTGTTGTCGTTCATATATTAGCTTGGACAGCTGACCTATCTGGGTCTCGGGCCCCTAGATCAATGTTTGTTGATTTTTAAGTGTTGTCTCGATATTCTGGAAACGAGTTTCTGACACCAAGATGAATTTGGATAACATCTCTTCAAGGTTCAATTTCTTTTCCTTTTGATAAGGTGGCTGTTGAAAACCCTGAGTATTCTGTGGCCTTTGATTTCCTTGACCACCCCAAGAGAAATTTGGGTGGTTCTTCCAACCTACATTATAAGTATTACTATATAGGTTATTTTGAGATCTAAATTGTTGTTACCCATATAGTTGACTTATTCCTCTTCGGTTGCAAGATTGAATGGTGGTTATTCTGTATGCACACCTCCTCCATTTGGATCACACCTCATCACTGGGTGTACCTGGGTAGAACCAAGTAAACCATCAATTTTCTTATTCAGAAGTTTTACCTGATTTGACAGCATAGTAACTGAATAAATGTTATAAACGTCTGTTGTTTTCGTTGGCTTAGTCCTCATGACTTGCCACTGATAGTTATTCAGTGACATCTCTTCAATAACTTCAGAAGCCTCTTTAGGTGTTTTGTTATTGATGGTTCCACCAGCAGCTGCATCAATCATTTGTCTTGTCAAAGGGTTCACACCATTGTAGATCGTTTGAACTTGCAGCCATATAGGTAATCCATGGTGTGGACACCTTCGCAAAAGGTCCTTGTATCTCTCCTATGCATCGTAGAGTGCTTCTAAGTCCATATGCACAAAAGAAGATATATCATTACGCAACATAGCTGTTTTTGCCTGTGGAAAATATTTTAATAAAAAATTTTCGGTCATTTGTTCCCAAGTGGTAATAGACCCTCGTGGTAGTGAGTTCAACCACTGTTTAGCTTTGTTCCTCAGTGAAAAAGGGAATAACCGAAGGCGAATGGCATCATCAGAAACACCATTAATTTTGAAAGTGTCGTACAGTTCTAGGAAATTCGCCAAGTGAGTGTTGGGGTTCTCATCCTACAAACCATCAAACTGAACAAATTACTGTATCATCTGAATCGTGTTAGGTTTCAGTTCAAAATTATTTGCAGCAATAGCAGGCCTAACTATACTTGACTCAGTTCCTGTAAAATTAGGTTTAGCATAATCATACATAGTACGAGGAGCAGGATTCTGATTTGCTAATTCAGCAGGTATGGCTGGAGGTAGCGGATTGTCTTGATTTTCAGCCATCTCCTTAGTTATAGTTGATATATCGTCCTCTTGCTCTACCTCTGTATATCTTAAGCTGCGCCTAATTCCTCATCGGTTTCCACGAGCTGTACATCAATTTCCTCGTCAAAAAGCAGTGGTCCCGGCGGGTTTCTTCTAGTCATAAACTACAAGAATCTGCCAGGAGAAAGAGAAAGAAAATTAGTAAAATAAAAATTAAAGTTAAATTGCAAGAAAATAAATGGCTAAAGTAATAAAAATTGATCGTTCCTAATATATTAGTCCCCGGCAACGACGCCAAAAACTTGATCGTGATTTTCTCGTGATGAGTTTTATAAATTTATAATGAATCGTTCTTGAAACTAACTATTATCACGACGTAGGTAAGTGTACCTATCGAACAGTAGTATAACTTTAGCAAGACACGATTGTCGAACCCAAAGGACTAGGAGTACTAGTAATGACTGTCTTCTTATTATCTAGCCGAAGAAAAAAGGTTTGTTTTAAGTAACTAATTAAACTAAGAACTTGCAGAAAATAGAATTGGGAAATTACTTTTGGGGAAAGCGATTGATTGAGACAATACCTAAGGAAAAATCCACCTACACTTATACTTGTTATTCTGGCTTCGAACCGGATGATTTATTCATTTAACTTGTTCCGTAGAAATCCCTAATGTATATTATTATCCCTCTCGAGACTAACAACGTCTAATCCTTAGGTTGAATAACCGAGACTTTTCTCTAATTAACACCCTAAGGTTGCATTAACTCGATCTATGGATTCCCTTATTAGGTTTTATCCTAATTCGACAAAATCTTGTCACCCTATCTCTAGGCGCGCAATCAACTCCGCTTAATTATGACAAAGTTACTCTTAGTTAGGGTCTATTCCTCCTCCAACTAAGAGTAGTAACTTGAAGTGATATCCTGAAATACCAAAACAAGAATTAAGAACACATAATTAAGAACAAGTCAAATATTTATCATATGATTCAGAAATAATAACAAGGTTTCATCATAGGTTTCATCCCCCTTAGGTATTTAGGGGTTTAGTTCATAACTAAACAAGAAAACATCTCAGAATAATAATAAATACAAAACATAAAGAAAACCCAAAACTCCTAAAGGGGAAATTGAGGAGAGATCTTCAGTCTTGATAGTGGATTCGGCTTCTGAGATGGATCAATTGGCTTCCTTGGAGTAATTCCTTACTCCCTATTCTCCGTCCCACCTTTTTTTCCTCTTTTAGGGTGTATTTATAGGCTTTGGAATGCCTAAGAACCCTCAAAAGTGGCCTTTTCTGAATTGGACTCAACTTGGGCTCGGCAGGGACACGTCCGTGTGACACGCCCGTGTGCGATAACTTCAGGCCGTGTTCGATGTACATGGGCATGTGCTATACCCGTGTGAGTCGTGCTTCAATTCTGCCAAATTGTCATGGCCGTGTGATCTGCCTGTGTGAGGAGGTCCAGGCCATGTTGATTTCGTGCTTTGGCCCATTTTCTCCGTTTTTGGCCCGTTTCTCTTTCCTTTCGCTCTCCTATGCTTACCTGAGAATAAAACATGAAACTAAGGCATTAGAAGCATCGAATTCACAAAATCTAAGGAGAAATCATTCATAAAATGCATTAAGCACGGGTTATAAATATATATAAATTACAGTTTATCAAAACACATCACTTTTTAATGAGAATTTAGTTCTTGTCACTTAGTGATTCTATTCATTTAAACTCAACACACTTAAGCGTGACTTCATTCAATTAAGAACTTTGTACAGCTTTGTACAGTTAAGGTGATTACCATTAATTAGTTCATTTTCTCATTTGCTATGCATTTACATAAGTTACCAATTCTTTAGCTTATTACACGTAATATGCTCATTTTCTGCTAGTGATTACCAACCTTCCTTTATCACAAGACTTATGAATATATTATTTAAGTTCATTTAATTTGTTAATCACATGGCACTTTAAGTAAATTCTTATTTCACTAATTCACTTATTATTGGTATCAATAGTCTCTCTTAGGACTTTCTTTAATTAATCTATCACCTCTTCCACTGTTTATCCGTGTCACATTATCCATATTTATTTTAGATTACATTATAGTTATAAGTTTCAATTATTAATAAGTATAACACATAGCCCTTAGTAGATTCTAGCAAAATAATCTCGGATACTGAGGATTCCATTCGAACACCATATACTTATTGCACTAAAAGTGCAATCCAACCATCACACTATACACTAGGGCCTTCACTATGCACACAAGTGTTATGCCATATGGCATAAATCACTGACTTCAACAAAGTGTTGTGTAACAGCCCGTTTTTGGGTCAAATTAGAACAGTGATTTCGGGACCACAAATCCGAAGTGGAAATATTTATTTTATTATTATTTTAAGGTCTACAATATAATTGAATGATTTTTTGAAAATTTCGTTATGAAATTTTATCGATTGAGTGTCCAATTTGACTAGAAGGACTAAATTGTAATAGGTGCAAAACTTGAGTTCTCTATGTTAAAGGTGCCTAATTGCTATGAATTCTTACATTAGAGGTCCTTAAAGGGTAATTAGACCATTATATTTCAGTATGGACAAAAATGAACATGGTTAGGTAAAATTTTAAAGTTTTTCATTAAGGGCATTTTAGTCATTTGGTAAATAAAGACAAAATTAACAAATAAAAGTGTCCATCTTCTTCAATTTAGTCCCCCTAGCTGAATTTTACAAGGAGAAGCCATAGCTATGGTTTGGACAACTTCCAAGCTCGATTGTAAGTCTGTTATTGTCCCGTTTTTAACGATTTTTATATTTTTGAGATCGTTCTAACTTGTTTTAGCTATTTCAAGGACTAATTTGAAAGAAAGGTGAAGTTTATAATTTTACCCATGTTGAACATGTATGTATTTTGATTTTTGATGGTATGAAATGCATGTTTGTTGTTTGTTAAACGACATTTGTAAAGTGATTTTCGGTAAAAATGAAAAATGGGGACTTATTTGTAAAAGTCTATAAAATGGGTAGAAAAATGTGGGCTGTCATAAGCATTAAAAAGGTTTGGCTAGGCTTGGGCTGTAAGGAAATTGAAAGAAATTCATTTTACGAGCCTAAGGACTAAAATATAAAATGTCAAAAGTTTAGGGGCAAAAATGTAATTTTTTCTATAGTATTTTTTTGGGCTGAATTGAATAATGTGATGATTAAATAAGTTAAGTTTGATATTATAGATCAAGAAAAATAAAGTTCGAGTTTAGAACGGGGAAAGAATAAGGTTGTGGACTAAATCGAACTAATAGCCATTTTTGCAACCGAGGTAAGTTCTGTAATAACTTGTTTTTAGTCAAATCAGAACTGTAGTTTTGGGACCACAAATCTGAAGTCAAAAGTACTAAATTGCGTAAAATGTAAAATGCCTGTTTTATTAATTAAAGGTGTCAAATAGCTTTGGCTTTTAATTATTGTGGCCTTAAATGGTAATTATACCATTAATTTTGTGAGTGGAAAAAGATGGACAAGCATGAAGTGATTTTTAAGTTATATTAATAAGGTTATTTTTGTAATTTGGTTAATATAGGTTAATTAAATAAAAACAAAATGAAATTATTGTCCATATTTCTCTTTTAGCCGAAAATACAAAGAAGAAGAAGCAATAGAAGTGGTTTTAGGGTTCGACACTTCAAGGTTAAATTGATAGGTGATTTTGGCTCGATTTTTAATGATTTATATTTTTTTATGATTGTTGCTTCGTATTCTAGCTAGCCCGTACCTTAATTTTCAAAATTGTTAAAGATTTAACATGTTGACATTGTTGAATGCTTGAGTAACTTGATGAATTATGATTTGGAAGGTTTAATGTTAGATTAATAATTTTCGTAAAGTGATTTTTGACAAAAATGTCAAAAAGAGATTAATTTGTGAAAATGTAAAATGTGGTCGTTAAAAGTGCGAATAAATTAAAAATATGGGTTGATATGAGAATGGGTAATATTAGGCTAGCATGAAATTGTATTAAATTGCATGAATTTCCAATTTTATGTTATAAGGACTAAATTGTAAAAATGTGAAAGTTAGGGGAAAATGTGTAAAATAGCCCTAATGTGTGTTTTGGACTAAATTGAATAAATAGTTGATTAAATAAACTGATTTTGATAATATATATATATATCAAGATAAGGAAGGATTGAATCTAGATCGGGGAAAAGGAAAGGTTGACGATTAGCCGATATTTGTTATCCGAGTGATTCGAGGTAAGTTCGTATAATTAGAATCAAACTTTTGAATACTTGTAATTATTTGAAATGAATGTATGTAATTGAGTAAATGATATATTCGAAATACGAATGCCTTATGAATATAGTTTGATGGTTACTCAGCCCCGTTTGAACCGTAGGAATTCGTAGGATACGAGTGACATGTCATTAGGGTTACTGTTTAGGTTGAGATCCTGCATGTGTTATGCGGACTCACCTCACTCGTATGAGCTTATCGATATATCACCGTAAGAGCATCGTTCTCACTGTCGAGCCATCGTTTCACTCAATAGAGCTTACTATCCATCAGCTCAGGAGGAGCTTACCGACATGGCTCGAAAGAGTGAATATGATGATGAATTGATAGATTACCGATTAATACACCTAGTGTGTATCACCCGTGTATCTATCGATATTCTAATAGGTTCAACAAGCATAATTCTGCTAATGATTATACAGATGAATTCTTGGTTATATAAATGAAATGTCGATTATATGAATGAGAATGAATTGTTACATATGTTATACATGTTACATGAAATTGGTATGATATAATACACTAATATATGGAATTGAGATAAGGGTTGATTATATGTACTTATGAGACTAACATTTTGATGAATGTTTGTGTATAGGCATTTGGCAAGTGAATTTGATATACTTTGTTTAATTGTTTAATTATGTATAAATGGTAAGTTAAATTCTGAATTATACGGGCTTACTAAGCTATAAAGCTTACTCTATTTCTTTTCCATGTTTTATAGAGGTTCGATAGCTCGCTCGATTCAGATAAGTCAGAGTTACGCACCACACTATCCAGTTGCTGATTGGTACTTTTGAACTTATGGTTATATGTAAATATGGCATGTATAGGCTAGTTATAAAGATGATAGTTATAGTTACTTAAGATGATGATTTTGGTACATGTTGTGGTATATGTTAAAGCCATGTGATTTAGCTTAACTTGGTATAACGTTTTGATTGTGAATAAGTATTCAAATATGGCATGTTTTGGCAAGTAGTTGATGGAATGAAAATGTGCAAATGTTGTCTCGATATGTGATAAGCATATGAATGGAAAATGCATGATTTTAATTAGGCATTTGAATATTATGTTGAATTGGTATAAAATGTGTATGAAATGTTGTGGATTGACTGCCTATTGAGTTATAAATGTTGCAAATTATGTTTGTATAGGTATGTAAAAATAGGGTGACAAAATGGCTTTGCAAATAGCCTATTCTTGTTTACACGGGCAGAGACACGGGCGTGTGTCTCAGCCGTGTGTGACACACGGTCATGTTGCACGGCCGTGTATCCCCTAGTGTTGAAATTAAAATGAAGTCAGTATGCTCCACACGGTCTCACATACAGGCATGTGACTGGTCGTGTGGTACAAGTCATTATACCCCCTAATTGGCACACGGCCTAGCACACGGGCATGTGACTTGGCTGTGTTGCGTAAGTCAATATACCTTACAGTTTTGGAACGGCCCAGTACATGGCCTGGCACACGGGCTAGACACACGGGTGTGTGGTTGGCCGTGTGACCCAAGTCAGTATGTACCCCCTATTTTCACACGGCTTGTGACATGAGTATGTCTGGTGGTCGTGTGAGACACACGGCCTGCCCACACGGTCGCGTGTCCTCTATTTAAAGCAAAATTTTCTAAGTTTCCCAAACATGTTCTGAATTATTGGTTTAGTCCCGAACCATTTCTAAAGCATGTTTAAGGCCTCGTAGGCTATTATAAGGGACAAATTGATTGAGATTGAATGAGAATTGTATGATTTGATCGAATGTATGAGAAAAGTACGGTTATATTGTTATAAGTTTGGTAATGCTCTATAACCCTATTTTGGCGTTGAATACGGTTGAGGGGTGTTATAGTTCGTATGTTAAATAAGCTTTAATATAGTTGTATTTAAATGCTTTAATATTGCATGAATTGTATGATTAATTATGTGGATGAGTTTAACTCTACGGACGAGTTCGAAGACGATTTGGTAAGCAAGAAATCCCATTTGATCCTTAGGAATAGATTAGGATACAAGTGACATGTCACTAGGGTTACCATGTGTTATGTGATTATGTGATCCGGGTGCTGGTCTCGTACGTGGCTGAGTATACCGGCATATGTTGTAGTTACTTGACAGCTTGTGTGAGCAGCACAGAGTAGCTACGCCTTGACCGACAGCTTGTGTAAGCAAGCCCGTTGATTAGCTCGAGAACGAGCAATCATGTGATATGAGATTGAGGTAGCATTGGCTAAATATGTGGCACTTAGTGTGCAAGATTCCCAAGTATCCAACATTATTATTCCAAGTGGTTCATGGGTATGTCAAAGATAAGAATAAGTGTAAATTGTTACGAGATGGTATAGGCATGTATTCAAAGCTTATGATTATTAATTCATGAAATGACGATTTCAAGGTAAGATATGATGGAAGTGAATTATGATCATGAGATTATGGTAAATTATGTTATCTTATATTATATTGCTTGCATGATTGATGTATGGCAAGGTTGCTTATTTCTTCATACGAGCTTACTAAGATATATAGCTTACTCCGTTTTATTTTCAATGTTTTATGGTGTCACCAAGCTAGGTCGGGATTGGAGATCGTCGGAAGTCGCATCACACTATCAAACTATCTTATGGGTACCGGTGATTTTAAAACATTTTGAGAGTATGGCATGTATAGGACTTGGTCATTTTGTTATATGTGTCATTTGATTTGGCCTAATGTATTGGCTTATATTTGTTTAATGTGATTTGGTTTTTAGCCATGTAATTGGCTTATTTTGGCTAAAATGATTGTAAGCCCATTTATATAAGTATATGTGTTAATGCCTTTTTGTTTTTGTGTTTTGTAATGGGTTGCTATGTGTTTATTATGGTTAAATGACTTGTTGTGAAATGGATGAGATGGGTCATTTGGTGTGCTAGAAAATCTAACTAGAATTATGCATGATGAAAGCATTCATGTTGATACTTGTGAATGTGAGTTTGGTATGAATTGAATTGGTAAATTATACTATAGTAAATATGTTAAGTGTTGGTAATGAATGATATGATTTAGCCTTGATATGGATGTTTTGGTTGCTTAAACATGCCATGAATTATGCCATTGAACTTGTGTGAGTGTAGGTGTAAATGAGGGTGACAAATGGCTTGGTAGATAGCCTTTATTTTGTCCACACGAGTAGACACACGGGCATGTGTCTAGGCCGTGTGTGACACACGGTTTGCCCCATGGGCATGTGTTCTGGCCATGTGTCCCCTGCACCTTAATTTTGAGAAATAGAATGTGAGCATACGGGCAGAGACACGAGCATGTGTCTCAGCCGTGTGAGGGACATGACCTCAGGTACGGGCGTGTGTCCCAACCGTGTAAAGTTTGCACCTATTTTATGAAAATATAATTTATCACACGGCCTGAAACACGGGCGTGTGACTTGGCCGTGTGACATCAATTTGTTCATGCATTGCAAAACAGAGAGGTTACACATGTTAGAGATACGGACATGTACGGCTACACGACCTGCCTACATGGGCGTGTGACCCTTGTTTATAGCAAAAACTTTCCAAGTTTTGTAAAAATTTCCTAAGTGCTCCGTTTAGTCTCGAACCATTTCCAAAGCATGTTTCGGGCCTTGTAGGCTTGTATTAGGGACCTTATGAATGAATGCAAATGGTTTTAATTTGGATGAAAATTTATGACCTAAAATTGTATGTTTGCTCGCTTTGTAAGTCCGATAATGTCTCATATCCTGTTCCGGCGTTGAATACGGGTAAAGGGTGTTACATGTTGTCTTCTAACACAAAGCATGGGCACTAATCCTTATTGGCATTCCAATTGTACCCTAACTATTTCACTAAGTTTACAAGGGAAAGAATATCATTAACCACTTATACACATACAAGATTTTCCTGGGTGATTTTACAATCCTATAAACATATAGACACATACATCAAGGTTCACATATAGAAGCAAATTCATTTTTCAAAGCTCATTGAGCAACATTTTATAAACACTTTACTTTCACTTTGGTGTATTATCACACTAAATGGTCATTTATGCAAGCATATGATTTCAATAAATATTTTCTCAATAATCTTTATAGCTATCATTTATAATTCACATTAAAGGTTCACTTAACATTATTCTATTTAGGATTCAAATATTACAAGCCTTTTTCCATTCTTCACTTTGTTGTGTTGATTTATAATATTTTACTCATTTACGAACATTAAACACTTCTCATTTCATAACTTCCATTTCTATACAATACCATGACATTTGAACACTTTTTTCATTTTATTAGCTCATTTTCACTTAGGATGAACCAAATATTAATATTAACAACAAAATCATTTTATGGTCTCAATTTTCCACTGCATAAATTTTACTTCACTATTTATTAGATTTGTAACACCCCTAACTCGTATCTGTTTCCGAAATATGGTTACAAGGCATTATCGAATAACACACCTCATCCACATACATTTATATGTTCATACTCAAAATCCATTCAAAACATTTACAATGTCCCTTGTAAGGCTCTACGAGACCTCAAAACATGCTTAGAAGTGGTTTGGGACTAAACCGATAACATTTGCAAACTTTGGGAAAGTTAGAAAATTTTCAAACATTTAAGGATTACACGCCCATGTGAACAAGCCGTATGCCTCACACGGCTACCAGACACGTCTGTGTCACAGGCCATGTGAAAACAGGGCATACATACTGACTTGCACCACACGGCCGGAGACACGCCCGTGTGTAATGGCCATGGGAAAATTAGGGAGGTTACTGACTTGGCCACATGCCCATGTGCCAGTCCGTGTGCCACACATGGCCAGTAGACATGCCCATGTGTCTAGGCCATGTCAAACCTATAGGGTATACTGACATAATTCGAAAGGGTACCCCAGGGAAACACAGCCGTGTAGCATGATCGTGTGTCGCACACGGCTGAGACACATGCTCGTGTCTCTGCCAGTGTGGACAAAAAAAATAGGCCATTTGAAAAGCCAATTTGCCACGCTTTTCTCATGCACACAAAATAACCAAATTGGTACCATTTCAACATATACAGGCAGCCAAAACATGCCAATTCATACACCTATCATGCCATCTATACTCAACCATTTCAACTACTTGATTCCATATTAAAAAACATACCAAATCAATGTGCCACAATCATCAATCTCACATAACTTTGAAATGTATTTTCATCACCTTTCCATCAACTAAATCATGCCTCCCAAACATATCAATTCATCATCTACAAAACGTACCATAATATACCATTCCTTAAGCATTAATACACCAACTTACAACTATCCAAAATACCCAACTCATAACCATACCAAAACAAGCCAACATATAAGGCATTATATACATCACATATATATTTCTTACCAAACACAATTCAAGCCAACTTAAATGGCCATACACACCAACATTTACAAGCCAAATCACATGGCTAAAATCATAACTCAAAACATACCAATATGACACTATCCTACACATGCCATATACCATATATACAAAACTCTCAAAAGTACCAACGAGATGATCGATAGTGTGATGACGTTTTTCGACGATTCCCAAATCTGAGCTAGCTTCGATATTCTATAAAACAAGGAAAGAACACACAAAGTAAGCTTCAAAAGCTTAGTAAGCCATATACAAATAAAGTCAACACATGGACATTTGCATATCAATTCAAATATGCTAAACATAGCTAATCACATTCAAATCTACAAACCTTTCTTATTTAACATATATTCAATGTCTTAATCAAGTTCATCAAATACTTTCCCTTTTCAATACTCGTATGAATTTCATACGTACCTGAGTCACTTAGCTCATTCACATATTCTTTCTCGACTTGACTTTTCCCGTTGAACCGTTCGGAATTGTTAAGGATACTTGAAAATCATATAAGCTCGTACAATGCCATATCCCAGATATGGTTTTACATGTTATTATATATCGATGCCACTGTCCCGGACAGGGTCTTACACGAAATCAATTAACGATGCCAATGTCCTAGACATGGTCTTACACGTAATCTCAATACAATTCCAATGTCCCAAACATGGTCTTACATGTAATCACATCTCGATAACCTAATGTCATGACATTCGTATCCTATTCTATTCCTAAGGTTCATACGGGACTTTCAGATATCGTAACTCTGTTGATTCTTGCTCCTAAGTGCTCGTTCAACATTTATAACATTTTCATGACAAGGAAACACATGTAATTCAATTTAAAGATATTTATTTGCATATGAACTTACCTCGTAGTCGGAATAGAGGAATCGAATCGACTATTCGATAACTTTCGATTTCCCTCGATCTAAATTCGTTTTCTTGCATTCTTGATCTATATACATTCAAAATTAACTCTTTTATTCATCAACACATTCAATTTAGTCCACAAACACATATTTGGGCATTTTTGCACTTTAGCTTCTAAAGTTCCACATTTATTCAATTTAGTCCCTATTTCACAAAAACACAAATTACACAAAATTTAATAAGACCCATGATTAGCCAAATTTTCTATAGGTCCCTAGCAGTCCATATTTCACATTTATTTCACATTTTAACCCTTCAATTTTCACTTTTCATAATTAAATCCCTATTTGACGTTTTTATCAAAAATCACTTAACAAAACTTTAATATCTGTAACACCCCACACCCGTGCCCTACATCGGGATGGAGTACGAGGCGTTACTAAACTTAAACACATGCATTCAAACACTTTCAAGTCACCAAGACTTGATCAAATTTAAAACTTTTTTGAACTTTGTCTAAATTCCTTAACATGAGCCTACGAGGCCCTAGAAATCCATTGGAACCCATTCGGGACCAACCCGTGTCCTTTAACTAACTTTAGAAAAATAACTCTTGAAAATAGGGCACACGCCCATGTGGAAGGCCAACACTCCCGTGTGTTCATTATGACATGGCCGTGCTGATGGCCCATGTGACACACACTGCCCAAGCATCTAGGGACACGCCTGTGTCCCATGCCCGTGTGAATTAAATTCTAAATTTGAACCTATAGGGGTTTTCGCACAGCCTGACACACACCCGTGTCCCTCACACGGCCATGACACGCCCGTGTCCTAGCCCGTGTCTAAAACTTTGACATTCTGTTTTTGACATCAACATCCAATTAGGGGCACACGACCAAGGCACACGTTCGTGGCCAGAGGCCATGTCCTCCACACGGCTGAGATACACGGCCGTGTCTCTACCCGTGCGTTTATTACCATGCATAATGACTTGCAATTTTTATATGCAGGGGACACACGACCAAGCAACACGCCCATGGGGTTGACCGTGTGTCACACACAGCCTAAACACATGCCCGTGTATCTGCCTATGTGGATAAAAATGAGGCTATTTACCAAGCCTCTTTGCCACCCTTACTTGCCCCAACCTACACAATCATCTAACTTGACAAACCATACAACAATACAAGGTCTAATCAACCACATAAGGAAGTTAATTTATTCATGAAAATATCATCATTTGCATATGTCAATGATAAATATTAGCCATTATCCAAGGCTTTATACAAAATGAAGGGTTCATCCCAAGCCAACACATTTGGCCATAAAACAATGACTCAAAATGCAAAAGTCTAAGTCCCTATACATGCCATACTCAAAATAATAAAACTAACTATACCAAGTGCTTCGATTGATAGTGTGATCGACGCCCCGACGTCCGTTGATCCACGAGCTAATTAAGTGGCACTATAAGAAAATGGAAAGGAAATAGGGTAAGCATAAAGCTTAGTAAGTTGCATGAAAATAAACAACAACCACTTATCATAAGGCAATATGCTCATAACCTTTTATAGCTTATTCATGAATACCATAAATAAATGTAAGTACAACTTACTCATCACCATCCAATACAACTCATATTGCATACATTGAGCCCATATCTCATATATTTTAATTAGGTACCTATACCACTCATCACATGATCATAACTTTTCTCATTTTGATATAAATCATAAACCTTTTGTTGAACCATTTGGAATACTACTGGATACTCAATAGCCCTAACATGGGTTAAGATGCCGACGCCATATCCCAGACATAGTCTTACACTGGCTTTCATATAGCGAGGCCGATGCTATGTCCCAGACAGGTCTTACACTGGCACAAAACAAGCTGGCACCATGTCCCAGATGGGTTTTACACTAGCTTGTCTATCGCGAGGCTAATGCATGTCCCATACATGTCTTACACTAGCTCTTGTCTCAATGCCGATGCATGTCCCAAACATGTCTTACACTAGCACCCAATCACCCAATATCAGGGTACCAATATCCAAGTTTATTCCAATGTTCAACGAAAGTCTCTACTATGTTAATTTCTCAACATGTATTCTCATATTCAAAATCAAAAAAAATTATGCCATATCAATCCAATTTCACATAATAAAGATATAGTTGCATTATTAACATACAACTTACCTCGGTACTCAAAATGTGGTGACTAGTTGGTTTAATCTACTTGCTTGGCCTTCCCCTAGTCAAGGTTCAGATTTTGTATTTCTTGATCTAAAATGAAAACATTTAGTCATTTAATCATCAATTAAATCTAAACGCTCAATAATTTATAATTTAGGCAAAAAGACAATTTTGCCCCTAGACTTTCACAAAATGACCATTTTACCCCTAGGCTCGAAAATTAATTTTTATCGAGTTTCCTTATTATTCAAGCCTAACCAACAATTTATCTCTCTTACAACAACCCCAAATTTCCAATATTTCACAACATTACTATCTATTTTACAAACTTTACAAAATGGTCCTATTAGGGTTTTAATGAGAAGTCCCTTCACAAAAGTTATTTATTTCACAACCGTGATTCATTTTCTTCCATAAAATTTCAGAAAATAACATGAACACTCTCATGGTTAAACCTTAAACTTTCAACCATTTTGCAAAATAGTCCCCTCATTTGAAAACTCATGCTACAAGGGTTCTAAAAGTACAAAAATTAACAAGAAAGACCATCAAAATCATTTACTTGTAGAGAGACTAAGTGGCTAAAATTTCAAGCTTCAAAAACTCCTCTAATGGCTACTATTTTCGGTGGAAAATGGAGAAGAGAGATGACCCATTTGATTTTATTTTAATATTCAATTTGCTAATGTTATCAATTACCAACCCTAGTCATCTTTTGACTTTTTGACCATATTTGTCTCCTATGGCAGGCCATGCCTCTCTAAAGGGTCTAATTGCCCTTTAAAGACCTCCAATTTAGGTTCTCTAGCTATTTGACACCCTTAGCTATCAAAATAGGACTTTTGCACTTTATGTGATTTAGTCCTTTTTTGCAATTAAGCTCATAAACACTAAAATTAATTCACCAAAATTTTCATGCACCTTTATAAACGTGCCATCATACATAAAATAATATTAAAAATAATTTCTCCAACCTAGGGTTAGTGGTTCCGAAACCACTGTTCTGACTAGGCCCAAAATCGGGCTGTTACAATATCTATCATCAAGCTTTCATAATTCATCAACAATCATTCAAAAGCTCAAGTATTCATCAATGGCAACTCAAAAATTCATCAACAATTTCAGAAATTAGGGTACGAGCTAGCTAGATTACTAAGCAACGATCACAAAAACGTAAACATCATTAAAAACAGAACTCAAAACATACCTCAATCAAAGCTTCAAAGAGCCAAACCCTAAAAACATATTCCAAGCTTCTTTTTCTTTTGTTTTTCGGTGAAGATGATGATAATAAAGCTTGATTTTAACTTTGTTTTATTTTAATATCATTAATAAACATTTTACAAATTTAACCTTAATGTAAAACATTTAATATCACATTATTCAAGGCCATTTATGTCAAATTCCACTAATTATGGTCTAATTACATCATAAGGGCCTCACATTTAATAAGCCATAGCAATTAAGCACTTTTAACTTATAGCATGCTACTTTTGCATTTTACGCGATTAAGTCTTTTTTCTCAAATTGAGTTATTAAACAATAAAATTAGCTCATGAAACTTTCACACATACATATTCACATGCTGTAAACACCAAAAATAATATTAAAATAATTTTCTGATATCAAATTTATAGTCCCGAAACTACTATTTTGATTTAACTAAAACCGGGCTATTACAAGATTAATTAGTCTCAATTAATCAACATAATATTAAAGAAAGATTAGGAAATCCAAGGGAACTCTTGGATGCACTAAGCACACAATCTTGATTTGAAGCTTTCTCTCTCTATCCATGGAAACCCTAGTTCTTGAATGAAGATAGTGATGGTGGAAAACAAGGAGAAATTATGTTTTCTAACAATATTTAATGAAAGAAACTTAGGTTTTTGGGTGGCGTTTCACTTAGAAATGGAAGAAAGAAGAAATGGCCATGGGAGGAGAGTTCTCATCCCCCTATAGTTGCTACTGAAAATGTGAAGGGATGAGAAAATCTCTCATCTTTTCCCCTTATTTTTTGCCACACAAAAATTGGGTAAAAAAAATTCAATGGTGTAGTTCACAATTCATACCTATGTTAAAATCAAATTCAATGGTTCAATTTATTTTAAATAATTAAATATCTCAAAACATAATATTTCCAATATGAATTTCATGTAAAATGACCAAAATGCCCTTCATGTTGGAAAACTGCACTATATACTCTTTCTGCTCATCACTTTGTTTAAATCCAATCAAGGTAGTTAATAACTCAAGATTTCCATATTTTATACTCATAAAATATAATTATCAATTATGCACGCAAAGATTTTCATGTAGGACCTTTCTTGATAAAAATAGAAAAATTACAATTTAATACCTAAATTCTCCATTTTTATTCAATTCTACCCCATAAGTCCATATTCTTTACACTTACAACATTGATCATGAGGAACTCCCTTCACGCTTTTTCGCTCATTTCTCGATTGTAGGGAATTTTGCACCACAGGCCCCTATACTTTTAATCCAAATCATCCTTAGGCTTCACAATCATTATTAATTCTTATTTCCTCAATTTGGTTGAATTGCACCATCATTCTTAACTCTTCCAAATTTACAATTTACTCTTTTCACATTATCACATTCTAAAATTTCCATATTGTTAATATCCAATATCTATTTAATTTCTTACAAATTTTCTTTATTCGACTTGCTGTCGAATTTCTTCAAAATTCACTAAACATGATTCCGAAACAGTACCAAATAAGGTGTTAAAAATTTTGGGGCATTACAAACATAGCAAGCTTAGTTTCAAGTTGGGAAGTGATCATGGTAGAAGTGAGAGAAAATTAAGTTAGTGAGAGGAGTTAAGGTGACAAGGTGAAAACTTCATGATCTAGTCATGTTATTAAGTTTATTTCAACTAGTAATGCGTGAAAATGATATTAAACAAGTGTTTTGATTATGTATACTTTGTGCTATTGATATGTCAATTAAGGGAAACATAAAGAAGTTAATCAAAGTGGTGTTAAGAAAGAAAAACAAGTAGACAAGGATTGAAAGAAGGTTTAGGAAGCATATTGAAGCCATTAACCAGGTAAGTAGGTATTCTTAATAAAAGAAATTGAAATATATTCCTAAAATAAATTGTACAACTATCATGCAATTATTATAATTATTTTGCATACATGAAAATAATTATTTTCCCATCATAGATATAAGTTGATTGTGACTGTTGGACACGAAGGCATACAAATTAAAATTACAATTGTGAAAAAGTTTATAAAATGCAATTTAAAGTTACAAAAATTAATATTTTAAATAATAGTTATTCACTCAAAATAAATGCAAGATTATGGCTACTTAAAGATTGGCGATCAGACGTTGATATGTTTTTAAGATCAAACTATAACTTACAAAGTAAAAAAAATTATACTGTCACGTGTTCAAGATTTTTTTTAAAGTTGAATCATCGTTCTTGATTGATTAGGTACAACAAAACAACATTTTATTTATACTTAAATACTAGTTTTTGTAATGTTTTTCTTTTCTATAACAAATATAATCAATATCTTAAAGTTTATAAAATATAATGATATAAATATTAAGATAGAAGAAATTGAAATTGGTGATATAAGAATTCTGTTTGAAAATATCTTTTTGTAATGTCATGAAACAAAAATATAGGAACTACAAATTACCTTTAGATAGTTGATAAAGAGAAGCATGGAAAAAACACAAATACTAAGAATAAAGTTTATAATGAACACCGATTCAATTAACTGTTTTAACTTTGAAGTAAAATTTTACAATATGTGAATATTCGGAAAACTAATTTATTCAGTAGTAGTAATTGAATATTAAATCATTCATAAAGTAATAAGATACTCCAAATATTATAATTGCATGCTTTAAATTTTGTAAAATAGATCTTCTTTTTGAATCTTTAACCAACTCTTTGTTATGTGAGTTTTTTCTTCTTTTCTTTTAAATGAAATATAAGTTTTGTATTAAATAATTTTAACAGTTAATTTAATAACATTCTTAAAACTTAGTCTATATGTTTTAAGTCAGTTGAAAAAATATTTTGAAAAAAAATAGAAATATAAGTTTTTGTATGAAATTATAATTTATTTATATAAATTATTTTTTTAATTTGGTTGAAAAATGTATTTATTATTTTGGAATTAATTTTTATTATTAAATGCGTGGATTTTTTTTTTAAAACGTTAATATTTAGAAATTTAGATAGTTTAATAAATTTGTTTTTAATTATATAACGATTATTTTAGGGAAAATACACTAATTTATAATTTATTGTTTAAATTTTATTTTTTATTAAAACAGTATTTAATATATTATTTATTTAGAAAAAATAAAAATATATAAATAACATTTTTAATTTTAAAAATAATTATTTTAAAATCTTGAAACAATTTACTAAAAAGTATTTCCATTAATTTTACTAAAAAAATACGATCTGAAATGGTTCAAAAGAAATACTTGTGAAAATGAAGATATATAAAAAAAGAAGTCAAAACTAAATATATGTAGTATAATAAAATGAAGATATCAGAAAAATAAAGTTGTAAATTAAAACTTTGAGGTCTTCTAGAAAAAAAGTAAAAAAAATTGATGTTGAAAGTATAATGCAAGAGAAAGGAGAGAAGATCTATGCATATTACTAATTGCGCATTTTAATAAAATAGTATTACAGGCTATGAAAATGAAAATGTGATTTCTCTCTGAGGAAATTATTGGAAATTAGAATTAAATAAGTAGTGAATTTTTAGCCCTACATTTGATTGTACAAACTTTTAAATGGTTTATGGTATACTGATGTTTATGTAAACAACTGAATGTTATTTTGGTAGTATTAGTTTAAGGAAAAGGAATCCTCTGTAATTAAAATTAGAAACCTAATTTAATATATATATATATATATATATATATATATATATATCAGCCTTCAAATAAGTAATATGCAGTGGTATTTGACTTGGCATGATATCTTTTTAAGTAAGGAAATAAGGAAAATAATAGAAGCTATAATTTAAATTCTATGAAATTTATTTGTTTCTAAAAATATAGAATCACGAGGAGATTGTGAGAATTACATTAAAGTTAATGCAAAGTATGAGTTTTTTTTTTTTTTTTTAAAATATTGCTTTATTCCCAAAATATATTTGAAATTATATAAATTCGGTATTATTGTCAACAAAATTAATTATAGGATTTAGCAAAAAAAAAATAGAAAACTGTTGAAGAAATTTATTAGAATGAAGAAATATAATATTAACTATGGAATAAGTGTTTACATAACTGTAATTTGAACATACATTTTGCAAGAACTAGTTTTCCTAAATTTTAGATAGTTTAGCATTTAAATATTTTTATGGATTGATTTTTAATATTTTAAAATTAATTTAAATTAAACTATATAAAATGTATAAATTATTGATAAAAGTTTGTGTATAAGTTAAATTTATTTAAAAAGATAGTGTATAAGTTAAATTTAGTAGTGAAATATGTAGCCGTAAATATTTTATTATGTAATTAAATGAAAGTAGTATATTTCATTTTTAAGGAAAAAGTTTATTACTTAAAAAAACCAAAATTAAAAATCCTTTTATTTTAGTACTTACTAATCGAGATATGTTGATATAAGTGAAGCACTTTAAGGGATAATTTCGATTTGGGTAGAACATGCCCTGTTCATTGTGATTTAATTTGGGAATTGAATTTTGAAATAATATGTAAAAAAATATTTATCATCATTTAAGGTGGTTTGGGAAAGATTGGAGGTGTTTGAAATTCAAAATGGGCAAACCAATGCAATAAGGATAAGGTTGTCCATAATGCTAGAACAATGCACGAAGTTGCAATGCCACACATATGACATCATGATGTCACTTGCTATTTGGGTGATGTTGTGATGTTGCAACGGGTGGCGTTGTAGGTGAATGCACGACGTAGCAATAGAAAATGTCACCACGTCACCCTCTAAGTTACATAAAAACACTGAATTATATCAAATAATTTCTAAACATCTTTAAAACTTACTAATAAGTTTCAATAAATCTTCGAACAATGTCAAAACATAATTGAGCTCATAATCAACTTGAAAACATGAACAAATCAAAAGCACACTCAACCCTACTTTGATAAAGTTAAAAACATTAACACAATTCATAAAACTCTCACATTTAGTATACAATGCACTTAGTTCAAGTACATGCCATGTCAGACTCTTCTAATACAATTTACAACATATATATACAATACAACCTCAATTTGAAAGGTGATAAGGAGCTTTTAAGTCAAAACATCAATTTCTCAATGGATCCAATACCTACTCGTTTAAACAACTAACAGATGGGCTCGAAGAGCTTAGTAAGTAACCAATGATAAACTTACTTATCCTATCCTATTATTACTTTTGAGCCCCTTAGTAGGAAATATCTGAGTTCATTTATGCCATACTTAGTCATTATAGAATATCTAATCTTTATTACCGAATAATAGGGCTCAACTTATCTGTTAATGGTTTGCTAGCCATTCGCACTATAAAGGCAAGCATATTAAACTAAACATACATACACTTGTCACAATTTTTTCGTAAGTTTCACTTCTTAATTCCTTACACATATAGTTAAAAACTTTATTGTCAAGCCTTTCATTATGAACATAGTGAAAGTAGAAATTCAATTTCTTATCTTCTCTTAAGGCTCTTTTATGAAACTCATTCTGAAGTTCCACCCTTAATTAATCATTTACTTAATTTGGTCATAAATGTTTAAAGATTGATATCTTATCACTTTCATTACTTACATATTTATCTATTTAATTTCTTTTTAACACATCTGACTTTTAGCCTAACACATTACAACTTATTCCTATATAACAATTCTTATACATAGCAAGTCACATCATTAATGTTTTAATTTATTTCTATTTAGTAAACTATAGAATGAAAAAGACTTAGATACATGGGAACCATCCAGAACACACCAATGAGCAAGTAAGTGCTATGTTGTAAGGCGTCATATCACATCCCTCCTAAACACACCAGAGAGCAATGTAGTACTAAGCCTCCCAAAACACACCAAATAGCATCGAAATGCTTAGCCTGAAGGCATCAAAGTATGCTTGTGACTGCATAGCCCTAAAGCAACAAAAAGTGCACATAAAAGGTGTAGGGCCAGAAGGTAACAGAACACCAACATATCAAAATTCCATATCTAATCGCTATGGGCATGCTAATCGTATCCTAGCTTTTCCACTAAGTTTACTAGGGTATGTTATGATCATATAAATCAAATATTAATCAAGCCATTGCATAATTATGTTTATTCATTCAGAAATAAATTATGAGTTATAGAATTCACATCATACTTACTACTGATACGGAGTCAAATTTAAAGTTTCAAAGATAGTTTCGTCAATTCTTTGCCTTAACTCACATTTGATACACTAACTCTTTTGCATATATACATGCTCCACTTAAATCATTTTTGGACTTATTACCATATTGATTGTTCTTATTACGGCTTCAATGAATCATTGTTAACAATTTTCATTAATTGCTAACATTTTCATAATGATTTCCAAAAAGTTTCCATATTTCATAAACACATATATGTTCCTGCATTTCTAAATTACATTTAAATAAATTGTCATATCTATCAACAAATTTGAAACATATAAAGCCATAGTAACATTTTAACATATTATTCCTATTAATGACATAGTTCTTGTTTATTCCCAAGTCACAACTCACATTCATTAGTCATACCATGAAAATCAAGTTTTCAAAACATATGACTAGTTACTATAACACTTAATAATCAAGGTTTAACAGCCATAACTTCCTAAGTCACTCATTTTCAACACTTGGATTCATAAAATTTACACACATAAATTACCATATTATTTTCACATTAATTTTTTAATTTCATAAATTTTCCTAAGAAAATGAACATGAGATAAGCATGAGTATCCAATGGTACTTGTTGAAAAAAATCCAGTTCAAAAACGGTTTTCTTATATAGCGAAAAAATAAAAATTTTGAAAACCAAGCTAGTTTGTGATATTTATAGCAATAAACTATTTCCCAAAATAATACCTGTGCTTTGTGTTGTATTTGGTGCCCTGAGTGAAGTATATTCGTTTATAAACATGTAATTTTTTTGAACTGATTAGTTAATAAAACAAATTCATTGATTACATTAATGTACTTTATATAATTTTCCTCATATGGTTTTTGCACGCAAAGCAAGATGAAGCAAATGTTGCCCATTGGTTGTCTAACATTTAAACTAATACTAAGTGGCATTATTTGGTTGGATCATAATACAAAAATACAACTTATATTAGTAGACGAACCTAAACATATCCTTAGTCTAATCAGAAATGAGCAAACCGATTGAAAAGACTAATATGTAGTCTATCAAGTCCAATTGGGGAGATGTTTTGTCTTGGGCATAACAGCGGATGACTCCCAGAAGATAGAGATATAGATGTGAATGACTGGACTAAAAGTACATCAGACTGGACCTAAGATGAATAGATCCTGAATTTGTTTATGGATTTATTCACTTGTGATGTTTATAGTGTGATATACCTAAATCCTGAGTGGATGACGGACTATGTATGCGTGACTTATACACTTGGATGTAAGTAAAAGCTTGAGTTTGAATAGATAAGGAATTGAAAGCTGATGCGTTGGGTGTATGACTTTTGCACTATGTAGCGTTATGCACAATAGTGGAATTTATAGCCTGAGACATGGGTAAATGATATCCTCTCATTGGCATTAAATGGTTGATGAACAGTAAACGTGGCCACGAGTTGATCGTCTTTGTGATGAATGACTTCATTATTATTTGCTGTAATTTACTTTTCATGAAGGAAGATGTAATGCTTACCATGAGATAAAATAAGATCATATTAGGAGAATGAATATTATCACAAAGAGATTAATGATATCCTATAAGGGTAACACACTCATGACAATGTCATTGGATGAGCACTAATCAAGTTACTTTCATAATGGTATGCCGTTTGAAAGAGCTCAATTGTAATACTATAGTGGAATGACTTGGTGACTAAATGAGTTTATAATTAATAGGTGAAAAGTTGGAACTTAATTATAAATCATTTGAGCCTCAATTGCATATGTCCAATTGGTCTATCCGCTAGCTCATTGAAACTAGAAATGAATTGCATGTTGAATAAAATGAATAAAAAATGAATAGAAATGGTGAAATGGAGAAATATGAAACATTTGGAAATGATTATGGTTTTTTCCAAAATTAAAATGAAAATGGAGAAATGAAATCATTTGGAAATGAATTGGTTTTCTCCAAAATGAAAATGCCCTGAAAAATGAATTTATGTTTTTCGAATAAAATGATGCTCGAAAATGGAAATAGATCATTTGGTCATAGTGAACGGTTGAATGTGAAAATATTAAATATATTTTCTCATAGTCTCTTTTACTCTCAACTGATCATATCCCGATCGTAGATCAATCTTGGAAAACACAGAAGCCCCTCTGAATTGATCAAATAAGTCGTCTATTCTCAGAAGTGGGTATTTATTCTTGATCGTTAACTTGTTCAACTGACGGTAGTCGATGCACATCCTCATTGTACCATCTTTCTTCTTTACAAACAAAACAGGTGCTTCTCACGGAGACACACTGGGACGAATAAACCCACATCGATCAACGACTCTTGAATCGAGAGCCTTAAGTGCATCGGCTCTTTTGGTGCCATTTTGTGTGGGCGATTGACACCTGGAGTCGCATGCAGGATCAACTCAATCCCATACTCCACCTCTCGGCTCGGAGGCAAACCCAATAGTTCCTTAGGAAAAACATCTGGAAATTTCCTCACGGTTCAAATGTCCTTAACCAAAGAATCCCTAGAGTTAGAAATACTAATGTAGGCCAAGAAAGCCTCACATCCTTTCTGAACCAAATTTTTTGCTACCAACGCCGAAATTACAGTAGTCAGATAGTCTCGTCATTCTCCAATCACAACTACCTTATTGTCCTTCTCGATCCTTAAAATGACCCTCTTTGTTGCACAGTCTAGACTCACTCGGTGCTTGACCAGCCAGTCCATACCCAGAATTAAGTCGAACTCCTCAAATGGAAGCTCCATCAAATCAGCAAGAAATACTGTCCCCTGAACCTCTAACAGAATGCCTATATACAGTTTACTCACTCGGATAGACTGTCCCAACGGACTCACCACGGTTACCTCACTAGAAGTACTCTCAACCAGAATCCCCAAGGTTTTAGACACATTACTAGCCACGTATGAGTGTGTAGAGCCTATGTCTATCAATGCAAAATAAGGTACATTAAATATTAAAAATGTACCTGTGATGACGTCTGAAACATCTCAGTCCTTACGGTGACAAGCAACATAAACTAGTGCAGGCTACCTCTCTTCAGTCAGTCCAACAGCTCTGTACGATGCTTTCTGTCCTCGGCCTATACCGTTACCACCCCTGGCCTGAACTCGACCCCTAGGTGGCTGCAGAACCACCCTCAACAGCTGTGCAGTACCAGTAACTGGATCTTGCACATGATCGGTTCTTAGCGGACAATCCCAAACTCGGTGCTTAGTCGACCCACATCTTAAACACACTCCAGTAGTCCTCCAACACTCGCCCGGATGGCATCTACTACAGTACCCACAAAACGCCACCCTAGTAGGTGCAACAGGAGGCCCAATTCTCACTGGCCCATTAGATTTGGCCTTTTTCTTAGGCCTCATCCTAGAACTCGAGGGCTCTGAAGCCCTTTTAGTCTTTCCTCTGTCTTGATTTTGGCGCTCAGTGCGCTTTACCTGTTCGGGGATCTTTGCATTTTCAACTAGAGTAGAAAAATCACGCTCCCTCTGCGAAGCTATTAGAACTCGCAAACTGTCGCTGAGACCATCCTCAAATCGGACACAGAGCTCATACTCGGTCGCCACCATGCCTCGCGCATAATGGCTTAATCTTAGGAACTCGGCCTCATACTCGGCCACTGAACGATTTCCCTGAGTGAGATTAAGGAACTCCCGCCTCCTAGTGTCAATATAACTGGCCCCCACATATTTACCTTGGAAGGCCGTATTGAAGAAATCCCATGTCAGTCGGTCAAGCTGGGTGCCCTCCTTAACCGTCAAAAACCACTGGTACACCTCATCATGAAGTAGAGATACAGCCCTCTTAAGCTTCTGCTCAGTAGTAAAATCCAGGTCATCCATAATTCTCTCTATGGCCTCCATCCAATACTCAGCCACGTTAGGGGTGACTCCAGCGACACCTCTAAATAACTTAGCCCCATTAGATTGGAGTCGTTCTGTAACCGACCCCTGACCACCAAATTTAGTGTTGGGCCCAATGACCCTTTCTAAAATTTGTAGCACGGCTTGGGACAATGCATTGTCCCCAACCACATGAACTCAAGACCCAGTCTCTGTCATAGGTGATACCGGTGTCTCACTAGTATCTAAGTTAGACAGATTCCTAGATGATGAGGACCCTGCTTGAGCCCCTCTACGGCCTCTGCCACGACCTCTAGTACCTCGTCAACGAGTACCAAATGCGCTCATCGCAAATTTTAGAATTTATTTGTATTAACAATTTTATGCATTAGTTAACAGTTCCAATATTTTATTAACATATATTTTCTACAGAACAATAAGTCTCACTATAGTTTATAGTTTACACTATCTAAAGTGTTTTCAGTATAGCATACTACCTAAAGTTGCTTCAAAGCATACCAGTAGTATTTTTAGATAAATCTTAACAAGGTTTCAGAATACTTACAGGATTGGCGCCGGAGACTCACTCGGTGTACCACATTCTCAGTAAAAAATATTTCAACCCATTAAAAATCATTTCTTTAAAACCAAATTTAAAACCCAATCCACAGTCGAGTTTTGCAACTGGCTTTGATACCACTAAATGTAACACCCCAAACCTAGCCTAGATGTTATGGCCGAATCTGGCGATGTCACATGATAGTGCTTTTAAAATCCTGACGATGCGAAAAGAATAAACCATTTTTTCCATTTAAACAACTTTTCAGTATCTTAAGTTAATTCCAAACTGTTGCCCATTTCCCCAAAATGTCATACTCTGCGGAAGCTTTAGAACCATTTTCATATACATGGTAGTTTGGTAAAACATTCGATCCTTTTGAAAACCTGAGTTTTTCCTATCACTAGTAGCAAAAACCGTAAAACATAGTAAAATCTCAAATTAAGCAAAAATCCGTAATGGCCTTAATTACATCAATGTTTTTCCAAATAAAAATTAATTCATAAGTAAACAGAAAACATTCCAAGTGGAAAATCGTAGGGCCACCACTGAGTCCTCCGCCGCTCCGATCCGTCTAATGTTGGGGATTACCTGAACTGTTAAAATAGAAAAGAGTGAGTTTTCGCAAACTTGGTGTGTAATCCCCATAGATAAACCATGCATTCAAATAAACATCAAAATACAGTCTGGGGCAGAAGCCCATTACAGAATCAGTCAGGGGCTTAGCCTACCTAGATACAGAATGCAGATCAAAGTATCAGAATCCTACCCACCAGCCTCTACATACCATCTCCGTCCAGCCCTACACACCATGTGGGGATATAATCAACCCACCCATCCCTACACACCATACTATACCGAAATGTGACATATACACAGAATAATGCAGCTGAGCTGCCAGATATTAGGCTTAAAGCCTTTCAGACACTTCCTCTAAAATATCATCAACCCACCCCGATGCAATGCAACATACCACATATGACATGCAAACATGCAAGTAACAGATCCTACATTCAGTTTAGTACAGATATCGTACTCAGTCAGATGCTGTATAATCAGATCACATAAATAGGGGTCTAAGTAACCTTACCGACCTTACAGTAGGTCCACAGTTGACTTGGGTGACCTGTGCAACCTTACGGAACATTTCAGAAGAATGGGCTCATAGGCCCATGTGGCCTGTCTGTGTGGGCCCACACACCCGTGTGGCTCACACGGCCCAAATTGGCCATGGCCGTGTGGATCACATGGCCTAGCCCAGAATTCCACATGCCTGTGTCGTTCACTCGTGTGGGCTCACGCGCTTGTGTGGCCCATACGGCCTAATTGGTTGAGCCCGTGTGTTGCACACGGCCTTGCCCAGCCATTACACGGCCGTGTCACCTACACACAGCCTGGCTTGTTGATCACACGGCCGTGTTGTGGCTCATATCCTTGCACACGACCTACCACATGGTCGTGTGGTGTCGACCGTTTCATTTTTCAGCTTTTATCTATTCTCATTTTCTGTGTTTCCGGGTACACACCTGGTTCGTTTTCGATGCGTAATCATTCCTGAGCAAACCCAAGCCTATAATTGAACACGTTTTACTCAATTAATCTCTTAAATGATCAAATTAAACTAAAACCCCAAAATAGA
Source organism: Gossypium anomalum (assembly GCA_025698475.1). Lineage (NCBI taxonomy): Eukaryota > Viridiplantae > Streptophyta > Magnoliopsida > Malvales > Malvaceae > Gossypium > Gossypium anomalum. Next base: position 34,103,785 of record CM046958.1, on the reverse strand, counting down.
TTAGACACTTTTCGAGTGTAAAACCCTTACCTTGTGAACCCACGAACGTTTCCCATTATGATTCGGCACTAAAACAGCCTCTCACACCAGATTTTCGGCTGTCAAAATAGTTAACGAGAAAAATCCCCATTATTAACTTAAAAACCAAAACTTCAAGGCACGAAGACCACTTACCGAATTCGCATGATACTCGATTGAACAAAAAGGAACCGTTGTGAACAGCAAAGACAAAACTAAGAACGGATAAAGGAAAGATAGCAGAAGAAATTTCGACAGAGATAAAAGGGAGAAAGATAACTAACGTCAGAACCAAAAGAGAATTTTCGGAAAACTGAAGTTTAAAAAAAAAAGAAACTAAACTGATTTGGTAAATCCCTTCAATCCCTTAATTCCCTCCACTAGACCCATCTCTGGTAACTACTCAAAATTCTACTACCTCTGGAACTCTACTGCATAGTCGAATAAAAATAAATTTCCCTCGCTTGCGCAAGGATTCAAACTCTAGACCTCTAACACACCCACAAATCTTAACCACCAGACCAACAGGCCCATTCTGATATGAAATTACAAATATTTTAATATAAGCCTGCTGACCAGAAGTTAAGGCTTACTTCAAGAAAAAGCCAAAATTTGCCAAAGCTAGGGCTTGAACTTGGGACCTCATATACTTACAGAAACAAATTAATAAGATTTGGGGCGTTACAATTAGGTTGAGAGAATTATTTAATTGGAAATATATTAAAGTTTATTTTTGGAAATAGAAAAGCAAGTTTTAAGTTAGATCAAATTATAAAGTATTGGGTTAAAATCCTGGGTAGTACTTGTAATTGGACCCGATATGGAAGAGGCCCAAAAGCCCTTTATTTTATAAGGTGGAACGACAAACCCTAGTATTATTAAATAAGGTTATCGCCCCTTACATCCTAATTGAACTAGGATTTCATTTTTTTAGTCGAAATAAACTTCTACAATTCAAGAAGAGTTCTACCTTCTCTCCATATAAATAGATGGCATAGGTAGGGCTATTTACAGAATTTTGAGATATTGTTACTCTGCTGAAAAATAGAGAAAACTTTATTCTCAACTATTAAAAATATTTTTCTAGGATAACAATTTTGTCAGTTTCTATTTTGGGAAGAGGATTTTTATTTTCACCGAAAAGAAAATAAAACTATTTCTAGTTCTGTGTTTTGATTCAATTTTGTCGAGCCCACACTCAAAGAAATTTGTGTTACGAGAATAGCGGAGAAGATTTTTTAGTTGAAAGCTGGGAATGACAAGGATCTATTTATTCTGAAACACATGGATGATTTCGGTCTAAGGTTTATTGCTATAAGTATCACAAACCGGGTCGATTTTTGAAATTTTAATTTTTTGATGTGAAAAAAAATCATTTTCAAACAAGGTTTTTTCCAACACTTTGAGTAAAATGAATCCTTGGCGTTTTGGGCTTTCAACTGAATGACCTTCTTCGCTATTCTTGTACCATGAACTGCTTCAAGTGTGGGCTCGAATAATTTCAAATCAAACACTGAACCAAGAATAATTTTCTTACTTTTAGAAGAAAAGTAGATCTCTCTCTTATAGAAACTAGTAGAATTGTTCTTCCTTGAAAATAGAATTTATACTTATAAATAAATTCTCACTATTTTTGGGCAAAATAACAATATTTCAAATTATATGTTTTTAGCTTTACCAATGCCATCTATTTATAGAGAGAGGAAGTGAAGCCATATTTAAATTAGTAGAACAAAAATAATATTTATTTAATAGAAAAAAGCCAATCCCTTAGTTGAACTAAGAGAGAGGGCCGACTTGTAATGATTCAATTTCAAGTGGTGTTGAAAAATGCGGTTATGGAACCTTGTTTCTATGAACCAAGTCTGTAAATATTGAATAGAGATATTTATGGAGTTAGTATAAAGATATATTGAAATTTGGTTAAGCAATTTAGCTAAACTTGTGGTTATTAATGCCTAGGGTCTAAATTGTAAAATTTTAATCATTATAGATTCTTATTCAGGACAAGGCTTAGGGGCTTAGATAAAAATTTTCTAAAAGATTAAAATGGCTAATAGACCAATTTTAAATAGATGATAGTGGGATGTGATGTTGAATACCATTAGATTTAATTAATTAAAGAGTAATGTTTAATTAAATATAATTAAGTATATTAATTAAGTTTAATTAAATCCAAACTAACTATATTAGTAAAAGATAGTAGAAAAAGATTATGGGACTCATCATCTTCTTCATGTTTCCACCATCCACCATATTCAAGCAATGAAGAAAAGCTTTGAAAACCCTTGATCATTAGACCATCTATTCAAGTAAGTCCCTAGGTAATTTTTCTTTGATTTTTTTTTCATGAGAGGTTGATTAAGCTAACCCATGTATCAATTTATTCAATTGGTAAATTTTTTATAAGCTGTCATTGTTGAGAATTGGATGAATTAGGTATGAAACTGATAAAAATTTAGCTTAGGTTATGAAAAGGAATAAATTGTAAAGCTTAACAAGCTTTATTTTTAGCTTTGTTACATTAGGGACCAAATTGAATAAAATGAAAACTTATCATGTGTGCTAGGAATAGAAAGTATAAGGTCCCTAATAAATAAATGTGAAATTTGATTGTAATCCGAAGCTTTAGATCGAAAGTTATGTTTTTCTCAAGTTTAGGGACTAAATTGAATATATTGCAAAATATGATTGATCTTGTATTTGATTGTGAATTGGTTGGGAAATAATATTAATATGTGTCTTGTGACTATACGCAGCTACTGTCAACATTAAGCTATCAAGAAGGAAGAGAAAAGTGAGAGTTGTCGAGGAGTGACGCGAGACCTCGATTTCTACTTTTATGGTTTGATATCATTTTAATAGTTTGCATATACATGTTAATTGCAAAGTTGAATATTGAGTTGAGTATATAATGGTCATATGATTTAAACTATTCTGATTGAAATTTAATAACAAGAATATGTAGTGAATTGAATTGTGTGACAGTATGAATGTCGAGATTCTGAATTAGTCTGAGTATAGTAAAAACAAGTTTGATGTGAATTGCTAAAAGATATGTATGAATTGAAGTGGTGATGACGTTGAAATGTGATATGTGGTTATGATGTTTATTGATTCAGTGTTATCTTATTAACAAATTTGAGTACCATCAAATTAGTTGGCATACCTTAGGTTAAAAATCATCGTTGTCAGGCCATTCAGGATGGTGGAATGTGTATATAGCAAAAATCATTGTTTTCGGCCATCTGAGATGGTAGAATGTTCAGGTATTGAATGCCATCATTGTCGAGCTATCCGGGATGGTAGAAAAGTAAACTGTGAGAACCATCATTGTTGGACCATCCAAGATGGTAAAATGTAGGAATAATGAAAGCTATCATTGTTGGGTCATTTGGGATGGTAGAACACTGAAATAGTGCAAACCATCATTGTTGAGCCATCCGCAATGGTAATATGTTGTATTTTATGAACCATCATTGCTAGGCCACTTGGGATGGTAAAGTGAGTATATAGCAAAAGTCATTGTTATTGGACAACCCGAAATGACTAAAGTAGAATAAGAGCTACAAAATGATGATGGAATTGGTATATTGTGTTTATATGTGTGATTCATGATAGAAAATGCATGTAAACTAATATGTTAATTAGTGGAAAATAAGCCGTAGGGGCCAGAACAAATACAAATGAGTCGATAGACTCTAGAAAGGGATATGGAATGATGTGTAAATGGGTTATTGATGTTAGATGATTATGGAATTGAATGGCAAAACGTCTATGGCATACAAGTATATGTTGATCTCATGTTTGGTATTGAATGCTATTAATGCATAAGGAATGGTACTTAAGAATTAGTATGTATACTCACTTCTATCTATGATAAGAACCTAATTTAGTTGATCGCCAATATATGTTTGTTCTTACTCTCATTAATTATTAATGTTTATATTATGTTTGCCACAACCAAAAAATCGGGTTAGTAGAAATTATGTTAATGAATTGAGAGTGGTTATGCCCGAATTTTTTTAAGAGGACCTTTACGCATTTGATAATAATTAAGTATCAAGTATAGTGATTTAGTAGTGGTGGATTTGTCTTTGAAGACATGAGTTCGAATTATTCCCTCACATTATTTTCTAATTGATTCAGTTTTACTTCAAATCTTAGTAATTGTCACACCATGTTTTTAAATAAATGTTGTTGGATTGTTAACAAGCAAGTGAGTTAGACTAGTGATTAAGAGCATAAATAAATTCCATTAGGTCCCATGTTCAAATTCCCACATCCCAATTATTTTTATTTAATTTTGGCTCATAAAACCTTGGCCAAAGTTTCCATTATCGTCTACTCCTAGTTACCATGCAAGTGAAGATTCTTTCTAATTTTAACTAGTCCACTTTCCCCCATAAACTCCCTTTTCACTCCACATGTTCCCTATGATACACTTTTCATGCCATTGTCCCCTAAAGCTTCCATTTTCTCCCATTTACCAAGCTTGAATCGTCCAACCCACCTAAGGTAGCCACCATTCATTTTTTTTTTTCATTTTGTTTTCTTCTCCTTCTATTTGGCAGTTCATTCTTGTTACTCCTCCCCTTCTCACATTTTGTTTTATTTTAGCCTCTAATCCTCCTCATTTGCACCAACGATTTCCATTCTTTTCACCACCACTTAATATTATTCTCCACCACTTCACCATCGTCGCACAACCGTCGCACCACCGCCTGACCATTGCCGTTAGTCACCAGCTTTTCTGATTTTCATTTTCTCTTCACTTATTTAGTGATGATTTATCTTCTCATCCTCCTCTCTTAAGTTCATAGATTATGTCTATGTTCTAATCTATTCTGTTCTTTTATTTGGATATGGAACTCCTCCTTAGATAAATCTCCTCTATCAAAAGATTATTCCAAAGATTGTTGATATCTCTAACTTAATCTTAATAACATAAGTATCTATGAGAGAAACCCATATAAATTTCTCAATTACTTATAACCGTGTGTAGGGGATAATTTTTACGTGATTATTTTTGAAGGGTTGATTTGATTATTCGGATTCTCTACACTCATAAGAAATCAATCGGGTTTCTTCATAAAAAGGAAACAAGAATAAGTTCTGTAATAGCCTGTTTTCAGTGGAATCAGAACAGTGGTTTTGGGGCCACAAGTTTGATGCTAAAATATTTATTTTATTATTATTTTATTACTTATAGCATGATAGAAGTTTTGTATAAAAATTTAGTTAAGAAATTTTACCGTTTACATGCTCAATTTGTTAAAAAAGACTAAATCGCGTAAAGTTCAAAATGTGAGTTCTATTAGTTAAAGGTATTTAATAGCTATAAAACCTTAATGTATGAGTCTTTATATGGTAATTGGACTATTTACTTTGATAGTGGAAAATGATGGCTCAGTATTTTTGAAATTTGTTAAATATTTAAAGGTTATAAAAGTAAATTAATTATTAATGATAAAATAAACTAAGTAAAATCACTCATCTTCTTTGTTTTCATCAAGCCACCACTGAAATTTCTTGTTCTTTTAAGCTAGGGTTCGACCATCTTCATTTCCACTTGATTGGTATGTATTTTGTCCCGTTTTTAATGATTTCTATGTTTTCAGGATTGTTGTAGCTTAATCTAGCTAGCTTGGGGACTAATTTATGAAATTTTTAAACTATTAGGGTTTTCCATGAATAAAGATAGGTTTTTTTTTATGTTTGATGGAAGAAAATGGATAGTTGTTGTTAGATAAAAAACTTTTGTTAAGTGATTTTTGATGAATTTGTCAATTAGGGGTTAAATTGAGAAATATGAAATATTCATGGTGTAAATTATGAATTAATGAAAAGTATGGGCTGCTATAAGTTTGTATGACATTCGGCTAGGCTTGAGTGAGGATGAAATTGCATGAATTTTATTTTATGAGCCTAAGGACTAAATTGTAAAGAAATCAAAACATTAGAGGCAAAATTGTAATTTTGCTAAAATATGCATTTGGGTTAAATAGAATAGAATGATTATTGAATTAATTTGAATTTATTCATTTAGATCAAGACAAACCACGTATGGCTCTAGATTGAGGCAAAGAAAAAGCTTGGGATTAGTCGACTTCATTTTTTACGTTTATCGTCAAGGTAAGTTTGTACGTTTAAATAGTGTTTTTTTAAATTATGATTTAAATGCTATTATTGCATAATATTAAATTGTGTGATGGTGGAACAACCTAACGATATAACGGCGGTCATCAACGAATATGAAAAGGGATGGATTTGGCTATTGGTTATGAAAAGGGATGGTGATGACCATCGATAATGAAAAGGGATGGTGACGACCATCGAACTATGAAAAGGGACAAATTCGGCTATCGATCATGTAAAGGGATGGCTTCGACTATCAAATTATGAAAAGGGATAGCTTCGGCTATCGAATTATGAAAAGGGATAGCTTTGACTATCGAATTATGAAAAGGGATAGCCTCGACTATCGAATAAAGGAAAGAGATGTGTCAACCATTATATTATTACCTCGTGTGAGCTTTGGTAAGAGCTTTCAATGTAATTTACATTGTTATGATGGAAGGTAGGAAATGTGTACCTTTATGGTAATGAAAAGCATGAATGTATATATATAAATTTATGAATTAGTTATTATCATGTTGAATTGATTTATACATGCTTTGTAAGTTTATAATATACTGAAAAGCTTAAACCATATTTGATACGAGCTTACTAAGCATGACGTGCTTACTCTGTGTTTATTTTTTTATGTTTTGTAGTTTATCGAAAGCTCGTTTGGGTTGGAAAGTCGTTAGAGATATATCACACTATCTATCATCTATATTGGTACTTTTGGATGCTTTTAAGTTTGGTTAATTAGTTGTTAAAATGGCCATTTGATTTGGCTTGTGTTTTGGTATTTTGTTGGTGTAATGGCATAGTTTGGTATGTATATGGATGGTCTTGAATTGGTTTATGTTTTGGCTTGTTAAGTTTGAATGTTTAAAGATGAAAAGGTAACCTAAAATAAATGTTAAAAATTTTCTTGTGATTGTTGGAAATGTGGTAAATTGATGCTTGTTATGTAGGACCTATATGGTTATTTGGTATTAGTTGTGGATTGGCATATTTAGTACCTAATGGTATGTGATGGCTAGGAAAATTAAATGTTTTGAATTGATGCAAATTAAGTTAGAAGTTATGTAACGCCCCAAACCTGGCCTAGACGTTATGGCCGAATCTGGCGTGTTGCATCAAAGCGCCGCTCAAAAATTGGGTTGTCATTAAAAGTTTATTTCTAAAATTAAAACCTTTTGTACGGGGTTAGCAAATCATCTCGTCACAAACGTTTGCCAAAATATTTTCCTTTGGAATATTAATTCAACTTAAATCGCTGAAGCATTTTGAAAATTTTGTGTTTAAGGCTCGTGTTCTTTAGAAAGCCGTGAATATTTTGAAAACTCGAGTTTTCCTAGACTAGCTGTTTAATATAAGAAATCAAAAGCCCAATTAAAACTTAAACCCTCAATGGTCTTATTACATAATTAAAAAAAACCAATATGAAATTTAAAATAAATAAAGTCAAGTTGCAGATCCACTGCAATTGTGTGGCCACCTCCGAGTCCCTCACGGCTCCAAATCGTCTAAAGCTGGGTATTACCTGCACAGTTAGACAGAAAGGGTGAGTTTGCGAAAACTCAGTGTGTAATCCCTTAAAAATACAAATAGTTAGATATACGATATGCAAAAACAGACTGGGCCTGAGCCCATCACAGAAACAGTAACAGGTGGGCCTTAAACCATGAACAAAATCAGGTGGGCCTAAGCCCAATACAGAATCAATATCAGATGCAGATATGCAGATAAATTCCCAGCCCAGTCCAACCAACACACCACCCGTACTAACCAACACACCTTGTGGGGATAAAATCGACCCACCCAGCCAACACACCAAGCTTAGCACCGGTTGTGGCACTAAGTCAACAGAACGGCTCAACACCGTAGACAAAATGGCTAAAGGCCGTAAATATCGCAGCAACGCTGCCAGTTAACAAAACGACTATAAGCCATAAGTATCACAGAAATGCTGAAAGCCTTATACATAACGACTATAGGCTATACACTTCTTCTGTCAATAATAACCCAACCCCATGCAGTATGTCATGTCATAAATATTACGTGTATGCAAAGTCATACTCAGCACAATCATATATGTAAATCATAAGCACATCAGTCATACGGAACATAAGGGCATAATCGTCATTTTACCTTACGGGGGTATTACGGTCATTTTACACTACAAGGGTATTTCAGTAATTTTACAAATGGGGTCTTAATGACCCAACAGAAGGTCCACTGTTGCCTCGAGCGACTTAAGTAACCTAAACAGACATAATGGTGCAAATGGGCCTAAGGCCCATTACTCGGCCCAAGTGGGCCCACACACTCGTGTAGCCCATTTAGCCCAAATTTAGATACGGCTATGTGTACACCATAGCTCGGTTCATTAAAAGTCACTTACTGTGGATTTTACCCGTATAGAGCCCACGAGCCCATTAGGCCCACACGACCTATTCTGGCCCATCGAGGCCCATAACGGCCCCAGTCCATGAAAACACACATGGTGGCCTTTATAGTCTATCGCCCATGGTTTGTAGGCTCGGTTTACCCCACGAGCGATTGCACGCTCACGAGGCCTCAAATGCCGGCGTTTCAACTTTTTGGCTTTTGCCTATTCACAGTAAGTAGATGTGTGAATACACACTTTTGTCCACCATTTTGGCTGTAGCAAGAGTTTGGGTGTACGATTACACACCTTTTTACGCAACCAGTCCAAGATCCTCAAACGCACAATCCTACATCCAAACTCACCTATAGTTAGTCTTTCAACTATTTCTGTTCGAAAGCATAACATCCCCAAAATCGTCCCTTAACAAATGGGTAACAACCCTTTAGCAACATTTACCACAAATGTTGCGAACCCGTTCCCTAAGAAAGATACCCAATCAGTTCACAAAGCTGGACTAGCGCTGTCAATCCCCTAGCAATGTTGATCGGAAAGAAAAAGGTTAAAAGAACCATAAATACCGCAAAAGAGAAAAGAGTGAACAGAAACCACAACCGATAAAGTAGCACTTACCCCCAAATTCGACAAAGAACCACAATAGAAGAATCAGTTCACAGAAGGTTTAATGCTAGAGTACTTGTATGGCCAACAAGGTTTAACTTACACTACAGAGAGGGGAGAAAGAAAAGAATGAAACATTCACTAAAGCTGAAACCCCAAAAGACAAGAGGCTAGATGATACAATCGGTTAGGGTAAGTCGTTTGAAAGAAAAAAGGAGAAGAAAGTAAAGAAGATTCCACTACAGTAAAAGGATCAAGATTCGAGAAATGAGAGTATGGATATTCAGCTTCAGGGAAGAAGATAAAAGAAGAAGATACTTATTGCCCAGTCGACCCCAAAAAAAGAAGAAGGGTTAAGATACCCCTTGAATACACGGCCAAAGAGAAACAAATGAGGGACTAAGAGATTTTTCTGAATATACCACCAAAACCCCAAAAAAAAGAACTAAAAGTTGCCCAAGCCGAAATTGCACAAAGAAAAGTGCCCCCAACCTCTCCAATTGCCGAAAATGCACATAAAGGGACCTATGGCCTAATTTGCATACCCCAAGCCCCCCAATAGGCTACAACTCTTCCCAAATTCAAATTCCTTGATTTTCTCCACAAATCCCTCCTTAATTTGCTCCATATCTTCTCCCAACAACTCAAGACCAATTCAAACTTTCTCTTCACCAGAGTTTAAATCCAACAGTAACTCTTGCCATCCCTTGATAGCAAAATAATTACTCCTTACTTGCCATGGGATTCGAATCCTTGCTCTTGCAATAATCATGCCACGCCACCACCACTAGGCCACAAGCGCATTTGTGGCATCAATCAGTCGTAATAAAATATAAGCCCTACATACCAACGTCCAGATTCACTTGAGAGCAAAAATTAAAACAAATTACAAGAGCCAAGACTTGAACCCAGGCTCCCTTGCAGCCTTAATGACGCCAAGACCACTAGGCCACATACTTCCTTATGTCATTTATTTACCACAATAATTTAAAAGGCCTTCATCCAAGCATCCAGGGTTTTATTCACTTAAAACCAAAATTTTTGCTAAAGCCCTGGTTTGAACCCATGATTTCTCCAACACTTCTCAGGGCCATTAACCACCAAAGCAGACATTTAATTGTGTCATTTCCTTGTACAATTAAATACTTATATACAACCTCCTTACAGACCCATGCTCAAGGCCCAATACTTTTAGGCCCAAATTCAGGCCGTTACAAGTTAGATGGTTATTTTGATCAATTTGAGTGTATGGTTATACATGTTTGAATGTTGTCATTGGCATATTGTTTGTATGTCTATATACCATGTTTGATTAGCTAGAATATGCATGATTTTGGTGCCTTGATATGGCTTGTGTATATTTGCAATTTTGGTTGTAGATATATACCTTGTTGGGTAAGAAAAATGGCTTGTAAAATGGCCTATTTTTGTCCAGACGGGCAGAGACACGGACGTGTCTCAGCCATGTGTGACACATGGCCAGGCAACATGGTCGTGTGTCCCTTGTAGCTTTCAAAGGGTTGCAAGTTAGGCTGTTACACGGCCTAGCACACGGCCTGGCACTTAAGTGTGTGGCTTGGTTGTGTGACCCAAGTCAGTGAGTTACACGGGTACGGACACGGGCTGGGACACAGCCGTGTGTCCCTAGTTCGAATGCCTACACGGCCTGAGACATGGGCATTACACAGCCCTGGCCACATGGCTGTGTGACCCCTATAGTATTGAAAATTTTCAATATTTTCTAAAAAATTCTAAGTTTCTAATTTAGCCCTGATTTGTTTCTAACCCGTATTTAGGGCCTCGATGGCTCGTATAAGGGACAATATGTATGTTTTGAATTGGTTTTAATATGTTTATTGATATGATATGATACATTTTTGAGTATGTGTTCGTATGATTTGAAAACTCTATAAATGCTCTGCAACCCTGTTTTGGTGACGGATACCGATTAAGGGTGTTACATTTATTGGCATCAGAGCTACGATTTAGTCGATTCTCGGACTGAATGTAGCATGTATGAGTTTAGCTATACATACCATTATATAACCTGTGATAGTGTGATATCTCCTGACCGTCTTATAACATGTTTTCTTATAGCAATGACATTCAACCGAGCTGACTCCGATGAAGTTGAAAGTAACGTAGAAGCCTCCGTACATGGAGCAACATCTAGTGGTTTGATTCCCATATTTGAGGGTCGGGGAGGATAAGCTAAGGAAACTTTCTTTCAAATGATAAGTGTGTAACACCCCTTACCCGTATCTAAGGCCGGAACAGAGTACGAGGCATTACCAGACTTAACAATACACATAGATGAAAACCGGGCCATAAAATTTCATTTAATTCAAAACTTTTCGAACATATGCATAACAAACAAAGTTAACTATATCATTACATCAAAAAATAGGACATAGCACGATTAATTAAACTTATAAACCATAATGGATAAGGACCACATCTCATAATCATATACGATAACTCAATGCAGATTGATACGTATGGTCAAAATCATAATAAAAATACATATCACAAACCAACTTCCTATACATGCCACTCACTTGATATTTCTAATATTTGAATTAATTCTCCCAAAAATGATAGTTTGATAGTGTAATTTTGCCTCCGACGATCTCTCTACCAGAAATGACACTGCCAATACTAAAGAAATGGAGAGGATGGGTAAGCTTTACGCTTAGTAAGTTCATATGAAAATAATAAGCAATTACTACCATGCTTTTCAAGATAAAACACTATAATTGTACAATTACACATATTCAGGTTAAGCTGTGTTATCGAGTTATAGTCTCTAAATCATTCATATCTAAAGATAAAAAAATCTAAATTTAGTTTCGTTAATTTTATTAAAACTAGATTCATATATCTTTCTCCCATAAAATTTCCAGAATTTTTGGTTTATCCAATTAGTACAGTTTATTAGTTAAAGTCTCCCCTGTTTCAGAGTATGACTACTCTGACCTCTGTGCACTAGGAACCAAATTTCTCCCTTTACATAATTCCAAAGACCATGCCATTTGTTTCCCTTAAAAATAGACTCAATAAGGAATCCATTCATGTAAAATATGACTCTTAATAATTTTTTTACAATTTATGGTGAATTTCTAAATTCAGAATAGGGGATCTCAAATTCATTCAGACCCTGTTTCACAAGAATTCAAATATCACACAATATAGAATTCTTTTGCTTCCTGTGTTTCTTTCATGTGAAAATAGACTCATTAAGATTTATTTTCATATATCATTTGCATTTTTATTCAACTTCCACAATTTGTAGTGAATTTTCAAAGTCATGTCACTGCTGCTGTCCAAAACAATTTTATTGCTAATTCACTCTTTCACACTTTCTTTGTATTAACCTCATTTTAACATACTTATTACAAATCATTTTCACCACATTTCATACATCACAAGTATAGGCCCATGATTACAGGGTCACCATAAAATCATCCTCATGTATAACTTACTTGTTTATAACCTTACCACATCTCGGTAATGAACACATCATTCACATAAGCAAATTCCTGCAGTTATTCATCACAAAACTCACAAAGTAGTACATAGTAAGTCTCCCATTGAACACTTCGGATCAATCCTCGATACTTGGTGGTTTCAGAACATAGCTCCACCCATCATAAAGTTAGGCTCTCTTGTACACATGGTGAACACTTAGTATCACCCATGTGACCTAGCCAGTTTATCTCGTAGCTCTCTTGTCTACATGGTGTACACATAGTATCACCTATGCGACCTAGCTACATCATACTGCCTCGTAGCTCTCTTGTACACAGGATGTGCACTCAGCACCATAGATGCGACCTAGCTACATACCATCTGTATCATCCAATCTTTTCGAAAGGTTCAACCGGGAGTTCTCTCTTTTCCAACAATTTCACCAATCAAGTAATTATCAACAAACATATTTCCAATATTATTATAAAATATCATAATACAAGTAAAATTGATATATTACTTACATCTCATTTAATATCAATGCAATAACATTAAATTACACATTGCATTATTAAAAATCATATGAACTTACAATTTCTCATAATATCCATAATCATAGAAATCACATTTATGTGTGATAATTCAATGCACTTCATGTACCATAGACATATTTTTAAGTCAATTCATAAACTTAGCACCATAACATTTAATTTAACATAATTCAATTAATTCACTAAATTTAACTTTCAAATATAAATTACAACATTATTGCAGTATTATTATCATACCAACTTACCTCGATCCAGAAACGAGAATTTACTATTTTAGTCCATAACCTTGTATTTTCCTGATTTAAGCCCGAATCTCGATTTCCTTCATCTCTAATATCACATTTAGCCTAATAATTAGTCACATTATTCATACGGCTCCAAAAATCATATTTTTACAAATTTTTATTTTGACCCCTAAACTTTTGCATATTTGCACTTTTGCCCCCAGGTTCGGAAATTAAACTTCATCCTATTTTCTTATGTTTTATGATATGCTGATCATTTTTCCCTTCTATGGCAACATCAAATTCTCACTCTAACATGTACTTATGACTATTAGGTATTTTTACTGATTAAGCCCTTTTACTCGTTTTCACTTAAAACCGAGTAGCACAAGTTGTTTAACATAATTTAAAACCTCATATTCTATCATAAAACACCAAAATACACAAATTTCACCTATGGGTATTTTTCCAAATACGAAACCTAGGTTGAATTATTGCTAGCATAAGCTTAATCAAGTTACCGGGATTCCAAAAACGTAAAGAACTTGAAAACGGGGTTAGAACGGACTTACTATTGAGCTTGGAAAGCTTGAAAACCCTAGCCATGGCTTCCCCCATGCTAATTTCGTCCTCCATGAAAAAGATGAGTCAATTTTGGCTTTATTTTCCTTTTTTATTTCTTTTAATTACCAAATGACTAAAATGCCCTTACTACTAAACTTTCCAAAAATTCCATCCATGTCCAATTTTTGTCCATAGTATAAGAAATTGGTCAAATTTCTATTTAAGACCTCCTCATTAATATTCCAAAGCAATTTCATACTAAAAACTTCTAGAATGCAAGTTTTGCAAATTATTCGATTTAGTCCCTAATTTCAATTTAAGCACTTTATGCATAAAATTTCTTCATGAAATTTTTACACAATCATGAAATCATGTCATAGACCTCAAAATAATCATAAAATAATTATTTCTATCTTAGATTTGTGGTCACGAAACCACTATTCTGATTAGGCCCTTATTCGAGATATTACAGAGTGAGTGGTTTACCGAGTTTGTACGAACAAATTCAGTGGCTCAACGACCTCCACCCCCACCTATTCCCTAATCGATTCCTGTTGTTCCTCAAGGTGTAGAAATAGTACAAGTTAATACGCCGCTAGTCGAAAAAAATTACAAATATGGGGCTAAAGAATTTCGAACTACAGTTGATAATGTTTCTGAGAGAGCTAAATTTTGGTTAGAGAATACAATCCGAGTTTTCAACGAGTTATCTTAGACACCAGCTGAATGTATAACGTGTGCAGTATCCCTACTAAAAGATTCAACATATCAGTGGTGGAATACCTTGATTTTAGTTGTGCTGAGGGAGCGTATCGACTGAGAATTCTTTCAAAGTGAGTTCAGAAAAAATTACATTAGTTTGAGATTTCTGGATCAGAAGCGTAAAGAATTTTTTGAGTTAAAGTAAGGTCGTATAACAATATGAGAGTATGAACAAGAGTTTGTTCAATTGAGTAAATATGCATGGGAGCGCATTCTGGCCGAGACTGCAATGTGTAAATGGTTTGAAGACGGATTAAATAAGGATATAAAACTTCTAGTTGGGATTATCGAACTAAAAAAAATCATTATTTTAGTTGACAGAGCACATAAAGCCGAGGAGCTTAGCAAAGAGAAAAGAAAAGCTAATTTTGAAGACAAAGATTCAAGAAAAAGGTCGATTGGAAAGTCATATCAATCACAGTTAAAAAGATGGAAAGAACACCATAGTCGTTTGATTGCTTTAGTGGGATACCCTAATAGAGAACAAGGCAGACATTATGCAGGTTCCAATATGCAAGCTACGTCTGTGGCTAGCGTAGGTAGCGTTAAAGATAATAAACCTGATTACCAACGATGTGGACGTCGACATTTGGTGAGTGCAAAGCAAAAGACATGGCATGTTTCAACTGTGTTCATTTAAGCATTTTATTCGTGATTTCCTAGAAATATCTGAGAAAGAGAAGGTTTAGAATGTTTGACCTAGTAACACTACCATGAAGGGTAGACCACCTCGTAACCCTGGAAATACGAGTGGTAGCTATGGTGGAACAAAAGACTCTGCTATGGGATCCGAAGCACGAGCACCAGCTAGGGCTTACACTATCCGCGTATGTGAGGAAGCTTTTACGCCATATGTTATTACGAGTACTCTCTATTTTTGACACTAATGTGATTGCTTTGATTGATCCGGGATCAACCCATTCATATGTATGCACGAAGTTAGTATCTAGTAAGAATTTTCCTGTTGAGTCCACTAAATTAGTGATTAAAATGTCGAACCCCCAGGTCAACATGTTTTAGTTAATAAAGTTTGCAAGAACTGTCCATTGATGACTCGGGGTTACAGTTTTTTAGCGATTTGATGCTATTGCCATTTGACGAGTTTGATGTGATTTTGGGTATGGATTGGCTGACTCTACAAGATGCAACTTGATTGCGATATTGAGTAGCTTGGCCACAACGTGGTGTGTTATTAGATGGACATGTTCTGGGGAACGCTTTATTGGTGTGTAGTGGAGATGGGTAGGAATGTTTTTGAAAAACTTGCATTGATTTTGGAAAAATCTCTACATTGACATTCTCATGAACCTTTATATATGTGAGATGATGTAGAATCTAAGTGTTGCTATATTCAAGAAATGTATGGCTTAAGTATTGTTCTCTTTTATGTTGAATTCACACTAGGCTTTAAAAGCTCATTCCTTTAAATTTTCCTACTTTTCAGGTAACCTACGAGGTTAGGACTTGGATACGGCTACCGAAGGACTTTGTCGAATGTTTTCATACTTAAGTATTTTAAATTAACTTTAATACTTATTTTAGGACTGTAATAATTTGTTATAGACTGTGGCATAGAACATTACCTTGGGGATTTTTATTCTGTTTTGCATGACTTGGTTGCGTGACATTAAGTTTTAAAAACTGCATAAATTAGTGTTTGATAAGGTTATGCATGGAACTTGGTTTTTATTAAAACCTGACAAAAACACTCCTTTTTGTCACAAAAATGAAAATAAATTTTAGACAAAGATACGACTTAGTTTTTGAGGTTTTAAATTGTCTATTGATGTTTTATCAAATTTATATGAAATATTGATTTAAAAAAATGATTTTAGCAAAAATTTTCATTGCGATTTATACAAAAATTTTCCAGTATTACATTTTTCCTGTTGTGATTCTGAGAAATGAGTTTTTAATAAAATGAGACTTAGTTTTCAAGATTTCTAATGCTTAAAAATGAGATTTAAATATATTGATTCTGAAGTTAATATGTTTTTCTGAAATAATGGCAAATGACCAAATTCCCTAGTTTTGAATAAATGAATGATTTGAAATATGATTGAAATTATGAAAGTTTTGAATAATGATCAAACTTTTACAAAATACTGAAATCATCAATTTCTAAAATTTCTCATTTTTTTTGAGAAATTAAGTTGAACATTCGATTTCATTAGTTTTCAACGATTTATGCAAATAGTTTAAAAAGTATGTTTTAAAACAATGAAAGATTTTATGGTTCATTCCAATGGCCATTGTAGCTTTCCGAATTTGGTCATAATGACTGGGTCAGGTTTGGGAGGTTACAATGTTATCTTGAATCATGAAAGTACCACTGAGTTTTATTACTCAGTGTACAATTTGCTTATTTCGTGAATAGGTATAGGGTATCTTGAAGCTTCGGAAGGTGAATCTGGTATCCAGATCACAACTTCAAACTCAATGAAGTTCGTGTAGTTCTTTTCAATTTGTTTAAGGCATATACCTAGGACTAGTTAGTTCAAATTGTAAATGGTTAATTTTGGGTAATTATGTTGTGAATGAATGAAATGGTTAATGACTATCCATGGTAAATATGTTGTTGATTTGGATATTTTATATTGAACTATCTTAGAGGTGGAAATGATTAGTTTGGGGCCTTATGGTCACCTATGGAAGTATTATGTTAGCTTGGAAACATATGAAAACTTGGAGTTAGTGAACTGCCATGGAAGCCACGACTTCACACCCTGAATGTTGTGACATCATGCTATCTCATCAAGACGTCCCCTGTTTGAGGTCGCGACATTGATTTTGTTATATACTGAAAACTTCACAAATTGTTCCTCAAGTTGGGAAGCTTGGCTACTGTCTTCAGAGTCGCGACACCAAGCCTTGAGAGTCGTGACACCCACTTAAGATATTTTGAAAAATTTTCAATTTGGACTTCGTTTGACCTCACAATGGTATTAAGCTTTTGTAAGCTCGTATTTGATTTAGGAATGATTGTATAGCGTGTTTTATGCATAAAATGTGTAATAGTTTGGTTTTAGCTAAATTGGAACAGTGGTTTTGGAACCACAAATCCGAGGTCGTAAAATTATTTTAATAACATTTTTGGTGTTTACAATATGTGACTATATATTTGTGAAAGGTTTGTGTGATAATTTTATCGTTTAAGTGGTTAATTTGATTTAAGGACTAAATCGTGTAAAATGCAAAAGTTGCATTCTATATGTTAAAAGTGCTTAATTGCCATGGCTTATTAAATGAAAGGTCCTTATGTTGATATTAGACCTTTGTTAGTGGATTTTGATAAAAAAGGGCATTAACCGGATGTTATTAAATGTTTATAATAAATGTTAATTTAGTAATTTGGTTAATAAGATTATAATAAATAAAACAAACAAATTCAATGTGTTTGTCATCTTCTTGGTGCTGAATTTTGAAGAGAAGAAAACCTTTTATTTAGGGTTTCATTCGACTATGCTATGTTGGTCAATTAAGGTATGTTTTGAGCTCGATTTTTTATGATTTCTATGTTTTTGTGATCGTTGCTTAGTAATCTAGCTAGCCTGTACCCTAATTTCTAAAATTATTGATGAATTTGTGAGTTGCCATTGATGGATGGTTGAGCTTTTGAATGATTGTTGATGAATTTTTAAAGCTTGGTGATAGATATTGAAGTTTTGTAAAGTGATTTTTAGTAAAATTTCATAAAAGGGACTAATTTGTGAAAAGATGAAAATGTGGGGTTAAATATGTGAAACATTGATAAATATGGGCTGTTATGGAGCCTATAGATATTCGGCTAACTTGGGTTTAGTTGAAATTGTTGTAAATTGTGTTTTTATGAAATAGGGACTAAATTGAAAAAATGTGAAATTATAGGGGTTAATGTGTAAAATGTCTAAAATTATGTGTTTTGGATGAAATTGAATGAATTGAGGAATAAAAGAATTAATTTTGAATTTATATAGATCAAGAACGAAAGAAATCGGATTTAGATCGAGGGAAATCAAAAGTTATCAAATAGTCGATCTAGTTCCCCTATTTCGACTACAAGGTAAGTTCATATGCAAATAAACGTCTTTGAATTGAATTATATATGTTTTATTATCATTGAATTGCTATGAATTTCAAACAAGCAAATACGAGCATGAATCGACAAAATTACAATATCTAAAAGTCCCGTACGAACCTTAGGAATAGTATAGGATACGAATGTCATGACATTAGGTTATCGAGATGTGATTACATGTGTAATAGCCCGGTTTAGACCCTAGTTAGAATAGTGGTTTTGGGACCACAAATCCGAGTCAGAAAAATATTTATATATTATTTTTCATGCATATTATATGTGAATTGATGTCTGTGAAAATTTCGTGTGAAAATTTTATCGTTTGTGTGCTCGATTTGATAAAAGGAACTAATCGCGTAAAATGTAAAAGTTGCTTGCTAATTGTTAAAAGTACCTATTTGCTATGACTTTAATCGTGATTTTTCATGATAAGTTTTATAAATTTATAATTAAACGTTCTTGAGACTAACTATTATCATGATGTAGGCAAGTGTACATATCGAACAGTAGTATAGCTTTAGCAAGACCGGATTGTCGAACCCAAAGGACTAAAATTACTAGTAATAACTGTCTTTGTATTATCTAGCCTAAGAAATAAGGGGTTTGTTTTAACTAACTAATTAATTAAACTAAGATGTTGCAGAAAATAGAATTGGGAAATTACTTTTGGGAAAAACGATTGATTTAGGACAATACCTAAGGAAAAATCCACCTAGACTTTACTTGTTATTTTGGCTCCGAACCGGATGATTTATTCATTTAACTTGTTCTGTAGTAATCCCTAAGTTATGTTATTATCCCTATTCAAGACTAATAACGTCTAATCCCTAGGTTGAATAACTGAGACTTTTCTCTAATTAACACCCTAGGGTTGTATTAACTCGATCTTTGGATTCCCTTATTAGGTTTCACCCTATCTCTAGGTGCGCAATCAACTCCGCTTAATTATGAAAAAGTCACTCTTAGCCAGGGACTATTCATCCTCCAACTAAGAGCATTAACTTGAAGTGATATCCTGAAATACCAAAACAAGAATTAAGAACACATAATTAAGAACAAGTCAAATATTTATCATACGATTCAGAAAATAATAACAAGATTCGTCTTACGTTTCATCCCCCTTAGGTATTTAGGGGTTTTAGTTCATAACTAAATAAGAAAAAATCTCAGAATAATAAAGAATACAAAACATAAAGAAAACCTAAAACTCCTGAAGGGAAATTGAGGAGAGATCTTCACTCTTGATGATGATGAATCCGGCTTCTGAGATGGATCAATATGCTTTCTTGGAGTAATTGCTTACTCCCTATTCTCCTTCTTCCTTTTCGTCTTCCTCTAGGGTGTTTAAATAGGCTTTAGAATGCCTAAAAATCCTAAAACTTGCCTTTTTCCGAATACAACTTAGCTAGGGTTCAGCAGGGACACGCCCGTGTGACAAGGCAGTGTGCGATTACTTCAGGTCGTGGTCAAGGCTGAGATATCAACACGCCCGTACTGAGGTTGATTTGGGCCATGGTCAAGCCTGTTAGATTGGCACGGGCATGTGTTCTGCCCGTATGAGGAAGTCTAGCCCATGTTGTTTTCCCTTGTCGGTCCGTTTTCTCTGTTTTTGGCCTGTTTCTTGTTCTTTTTGCTCTCCTATGCTCACCTAAGTATAAAACATGAAATGAAAGGATTAGGAGCATCAAATTCACCAAATCTAAGGAGAAATCATTCATAAACATGTTAAGCGAGGGATAAAAATATGTATAAATTACGATTTATCAAATACCCCAACACTTAAGCGTTTGCTTGTCCTCAAGCAAAATCCTTAACTCACAATTAAGAATTCCTTTTTCTCAAATTATAATTCCTATCAATAATATCTAACACTAACTCATAAGTAATCATACATTTAGAATCTAACTAAAAGAACATTAAAGCTTCAAACATTCCAAGTTGAGTATTTTAATCATGAAAACCTTAGGCATCTCCCTTCATCTAACTAGTTACCATCGATTCGAAATCTCACAGAGTTTAACATCCTCACTAAAGATTCACTCAAACCACTTGAAGTGTTTAAGGACAATGAAATCAGCACTCATCAGTCAACATGAAAAGTTATTACCATAGGCTTGCATGAAAATCAAATCTCCACCACCATAAATTGAGATGATACATCAAGCAAAAGGTCTTTAGAGGGTTGTAACGAGGCTTGGTTAGGGGGTGTGGTCACAAGCTGAAAGAAAAAGGTTAGAATCGAGATTGAGTTGAAAAATTACTTAACTAGAAAAATATTTAATCATTACTTGCGTACAACATGACTTCTTCTCAAAGAATTTATATACTTGAACTTAAAGATAGAAGACTTCTACTACTAATATGTATAAAAAATAATATCATTTTTTTAAGAACAAGTCAAATAATATAGATTACTATTAAGAACAAGACATAGCTAAGCAATTTATTCAAATCAACTCTCGACAAAAATAGAGATCAAATTAATGGAGGGGATTTGAACAATAATGGGTTAAGGGTTAATATGAAGGGTGATACAAGGGATAGCTTATCAGGCTCAAATGGGTTTACTAAGGGTTAATCGTAGAGGTAGGCTTTTCATGGCATGAGTGGGTTAATCCTAAGTGCCTCTATCATCTTGACATATCAAATCAAATGGTGTGATCTTGACATGCATAATCAGGCAAGTTCTAGAATAACAATTTGATATTGACACTCTCAAAGCAATAATAAAAGTGAGCATGAAAGAATTAATAGATGCTCTTGAAGGCTCAAAATCTCACAAAAATTATGGCTTTTTGATGTTTAAACTTTTGGAATTCAATTCAAGATAATACCTAAACTTGGGGAGACAACCTAAAATTTTAAATTCTTAAAAACTAACTTATCATGCTTAATTTTCTAATGTCTTAAAGTTTAAATAATCAATGCATGAATGCCTATGTTTTAATTCAAGATATATCAATAAAAATCATAAGTCAATTAAAATTCATCCTAAACATGATATGAGAGATTTATAAGAGAACAAGACAACATTCAGGTATTTTTTTAGATGATGAAATGATTACCCCCCACACTTAAGATGTACATTGCCCTCAATGTACAAAGATAGATATATAAAAAAATATAAAATCGTAAGATAGGGAGAGAATTGAAACTTCCTAAGTTGTAAATGAATGAACTCCCTAGTTTGGAGTTATGTAGAGTGGAGGAGGATACTCCGGTGGTGCTAGAGGTTGGGTTCCACAAGTGCTGCGCCAAAAGAATATTATATCTCATTATCGAGTAAGGCATGATAGTCGTGGAGAACCTTTTCCAGTAGAGTTTGAAGTTCCTAAGTGATTGTGAGCTTTGGAGCTCTTTATAACTGTGAGGAAATCAGGAACTTTTTAGGGAACATTAGGAAGAATAATTACTTACAAAGAAAAAAATTAATTAATAAAACCTAAATAAAAGACAGTAACAAAAAGGGAAATAATAATTAAATGTCAAAAGTGGATTTAATAAATACTTAAAAATAGAAATAAAAATAAAACTAAAAATAAAAATAAAGATAAAAATTAAATTAAAAATCATCATCATCGCCGGATGGTTCGTAAGGTGGTGGTGACGATGAGAAGTGGAAGCGCTGACAGATCTGCTGGAGAGTAGCATCAATGTTGTCAAATCTTTGAAAACACTACTGCTGGAATCGGTTGAAGCGCTCAGATATGTCAGCATATGAAGCCACCACATGAGCTGGACGATGGGAGCGTGGTGGCTGGGATGGTGGGTCCTCGTGCTGTGGAGGGACATCATCAGTAATGTCCTCTGGAGCCTCCTCTTCGATAGATTGGGCAAGACGATATTGGGGAGGGTAGGTTCCTCGACGCCTCTCGACCATCCTCATGCTAAGCATGCTCGAGATGCCTTGTGGAGACATCTGGCCGATGAGGGTAAGGGATGATTCTTGGGCCGCAGTGTCGAGAAGTCCGAAGTGTCGTGCTAGTCGAGTCACGTAGGGGCCAATGGAGATGACCCCCTCCAATGTCGCTCCGTCTGGTGGTGAATGGCAAGGGCTATAAAGTAGGTGAGGTCGAGGACGTGCTCGTGCGACATACACCATAAGTAGTAAACGTCGTGGGTAGTGGCGACGCCGGTGCTCTCTCTCCGCCCTGTTAAAGTGTGAGATAAAATATAATGTAGATACCTTAAGGACGGAGGGAGAGATGATGCCTTGGAGCGACTGGGGTCGTAGCTGGCCGAACATGGCATGAGGGCGTTCCAGCACTTTGAGGGAGAATAATGGATGTGGCGGTTGAGGGTATCGAGATCATTCTCCTCTTGGAATTCCTCTATGTAAAGGCCCAGTGCTGCACCAAACTCTAGGACGCTCAATTGGTGTACTAGACCGCCAAGTCTAAATTGGACTGTGCCGGGATCATCATGGTTGGTCATGACGGTCTGAAGATGGAATGTCGAGCACAGTTCCATCGTGAGCTCTAAGTATGTCGGCTCGATGATCCCAAAGAAAAGCTCCCAAGGATTGGTGGTTAGGAGGGCCCGAATCGCATCAGCCAGCTGAACTTGTTCTACCACAGCCCAGTTAATGCAGCGGCCCGTAGTTAAAGGTCAGGCCCGTAGTATTTGGAAAAGTTCTTCTTGGGGCCCGTTGGGGAACTGTAGCAAAGGGTGGCGAATTTCTGCTGTAGGGCCTGAGGAAGATGACGCTCCCTTCCTTTTCTTTGAGACAGGGACAGAAGCTTTCTTTCGTGAAGACGACATGGTGAACCTACAATCAAAACCATTAATTCGTCTTGGTCAAGGTAAAAAAAATCGTAAATAATATCAGCCACAACACTTAACAAATCTAATTAAAATAATCCATTTTATAGCATACTTTTATGGCATTACATGATAGTAGCATGAATAACTAAAAAAAAAAAATTGGCAAAGAATATTGTATGGATGAACAAAAACGTCAACACAAATGGCATGAGAAATCATGAATATTCACTTAAAACTAGTCAAATGTAGTAGAGAAATCATGTAATGAGTAAGAACTTTAACAAGGGAAAGATAATAACTATTCTAGATATAGCATTTGAGTGATAAAAATATGGAAGTAACATGAAAATTTGCATATTATTATGATAAATAGCCTTAAAAATCAGCAAAATAGATAAGAAAATAGTGAACAAACGCTAGAGAGGGAAGAATGAACGTCAAAAAATGGTGTTGGAGGTGGCGCACGGGTGTGGCAAGGAGGCCGTGCGGGATTGCAGCGGCTAGAGTTAAGGTTTTTGAGTGAAGAAGACAAGTAATAGTGTAGGGTATTTATAGATTTTGGGCCACACGGCCAGAGGACACGCCCGTGTTCCCCAATTTCAGCTCGTGTGTTTCGAGTTTTTCCTAATTTCGGCATGCCTGACATTTGCCCCACACCCGTGTGCCTTAGGCGTGTTAGTGCACACGGCCGAGTCGCACGACCGTGTCTAGCCTTGTTCGCTTCTCCCACACATGGCTGGCCCATGCCCGTGTTAATTTGACAGGTTCGACCACAGGTACTAGACACGGGCGTGTCGTACGCCCGTGCTAGTTTCTCAATTTCAACCACAGTCCAGGGGCACGGGCATGTCGCATGCCCGTGTTATTTTGGCAGGTTCCCCCACGACCATGTCACACGGTCGTGTCGATTTACCGTAGCCTGTGTTTTGGGGAAATCTTTGCCCTGTTTTTACACGGTCCTAAGCACGCCCTTGTGCTTGACCGTGCCTCTGTGTTGAACCTGTTTTCAAGAGCTCCGTTAGTAAGTTAGGTGTAAAACACTAAAATTTAAAGAAGTTAATATAGTTAGTGCTCGGGTTGTCTCTCGAAAAGCACTTATTTATAGTCTAAGCTCGACTTACTTCTCTATTGAATGGTCATGGTGGTTTGAGGAGTTCATACTCCTCATTCCTGCTATCAATCTCATTAAAATAAGGTTTTAGACGGGTGTTGTTTACCTTAAAAGTATCGAACTTGGGATGACTGACCTTGACTGTACCAAATGGGAAAATACAAATTACCGTAAGAGGGATTTCATCATTTGGGTTGGCAGTGACAATGTAAGAATCTGCGGTGTCTAGTAAGACTTTATCTCCAACCTTAAGTTGATTTGGAGAGGTATCGAGCTTGTTCTAGTGTAGTTTTGGTTTATCATGTGTTCTCGGTTTATGTGTTCACCATTCATCTAGCTCCTCTATTTGCAGCTTTCGTTCTTCATGGATGGGTACATCTTTCGCACTCATTTCCTGCAAAGTAGAATGCACCATATTGTCAGTTTTATTAGAATGATTTATATGATCACCTTCAATTTTTGATGTGTTGCCAGAATTACGAGCTTGAAGGGTGATTGTTTCGTCTCCTACATGAAGTGTGAGCTCACCTGTGCCAACATTAATAATTGTTTTAGCAGTTGTTAAAAAGGGCCTCCCTAAGATCAAAGGGGTGTTGTTGTCCTCCTCTATGTCTAGAACAACGAAGTCAACGAGAAATATAAATTTATCAATTTTAACTAGTACATCTTCAATAATACCCTTAGGAAATCTTATAGTTTTATCTGCTAATTGAATACTCATCCTAGTCTGTTTGGGTTTCCCAAGACCTAGTTGCTTAAACATTTTGTAAGGCATGACATTGATACTAGCCCCGAAATTAGCTAATGCATTACTAACATCTAAACTACCAATTAAACAAGGAATTGTAAAACTCCTTGGATCTTTTAATTTGTTGGGTAGCTCATTCTGTAGAATAGCTGAGCAAACTGTGTTTAGTTCCACATGCGATGCTTCGTCCAATTTCTGCTTGTTTGCTACAAGCTCCCTTAAAAATTTCATTGCATTCGGCATCTGCGATAGAGCTTCAATAGGAATTTACCAAATTGTTCGTCTAAGCGGTCTTTCCTTGTCGCGTTAGGGTATGGCACACGAGGTTTATATTCTACATTCATTTTTTTGTTTTCATTATGACTTACCTCACCTTTACCTTTGCTCACCACAGTTTCTTGCCTTGGTTCTGGCTCAGGTTCAACGAATCCTTCTTCATCTTGAACATTAATTGCGTTGAGCTGTTCCTTTGGGTTAGGTTCAGTATTACTTGGCAAGCTACCTTGTGGTCGTTCAGAAATTAGTTTGGATAGTTGGCCAATCTAAGTTTCAAGCCCTTGGATTGATGCTTGTTGATTTTTAAGTGCTGTCTCGGTATTCTGGAAACGAGTTTTTGACACCGCAATGAAGTTCGGCTTTTTCTCTTGTTGGTAAGGTGGTTGTTGGAAGCTTGGGGGTGGTGGTGGTCTCTAATTTCCTTGACTTCCCCATGAGAAGTTTGATGATTCCTCCAACCTGCATTATATGTATTACTGTAAGGATTATTTTGAGATTGAGGATTATTACCCATATAATTTAATTGCTCGTTCTCTATGTTGTGGCCATAGGGTTGATATTCTGGATTACTCGATTCACCTCCACTCGCTTCACATTGCATTACTGGATGAACCTGCGTAGAACCAATTAAACCATCAATCTTTTTGTTTAAAAGTTCTACCTGATTTGACAGCATAGTAACCGAGTCGACGTTATAAACTCCTGCTGTTTTAGTTGGCTTAGTCCTCATGACTTGCCACTGATAGTTATTCAGTGACATCTCCTCAATAAATTCGTAAGCCTCTTCAGGTGTTTTGTTGTTGATGGTTCCACCAGCGGCTACATCAATCATCTGTCTTGTTGAGGGATTCACACCATTGTAGAACATTTGAACTTGCAGCCATAGAGGTAACCCATGGTGAGGGCACCTTCGCAGTAGGTCCTTGTATCTCTCCCATGCATCGTAAAGTGTTTCTAAATCCATCTGCACAAAAGAAGAGATATCATTACGTAACTTAGCCATTTTAGTCGGCGGAAAATACTTTAATAAAAAATTTTCGGTCATTTGTTCCCAAGTAGTGATGGACCCTCGTGGTAACGAGTTCAACCATTTTTTAGCCTTGTTCCTCAGTGAAAAAGGGAATAACCGAAGACGAATGGCTTCATCAGAGACGCCATTTACTTTAAAAGTGTCGCAAATTTTTAGAAAATTCGCCAAGTGAGTGTTGGGGTTTTCATCCTACAAACCATCAAACTGAACGAATTGCTGTGTCATTTGAATCGTGTTAGGTTTCAATTCAAAATTATTTACAGCAATAGCAGGCCTAACTATACTTGACTCAGTTCTTGTTAAACTAGGTTTAACATAATCATACATAGTACGAGGAGCAAGATTCTGATTTGCTAATTTAGCGGGTATCGTAGGAGGTAGCTGATTGTCTTGATTTTCAGCCATCTCCTCGGTTGTAGTTGAGATATCGTCCTCTTGCTCTTCTTCTGTGTATCTTAGGCTTCGCCTTATTTCTCGTTGGTTTCTAAGAGCTGTGCGATCGATCTCTTCGTCAAAGAGCAGTGGTCTTGACGGGTTTCTTCTAGTCATAAACTATAAGAACATGCTAGAAGAAAGAAAAAGACAATTAGTAAATAAAAGTAAAAATAAAAATTAAATTAAATTACAAGAAAAATAAATGGCTAAAGTAATAAAAATTGAGTGTTCCTAATATTTTAATCCCCGGTAATGGCGCCAAAAACTTGATCTTGATTTTCTGTGATAAGTTTAATAAATTTATAATTAAATATTCTTGAGACTAACTATTATTACGATGAAGGCAAGTGTACCTATCGAACAGTAGTATAGCTTTAGCAAGATCGGATTGTTGAACCTAAAGGACTAAATGTACTAGTAATGACTGTCTTTTTATTACCTAGCCTAAGAAATAAGGGGTTTGTTTTAACTAACTAATTAATTAAACTAAGAAGTTGCAGAAAATAGAATTGGAAAATTACTTTTGTAATGCCCCAATTTTCGGGAATTCTGTGATCTTGGTGAAATTTAAATTTTTGTGTTCTGTCTACTTGGCGTAGGTTTAAGTATGTTAGTGGGCCTCTAGAAGGCCCAAGCTTAAGTTAAAACTCGGTAATTTTAAGTAATTTTAAATCCATAAGAAAGTGGGGTTCTGGTTAACTGGGCTTTTAAGTATTAATTGTGTAAAATATAACACAAGGAAGCCTGTGGTGAGTTGGCTAAGTGACGCCACTAAGGAGCTTTAGAAGTGGCATGTGGATGCTAGGAAGAACTGGGGTTCAAGTCACAATGACAGCAAATTAAGGGAATAATTTTTATGTACAGAAAAGAGAAGTAATGGAATTCAAGTAAAAGTCTGTCAGAAGGAGTTTGAGTTACTCAGGAGATTGAGCAAGGAAGGGATAAGGGAGAGAATTTATGAGATGAATAGGGAGAGCAGAGTTGGCCGAATGGTGGACTCTTGTGGAGTAAGAGTGGGCCGGCCAAGGGGAGCTTTAGGGGGGCAAAATTCAGCTAGGGTTAGTGCCAGTATAAATTCGGCATTAGGGGGTAAGTGAGCCATTTTCTGATCATCCTTCTCCTCTCTTGTTCTTTTCTTTTTCTCTCCATTTGCTATTCTTTTCTTCTTCTTTCCCTCCATAGCTGAATCCTCCTATCACTCTACTCAACATCACTTTCCTTCCATTTTTTTAAGCCTATAGCCGATTGCCTTAAATCCCGAAATCCCAAAAACTTGATTCCTCTTGTGTCAATTTCTTATAACCAAAACCTTACCTCTTTTCATCATTCCTGATCAATTCTCTCATTCTCTAAACCCCAAGTTTCTGTCGACAAGACCACAGCAAAACCCTACTATTCCATCTTTTCTTTACTGTTACAAAAAAAGCCGAAAACGCATAGCCATAGGGACATAGCTGAATTCTAAAAGTCACTGAAGACTTGACTTTTGTTATCATATGAGGGCTTAGATCTACATCGGAATTGAGTAGAAACTCATTGGAATCATTGACCGAAGGAACCGGTGGTAAGTCCTTTCAACCCAACCTATATTTCGTATTTTAGGAAAAGCCGAAATCCTTAAAAGTTAGGGAGGCTGTCGATTTGGACTTGTAGCCCTAAGGGGTTGTGATAAGTGTTGTATTTTGATAATAGTGTGATCTAGAGGCTGCTGATCAAAGGCTTGGACAAGTGGAACAACTGGATCTAAATCTAGTCGCTAATTTCGGCAAAGGTAGGATTGCTAATGCCTAAGGTGTTATTGGCTGAATATGGTAAGGGGTTATTACATCGTTCATTTTTGATAGATAGATTAACGTGGTAGTAATACAATTGTAGGCAGTTCGTGCGTGGATCTCGTCAGCGAATCGTCATAAAACAGGTGTGTAACTGACACCCTCTCGTAGACTAGATCGGTAAAAGCTAAAACGCCGAAAAGTCGGTATTTTGGGAACTTGCGAGTGTGCGAATGCTCGTAAGATAAATGGGTTAATATTTCTGGTAATCTAAAATGATAAAACTGCAGTACGCGCGATTTCGTGCATTGTTGATATTTTGGGCTTATTGGGCCACAAATCGGCTAAAGGGCCAACGAGCCCAATTCAGTAAGTATGCATGGTAAGTGTTTCTGATTGTACGTAAATGGTAGAAATATGCATGAAAACCCTAAAATAGTTAAATTACTAGAATACCCCTATGTATGGAAAATTACCATGATACCCTTAGGTGTAAAATGACCTTTATACCCCTAGGGTTAATTTTGTCTGAAAAGCATGATGATTTAAATCTGTACGATGTATGCCATGAATGAATATCTGTTGCATGGAGACATGGGTTATATTATGGAGGAAGTGTTCTGGTGGCTATGCCACAAATTATTTGATCTGGTGGCTCTGCCACATATATATCTGTTCTGGTGGCTCTGCCACAATTATCTGTTTCTGGTGACTCTGTCACATTTTCTGGCAGCCATGCTGCATATTTCTGTGGTGTGTAGCGGTTGGGTGGGTCGAGTAGTCTCCCCACATGGTGAAAGGATGGTATGGGGGTGTATATGGTTAGATTTGGGTTGGGTTTCTGCATAAACATGAAATATCTGTTCTGATCTGCTATGGGCCTATAGGCTTTATTCTGAAATCTGTTCTGGCCTGAGGCCAATTTATTCTGTTTCTATGGTGTAAGCTGATATAGGCTATGGTTGGATTTATCTACACACTGAGTTTTCCCAAACTCACCCCATTAGTTTCCTCTACGCAGGTAATCCCCAACCATAGAGGACCTGGAGTTGTGAGGGATTCGGAGTGGCCACATGTTTCTACAAATTCAGTTTCTTTCTGATGAACTGGACGTCCTTTTATTTTCGTTTACGGTTTTGGTTTTAAAATGTAATAAGGCCGCTTAATTATTCTTATGGTTTTGATTTATATTTTTTTATGATGGAAATGATTTATTTTAACTATCAAAATGGATTAGCTCTAGGGTGCATTTTCTAAAATAATAATTGATTTCAAAATAACACGATTGCAAGTAAGGCATCCGCTAAGCAAATGATTCCCAAGATTAATCACTTTTCTGAAATGGGCTCAATCAAAAGGGTTTCTCAAAACTATACGTGATGTTAGAGTGTGGCAATGGCAGTGTGCATGTCTAGGATTGGATTCGAATGGAGCTTGGTACTTAAGCAGTCCTATGGACTCACCTCCTCTTTTCTGATTTCCTACCTGGTGCCCGGCTTCCATTCACTTTAACCTATTTAAAAAGGTATCTCTTTAAACACGAATTAAGCTTTCTAAACTAAGTATTACAAAATGTTTTGAACGCTTCGATATGGCACGTCAGATCCGGTCGTAACGTCTAGGCCAGGTTTGGGGTGTTACAACTTTTGAGAAAAAAGACTGATTTAGGACAATACCTAAGGAAAAATCCACCTAGACTTTACTTGTTATTTTGGCTTCGAACCGAATGATTTATTCATTTAACTTGTTCCATGGAAATCCCTAAGTTATGTTATTATCCCTATTCAAGACTAATAACGTCTAATCCCTAGGTTGAATAACTGAGACTTTTCTCTAATTAACACCCTAGGGTTGCATTAACTCGATCGTTGGATTCCCTTATTAGGTTTCACCCTAATCCGGCAAAATCTTGTCACCCTATCTCTAAGCGCGCAATCAACTCTGCTTAATTATGAAAAAGTCACTCTTAGCCAGGTACTATTCATCCTCTAACTAAGAGCATTAACTGGAAGTGATATCCTTAAATACCAAAACAAGAATTAAGAATACATAATTAAGAACAAGTCAAATATTTATCATACGATTCAGAAAATAATAAGAAGATTCGTCTTAGGTTTCATCCCCCTTAGGTATTCAGGGGTTTTAGTTCATAACTAAATAAGAAAATATCTCAGAATAATAAAAAATACAAAACATAAAGAAAACCCAAAACTCCTGAAGGGAAATTGAGGAGAGATCTTCAGTCTTGATGCTAATGAATCTGGCTTCTGAGATGGATCAATCGGCTTCCTTGGAGTAATTCCTTACTCTTTATTCTCCTTCTTCCTTTTAGTCTTCCTCGAGGGTGTTTAAATAGGCTTTAGAATGCCTAAAACCCCTAAAACTTGCCTTTTTTCGAATGGAACTTAGCTAGGGTTCGGCAGGGACACGCCCGTGTGACATGGCCGTGTGCGATTACTTTAGGCCGTGGTCGAGGCTGAGATATCAACACGCTCGTGCTAAGGTTGATTTGGGCCATGGTCGAGCCTGTTAGATTGGCACAGGCATGTGTTCTGCCCATATGAGGAAGTCCAGGCCGTGTTGTTTTCCCCTGTTGTTTCTCTATTTTTGGCCCGTTTCTCGTTCTTTTTGCTCTCCTATGCTCACCTAAGTCTAAAACATGAATTTAAAGGATTAGGAGCATCAAATTCACCAAATCTAAGGAGAAATCATTCATAAACATGTTAAGCGAGGGATAAAAATATGTATAAATTACAGTTTATCGGACTTTTAAAATATGAGGTCCTTGTGTTGTAAATGGACCATTAACATGGTTAATGGACATTAATGACCATTTATTTTGTGTTTATTATATGTTTATAATAAGGTTAAAATGGTAAAATTATATTTATGTTAATATTATTATAACAAAACATCAAATTAGGCTATTTCATGTTGTAATTGCAGAAAATTGAAGAACAAAAGAAAAGAAAAGAGTCCTTAGGGTTTCATTACTTTGAATTTGAATTAAGGTATGTGTTTTTGTTCCGTTTTTGATAATTTCTACGTTTTTGTGATCGCTGCTTAGTAATCTATCAAACCCATGTCTCAATTTCTAAAATTGGTGATGATTTTGAGTTGATTCATTGATGGAACTATGAGTTTGATGAAGTTTGAAGATAGTCTATGGAAGCTTGATGTTGGGTTAATATATTTTATCTTTGAATTTTTGATGAATTTGAGTAATTTGGGTTAAATTATAAAAATGAGATTTTAAGGGACTAAAATGTGAAATAAATGAAACATATGGGCTTATATGAACACCATGTATATTTGGCTAAGCAAGTGTGTATGGAAATTTGGTGTATTTTGTGATTTTATGAATTAAGGACTAAAATGTCAATGTGAAAATGTGAGGGCTAATTTATAAAATGCCTTAAATATGTATATAAGGATTGATTTGAACGAATGTGTGATTGAATAAGTCAAATTTAATTTATATAGATCAAGAATAAAAGAAAACGAAATTAGATCTGGAGAAGTCGAAAGTCGTTGAGTAGTCGACACCGTTCATTCAAATCCGTACGAGGTAAGTCGATATAAAAATAAATGTGTTTTGAATTGAATTATTATTGTTTATAAGCTCTTGAACAATGATAAATAGTTATATGAGTTGAGTATGAAATATCCGAGAAAGTATCGATAAAGTATCGACGTTCGAGAAGTCCCTTATGAACCATAGGAATAGTTAGGATACATATGTCATGACATAGGATCCGATATGTGTTTTCGTGTAAGACCACGTCTGGGACGTTGGCATCGATTTATGATTTACGTGTAAGACTATGTCTAGGACCTCGGTATCGTATTTGATTTCGTGTAAGAACCTCTCTGGGACAGTGGCATCGATATTTGATTACATGTAAGACCATGTCTGGGACGTTGGCATTGTACGAGCTTTTTGAGTTATCCGAGTATCCTTATTGATTCCTAATGGTTCAACGGATATTCTGAGGAAAGAATGAATATATGAAATGTGTATCCGAATCAAGTAAGTTTGAAAAGTATACTATGCTTGAGAATAATGGTAAGTACTTATACAAGTGAATATATATGATACGATTATGATAAAATATGCAATATGTGCAGATTGGGATTATATGAAATGTATATGAATTATATGGTTTGTGATAATATTTGGCTATAGAGTATATATAACTTGATGATGCTTATATGCTTAAAATGATGAATTTATTTGTATATGGCTTACTAAGCTTTTGAAAGCTTACTTTTGTGTGTGTTTTCAATTTTTTTATAGATATCGTAGCTATCGGGTGCTCGGGGGTCATCGAGGATCATCACCACTCTATCAAACTTTATTTTGGTACATTTTGAAAGTGTAAATATTGGAGTATGGCATGTATAGGCTAGAGGTATTTGAATATGTTTTGTGAAGTGTATATTTAGCCATGTGATATGGCTTAATTATGGTTGAACTTATGGTTTGATTTTGGTATATGATATGGGATGTGCTAATGATTGTCCAAATAGAATTGGTTAATTTGGTAAGTTTTGATAGTTCTTAATTGAGAAATTGGTAAGATTATGTCATGTGATTGAATGAATTAAATTAAGATTATGAATCATATGTTTTTTATTATTTTGTCCTATGTTTTGGCATAATTTGGTAGGGTTATTAAGCATGAGATTGGTTGATAATAATATGATATGATTGTTGTATGTTTTAATTGTGAATTGGCTGAGAATTTAGTACAAAATGATTTTGTTTTGGTGCTTGTAGGTTTGACCCAAAAAGGGTGGGAAAATTGGCTTTGCAAATGGCCTATTTTTGTCCACAGGGGCGTGTGTCTCAGCCGTGTGTGACACACGGTTATGTTGCATAGCCGTGTGTCCCCTGGGGTACCCTACGATTTTAAGTCAATATACCCTACAATTTTTGTAATAGTTCGGTTTAGACCCTAGTCAGAATAGTGGTTTCGAGACCACATATCTGAGTCAAAAAAAATTTAAATATTAATTTATGTGCTTATGATATGTGAATTAGCATGTGTGAAAGTTTAGTATTAAAATTTGATTATTTGTGTGCTTAAATTGCAAAAAAGACCTAATCGCGTAAAATGTAAAAGCTGCCTGTTATATGTTAAAAGTGTCTATTTGATTTGTCTTTGTTAATGAGAGGTCTTTATGTGGATAGTATGCCATTCACATTGATAATGGACATAAATGGCCTTATTATATGTGAATTTAAAATGGTTTATTAAAAGGGTATTTTGGTCATTAGCATATTAAACATATATTAAATAAAATAAAACATGTTAATGGATGAATCGTTCATCCTTGTTGCCGAAAAACACAAGAAAAAATAATAGAGAAAAGCTTACCTAGGGTTCAGCCTTGGTTCCCTTTGATTTAGGTATGTATTTTGATCGATTTTCGATAATTTCTATGTTTTTGTAATCGTTGCTTTGTATACTCTCAAGCCCATGTCTCAATTTCTGATTTTGATGATGATTTTGAAATGTGCCATTGATGAATTCATGAGTTTTATGTTGATAAATGATGAAATATGAAAGTTTGATGTTGGGTTTATATGTTTTGTCTTTGGATTTTTGATGATTTTAAGTAAAATGGGCTAAATTGTGAAATTTATAAATTGCGGGACTAAAATGTGAAATAAATGAAATGTGTGGACTAGTATGAGTACTAGGAGAATTTGGCCAAGCATGAGTATATGCAAATTATGTGTATTTTGTGATTTTGTGAATTAGGGACAAAAGTGTCAAAATGTGAAAATGTGAGGGCTAGTTTCAATTTGCCCAAAATATGTGTTTATGGATTGTTTTGAATGAATTTGTGATTGAATAAGTTAAATTTGAATTTATATAGATCAAGAATTAAAGAAAATGGAATTAGATCGGGGAAAGTCAAAAGTCGTCGAGTAACCGATTCCATTCATCTGAATCTGTACAAGGTAAGTCTATATACAAATAAATGTATTTGAAATGGTTTATTTATACTTATTTTCCATTGAACTATTACGAATGAATATATGAGTTAAGAAAAATGAGACATCCAAGAAAGTATCGATAAAGATTCGACGTCCGAAAAGCCCCGTACAAACCTTAGGAATAGTTAGGATACATATGTCATGACATAGGATTCTGATATGTGTTATCGTGTAAGACCACGTCTGGGACGTTGGCATCGACTTCCGTTTTGTGTATAAGACCATGTCTGGGACATTGGTATCGTATCTGATTTCGTGTAAGACCATGTCTGGGATAGTGGCATCGATGTTTGATTACATGTAAGACCACGTCTGGGACGTTGGCATTGTATATGCTTTCAGAGCTATCCGCGTATCCTTATGTTTTCGAACGGTTCAAACGGGCATTCCGAGAAAATGAATGACTTTGTGAAATTGTATTCGATTCAGGTATGTTTGAATTGTATATTATGTTCAAGAATGAAAGGTAAGTATAAAAGCAAATGATGATATATGATCTAAGTATGTGAACATATGTTATATGTATAAATGAATTGAGATTTTGTAACATAAATAGGAGTAAGAGGTTTGTGTTAGTCTTTGGCTACAAAATATATGTAAATTGATGATGTTTATATGTTTTGAATGATAAGTTTATTTGTATATGGCTTACTAAGCTTTTGAAAGCTTGCTTTTTGTGTGTTTGCATTGTTTTATAGATATCAAAGCTACTATAAGCTCGGGGATCGTCGAGGATCATCACCACACTATCGAATCTCATTTTTGGTACCTTTTGAAAATTGTATAGGCTAGAAGTACTTTGGATATGTTTTGTAATGTTATACCATGCCATGTTATAAGGCTAGTTTGTGTTTGAACTTATAGTTTGGTAATGGTATATGATATGTGATGCTATTGTGCAATGGTGATATATTTTTGGTTGGCCAAAAGAAATGGTCAATTGGGCAAGGTTTTGGTATAATATTTGGTTGTATGTTTGGAGTTTAGCAAACTATATGTTTTGATATGCTTTTGTCTTATGTTTAGACATAAATTAGTAAGAGTTATGAGCATGGAATTTGGTTGGCAATGATATGCCATGAATGACTTATGTTTTTAGTTGTGAATTGGTTAGAAAATGTTGTGCAAACATGCTTGGTTTGGTGCTTGTAGGTTTGACCCAATTGGGGTGGCAAATTGGCTATTCAAATGGCCTATTTTTGACCACATGGGCAGAGACACGGGCGTGTGTCTCAGCCGTGTGCGACACACGGCTATGTTGCACGGTCGTGTGTCCCCTGGGGTACCCTACAATTGTAAGTCAAGCTCGAGCACGGCCAAGGCACACGGGCGTGTGGCCCAAGTTAGGCTCGACCACGGCCATAGCACACGGGCGTGTCTTATGGCCATTTGTGCAAGTCAGTATGTATGCCCTGTTTTGACACAGCCTAGACACATGGGCATGTGACTTTTGTAACTTTGAAAAATGTTTAATTTTTAAAAAAAATTGTATGAGCTCGGTTTAGTCCCAACACATTTCTAAAACATGTTTAAGGTCTCGTTGACCTATGTAAAGGACTCTATAATGATGTGTGACTTTGATGCTATGTATATTATGAAATGAATGCGAATTGTTCCGATATGTCCGGTAATACCTCTTAACCCTAGTCCGGAAAAGGATATGGGTTAGGGGTGTTACATTTGATTGGTATCAGAGCTACGATTTAGTTGATTCTAGGACTAACGTAGCATATGTGAGTCTAGTTATACATGCTATATTTATGAACTGCGATAATGTGATGAATCCTAACAATGAAAATGTGTTTTTATATAGTAAATGGATCCTGAACGAGCCGTAGCTGGCGATGTCGAGAGCAATGCATCTGTTCTCGCTCAAGGGACAGTGCCATCCGACTCCAGACCGACTACAAGTAGCCACGAGGGAGAGGCTAGACAAGCCTTTTACCAAATGATGAACGATTGGTTTACCCAATATATCTGAACTAATCCTACTCTGCCACATCCTCAACCCCCGGTAAATCCTCTACAAGTCCCTGTCATGCCAAAACCTAATCTGATCCAGTTAAATAAGCCTCCTGTCGACAAAATCAAAAAATATGAGGCCAATGAATTTTGTGCTACTACTAATGATGATGCCAAAAGAGCTGAACTCTGGTTAGAGAATACGATACAAGTGTTCGATGAATTATCATTTACTCCGGAGGAATGCATAAAATGTGTTATGTCACTTCTGAGAGATATGGTGTATCGTTGGTGGAAGACGTTGATATCCGTAGTTCTGAGAGAACGCGTTACTTGGGATTTCTTCCAAGCTGAATTCTGAAAGAAATATATCAGTCAAAGATTCATCGATCAGAAACACAAAGAGTTTCTTGAGTTGAAACAAAGCCGTATGTCTGTTACAGAATACGAGCGAGAATTTGTGAGACTGAGCCAATATGCACGAGAATGTGTCTCGATTGAAGCAATTATGTGCAAGAGATTCGAGGATGGTTTGAATGAAGATATCTGTTTGTTAATCGAGATTTTAGAAATAAAAGAATTTATTGTACTTCTTGAACCAGCGTGTAAAGCTGAAGAGCTCAGGAAAGAGAAAAGAAAAGTTAACTTAGAAGCTAAAGATGTGAGAAAGAGATCTGCAAGTAAACCATTTTAGTTTATGTCAAAGAAATTACGAGATGATTTTAGCCGTTCAAAGGCTAATATGGGGCATTCGAGTAGAGATCGTGTTAGATTGCATTCGAGCTTCAGAGCTCTTAGTACTTCTGTTGCTAGTGTTGGAAATGCTAGATCCGATTAACCCGATGTAAACACTGTGGTAAAAAACATCCTGGTAATCGTAGACTGTATGATCGGGCCTGTTTCAAATATGGATCTTTAGATCATTTTATCCGAGATTGCCCTAAGTCTGCTGAGCAAGAGATTGTACAAAATCTGAGATTTAGTAACACTTCAGCTAGAGGTAGACCTCCCAGAAATACAGGAAATGTGAGTGGTAGTCAAAGAGGAACTAAAGACACTGCTGTTCGATCCGAGGCTAGAGCACCTGCCAGAGCCTATGCTATCCGAGCTCGTGAGGAAGCTTCGTTTCCAGATGTGATTACGAGTACATTTACTCTTTATGATACTTTTGTGATTGCTTTGATAGATCTTGGATCAATGCATTCTTATATATGCATGAATTTAATGAACAGTAAGACTTTGCCTGTAGAGTCTATTGAATTTGTGATTAGAGTATCGAACCCCCTAGGTAGATGTGTTTTGGTTGATAAAGTTTGCAAGAATTGTTCGTTAATGTTTCAAGATATTTGTTTTCCAGCTGATTTGATGTTATTACCTTTTGATGAGTTTGATATAATTCTGGGTATAGATTGGCTTTTCACGATGCCATTGTGAACTGCAAATGGAAAACTATTGATTTGAGATGTAAGAATGATGAAATAGTCTGAATTGAATCAAGTGATTTGAATGGGTTACCGGCTGTGATTTCGTCAATGAAAGCTCTGAGTATTGTGAGAAAAGGTTGTGAAGCTTACTTTGTTTATGTGATTGATTCGAAAGTAATAGAAAAGAAAGTGGAATCACTGCCTGTTGTCTGTGAGTTCCCTAATGTCTTTCCTGAAGAACTTTCGAGATTACCTCCGATCCGAGAAGTTGAATTTGGCATTGAGTTAGTACCGAGACTACTTCGATTTCGATAGCTCCGTATAAAATGGCTCTGTAACAGCCTGATTTTAACCCTAATCAGAACGGTGGCTTCGGGAGAACGAATCCAGGTCAGAAAGATATTTTAAAATTATTTTCTATGTCTATTTTGTGCAAATTTATATCTGTAAAATTTTCATGATTTAATTTTATTGTTTAAGTGTCCGATTAAATAAAAGGACTTAATCGCGTAAAATGAAAATTTAGGGGTTATTTCTAAAAGGGGTTGAATTGTTAGTGGCTTTCTAAATTGAAGCCTTAAAGTGGTAAATAGGCCATATTTAATATTGGTGGACGGTAGTGGCCATAGTTTATAATAGTTTTATGTTATAATAATAAGGTTATATAGGTAATTTAGTTAATAAACTTATATTAAATAAAACCAAAGCTAAAATACATGTTATATTCATTTGTTCATCCACTGAAACAAAAAATAAGAAAGAATAAAAGAATAAAAGAACTAGGGTTCGGCTTCATTCAAGCTCAATCAAGGTAAGAGTTTAGCTCGGTTTTTGATATTTTTTACGTTTTTG
The DNA here is from genome assembly GCA_025698475.1 of Gossypium anomalum. NCBI lineage: Eukaryota > Viridiplantae > Streptophyta > Magnoliopsida > Malvales > Malvaceae > Gossypium > Gossypium anomalum. The sequence goes on along the minus strand of CM046958.1, from coordinate 34,064,636 downwards.
AAATCGTTGCTAAGTAATCTTCAAGACCCATGCTTTAATTTTTAATTTTGATGAATATTTTGAGTTATGCCATTGATGAGAGCTTGTTATTTTTTTTGTTTGATGATGAAATATGAAAGATATGTTTTAGATTAACATGTTTTGTATTGGAGTTTTTGATGATTTTGAGTAGTTAGGACTAAATTGTAAAAATAATAATTTGAGGGACTAAAATGTGAAAAAAATGAAATATATGGACTTGTATAGGTATGGGTAATATTTGGCCTAACTTGGGTATAGGGAGATTTTGTATATTTTGTGTTTTGTGCAATAAGGACTAAATTGTAAAAATTGTAAATGTCAGGGGTAAAATGGTAATTTACCCATTTATGTTTTTTTGGACTAAATTGAATGAAAATATGTTTGAATGAGCTCAATTTGAATATGTTTATATCAATAACTAAAGAAATCGAATTTGGATCGGGGGAAGCGAAAGTTGTCGACTAGCTGCCCTGTTCCGTTTTGTATGATCCGATGTAAGTTTATAAACAAATAGACGTGCCTAATTGTAGTTAAATGTTGAATATATATATGCTGGTATGTAATGTATGAAGTTTTATATGATATGGTCGAATGTGAATAAACTTGGTTACTACATTTCTGAATTCGTTTCGACCGAGTTACGACGTCCGAAAGCCCCGTATGAACCTTAGGAATAGTTAGGATACATATGTCATGACATAGGATTCTGATTTATGTGTGCGAGTAAGACCATGGCATCGATATGTATTTCTGATATACGTGTGCAAGTAAGACCTTGTCTGGGACAGTGGCATCGATATGTGATTACATGTAAGACCACGTCTAGGACGTTGGCAATGTATGATATATGTGTGATTATCTGAGTGTCCTACCCAATTCTGAATAGTTCATCGGGCAAAGACAAGTTGTGTTCGAATGTGTAAGATAAGCTAATTGGCCAGGTATGAATTGGCTTGTTGTTTAATTAAAATGAGGTAAGTGAGTAATTTGGTACTTATTTCAAATTATGCATAATGCAATTGAAGGTTACATGTGAATTAGGTATGTGCATTTGGCTTTGTGAATAGTATTAAAGTGAGTTTAAATTATTTGTATGTATAAATACATGTATTTAGCTATCTAATTAAAATGTATATGAAATTATATGATGATACATGAGTTTGTGTATTTGTGAGCATGTGAACTAGGTTGATATTAATTATTTGGCTTTGGAAGTTAATTGATAATTTGTTAACATGGATATAAAAGTATTCGGCCAAGTGAAAAATATGAATGAATATATATATTTATAATATAGATTGTATATGTTTAAATCTAAATGTTTTATAATAATGTGCTTTGGCTTAGTTTAATTAAATTGATGATATTTTTGGGTTGCTCATTTGCTTATGACTTACTAAGCTATAAATAGCTTACTCTATGTATATGTGTGTTTTTGTTTTATAGATTTTGGAGTCAAGCTACAAGCTCAGGGACTGTCAGTAAAGTTTCATCACACTATCATCTATTTTGGCACCTTTATAAGTTAAACTTGAATTATGACATGTATAGGCTGGAATGAGTTTTGAAATGTTGAAATTTGGATATGTAAAATTAAATCCATGCGAAAATGGCTTACTTCTAAGTTTGGTTTTGATTGTGGTTTAAAATATGTTAGTTATTATGCTATGAAATGTGAATGTGTGGCATAGGTGATGGATAGTAGATGTTTTCGAAATGGATGAGTAGTGATATGAGTTTGAGGATTAAAATTGGTTAATGAACTTGAAAGTGGCATAAATGAATCGACTAAAAATAATGTTTGTTTGGTTTGAATGTATTTTATACTAAAATATGTATATAGGTGAACACGCTTATTATGCTTAGTTTTGGCCTAGTATGTTCTTAGATTTAATGTTTAATATGTTAGGTGTGATAATTCGCTGATGGAAATTTTGGTGATATATGTGGTTTAAAATGATATGTTCTGTCATGGTATAAATATATGTAATTGTTCAAAGTATATTAATTGATTTGAACATGGTATTTATATATATTATTGAATGAATGATGAGTCAATTTGGTTTGGTTTGTATGGATGTGAAAATACATATATTATATTTTAAATAATTGATAAAATAGGTATGGTTGATAAATGGATTTAATGTAGTGTTTTTATATGCTTGTAAGACAAAAATGTTTGGAGTAAGGTGATTAGTAATTCGGATATGATCTATGTTCTTTGCTAAGCATGACACATATGTATTTAGTAGTATATATGTACAGTTACCATGACAAAGAATTTCTTTAAGTCATAAGGGATAATTTTATAAATGAACCATTACATGGTGTTAATATGCATAAATGTACGACTCTAATTGGGATAGTCACTTTGAAAATATATATATTAAGATATGTGTTTGAACAATGTTTTGACATGTGACTGTAAGCATAAATTAAATTATTATTAGACATTTAAGTGGTGCTTGAGCTTGGAATTTAGTAATGATTCATTAATTAATTTAATAGTCAATATATACTCATGCATTATAATAATTGTATTATTCATTTAGGTTTATAATTTATCTTTGTTAAGATCTGCATATGCTTTAATGTTTTAAATAATATATTACATATTATTGCTTATAAATGATATCATTGTATATATGTATGATGTGGAATGTTTCACATTTAAGAGTTGTGTTAGTTTATGAAATAAATTTTGACTGATCTTTGTGACTTGTTTATGTGTATATATATAATTGTTCGGAATTGTGTTTTATTCTGTAACGCCTTATAACCCTAATCCAGTGACAGATACGGGTTGGGGGTGTTACAGGCTCCGACCGAGTTAAAAGAATTAAAGTCTCAGTTGCAAGAATTGACTGATAGAGGATTCACAAGACCGAGTTTCTCACCTTAAGGTGCTCTTGTTCTGTTTGTGAAAAAGAAAGACGACACGAAGAGAATGTGTATTGATTATCGTCAGTTGAACAAAGTGACTATCAAGAACAATTATTCTTTGCCTAGAATTGGCAATTTGTTTGATCAGTTGAAAGGAGCTAATGTGTTTTCAAAGATAGATATGAGATCGGGTTATTATCAGTTGAGAGTAAAAGATTCAGACATTCCAAAAACTGCTTTCCGAACGAGGTACGGACATTATGAGTTTTTAGTTATGCCTTTCGGATGAACGAATGCACCTGCTATCTTTATGGATTTGATGAATAGAATTTTTAGACCGTATTTAGATCAATTTTTTGTCGTATTCATTGACGACATTTTGATTTATTCATGTGATGAAATCGAACATGCCGAGCATTTGAGAATAGTACTATAGACTTTATGAGATAAGCAGTTGTATGCGAAGTTTAGCAAATGTGAATTCTGGTTGTGCGAAGTTGGTTTTCTGAGCCATATTGTGTCAGCATTAGGTATCCGAGTTGATCCGAGCAAGATTTCAGCTATTCTGGATTGGAAGCCTACGAGAAATGTTTCTAAAGTCTGCAATTTTTTGGGACTTGCCGGTTATTATAAGAGATTTGTAAAAGGCTTTTCGATGATCGCAACTCCACTGACGAAACTGCTTCAGAAAGATGTGAAATTTGATTAGTCTAAAAAGTGTCAGAAAAGCTTTGATTAGTTGAAAGCCCTATTGACTGGAGCTTCAGTGTTAGTACAACCAGAATCAAGTAAAGAATTTTTGATCTACAGTGATGCTTCGTTGAACGGTCTGGGTTGTGTTTTGATGCAAGAAGGCAAAGTTATAGCCCATGCTTCGAGATAGTTGAAATCGCACGAAAAGAATTATTCGACACACGACCTTGAGTTAGCTGCAATTGTGTTTGCTTTAAAGATTTGGCCCCACTATCTGTTTGGTGAGAAATGTCACGTTTATTCCAATCATAAAAGTTTGAAATATCTGATGACTCAGAAAGATTTGAATCTGTGTCAGAGAAGATGGCTAGAATTGCTAAAAGACTACGAGCTTTTTATCGATTATCATCAGGGAAAAGTAAATGTTGTTGTTGATGCTTTGAGTTAGAAATCATTGTTTACATTACGTGTTATGAATGCTCAATTGTGTATGTCTAATGATGGTTCGATTTTAGCCAAATTGAAAGCAAGACCGCTGTTTTTACAACATATTATTGATGCTCAAAAAGTTGATAATGAGATAATAGCAAAACGAGCTCAGTGTGGTTTGAATTCTAATTTTGAATTTTGAGTTAATAATGATGATTGTTTGAGATTCTGAGATCAGATTTGTGTTCCAAGGAATCTAGAATTGATTTAGATGATTTTGAATGAAGTCCACAACAGTCGTTTATCTGTACATCCTGGTAGTACGAAAATGTATTATGATCTGAAACAACATTACTGGTGGTCTGGAATGAAAAGAGATATCTTCGACTTTGTTTCAAAATGTTTAATCTGTCATCGACAAGTTAAAATTTGAACATCAGTGCCATCCGTTTTTATTACTGACCAATTATGATTCTGGAGTGGAAATGGGATAAAGTGACAATGGATTTTGTTTCGGGTTTGCCCTATCTCTGAGAAAGAAAGATGCGATCTGGGTTGCAGTTGATCGATTGACGAAATCAGCTCATTTTATTTCGGTACGATCTGAGCTCGCCTGATAAATTAGCTAAGTTGTACATTTTCGATATTATGAGATTGCACGGGGTGCCATTGTCTATTATGTCAGATAGAGATCCGAGATTCACATCATGGTTTTGGAAGAAACTACAAGAGGAATTAGGTACAAAATTGCATTTCAGTACTGCTTTTCACCCACAGACGGATGGTCAATCCGAGCGGATTATTCAGATACTCAAAGATACGTTAAGATGTTCCATTCTTGAGTTTGAAGGTACGTGGGAACAGTATTTTCCATTGATTGAATTTGCATACAATAATAGTTTTTAGTCGAGCATTAAAATGGCACCGTACGAAGCATTATATGGTAGAAAATGCCATACACCTTTGTATTAGATTGAGCTTAGTGAGAATAAGGTTCACGGGGTTGATTTGATAAAAGAGACTGAACAAAAAGTGAAAGTAATCCGAGATAGTTTGAAAACAGCTTTCGATCGTTAGAATTCTTACGCAGATTTGAAATGAAAAGATATTGAATTTGAGATTGGCGACAAAGTATTTCTGAAAGTGTCTTAGTGGAAGAAAGTACTCCGATTTGGCAGAAAAAGCAAATTGAGTCCGAGGTTCATTGGGCCATATGAGATTATCAAATGTATCGCTCCGATTGCTTATAGATTGTTATTGCCACTAAAGCTAGAAAGATTCATAATGTGTTTCACGTATCGATGATTCGACGATACAAATCCGATCTTTCGCATGTAATTCCTCTGTCTGAGATTGAGATTCAGTCTGGTATGACCTATGAAGAAGAACCGATCCGTATATTAGCTCTTGAACAATGATAAATAGTTATATGAGTTGAGTATGAAATATCTGAGAAAGTATCGACAAAGTATCGACGTCCGAGAAGTCCCGTACGAACCATAAGAATAGTTAGGATACATATGTCATGACATAGGATCCGATATGTGTTTTCGTGTAAGACCACATTTGGGATGTTGGCATCGACTTATGGTTTACGTGTAAGACCATGTCTAGGACATCGACATTGTATTTGATTTCATGTAAGACCCTATCTGGGACAGTGGCATCGATATTTGATCACATGTAAGACCACGTCTGAGACGTTGGTATTGTACGAGCTTTCCGAGTTATCTGAGTATCCTTATTGATTCCGAACGGTTCAACGGGCATTCTGAGGAAAGAATGAATATATGAAATGTGTATCCGAATCAGGTACATTTGAAAAATATATTATGTTTGAGAATAATGGTAAGTACTCATACAAGTGAATATATATGATACGATTATGATAAAATATGCAATATGTGCAAATGAATTGGGATTATATGAAATATATATGAATTATATGGTTTGTGATAATATTTGGCTATAGAGTATATATAATTTGATGATGCTTATATGCTTAAAATGATGAATTTATTTGTATATGGCTTACTAAGCTTTTGAAAGCTTACTTTGTATGTGTTTTCAATTGTTTTTTAGATATCATAGCTATCAGGTGTTTGGGGATCGTCGAGGATCATCACCACACTATCAAACTTTATTTTGGTACATTTTGAAAGTGTAAATATTGGAGTATGGCATGTATAGGCTAGAGGTATTTGAATATGTTTTGTGAAGTGTATATTTAGCCATGTGATATGGCTTAGTTATGGTTGAACTTATGGTTTGATTTTGGTATATGATATGTGATGCAAATTATGCCTATGTGATGTGCTCATGATTGTCCAAATAGAATTGGTTATTTTGGTAAGTTTTGGTATTTGATAAACATATTAATTTACATAATTCTTGTGTTTAATTTGGTTTATCTCTGAATTAATCCCTGCTTAATTGGTGTTTTTATGATTTAATCTTGCCAGGGATACAATTGGTCAAAAACGAACAAAAATGGGCCAAATTGAAAGACAAATCGTTGAGTTGGGGTCAAATCAAAAAGATGGGAAGGCCAAGGATTTAACATCAATTTTGACTTTGTAAAACGCTAAAAATAGAATATATTATTTTATTTTATTTAGTTTTATTATTCATTTTTATTTTATTTTATTAATTTAGGATTAGGCTATTTTTAGCAACCCCATGTATATAAATAAGGGCTTTTAGTTCTTAGAAAATCATCCCTTGTCCTTGTATTCCTACTTCTATTTGGAATAGAAATACTCTCTTTTTCCCTTTTCAAATTGGAGTTAAGCATTCTGCCACTTTTTCATTTGGTTTTGTTTCTTTTGTCAAATTGGGCTAATTGCCTTCCAAGTGCTTTTCCTTTCCAATTTCCATCACCTTTCATATAAATCCATCATCTTCCACAACTTTAAAGCATGAGTAAAGTCATGTTCCACTAAATTCCATCTTAGCTTTAGGCCGGTGTACTTTTCGGCCAGAAATCGTGAGATACGAATTTGTGCTAAAAAATCATCCTATTCGTATTCATTTTTTTCCTAAGTATCGGGATAGACCAATCATCTCTTAAAGTTAAATTTGATTTCAAGTCAAAGTGCACGTTGGGTTGGAGTCGTGTTTGCTTACAGTTGGAGATTCGATTCGGTGGTGCTGTATTCAAATTTTTGAGAACAAATCGAGGAAGAGGTGATCGGGTTTAAACGACCTACGCGGTTGAGGCCGTTAATTCGAGTTGAGTTCTTCAGAACGCAAGGCTGCTGAAATCTTGAATCGGGAACACGTGTATCTCAGTTAGATAATCAGTAAGGGTTGGTTTGCAGGTCGTACCAGAACCAGCTACTAGAGGAAGAATTGGTGGTTAGGACGTTCTTAACCGTTATAACTAGCTTATCAATACGTGAAGCTATCATGAAAGCCTCAAAATTAGAGCTGAAACCATTTTCGGAACGTACAATGATTTTGACAAAGAAAAATGCAAACTTGAATGGAGAAGCTCAAAGACACCTCAATGCACTAATGAGAGGGGAATCCAAGAAGGGCTTCAAAGATAATGGGCAAAGTTCGAAACTCTTCTGCAAGAACATCCAAGTGCATGAGATGAAAAAATTAAGCCTCAATGAGCCAAACGGATAACATTTATGGTCGTCGAGCTAATGACGTTAAACAAAAGCGCCTCTTGGGAGGCAACCCAAATTTATTTTAATTTATTTAATTTTGAGTTTTAGTAAGATTTAGGTTGTAAATAAATAAATTTTTATTTAATCTAGTGAATTTTTTGTTTTCAGGAACGTAATGGAGGTTTTCCAGAAGTAAGATAATGATGGTGGTGTAGGCACGTCATGCTAAATGCTGACAATTATTTCCCAACGCCGACAACATAGATTGAAACATATGGGGAGTATTCTTAACCTTTCTCTGTGCTTGTTGTTTGAGTCACTAAACTTTATTGCATATAACACATGCTTGAGGACAAGCATTGATTAAGTAGGGGGATGGATGGTAAATATGCATGATTTTTGTTGCATGTCTCTCTTTTGCATGTGTTCAATCTTACGTTGAATTCATTTGATAGTTTATTTAACATTGAGCCTTTAATCTCATACTTAGTTAATTTGGTCAATTGGGCAAATTTTGAATTAAAATGTTCAAGTATATAGATTAGTCGACATTTGTGTTTTAAAGTTGATATATGTAGCCAGATTTTTCGTACAAATTGATTGTTTGAAAAATTATATTTTTTTGTGCATAAATAAATAAGTAAATAAATAAAGGTTCAAGTTATGAGTGAAGTTTTGTAAACGTGACCGGATTGAGTAACAGGGTAAGGTGCTTGGATTGTCATCTTATCTCGCGTAAAAAGGTTCGAGTGAAAAGTCAATAACTTATGAACATTCCGCTAACTGAGCCTTCACACGAAAAAATATATATATAAAAATTTAAGACTGTTTGAACTGAGTAACCGGGCTAGGGTGCTTGGGTTTTCATCCTAGTTCGCGTAAAAAGGTTTGACCAGGTCAATAATTTTATTTTTCTAATGTGTGGTTAATTAATAAATGCCTTGCAAATTATTAGATTCAAACTCAATTTAATGAAATTATTTACTTCACATATTTCAACCTTATGACACTTGTTGATCAAACTTTATATCTTGAGCATTTATTTATTTTTGCCTAAGTTGTTTACATTGATTATGTATGCGGAAAAAAGGCTCGATTTTTGATAAATTGTAGAATAAATTTTAATGTTTGAAAGAACAACATGCTTGAGGGCAATCATGAGCTAAGTAGGGGGGATTTGATAAACATATTAATTTACATAATTCCTGTGTTTAATTTGGTTTATTTCTGAATTAATCCCTGCTTAATTGGTGTTTTTATGATTTAATCTTGTCAGGGATACAATTGGTCAAAAATGAACAAAAATGGGCCAAATTGAAAGACAAATCGTTGAGTTGGGGTCAAATAAAAAGGATGGGAATGCCAAGGATTTAACATCAATTTTGACTTTGTAAAAAGCTAAAAATAGAAGATATTATTTTGTTTTATTATTTATTTTTATTTTATTTTATTAATTTTGGATTAGGCTATTTTTAGCAACCCCATGTATATAAATAGGAGGGGCTTTTAGTTCTTAGAAAACCCTCCCTTTTCTTTGTATTCCTACTTCTACTTGGAATAAAAATACTCTCCTTTTCCCTTTTCAAATTGGAGTTAAGCATTCTGCCACTTTTTCATTTGGTTTTGTTTCTTTTGTCAAATTGGGCTAAATGCCTTCTAAGTGCTTTTCCTTTCCAATTTCCATCACCTTTCATATAAACCCATCATCGTCCACAACTTTCAAGCATGAATAAAGTCATGTTCCACTAAATTCCATCTTAGCTTTAGGCCGGTGTACTTTCCGGCCAGAAATCGTGAGATACGAATTTATGCTAAAAAATCGTCCTATCGGCATTCATTTTTTTCCTAAGTATTGGGATAGACCAATCATCCCTTAAAGTTAAATTCGATTTCAAGTCAAAGTTCACGCTGGGTTGGAGTTGTGTTTGCTTACAGTTGGAGATTCGAGTCGGCCGTGCTGTATTCAGATTTCCAAGAACAAATAGAGGAAGAGGTGATCAGGTTTAAATGACCCACGCGGTTGAGGCCGTTAATTCGAGTTGGGTTCTTCAGAATGCAAGGCTGCCAAAATCTTGAATCAGGAACACGTGTATCTTAGTTAGATAATCGGGAAGGGTTGGTTTGCAGGTCGTACTAGAACCAACTACTAGAGGAAGAATTGGTGGTTAAGACGTTCTTAACCGATATAACCAGCTTATCGATTGGAGGAGAAGATTAATTTTCGAGGATCGATTCTTAACACAGAATTTACCGAGTCTAAGGCTAAGGCTTATTACATTTGACTACAAACCCGGTTTAATTTCTGATTTATTTAATTATTTATGCTGTTTCAATTATCTAGTTTCTAAACATTTCAAAAAGCCCCCGATTTTCTTCTATTTCTAAATTGGAGTCGTGGGCACGACTATTGCCACGACCTTCGACACGACAAGTAATCTGATCATAAGCTATACATGGAAGTTGATTATAGCATCCAATCCTTGTGGACTCGACCATACTATCACTCTCACTACTAATTAGAGTTATTTTGTAGGAATTATATTTGGTGGTTTCGACGCCCATCAGTATTTCTTAATTGAGAAATTGGTAAGATTATGTCATGTGATTGAATGAATTAAATTAAGATTATGAATCATATGTTTTGTTATGATTTTGTCTTATGTTTTGGCATAATTTGGTTGGGTTATTAAGCATGAGATTGGTTGATAATAATATGATATGATTGTTGTATGTTTTAATTGTGAATTGGCTGAGAATTTAGTACAAAATGATTTTGTTTTGGTGCTTGTAGGTTTGACCCCAAAAGGGTGGGAAAATTGGCTTTGCAAATGGCCTATTTTTTTCCACACGGGCAGAGACACGGGCGTGTGTCTCAGCTGTGTGTGACACACGATTATGTTACACGGTCGTGTGTGTCCTGTGGTACCCTACAATTTTAAGTCAGTATACTCTACAGTTTTGACATGGCTTAGACACACGGGCATGTCTATTGGCCGTGGGTGGCACACGGGCTGACACATGGGCATATGGTCGGCCGTGTGACCCAAGTCAGTAGCCTTCCTAATTTTCACACGGCCTGGCACACAGGCGTGTCTTGTGGCTATGGTTTTGCCATGGCCTAGACACAAGAGAGTGTCTAATGCCGTGTGAGGCACATGGCCTGCTCACACAGGCGTGTGACCTTTGTAACTTTGAAAACTGTTTAATTTTCAAAAAAAATTATATGAGCTCGGTTTAGTCCCTACACCTTTCTAAAGCATAAGGTCTCATTGACCTATGTAAGAGACTCTTTAATGATGTGTGACTTTGATGCTATGTATATTATGAAATGAATGCGAATTGTTCTGATATTTCCGGTAATACCTCTTAACCCTAGTCTAGCAACGGATATGGGTTAGAGATGTTACAACATGTAATACCATGTCTGGAACATTGGCATCGTAAATCAATTTCGTATAAGACCTTGTCCTCGACAGTGGCATCGATATGTAATAACGTGTAAGACCATGTTTTGGATATGGCATTGTACGAGCTTATGTGATTTTCGAGTATCCTTAATGATTCCAAACGGTTCAACGGGCAAAGTGTAACATCCTGAATTAGGTCCTAGTCAAAACAGTGGTTTCGGGACCACAAATCTGACACAGTAAAATTTGTTTTTATTATATTTTTATGGTCTACAATTTTACGGGATGATTTCGTGAAAATTTCGTTCAAAAAATTTGACGTTTGGGCACTTAATTTGGTCAAAAGGACTAAATTGTAAAAAGTGCAAAAGTTGAGTTCTACATGTTAAAGGTGTCTAATTGTTATGAAATTTTTAAATTCGAGGCCCTTAAATGGTAATTAGACCATTGGATAATTTGTTGGACAAAAATGGACATGAAATGGGTGAAATAGAATATTTTTAAGTTAGGGGCATTTGATAATCTAGTAATTAAAATGAATTAAAAACAAAATTAAAAGCCAATTTTCGTCCATCTTCTACCCCATGGCCGAAACTTGCATGGAGAAGACATAGATAGGGTTTTTCAAGCTTCCAAGCTCCATTGTAAGTCCGTTCTAGCCCCATTTTTAATGATTTTTACGTTTTTGAAGTCCTAGTAACATGATCTTCTCATGTCTACCATTATTTTGAGCTAAGGTTTGCATTTAAAAATTTACCCATGAGTGATATGCTTGTATTTTGATGTCTAATGGTAGAAAATGAATGCTCGGTGTATAATAAATGACTATTATTAAGCGATTTTTGACAAAAACGTCCGAAAGGACCATTTTGCAAAAGTTGTAAAAATGGTATAAAAGGGTGTTATGATGAGAATTGTAGTTTGATATAGTTATGAAAATAGTTCGGCTAGGCCTATAGAATGGGAAAATTGAATAAAAATCATTTTACGAGCCTTGGGGCAAAAGTGCAAATATGTGAAAGTTTAGGGGTCAAAATAGAAATTTGTAAAAATATGATTTTTGGACCCATATGAATAGTGTGACTAATTAGTAAGCTAAATGTGATATTATAGATCAAGAAAAACAAGATTTAGGCTCAGAACGAGGTTGAACAAGGTTATGGACTAATTCGGAATAAGTAAGTACTCGAACTCCTGGTAAGTTTGTATGTAAATAATATATTGGTTCTTTTTATGTTATTATATTTTGTTATTATATGAGATGTGGCTGCCTATAGAATGATCATTTGATGTAAATTACGAATTGAAATAGACTATGAATGAATTTGTTAAATGTTGAAAAGTGACGAATTTCCCAGTTGAACCATTGGAATAGAAATGATACGAATGATCCATTGTGAGAACACATGTGTAGTACTATGTGCAACCTACTATGTGTTTAAGATAGTTGTAGGTCACGTGTGTAGTACTAAGTGCAGGCTACAATGTGTACCAGATAGTAGGGTCGCATGTGTAGTACTAAGTGCAGGCTACTATGCGTACCCGACAACTTCGATCACGTGTATAGTACTAAGTGCAGGCTACTACGTGTATCAGATGGTTAGGTCATGTGTGTAGTACTAAGTGCACTACTCGTGTACCAGATTGTTGGTCACATGTGTAGTACTAAGTGCGTGCTACTATGCGCACTCGGATAGCTTGATTATAAGGGTGGTAATATATGCGTGCAGCGTGTATCTCATTATTATTCCAATGAGTTCAACGGGAAATCGACTAAGTGAAAATACATATGAACATGACCATTTGAAGAATAAGTGTAGGTATATTTTTGTGGAAATATATGAGCAATGTGCTCGATAGTTGAGCGAACTTTCGGTAAGATGGAATGGAGTAAGTGAAATTATCTAAGAGTGAAATTTGTAATAAAACAGTATTGGACAGCAACAGTTGTGTAACTTTGAAAAATCACAAAAAATTGTGAAAATATAATTAGAGGTTGAATAAGATATGAAATTAAATCTTATTGAGTCTGTTTTCATATAAAGGAAACGATGTAAGCAAAAGAATTTCATATTATAAGATATTTGAATTTTTGTGAGACAGAGTCAGAATGATTTTGGAATCCCCTGTTTTGACTTGTAAAAATCATTAAAAATTGTAAAAATATAATTATGAGTTATAATTTATATGTTTAAAATAATTAATGAGTATATTTTTGAAAGAAAAAAATGGAAACATTATCCAAATCTTGTAAGAAGAGATAATTAATTTTTAGTGCAGAGGGGTCGGAACTGTCAGACAGTGAAACAGGGGTGATTTTAAAGAATAAACTATACTTATTGGCTAGGCAAAAAATTCTGGAAATTTTATGGTAACAATATATATGAGTCTAGTTTCATGGAAAATTTATGGATATTAATTTGGCGTTTGGTAGCTCCAGATAAATAATTTAGTAACTATGACTCGAGAAAATAGCATGACCAGAAAATAAGTAAAAGTGTAATTATGATTATATTTCCATGGAATCATGTTGACAATTTGCATATTATTTTCATATAGACTTACTAAGATTTAAGCTTACTCCCTCATTTCCATTTCTTTACTGTTGACAGATTAGCTCAGGGTTGGAGATCGTTGGAGGCAACCTCACACTATCAAGCTACCTCCTTTGGAGTATTGATGAATCTTAATGTCTTCAAGTGAGTGGCATGTATAGGGACTTAGTTTTATGATAGAAGCTGTTATGATTAGCCATATGTATTGTCTTATATTGATTTATTGTATATAGCCATGAGATGTGGCTTATAAGGATTGTGGCTTGTAAGCCTAATCATCCATGATAAGTTCTAATGCTTGTGATGCGATGATGTGTTTATGCTTGCGGGATATGTATGGTTGGTATTATGACATATATGCATGATGGGTCTTCTTAACCGATCGAAATGGTCATAGCCATGTGGTAAATGTATAATATGGAAATAAGTTGATAATGTTTGAACATGAATACTTGATGTTGATTGAAGCTACTTGGTAAATTGATGGTTATGAAAGTTTAGTAAAAGTGGTCATCAAATGAGAAGGTCAACGAATATAGAATTATTGTGTCTAGGTTTGATATTATATGAGTACGTGTAATAAGTGAATCATAGCATGTTAAAGTTAAGAATATACCTTAGTGAAGTATGTTAAATCATTAAAATGATGCCATGATGTATATCTTTGATGTGTGTAAAGATGTGAGGGATTAATGGTAACAAAAGGCTTGGAAAATAGCCTAAGTATTAGTCACACGGGCAGAGACACGGCCATGTGTCTCAACTGTGTGGAGGACACGGCCTAGCACACAGGCGTGTGGCCTGGCCGTCTAGTTCAATTTTTTTACTAACATCATAAACAAAGAGTTACACAGCCTAAGGACACAAGCGTGTTGGAGACACACGGGCGTGTCCCTATGTCCACAGGGGCGTGTGACCCTGTTTCAGGAAAATTTATCTAGGTTTCCCCAAAACTTTCTAAAGTTCTCGATTTAGTCCCAAACTACCTTTAATGCATGTTTAGAGCCTCGGTAGCTCGTGTAAGGGACATTATGCACGTGATTGAATGTTTTTAATTTGAATGAAATTTTATGGCCTGATTTTGCATGTTTGTGAATGTTTAAGTCTGGTAATGCCTCGAACCCTGTCCCGGATTTGGATACAGGTAAGGGGTGTTACACAAAGCCAAGTTGAGAAAGAATATGTGAATGAGCTAAGTGACTCAGGTATGTACAAAATTCATACGAGTATTGAAAAGGGAAAATTTTTGATGAACTCGATTATGACATTGGATATATGTTCAATGAGAAAGGTTTGTGAATTTGAATGAGATTAGCCATGTTAAGCATATTTGAATTACTATGTAAATGTTCATATGATGACTTTATTTGTATATGGCTTACTAAGCTTTTAAAGCTTACTTTTTGTGTTTTTCCCTGTTTTATAGATTATCAAAGCTAGCTCGGACTCGGCGATTGTCGGGAAAAATCATCACACTATCAATCATCTCGTTGGTACTTTTGAAGCTTTGTATATATGGTATATGGCATGAATAGACTAGTTTCATCTTGGTATGTTATGAGTTATGATACTAGCCATGAGATTTGGCTTGTAAATGTTGGAATATGGCCATTTAAGTTGGCTTGAATTATATGTTGGATATGTCATACATGTAATGTATATAATGCCTTATGCGATGGTTTGTTTTGGTATATTTCTTATGGTTGTCATGATGATTATAAGTTTGCTTAAGTAATTAGTTGTTATATGGTAAGGTAATGGTAGAATTGATGATATGTTGTGGTTTGGCTTTGAAATGATGAAATGTTACATTTTGAAGCATGAAATAAGTGATAAGTTGATGAGTAAATGCATTTAGAGGATAAACAAGTTTGATGATTTTGACATACTGGTATAGTATGTTTCGGTTGTGGAATTGAATAGTTTAAATGGTTGTGAATAGATGGCATGAAATGTGTATGGAATAGCATGTTTTGGATGTTTATGTAACACCCCTAACCTGTATCCGTCGCTGGATTAAGGTTAAAAGTATTACCAGACAAATCAGAAAGATTTACAAACAATCTAATATCATCATTCACAAAAATAGTCTAACATCATTATTAAATCCCTTACATAGGTTATCAAGACCTTTGACATGCATTAGAAAGGGGCTGGGACTAATCCGAACACATACAAAATGTTTCCAAAATTTAAACAATTTTCACAGTTGTACAAGTTACACGCCTGTCTGAATAGGTCGTGTGCTTTACACGACATTAGAGACGCCCGTGTGTCTAGGCCGTGTCCAAACAGGGCATACATACTAACTTGCTCACACGGCCACAAGACATGCCCGTGTGTCTTGGCCGTGGTCGAGCCTGACATGGGCCACACGGCTAGCCACACGCCCATGTACCTTGGCCGTGCTTGAGCTTTACTTACAATCATAGGGTACCCTAGGGGACACACGGTCGTGCAACCTAGCCGTGTGTCGCACACTGCTGAGACACACGCCCGTGTCTCTGCCCGTGTGGACAAAAATAGGCCATTTGAATAGCCAACTTGCCACCCCAATCAGATCAAACCTACAAGAACCAAACCAAGCATATTTGTACAACATTTTATAACCAATTCACAACCAATACATAAGCCATTCATGACATATCATTGCCAACCAAATTCCATGCTCATAAACCTTACTAATTTATGTCAAAACATAAGACAAAAGCATATCAAAATATATAGTTTGGTGATCCCCAAACATACAACCAAATATTATACCAAAACCTTACCAAATTGACCATTTCCTTTGGCCAACCAAAAACATATCACAATTACACATTAGCATCACATATCATATACCATTATCAAACTATAAGTTCAAACACAAACTAGCCATATCACATGGCATGGTATAAACATTACAAAACATATCCAAAGTACTTCTAGCCTATACATGCCATACTTTAGTATATATATTTTCAAAAGGTACCAAAATAAGATTCGATAGTGTGGTGACGATCCTCGACGATCCTTGAGCTCACAGTAGCTTCGATATCTATAAAAAAATGCAAACACACACAAAGTAAGCTTTCAAAAGCTTAGTAAGCTCGTACTAAATATCATCAATAGTTTATAAAATATAAAACATCAACACATAAGGACTTATTAGTTCTCAATTCATATATTAATTCTATGCCAACACAATTCATATTTTTATACCAATTCAATGAACTTCATATGCATAATGTCATCTACCACATAGGTATCGTACATACCTGAACCTTCTCGTATTTATTCATTTTCATTCTCACCTCTCGTTTAGATATTTTAAGACTTTCCGAAGATTATTCATGCTTTAAGCATCTGCACACTTAGTGCTTTAAGGTTTAGCCGAAGCTAGAACAAATTTCCCACATTTAGTGCCATCTCAATTCACCGAAGCTATCTTGGTGTCGCACACTTAGTGCCTCATACAACTGAAGCTATTCCATTTCGCACACTTAGTGCTATTGATAGCCGAAGCTATTTTGAATCATTGTATTCAAACCATAATCAAATATATACACAATATATGTATAATAAAAACATCAAAAATATACTTGTAACATCATGTCTCATGTACGAACTTACCTCGTCATTAGAATTGTCGACTCAGATTGTCTACTCTATAACCTTCGACTTCCCTCGGTCTAAACCTGAATTCCTCTTTTCTGGATCTATATGTATTCAAAATTAACCCTTTTATTCACCAAACAATTCAAATCAATCCATAAACATTCATTTAGGGCATTTTACAATTTAGCCCTCATGTTTTCACATTTTAACACTTTAATTCCTAATTCACAAAATCACAAAATACACATAATTTGCATATACTCATGTTTGGCCGAATATTCATAGCACTCATACAAGTCCACACATTTCATTTATTTCACATTTTAATCCCTCAATTTACAAATTTCACAATTTAGCCCATTTTACTCAAATTCATCAAAAATTCAAATACAAAATATGTTAACCCGAAACATATCTTTCATTTACTAACAACTAACTTCACAAAGTTTATAATTTCATCAATGGCTCAACTCAAAATCATCAACAAAATCAGAAATTGAGACATGGGCTTTATAGAATATCAAGCAACGATCACAAAAATGTAAAAATTATCAAAAACCGATCAAAAATCATACCTTAATTGAGCAAAACCTTAGTCGAACCCTAAACTCTTTTTATTATTCTTTTTATTTGACTAATTTCTACAAAGATGAGTGAAAATGGATGAATAAAATGTGTTTGTTTTATTTAATAAACATTAATACACATTTTACCATTCTACCCGTTTAATAAACCATTTAAAACCATCATTTTGATGCCCATTTATGTCCATTTCCACTATCAATGGACTAATTACAACATAAGGACCTTTGCTTTAAAAAGCCATAACAAATAGGAACTCTTAACATATAGCATGCAACTTTTACATTTTACGCGATTAGGTCCTTTTATCAAATTGAGCACACAAACATTTAAATTTTCATACGAGACTTTCACACCTATCAATTCACATATAATAAGTACGGAAAATAATATTAAAATATTTTTCTAACTCCGATTTGTGGTCCTGAAACCACTATTTTGACTAGGGTCTAAACCGGGCTGTTACAATTCTCCCCCCTTAGGGATTTTTGTCCCCTGAAATTTTTACCGTTAAACAGATTTGGATATTGCTATCTCATAACATCTTCAGGCTCCCACGTGGCCTCTTCAATATTGTGTCGATCCCACATCACTTTTACTAATGAAAATTTCTTATTTCGTAGTTCTTTAACCTCATGAGCTAAAATACTGATCGGTTCTTCTTTGTAGGTCATACCAGACTGAACCTTAATCTCAAAAGGAGGAATCACATGCGAAGGAACTGATCTGTATCGTCGAAGCATCAATGCATGAAATATATTATAAATCTTTTCTAGCTCTGGTGGCAACAACAATCTATATGCTACCGGCCCAATTCGCTCGATAATCTCATACGACCCAATAAACCTCGGATTAAATTTGCCTTTGCTACCGAATTGAAGTACTTTATTCCATGGAGATACTCTCAAAAACACACTATCACCAATCTCAAATTCAATGTCTTTTTTTTTTCAAATCTACATATGATTTCTGACGATTGGAAGCTGTTTTCAAACTATCTCGGATCTCTTTCACTTTCTGTTCAGTTACTTTTATCAAATCAATTTCGTGAATCTTATTCTCACTGAGCTCAGTCCAATACAAAGGTGTACGACATTTGCGACCATATAAAGCCTCGTAAGGTGCCATTTTGATACTCGATTGAAAGCTAATATTGTAAGCCAATTCAATCAAAGGTAGATATTGTTCCCATGTACCTTCAAACTCAAGAATGCAACATCTGAACATATGCTCGAGTATCTCAATAATTCACTCGGATTGACCGTTCGTTTGCAGGTGAAAAGCAGTATTGAAATGCAATTTTGTACCCAGAGCATCTTGCAACTTCTTTTCCAGAATCGTGAAGTAAATTTCGGATCTCTGTCTGACACTATTGACAATGGCACACCATGCAATCTCACGATATCAGAAATGTATAACTCAGCTAACTTATCAAGCGAGTAATCGGATCATATCGGAATAAAATGAGCTGATTTTGTCAAACGATCAACTACAACCCAAATTGTATCTTTCTTTCTTGGAGATAGGGGCAAACCCGAAGCAAAGTCCATTCTCACTCTATCCCATTTCCACTCCGAAACCATAATCAGTTGTAACAAACCAGATGGCACTTGATGTTCAGCTTTAATTTGCTGACAGATTAAGCATTTCAAAACAAAATCAGAGATATCTCTTTTCATTCCAGACCACCAATAATGTTGCTTCAAATCATTATACATTTTTGTACTACCCGGATGCACAGATAACCGACTATTGTGAGCTTCACTCAAAATCATCCGAATTAACTCTGGATTTCTCGAAACACAAATTCTATCTCAGAATCTCAGACAATCATCTTTATCAACTATGAATTCTGAATTAGAATCTGAATCACATTGAGCTCATTTAGCTAAAATCTCATTATCAATCTTCTGAGCTTCAATAATCTGTTGTAAGAACAAAGGTCTTGCTTTCAATTCAGCTAAAACTAAACCATCATCAGATAAACCTAAATGAGCATTCATCGCATGCAAAGCAAATAGCGATTTTTGACTTAAAGCATCAGCAAAAACATTTGCTTTTCTCGGATGATAATCAATCACAAGTGCATAGTATTTTAGCAATTCAAGCCATCTTCTCTTTCGTAGATTCAAATCATTCTGAGTCATCAAATACTTCAAACTCTTATGATCAGAATATACGTGACATTTCTCACCAAATAGATAGTGGCGCCAAATCTTTAAAGCAAACACAATAGCCGCCAATTCTAGATCGTGAGTCGGATAGTTCTTTTCATGAGGCTTTAATTGTCTTGAAGCATAAGAAACAACTTTACCTTTTTGCATCAAAACACATCCCAGACCGATCAATGAAGTGTCACTGTAGATAAAAAATTCTTTACCCAATTCGGGTTGTACTAAAACTGGAGCTTCAGTCAACAAAGTTTTCTACTGATCAAAGCTTTTCTGACATTTTTCAAACCATTCAAACTTCATATCTTTCTGAAGTAGCTTTGTCAACGGAGTCACAATCATCAAAAAGCCTTTTACGAATCGTCTATAATAACCAGTAAGTCCCAGAAAACTGCAGACTTAGAGGCATTTCTTGGAGGTTTCCAATCCATAATAGCTAAAATTTTGCTCAGATCAACTTGGATGTCAGATGCTGATACAATATGACCCAGAAAACCAACCTCTCATAACCAGAATTCACATTTACTGAACTTCGCATACAATCGCTTATCTCGCAGAGTCTGTAGCACAATTCTCAAATACTCGGCATGATCTGATTCATCACGTGAATAAATCAATATGTTATCAATGAATACAACAAAAAATTTCTTTAGATACGATCTGAAAATTCTATTCATCAAATCCATAAAGATAGCAGGTGCATTAGTCAATTCGAAAGGCATAACTAAGAATTCATAGTGTCTGTACCTTATTCGGAAAGCAATTTTCAGAATGTCTGTGTCTTTCACTCGCAACTGATAATAACCGGATCTCAAATCTATTTTCAAAAACACAACAGCTCCTTTCAACGATCAAACAAATCGTCAATTTAGGGCAGGGGGTACTTATTCTTGATAGTCACTTTGTTCAACTGACGATAATTTATACACATTCTCATCGTATAGTCTTTCTTTTTCACAAATAGGACCAGAGCACCCCAAGGTGAGAAACTCAGTCTAGCAAACCCTCTATCTGTCAATTCTTGCAACTAAGACTTTAATTCTTTTAATTCATTCGGAGTATGGAGCTATTGGAGTAGTTTTCGATACTAACTTAATGCCAAATTCCACTTTTCGTATCGGAGGTAAACCCGAAAGTTCTTTAGGAAACACATCAGGGAACTCACATACAACAGGCACTGATTCAACTTTCCTTTCTGACACTTTCGAATCGATCACATAAGCAAAGTAGGCTTCACAACCTTTTCTCACAATACTCAAAGCTTTCATCAATGAAATCACAACAGGCAATCCATTCAAATCACTAGATTCAGTTCTGACTATTTCATCATTTTTGCATCTCAGATCAATAGTTTTCCATTTGTAGTTCACAACAGTATCATGCAAAGTTAACCAATTCATACCCAGAATTATATCAAACTCATCAAAAGGTAACAACATCAGATCAGCCGGAAAACAAATGTCTCGAAACATTAACGGACAATTCTTGCAGACTTTATCAACCAAAACACATCTGCCTAGGGGGTTCGAAACTCTAATTACAAATTCAGTAGACTCTACAGGTAAAGTCTTACTATTCACTAAGTTCATGCATATATACGAATGTGTTGATCCAGGATCTATCAAAGCAATCAAAGAAGTATCATAAAGAGTAAATGTACCCGTAATCACATCTGGCAATGAAGCTTCCTCACGAGCTCGGATAGCATAGGCTCTGGTATATATGCACGAGCCTCGGATCTAATTTCTGTATCTTTTGTTCCTCTTTGACTACCACTTACATTTCCTGTATTTCTGGGAGGTATACCACGAAAAGTGTTGCCACTTGGCCGCGGATTCTGAACATTATCTTTTTCAACTAAATCTAGGCAATTTATTGTAAAATGATCTCGTGAACCACAACTGTAACAAGCTCGGTTATTACTTTTTCCCCAGTATTCTCCAAAATGTCATCTTTCACATTGATTACACTAAGGCTTTTCATTCTTTGCATTACCAACACTGGCAACAGACGTAGCTGAAGCTTTGAAATTTGAATACGATCTAGCACGATCTCTATTAGAATGTCCCACATTTGCCTTTGAAGGGCTATTATCATCTCGAAATTTCTTTGATGCAGATTGAAATGATTTGCCCGATGATCTCTTTCGCATTTCTCTAGCTTCAGAATCAGCTTTTCTTTTCTCTTTCCCGAGATATTTGGCTTTATATGCTCGTTCAACAAGCACAATGAATTTTTTAATCTCAAGAATCTCGACTAACAAACGGATATCCTCGTTCAAACTGTTTTCAAATCTTTTGCACATTATAGCCTCAGTTGATACACATTCTTGAGCGTACTGACTCAATCTTACAAATTCATACTCGTATTCTATAACAGACATACGACCTCGTTTAAGCTCAAGAAACTCTTTACGTTTCTGATCTATGAATCTTTGGCTAATGTATTTCTTTCGGAATTCAGCTTGAAAGAAATCTCAGGTGACTCGTTCACTCGAAACTATCGATATTAAAGTTTTCCACCAGTGGTACGCTGTATCTCTCAAGAGTGAAATAGCACATTTTATGTATTCTTCGGGATTCAATGATAATTCATCAAATACTCTTATCGTGTTCTCTAACCAGAATTCGGCTCTTTCAGCATCATCATTCATTGTAGCTCGAAACTCTTCGGCCCCATACTTTCTAATCTTATCGACTGGTGGCTTACTTAACTGAATCAGATTCACTGATGGCATAGTAGGGGTTTGTAAAGGATTTACCGGGGGTGGAGGTTGTTGAACAGCCGGATTGGTTCTAATATATTGGCTAAACAAATCGTTCATCATCTAATAGAAGGCTTGTCTAGCTTCACCATCACGGCTACTCGTAGCCGATCTAGAATCGGATGGCGCCGTAGCTTGCGCGGGAGCAGGTGCATTACTTTCGACATCGTCCGCTATGGCTCATTCGGGATCTATTTGCTATATAAAAGCACATTTCAATGTCAAAATTCATCATACTATTGCAGTTCATAAATATGGCATGTATAGCTAGACTCACATACGCTATGGTAATCCCAGAATAGAATAAACCATGGCTCTGATACTAATAAAATATAATACCCCTAACCTGTATCTGTCATCAGATTAGGGTTAAAGGTATTACCAGACAAATTAGAAAAATTTATAAACAATCCAATATCATTATTCACAAACATAGTCAAACATCATGATTAAGTCCCTTACATAGGTCACCAAGACCATAGACATGCATTAGAAAATGGTCGGGACTAGTCCGAACACATACAAAATTTTTCCAGAACTTAAACAATTTTCAAAGTTATACAGGTCACACGCCCGTCTGAACAGGCCGTGTGCTTTACACGGCATTAGACATGCCCATGTGTCTAGGCTGTGTCTAAACAAGGCATACATACTGACCTGCTCACATGGCCACAAAACACGCCCGTGTGTCTTGGCCATGGTCGAGCCTAACTTGGGTCACACGGCTAGCCACACACCCGTGTACCTTGGCCGTGCTCGAGCCTGACTTACAATCATAGGGTACCCCAGGGGACACACGACCGTGCAACCTATCCGTGTGTCGCACATGGCTGAGACACACGCCCGTGTCTCTACCCGTGTGGACAAAAATAGGCCATTTGAATAGCCAACTTGCCACCCCAATTGGGTCAAACCTACAAGCCCCAAACCAAACATATTTGCACAACATTTTATAACCAATTCACAACCAAAACATAAGCCATTCATGACATATCATTGCCAATCGAATTCCATGCTCATAAACCTTACTAATTTATGTCAAAACATAAGAAAAAAGCATATCAAAACATATAGTTTGGTAATCCCCAAACATACAACCAAATATCATACTAAAACCTTACCGAATTGACCATTTCCTTTGGCCAACCAAAAACATATCACAATTGCACATTAGCATCACATATCATATACCATTATCAAACTATAAGTTCAAACACAAACTAGCCATATCACATGGCATGGTATAAACATTACAAAACATATCCAAAGTACTTCTAGCGTATACATGCCATACTTTACTATATACATTTTCAAAAGGTACCAAAATAAGATTCGATAGTGTGGTGACAATCCTCGACGATCCCTGAACTCACAGTAGCTTCGATATCTATAAAACAATGCAAACACACAGACAGAAAGCTTTCAAAAGCTTAGTAAGCTTGTATTAAATATCATCAACAGTTTATAAAATATAAAACATTAACACATAAGCACTTATTAATTCTCAATTCATCTATTAATTCTGTAACACCCCTCGCCCGTATCCCTCGCCGGAACAGGGTTCGAGGTGTTACCCGACTTAAACTCAGTCAATCATACAAAAATCGTGCCAAAAATTTCAATCAATTTAAAACTTTTCTTTTCACATGCAATCTATCCCATATATGGGCTTACGAGGCCCAAAACATCACTAGCCAACATAGGTCAATTCACATGGCCAAAACACTTTATCAATACAAGCCAACACCTTTGGCTAAATTGTAATATCACATACTCAACATTAAAACCCTATACATGCCATAGAATCGAAATACTAGGATTTACTTACACCAATAGCGTGAGCTTGACAGTGTGATAATATCTCCGGTGAACTCCAACTCGAGCTAGTAACTGGAGTCAACAATCTATAAAACAGAGGAATGTAACAACGGAGTAAGCTTTCATAAGCCTAGTAAGTTTTAAGCAATGCAAACAAATAAATGCAATTATACTTCGATTATTCAATTTATCAAGAGGCCATATTCTAGGTATATTGCCATCTGGCTGAATATACACAAACACATAATGTACGTTCAACATTGTTATCACACTTAATCTGAATTCATATAACATAATTAAATCAAATACTTTCGCATACTTTCACACCTTGACCGAATGTACCATGGTCATAGATATAATTATAGCATTTATTCACATATATATCACATTATACACTTGTGATTCCATTCAAATCGAACTCACATATGAGTACATAGTGCGTACCTGGCCCACTTAACATATTGAATGTAATCATTTGTCAATCTAATACGAGGTGCCTTAACCTTAAACTTTTATTCATTCACCAGCATTTCGCCTGATAGGCTCGAGGCCCGATATTATTTCACCGGCAATATAGCCTGCTAGGCTCGAAATCCCGAATATAATACAAGCACTAGGCCTGCGGGATTTAACCCGGATATAAGACCAGCATGAAGCCTGCGGGATTTAACCCGGATATATTACCAGCACGAAGCTTGCATGATTTAACCCGGATATAAAACCAGCACAAAGCCTGCGGGATTTAACCCGGATATATTACCAGCACGAAGCCTGTGGGATTTAACCTGGATATAATTCCAGCATATAGCCTGAGGGTCTTTAAGCCCGGATACACATCAAATATCATGCATATTTAATCATATATTAACACATCTCATTCAACATATCACATTAGTAGTCATTTGCTACATTTAGATATAAACTCCATATGAACACTATCATTTACATTTCGGTTCAAAAGTCATACATAAATATCACATATCCATTTCACCATTCAAACTTAACCCATAGTGACCATTCGACTATAAGTCATATACATAAATTATTTATCGCACAACTTGATTCAAGTAGAACCAAAAGGTCACAATTCATCTAATATATACATATTGCTCACTGATTCGCACACAACCCTTCAAATTAGCAATTATAAGATGGTTCCATACATAGCCCATCCTTATCGATAATTTATGATGGTTTTACCGTTACTCACATAGATGACATAGGCATTTTTACCTATGCTTCTCAATTCAGATTCATGATTCAATTCCAATCGATTTAACATGCATAAGTACATATCGCATACTTGACCAACTTAATGTATTGAACGAAATCGATTGTCGGCTTAACACAAGGTCTCATAGTTGAACATAAACATGAAACCATTTCTTATATGTTCGATTCACATCAATCATCAAATTTATTTAATTCACATGTACTTTTTAGGTTGTTCGTACCTGAATAATTTACTTGACGGAACGAATCCACATATCGTATTAGTCCATAGTCTTATAGCACTACACTTTTAATAGCTTACCTCATCGAAGTTCACATTTAATCACTTTAGTTCCAAGCCATATTCGGCTACCACAAAGGACTACTAATAATAATTTTATACACATTATGGTTTCCTTTAGATATTTAATAATCACAAATCGTGATATCTCTGCCAACATATATACAACGTAGTTTATTCATTGTAACACTCATTTAGTGCATCAAATTTCCAAATCCAATTCAACTTAAGCATAAAAGCCATAATCGGCTTATAGCCTTAAATCATTACATATTCGGTACATTAACTAAATAAAATTTACATTCTCTTTGCCATATTAATTTAACTCTTAGGCATATAAAAAGAAATCAAGCTTAAACACTTAAGAACTTACCTCGAATGTTGTCGAACGATTACAATGGCTATTCGATTACTCTCTCTTTTCCCTTATCCGAATTTGCCCCTCTATGCTCTTGAGCTTGGATTCAAAGATTTTAAACTAGTCATTATTCGACTATTCAAGCATCACTTTCAAAATATAATATATATATATATATTCGACTTTCACACTTACTGATCATAGTAAGCTTATATGAAATCAATAAGCAACTCATTAACAAATTTTTGTCAATGTTTACCACATAATCATAATTTCACTGCAAGTTTACCACATAATCATAATTTCACTGCAAGCTGTCTTCCTGAGCAACAGTCACTAAATCATTTATAACTAGAGCTACAAAACTCCAAATCAAGTGCCGTTAATTTTCCCAAAAAATAGACTCATATATATTTTATCCATAAAATTTTCAGAATTTTTGGTTTGTCCAATCAATACTAGATTTTTCTTAAAGTTTCCCTTGTTTCACTATTTGACTAATCTGACCACTCTTCACTACGAATCAAATTTCTCATTGTGTAACACTCCAAACCCAGCCCAGACGTTACGGTCGAATTCAGCGTGCCACATGGAAATGTTGCTAATGTTTTATCAAAAATCTCTTTATTAGGGTTTAAAGAATGTTAATGTTTTAAGTTTAAGTGAATGGAAGCTGTGCACCAGCTAGGAAGCCAGAAAAGAGGAGGTGAGTCTGTTGGACTGCTTAAGTACCAAGCTCTTCCCGGATCCAATCCTAGACATGCACACATCCATTGCCACACTTAAAGTATGTTACTTGTTTACGAACATCAAATTTAGTTTAAGTCTTATTTAAAATATTTATTACGTTGTGGAAGCTTTACTCGGTTATCGTGATATTTTAAAAATAAGTAACTTTTATAAATCGCTCCCTAGTGCTAACTAGTTTAATAATCCCAAAATAAAAATAATTAAAAGAGCGGCCTTGTTACAACTTTAAGCAAAATAAAATAATCAAAAGTAAAATGCGAACTTATTTAAAACCAGAAATCAATCTTTGTGGCCACTCTGAATCCCGCCCAGCTCCAAGTCCACCAACTAGGGCTCACCTGCAAAGATAGAAGAGAAAGGGGTGAGTTTAGGAAACTCAGAGTGTACAAAAACCCATCCAAAGCCCAAGTCAGCTCAAGCCCATTGAGCGTAACCCCAATCAGATAACAGTGTATAGCGGACCAAAGCCCTTCTCGAGCGATAAAGAACCGGGCCATAGCCCTTTTAAGATAATGATGTGGCCCATGAGCCCAATTCGAGAACACATGTAACAATAGCAATAATGAATGCAAGCCCATCTGGGGAGACTACTCAACCCACCAACTGCTACACTGCACTCGTACCAGCCCTACACTCCATGTGGGGAATATCTCAACCCACCCAGCCTTACACTCCACAGTTGCAGTATTGCTGCTCAGTTACCTGTAAGGTGAGGCAAAGCCTCCAGTACGTGGTACTTCCTCCATTAATATCCTAGCCCCATGCAATAGTTAATAATAATAACATGACATGCAGTAAACAGTAACTGTCAATCATGCATTTTGGTCAACTTTAACCCTAGGGGTATATTAGTAATTTTGCTCCTAGGGGTAAATCCGTAAACTTTCCCACCTATGAAGGTATTTCAGTAATTTTATCAGTTTTAAGCAGTTTGAATCCACAGTCTAATAAAATATATTTATTTTCCCCTTTTTTTGCCATCTTACCCATATGGACCCGTAAGCCCATTGGGCCTACTTTTAGTCTATCGAGGCCCAATTATCGAAGTTCACAAAATTTCACATGTGTCTAGCTTACCACTTTGCGATGCCAGATCTAATAGTTTCTACACATCTTGTGAGCACTCGCACACTCACAAGCCCATGAAATGCTAGAATTTCGGCATTTCGGCTTTTGCCGAATTGTACTATGAAAGGGTGTTCGATAGACACCTGTTTCGCGACGACTGCTACTGAGATCCGTTACGATGTCCTATAATTGATTAGCACAGTTCTTAGATTGCAAACCACAACCACCAAACCCAATATTCACTTACCCATATTCGAACCATGTCCCTAAAAGCCTTTAAAACCTTACCTTTTTGCCAAAATCGATAGCTAGCTCCGAATCTGATTGCTCCAACGATCCAATCCTTTAATCCAACACTTAAGAAGACACTAATCACCGAAAGAAATCATCAGTTAAAGACCCCTAGAGCCCTATGCCCAAATCGACAGCCTCTCTAGATTTTAGGGATTTCGGCTTTTCCTAACATTGTAAAATAAGACCAGATCTGAGATGATGAGCACTTTCCACTTACTCCGTTTTGATTTCCATGCAAATCTAATGTAGATTTATCCTTTAAACTACAATAGAACTCAAATCCAGGAGTTTCTAAAGTTTCGGCTATAAGCCCCCAAATCTATGGTATTTTCGGCTTTTGGGTGATGAAGAAGATGATGATGTGAGGCTATAATCTTGAAGTAAAGTTGCCGATAGATATTTAGGGTTTAGAAAAGATGATTGTTGATCAAAAGGAACAAAAATATTGAAAGACATGGCTTTGGAGAAATCAAAACAAGAGGAATCACGTTTTCGGGATTTCGGGATATGAGGCAATAGGCTTTAGTCTTAAAAATAATGGAGGGAAAGTGGTGTAGAGTAGGGTGGTTGAAGGATTCGGCTATGGGGGAAATAAGAAGAAAAGAATAGAAAATGGAAAGAAAAAGAAAAATAAAAGGAGAGGAAGGGTGATCAGAAATCGGTTCACTTACCCTCTAGTGCCGAATTTATACAAGCACTAACCCTAGCCGAATTTTGCCCTCCTAGAGAAACCCTTGGCTGGCCACCTCTTGCTATTCAAGAGTCCACTATTCGGCCAACACAGCTCTCCCCAATCAATTCCTAAATTCTCTCCCTTACCCCCTTGCTCAATCTCCTGAGCAACTCAAACTCCTCCTGACAGACTTTTACTTGGATTCCATTTCTTCCCTTTTCTATACATAAAAATTAATTCCCTTAATTGCTGTCATTGTGACTTGAACCTCAGTTCTCCTTAATCATCCATACGCTACCTCTAAGCTCCTTAGTGGCGTCACTTACCAACTCATCACAGGCTTCCTTGTGTTTTATTTTACACAATTAATACTTAAAAACCCAGTTACCCAGAACCCCTCTTTCTTATGGATTTAAAATTAATTAAAATTACCGGATTCTAACTTAAACTTGGGCCTTCTAGAGGCACACTATCCTACTTAAACCTACACCAAGCAGACAAAACATAAAATTTTAAATTTTACCAACATTTTCAGAATTCTCGAAAATTGGGGCGTTACAACTCTACCCTCCTTAAAGAAATTTCGTCCTCGAAATTTACCTGGTCCAAACAGATGAGGGTATTGCTGTTGCATCGCCTCTTCTGGCTCCCATGTAGCTTCTTCTCTACCATGGTTACGCCAAAGCACCTTCACTAATGGGACATGTTTCCTTCTCAAAACTTTAACCTCTCGGTCTAAAATTTGCACGGGTTCCTCCTCAAAGGTCAAATCAGTCTTTACTTCAATCTCCTCCACCGGCACCACCTGTGAAGGATCCGGTTGATATCTTCTCAACATGGACACATGAAAGACGTCATGGATTCTGTCCAACTCTGGCGGTAACTCTAACTGATACACTACTGGCCCTACCCGCCTAAGAATTCGATAAGGCCCTATAAACCTCGGACTTAGTTTGCCTTTCTTGTCGAACCTCAAAATCTTCTTCCAAGGGGAAACCTTCAAGAAAACCATATCCCCAACAGCGAACTCAATCTCTTTGCGCTTCAGATCCGCATACGACTTCCGTCTATCAGATGCCTCCTTTAATCGGTCTCTTATTAACCTAACCTTACTTTCAGTATCTGCCACCAATTCCAGTCCAAGCACTTGTCGTTCACCCAACTCTGTCCAACACGTCGGTGTACGACATCTTCGCCCATACAGTGCTTCATAAGGTGCCATTCGAATACTCGCCTGATAACTATTATTGTACGCGAATTCTGCTAACGGCAAGTAATCCTCCCAACTGCCTCGAAAGTCGATAACACATCCCCTCAACATGTCTTCCAGAATCTGAATAACTCTTTCCGACTGACCATCAATTTGGGGATGGAAAGCCGTGCTAAAGTTCAAACGCGTCCCCAACGCCTCATGCAACTTTTGCCAGAACTGAGACGTGAATCTAGAATCTTGATCAGAGATAATCGAAACTGGGACACCATGAAGTCGCACAATCTCTGCCACATACAACTTGGCTAACTTCTGAAGTGAAAAGTCTGTGCGAACCGGTATAAAATGGGCCGACTTGGTCAACCTATCCACAATCACCCATATCGAGTCTTTCTTCGATGGCGTCAAGGGTAGCCCACTCACAAAGTCCATGGTTACCCTCTCCCACTTCCAAAGTGGTATCTTTACTGGCTGCAACAATCTAGAAGGTAATTAATGCTCAGCTTTCACTTGCTGGCACGTCAGACATTTCCCCACGAATTTCGTTACTTCTCGTTTAAGCCCAGGCCACCAGTACAGTTCTTACAAGTCGTGATACAACTTATTCCCTCCAGGATGCATGGCACAGAGTCCACCATGAGCCTCTTTTAGAATTAACCGCCTCAATTCAGGGTCCTTTGGAATACAAACTCTTCCACGAAAACACAGAACTCCTTCAGTATTTAGTCCAAAATCCTCATTCTCACCATTCTTAACTTGCTGGAACTGAAGAGCTAACGAATCATCCTTCAACTGTTTTTCCTTAATCCGCTCAGTCCAAGTAGGCCTCACTTGCAATTCTGCCAACAGGCTTCCATCGTCAAACAGACTCAAACGTGCAAACAAGGCTCTCAAATTAGTAACAACCCTTCGACTCAATGCATCAGCCACCACATTAGCCTTTCCTGGGTGGTACTCAATCGAACAGTCGTAATCCTTAAGCAACTCTACCCATCTACGTTGCCTAAGGTTCAACTCCTTCTGAGTCAACAAATATTTTAGGCTCTTATGATCCGTGTATATGATACACCTTTCTCCATATAAGTAGTGTCTCCAAATTTTTAACTCAAAAATCACTGCTGCTACCTCCAAATCATGCGTAGGGTAGTTCACTTCATGAGTCTTCAACTGTGGCGATGCATAAGCGACCACCTTACCCTCTTGCATCAGTACGCAACCTAACCCCACATGCGACGCACCGCTGTATACAGTGAAGTCCTTCCCAGACTCCAGTTGAATCAACACTGGCACTTCAGTCAATACCTTTTTCAACTGATCAAAAGCTTTTTCCTATTTTTCGGTCCAAACAAATGGTACTCTTTTCCTTATGAGTTTGGTCAAGGGTGCAGCCATCACCGAGAAACCTTCCACAAACCTTCTGTAGTATCCTGCCAACCCTAGGAAACTCCGAATTTTTGATACTGACCTAGGTGGCTTCCATTCTAGAATTGCTTTAATTTTACGAGGATCCACCTTAATCCCCTCAGCAGAGACCACATGCCTTAAGAAGGATACCTCCCTCAACCAGAATTCACACTTGCTAAATTTCGCGTAGAGTTCCTTCTCCCTTAACACCTACAGCACAATACGGAGATGTTCATCGTGTTTTATTTCTGTTTCAGAGTATACCAGGATATCGTCAATAAAGACGACTACGAACCAATCCAAGTAAGGTTGGAATACTCGATTCATCAGATCCATGAAAGCCGCAGGTGCGTTCGTCAGCCCAAACGGCATAACCAGAAACTCGCAATAACCATATCGAGTTCTGAATGCTGTCTTATGAATATCCACTTCCTTTACCCTTAACTGATGGTATCCAGAACAAAAATCAATTTTGGAAAATACCGAAGCTCCTCTAAGTTGATCGAACAGATCATCAATCCTTGGCAGTGGATACTTATTCTTAATCTCAGTTTGTTTAACTGGCGGTAATCGATGCACATGCGCATTGTCTCGTCCTTCTTCTTCACAAATAGAATTGGTGCTCCCCATGGAGACACACTAGGTCTAATGAATCCTCTATCCAACAACTCTTGAATTTGAGCTTTCAGCTCCACTAACTCCTTCGGTGCCATCTTATAGGGTGCGATGGACACTGGAGCTGTTCCAGGCAGCAAATCGATTCCAAACTCGACTTCTTGGTTCGGAGGTAATCCTGGAAGCTCTTCTGGAAAAACATCCTGGAATTCCCTAACAGTTCTGATGGTCTCCATGGTTAGATTCTCAGTTTCAGCTTGACTTACAAAAGCCAAGTATGCCTTGCATCCCTTACACATCAGTTTCTCAGCAATCAAAGCTGATACTACATTGGACAAGTAATCTCTCCGTTCCCCAATAATCATTACCTCTTCACCCTCGACAGTTCTTAACACCATCCTCTTAGCTGCACAATCCAGAGTTGCCCTATGCTTGGTCAGCCAATCCATCCCTAGGATTAAATCGAATTCTTCAAACGGTAACTCCATCAAATCTCCACAGAAAACCCTACCTTGAGTCTCTAAAGGCACCTCCTTGAAGAGTTTTTCTACCTTAACCGAATGACCTAAAAGACTTATCACAGTTACCCCACACACAATCTCCTCAAAGTGAACACCCAATGCCCTAGAAATGTTGTATGCAACATACGAATGAGTTAATCCCGCATCAATTAGAGCAGTATAAGGTACACTATAGATAAAAAATGTACCAGTTATGACAATAGGTACGTCACCCACCTCGCGATGACGAGCAGCATATACCAAAACTGGCTGACGAGCCTCAGCATTACCAGTACCCCTACCAGGTGCCCCACGTCCACGGCCATTGCCACTGCGACCTTGTCCACGACCTCTACCTCTCACTGGTTGAACCGGTTGCACAGCCCCTTGCTCAGCTACTTAAGCCTGAGCTACCCTCCTAGGACAATCCCTAATCCTATGCTCCTTTGACCCACAACGAAGACAAGCCCCAGAATGCTTCCAGCACTCCCTTTGATGCATTCTACTACAATCTCCACAAGCTTGCGGTCTAACTGTGTTCACCGGAACTGTTTGAACTGGTTCCTCCATCCTAGCTCTCTTAACATTTTAGTTTGCAGCACCAGCTAGTCTAGCATCCCTCCTGAACCGATTTGGATCCCTGTCGTGGTTCTTTCGTTCGGCTTGTTTCACCTCCTCGGCTATCTTAGCCTTCTCTACCAGTGCAGCAAAATCGTGCTCTCTCTGTGGAGCTATGAGCACTCTTAGCTCATCCCTGAGGCCATCTTCAAAATGAACACTGCGCTCATATTCGGTGGAGACGATGCCACTAGCATACCGGCTCAATCGCAGAAACTCTGCCTCATATTCAGCAATGGTCTTACTACCCTGGGTCAGGTTCAGGAATTCCTTTCTGCGTGCATCCACTTAGCTAGCTCCGATATATTTTGCCTTAAAGGATTGCCTGAACAGTTCCCATGTTACACTCTCAGCTGAGGTACCCTCTCTCACAGTGATCCACAACTGATACGCCTCGTCCCGCAGCAACGACACCGCCCCTTTTAACTTCTACTCCACAGAGCAGTCCAGGTCATCCATAATCCGCTCCGTGGCTTCCAGCCAGTACTCAATCACATTTGGGGCTACTCTAGATACGCCCCTAAAAACCTCAGCTCCGTTGGCCCAAAGTCGTTCAAAAATGGACCCCCTATTCATGGGTCCGACATTAGCTCCGGCCACTCTTTCCAAAACCCTCAACATGGCCTGAGACAAAGCGTCGTCCCCTGTGGCCCAATCATGCGGCCCGATCATACGGCCCATTTTCATTAACCAGTGGTGGTCGTGCCTCGCCAGTTGGTATGTGTTCAGAGGACGTAAATCCAGCTTGAGTACTACCTCGACCTCGACCACGGCCTCTTCCCCGAGTAGCTCTCGTACTCATATCGATTTATCTGATTACGAATTTTATGTCGTTAGTTTATTGTTTCCACTATTTATTATAGAGTGTCTTATGAACAGATAACGTTTCAGAGTTGTTCTCGCGTAACTGCAGTTTAACTACTGTCTCAGTTTCCTAGAACTTAGTTTATCCTACAGTCTCAATTTTGTAGCCTTAATACCGCCTTATCTATAGTACTGTATCCAAGGCTTAGTACTAACTACAGTATTATTTTTAGTACAGTTCAACATATATAGAGCAGAAAGAATACTTACAGACTTGGTGCCGGGGATTCAGTGTGCCACCTTATAAATTTTCAAACAAGTTAAAAGATTTATGCATTTTTAAAACTCATTTCTCAAACATTTGATTTAAAGGAACTAATTTCGGAGATTATCTCTTTTAAATAGAAAATCTATTTTTAAAAGTTGAATTTTTCCAAAAATACCCTCTTTGAACTCAAAGTTTGAAAACCTTTTTAGACCTGATCCACAGCCGAGTTGTTGCAACCTGGCTCTAATACCACTAAATGTAACACCCCAAACTCAGCCCAGACGTTACGACCGAATTCAGCGTGCCACATGGAAATGTTGCTAATTTTTATCAAAAATCTCTTTATTAGGGTTTAAAGAATGTTAATGTTTTAAGTTTAAGTGAATGGAAGCTGTGCACCAGCTAGGACGCCAGAAAAGAGGAGGTGAGTCTGTTGGACTGCTTAAGTACTAAGCTCTTCCCGGATCCAATTCTAGACATGCACAGATCCATTGCCACACTTAAAGCATGTTACTCGTTTACGAACATCAAATTTAGTTTAAGTTTTATTTAAAATATTTATTACGTTGCGAAAGCTTTACTCGGTTATCATGATATTTTAAAAATAAGTAACTTTTATAAATTGCTCCCTAGTGCTAACTAGTTTAATAATCCCAAAATAAAAATAATTAAAAGAGCGGCCTTATTACAATTTTAAGCAAAATAAAATAATCAAAAGTAAAATGCGAACTTATTTAAAACCAGTAATCAATCTTCGTGGCCACTCTGAATCCCGCCCAGCTCCAAGTCCACCAACTAGGGCTCACCTGCAAGGATGGAAGAGAAAGGGGTGAGTTTGGGAAACTCAGTGTGTACAAAAATCCATCCAAAGCCCAAGTCAGCTCAAGCCCATTGGGCCTAAGCCCCAATCAGATAACAGTGTATAGCAGACCGAAGCCCTTTACAGAGTACAGTAAACTAGGCAATAGCCCCTTTTAAGATAACAGTGTGGCCCACAGGCCCAATTCAGTAACACATGTAACAATAGCAATAATGAATGCAAGCCCATCTGGGGAGACTACTCAACCCACGAACCGCTACACTGCACCCGTACCAGCCCTACACTCCATGTGGGGAATATCTCAACCCACCTAGCCCTACACTCTCTGATTGCGGCAAGATTGCCGCTCGATTCTACGAGTAAGGTGAGGCAAAGCCTCGAAGACGTGGACAAGCCACTTTTGGTACTTCCTCCATCAATATCCCGATCCCATGCAACGATTAATAATAATAACATGACATGCGATGAAATAAAGAATGATCAATCATGCATTTTGGTCAACTTTAACCCTAGGGGTATATCAGTAATTTTACTCCTAGGGGTAAATCCGTAAACTTTCCCACCTATGAAGGTATTTCAGTAATTTTATCAATTTTAAGCAGTTTGAATCCACAGTCTAATAGAACATATTTATTTTCCCCTTTTTTTTACCATCTTACCCATATGGACCCGTAAGCCCATTGGGCCCACTTTTAGTCTATCGAGGCCCAATTACCGAAGTTCATAAAATTTCATATACGTCTAGCTTACCACTTTGCGATGCCAGATCTAATAGTTTCTACACGTCTTGTGAGCACTCGCACACTCACAAGCCCATGAAATGCCAGAATTTTGACATTTTGGCTTTTGCCAAATTGTACTATGAAAGGGTGTTCGATACACACCTGTTTCGCGATGACTGCTACTGAGATCCTTTACGATGTCCGACAATTGATTAGCACATTTATTAGATTGCAAACCACAACCACCAAACCCAATATTCACTTACCCATATTCGAACCATGTCCCTAAAAGCCTTTAAAACCTTACCTTTTTGCCAAAACCGATAGCTTGCTACGAATCTGATTGCTCCAATGATCCAAGCCTTCAATCCAACACTTAAGAAGACACTAATCACCGAAATAAATCATCAGTTAAAGACCCCTAGAGCCCTATGCCCAAATCGACAGCCTCCCTAGATTTTAAGGACTTCGGCTTTTCCTAACATTGTAAAATAAGACCAGATCTGAGATGATGAGCACTTACCACTTACTCCATTTTTCTTTCCACGCAAATATGATGCAGATTTATCTTTTAAACTACAGTAGAACTCAAATCCAGGAGTTTCTGAAGTTTCGGCTATAAGCCCCCAAATCTATGGTATTTTTTACTTTTGGGTGATGAAGAAGATGATGATGTGAGGCTATAATCTTGAAGCAAAGTTGTCGACAGATATTTAGGGTTTGGAAAAGATGATTGTTGATCAAAAAGAAGAAAAATATTGAAAGATATGGCTTTGGAGAAATCGGCACAAGAGGAATCACGTTTTCAGGATTTCGGGATTTGAGGCAATCGACTTTAGTCTTAAAAATAATAGAGGGAAAGTGGTGTAGAGTAAGGTGGTTGAAGGATTCAGCTATGGGGGAAAGAAGAAGAAAAGAATAACAAATGGAGAGAAAAAGAAAAATAAAAGGAGAGGAAGGGTGATTAGAAAACGGTTCACTTACCCCCTAGTGCTGAATTTATACAAGCACTAACCCTAGCCGAATTTTTCCCTCCTAGAGAAACCCTTGGCCGGCCACCTCTTGCTCTTCAAGAGTCCACTATTTGGCCAACAAAGCTCTCCCCAATCAGCTGCTAAATTCTCTCCCTTATCCCCCCTTGCTCAATCTCCTGAGCAACTCAAACTCCTCCTGACAGACTTTTACTTGGATTCCATTTCTTCCCTTTTCTGTACATAAAAATTAATTCCCTTAATTGCTGTCATTGTGACTTGAACCTCAGTTCTCCTTGATCATCTACACGCCACCTCTAAGCTCCTTAGTGGTGTCACTTACCAATTCACCACAGGCTTCCTTGTGTTTTATTTTACACAATTAATACTTACAAACCCAGTTACCCAGAACCCCTCTTTCTTATGGATTTAAAATTAATTAAAATTACCGGATTCTAACTTAAACTTGGGCCTTCTAGAGGCCCACTATCCTACTTAAACCAACGCCAAGCAGACAGAACATAAAATTTTAAATTTTACCAACATTTTCAGAATTCTCGAAAATTGGGGCGTTACACATTGTACAAATTCAAAATATGTTCTCGTTTATTTCATTTGAAACTAGACTCATTAAGGAGTCTAAGCATATAAACTTCATCTTATAACCATTTTTGTACAATTTATAATGATTTTATAAATACAGAACAGGGGATCTAGAAGTCATTTTGACCCTGTCTCACATCACTTCAAATATCTCATTATCGGCAATTATTTTTCTTACACGGTTTCTTTTATAAGAAACTAGACTCATTAAGCTTTAATTACATAATTTATTCAGCTTCTAACTCATCTCCCACAATTTATGGTGATTTTCCAAAATCACGGTACTGCTGCTGTCCCAAGCAGATTTCTTACCAATTCACTCTTTCACACATAACTTGCATGCATATTATTTAAACATGCATATCACAAATCAGTCATCACATACCTATAACTTCACTTAAGCATAATCTCCATTTCATCATTTTAAAGCACAAACATTACTCAATATTGTCCAATTTCACATTCGGCCATAATACACACAACATGTTAGCAAATTTTCCTCCTTAGCATCTAAGGCACATGCATGCTCTTTTGCTAGGCTCAACTTCACCTATCTTCCATTTTTCATCAAAAAAACATGAAACAAAAACCATTTCCCTCATTTCAATTCATGATCGAATGCTCACAACACAACCAAAAATCAAAATATGCTTCATGAGTTAAGGTAGAATCAAGAAGAACCCATGAACATCAAGATAGAAGTAAACTACTATGGACTTACCTTAGATTTTTCTTCCCCAAGTGACCGAATATTCAAGAGCTCTCCCCTCTCTTGCTCTCCTATTTTCGGCTATGAAGAACAAAGATGGACCAACTTTTCCCTTCCATCATTTTGTTATTTTTAGTCTTTATTTTATGACATAAAATGACACATATCAATTAGTACCATAACTTCATGTCTTAAATTATTATTATCTAATGCACATGTGCTTTCCACCAACATCATGGCCGGCCACTACATATAAAATGGGGAGTTTGACATGAAAATCCTCCTATTTTGCACTACCATTTATTTGGCCACTACAAATTAGCCTAAGCATTTTCAAAAATTTTCACATAGGTCCTATTTCATAATTTCACTCACAAATGACAAAATCAAAGCATGAAATTTTCACACATGCACTTTCACATATAATAATCACAGAATATAACATTTAATTATTTTTGTGACTTAGTTTCGTGGTCCCAAAATCGCTTTCCGACTAGGGCCAAATTAGGGCTATCACAACTCTCCCCCTTTAGGAATTTTCGTCCCCGAAAATCTTACCAGAAGAAATAGTTTCCACTCTAAAAACATTTTCACACTATTCTCGGAATCCCAATTTTCCATTCTTCACATGTATCTCTTTTTACCAAAAATTTGGAACTTTGTTCTACACCAACAGATCACATTATAGATACTTCAGTCACTTCATCAAAAAAAGCCTTGTACATGCAAACCCCATCATACCGATCTTTTCTTGTCAGATGATAAATCATAATCCAATAATATTTCTCTCTTAGAAGATAATAAAAATTTCGATTCAATTTGGATAGAAATTCTATCTCACAATCACTTCTATAATACCACTGATTTCTTTTATTCCATATACTTGTATAATCTATTACAACTCATATAAACAAACATTTCACAATCGGAGTTCATATAAAGATCCTTTACATAAACTTTAACCCATCTGTATACTTATTCCATACCTGAACAATAATAACATTAACAGAAATCTTATATGTCCCGACATCCAAAGTCAAATAACTGTTATTCTGAACTCATTTTAAACTATCACATCTCATATGCTTTTATAAGATGGAATATCATTCAATAGAAATAGAAGAATAACATCGTATGAATTTATCCTCGAATTTATTCCGATCATACTACAATGAAATCTTATAATAATAACACTGATAAGGGGGTGAGGTCATTAAGCCTCGAAAGGAACTTTCATATTTGTATACACAAATAACTTTATCACTCATCATCATAATATTACGCACATTGATTCAAACATTTCAAATTTCCAACTCGTTACAGATACATTTTCACATATCTCAGTAATACACGCAACTTTATTTCATGTGAATATTAGCAAAACATTAGTGAATTTATCACAATTCAAACTTTCTTTTCTCTTACTCAAATTACTAATAATGTCTTATCAAGTTTCCACATTTAGTCTTGATCACTTGTCAGTATTTATCAAATCGGCAAACGTCTTACGGTTTTGAATACATCGCTTACTTGATGCCATAGTCCAACTATGGTCTCATACTAGCTCTGCTCTGCCCGTGCTGATGCCTATTCCTGATAGGTCTTACACTAGTACTCACTGGGCTGTGCCGATGCCTATCCCAGATAGGTCTTACGCTCAGCACAAGTCGAGTCGATGCCACGCCCCTGATGGGTCTTACACTAGCTCATCTGTGTCATGTTTTGCCATGGTCCAACCATGGTCTTTTCCGTTAATTCATTAGTGAATGATTGTACTCATTCCCTGTGTTCCACCCAATTTGATCTTTCATTACCATTTACTTTATACAATCTTATACATATCTTTACACTGATGCACACATATCATAAACTTCTTTTCATACCTTTCAATTCTGTCATATCACAAATATATTCTAATCAGTTCAATAGCATTTTCAGATCAATTAATAATAGCTCGGTCGGAACACATTATTACCTGAACAAAACAATTTATAAGAGCCGAGAGATATCACACTATCACACTTTACTTACGGCATGTATAGCTAGACTCTTATACTTGCTATGTTAGTCTGAGAACCGACTAAACCATAACTCTGATACCACTAAATGTAACACCTCTCGCCTGTATCCCTCGCTGAAACAGGGTTCGAGGTGTTACCCGACTTAAACTCAGTCAATCACACAAAAATCGTGCCAAAAAATTTTAATCAATTTAAAACTTTTCTTTTCACATGCAATCTATCCCATATATGGGCTTACGAGGCCCAAAACATCACTAGCCAACATAGGTCAATTCATATGGCCAAAACACTTTATCAATACAAGCCAACACCTTTTGCTAAATTATAATATCACATACTCAACATTAAAACCCTATACATGACATAGACTCGAAATAATAGGATTTACTTACACCAATAGTGTGAGCTCGACAGTGTGATAATATCTTCGGTGAACTCCAACCCGAGCAAGTAACTGGAGCCAAGAATCTATAAAACAGAGGAATGTAACAACGGAGTAAGCTTTCATAAGCTTAGTAAGTTTTAAGCAATGCAAACAAATAAACACAATTATACTTCGATTATTCAATTTATCAATAGGCCATATTCTAGGTATATTTCCATCTGGCTGAATATACACAAACACATAATGTACGTTCAGCATTGTTATCACACTTAATCTGAATTCATATAACATAATTAAATCAAATACTTTCACATACTTTCACACCTTGACCGAATGAATCATGGTCATAGATATAATTATAGCATTTATTCACATATATATCACATTATACACTTGTGATTCCATTCAAATCGAACTCACATATGAGTACATAGTGCGTACCTGGCCCACTTAACGTATTGAATGTAATCATTTTTCAATCTAATACGAGGTGGCTTAACCTTAAACTTTTATTTATTCACCGGTATTTCGCCTGCTAGGCTCGAGGCCCGATATCATTTCACCGACATTATAGCCTACTAGGCTCGAAAGCCCGAATATAATACCAGCACTAGGCCTGTGGGATTTAACCTGGATATAAGACCAGCAAGAAGCCTGCGGGATTTAACCCAGATATATTACCAGCACGAAGCCTGTGGGATTTAACCCGGATATAATACCAGCACAAAGCCTGCGGGATTTAACCTGGATATATTACCAGCACGAAGCCTGCAAGATTTAACCCGGATATAATTTCAGCATATACCCTGAGGGTCTTTAAGCCCGGATGCACATCAAATATCATGCATATTTAATCATATATTAACACATCTCATTCAACATATCACATTAGTAGTCATTTGCCACATTCAGATATAAACTCCATATGAACACCATCATTTACATTTCGGCTCAAAAGTCATACATAAATATCACATATCCATTTCACCATTCAAACTTAACCCATAGTGACCATTCGACTATAAGTCATATACATAAATATCACATATCCATTTCACCATTCAAACTTAACCCATAGTGACCATTCGACTATAAGTCATATACATAAATTATTTATCGCACAACTTGATTCAAGTAGAACCAAAAGGTCACAATTCATCTAATATATACATATTGCTCACTGATTCGCACACAACCTTTCAAATTAGCAATTATAAGATGGTTCCGTACATAGCCCATCCTTATCGATAATTTACGATGGTTTTAACCTTACTCACATATATGACTTAGGCATTTTTACCTATGCTTCTCAATCCAGATTCATGATTCAATTCCAATCGATTTAACATGCAAAAGTACATATCGCATACCTAACCAACTTAATGTATTGAACGAAATCGATTGTCGACTTAACACAAGGTCTCATAGTTGAACATAAACATGAAACCATTTCTTATATGTTCGATTCACATCAATCATCAAATTTATTTAATTTACATGTACTTAATTAGGTTGTTCGTACCTGAATAATTTACTTTACGAAACGAATCCACATGTAACGCCCTAATTTTTGGGAATTCTATGAACTTTGGAAAAATTTAAAATTATGTGTTACTTGGTGTAGGTTTAAGTATGATACTGGGCCTCTAGAAGGCCCAAGCTTAGGTTAAAACCCGATAATTTTAATTAATTTTAAATACATAAGAAAAAGGGTTCTGGTTAACTGGGCTTTTAAGTATTATTTGGGTAAAGTAAAACACAAGGAAGCATGTGGCAAGGTGGCATGTGACGCCACTGGGAAGGCTATAAAAGTGGTGTGTGGATGCTAGAGAGAACTAAGGTTCGAGTTGCAAGGTAAGCAAATTATTTGTGTTAATTTTTATGTTCAAGTAAGGGATGTAAT
Organism: Gossypium anomalum; assembly: GCA_025698475.1. Taxonomy (NCBI): domain Eukaryota; kingdom Viridiplantae; phylum Streptophyta; class Magnoliopsida; order Malvales; family Malvaceae; genus Gossypium; species Gossypium anomalum. Next base: position 34,021,887 of record CM046958.1, on the reverse strand, counting down.
GGAACTGAAGTGAAACTCTGTTAGGAAGAGTTGGAGTTGCTTAGGAGATTGAGTAAGGAGGGGATAAGGGAGAGGATTTAGGAGTTGATCAAGGGGGATGATGATGGCCGAATAGTGGACTCTTGAGGAGCAAGAGTTGGCCGGCCAAGGGTTTCTGTAGAGGGCAAATTTCGGCTAGGTTAAGTGCAAGTATAAATTTGGCATTAGGGGTAAGTTGTGCCGTTTCCTGACCATTCTTCCTCTTCTATTATTTTCTCCTCTCTTCGTCAACTTTTCATTTTCTTCTTTTTCCTCTATAGCCGAATCTTCCTATCATCCTGTTCATCTCTATCTTTTTCTTCAGTCGTTTCTAAACCTTCATAACCATTTGCCACAAAAAGCCAAAATCTCGAAAGCCTATATTTTCTTCACTGCCAATTTCTCCTAGCCAAATCCTCTTACTTCTCTTCATCTTCTTGACCGATTCTCTATTCCTCTGAGCCCCAAGTTTTTGTCGACAAAGCCACTACAAAAAGCAAAATTTTAATATCACTGAAGGCTCAACTTTTGTTATCATTTGAGGGCTTAGAACTGCATCAAAATCGAGTAGGAACTAAGGGGAAACATTGACTGAAGGAACTGGTGGTAAGTCTTTCAAACATATTCTTTATTTCGGGATTTGGAAAAGCTGAAATCCCTAAAGGCTAGGGTGGCTATCGATTGGGTCTTCTAACTTTAAGGGTTGTGATGATTAATTATTTTGGTGTTAGTGTGATCTAGAGGTTGCTGATCAAAGGCTTGGACAAGTGAAACGATCGAATCTTGATCTAGTCGCTACTATCTGCAAAGGTAGGTTCGCTAGTGCCTAAGGTGTTATTGGCCGAACATGGTAATGGGGTTAATACGTAGTTCACTTTTGATAGTTAGATTAACGTGGTAGTAATTTGATTGTAGGCAGTTCGTGCATGGATCTCGTCAATGAATCATCATAAAATAGGTGTGTAACTGACACCCTCTCATAGACTAGATCGGCAAAAGCCGAAAAGCTCAAATGCCGAAAAGCCAGTACTTGTTCATCATTTGGAAAAAGGCTTCTTTAGCCTCACCTCTGTGACTACTCGACACGGGTCTAGATTCTGAAGGCGTTGTCCCTTGAGCGAGTGCTGGCGCATTACTCTCAACATCATCTACTACAGCTCATTCGAGATCCATTACTAGACAAAAAAATAGTTTATAATGTCAGGAGTCATCACACTATCACAGGTTATATATATGGTAGGTATAGCTAAACTATCACACACACTACGTTAGTCCTAGAATCAACTAAATCGTAGCTCTGATACCAATAAATAAAACACCCCTCAGCCGTATTCAACGTTAAAATAGGGTTACAGAGTATTACCAGACTTACAAAATAATTAAATATCCATTTAGCATACATTTTCTCAATTCAAGCATTCATCATTAAATCTCAATCAATTTGTCCCTCATACGAGCCTACGAGGCCCTAAATATGCTTTGGGAGTGGTTCGAGACTAAATCGATAACTCAAGAAACTTTTACGAAACTTTGAAAATTTTTCTCAAAAATAGGGGACACACGCCCGTGTCACAACAGGTTGTGTGTCTCACACGGCCACCAGACACACCCGTGTCACAAGCCATGTGGACATTCGAAATTGAAGCACATGGCAATGTCCCAGCCAGTGTCCTACCCCGTGTAACAATTTATGTAACACCTCTAATTTGGGCCTAGAAGGAATAGGCCTTGAGCATGGGAACAATTAGGAGACTGCACATAAATATTTAATTGTACAAGAAAGTGACACAATTGAGTGTTTGGCTTAGTGGTTGTATGCTCTGGAAGTGTTTGAGAAGTCATGGGTTCAAGCTTTGGCTTCCACAAAATTTTGGTTTTTAAGGGTAAAACCCCTATCTTTGGCTAATAGGGTTATAAATAAAATTTGGAAAAGTATGACCCAAAAAGCCTGCTGATCTAGCGGTAAGTGGCGTGTTGTATATGCTAGTGGTCTGAGGTTCGAATCCTTGCTTGAGCAAATAGAGATTATTTTTACTACAAGCCATGGAAGGAAGTTGTGTTTGACCGAAACACCAAGAATTTGAATAGGTTTGAATGGATTTCCTGGTAGCCAAATTGAGGGAGTAAAACGGGGGACTTTCAAATGTTTGAATTGGTAAATAGGAGGAAATTTAGGAGAAAATTGTGGAGTGGATCGAGTAAGGGAAATGGAGTTGGTTGCCGAAAATGGGATTCTTCTTCTGCCAAAATCAGTCATAGGCACTTAGTGCCGAATTTGGCTATTGCTTGCTCTCTTTTTCAGTAGCTGACTCCTTTTGCTTCATTTCATTCTCTTTTGTTTGTGTTGGTATAGTAGCTGAAACTTACTTGTGACCGTTTAGGGACACTTCGTGTTAATTTACTTTGACTTTACTCTACCAACCGGTACCTTGCTTAATCAACATTCGTCTCTCCATCACTTCTCCTTCTCCTAGTTTCTTTACCATAGCCAAACCTTCCCTCCTCTCTTCTCCCTTTCTCTCAATCAACTTTCCCCTAGCCGATTGTACCATCTTCTCCTCTCTATCTCATTTATTTTTGGCTTGTGGTGATTGAGTCATTCTTTTTCCTTCTCCCTTCTCTTCAGTGCCATCAAATTCTAGCTAGCCAAATAATGCTCCTGCATTGACCTTCTAGGAGCCGATCCTTTCTGTTATTCCTCTCTGTCGATCTGGATGGGGAATGGTAATGTTAGTTCCACCTCGTCGTAGCGGCTACCTTGTTGGGGGATTGTGAATCAATTGTTTCCACCCTCAAGAATCGGTGTCACAATTCTATTTGACGATATGTTGTAATCTATAATCAATCTTCGGCAACGTCAAGGGGTGAGGAACCTTAAGTGTTCAATCAAGGTTGGTGTACGTGGAGATTTGCGCTATTCTCATAACAGGTGTGTATTCACACATTGAATAGACTGTAAAACGAAAAAATCCAAAAAGCCAAAAAGTTAAAAGAATGGCCTTTTGGCCACATGGGTGTGCGAACGTACATGTGGCAAGCCAAGCCCATGGAGCATGGGCGTAAGGCAGTAGAGGCCACTTTGGGCGGTCTTGTGGGCTTAGGCTATTTTGGGCCTGGATGGGCCAAAATGGGTTATGTGGGCCCAACAGGCTCGTGGGCTCCACACAGATGAAGTCAACGGTATGTGGAAATTATTGGATTGAGCTGTGTAGTTTGTATCGCCGTGGTAAATTTTAGGCTTGATGGGCCACACGGGCGTGTGGGCCTACTTGGGCCGCATAATGGACCTTGGGCCCATTTACACTGTTAGGACCGTTAAGGTTACACAAGTCGCTTGAGGCAACTATAGACCTTCTGAGGGTAGATAAGACTACCTTGACCCCAAGGCAGGTAAAATGACCAAAATACCCCAATAGGATAAAATGGCTATTTTACCCCTCGAGAGTAAATGACTGATTTATGCTATGATTTGACTGTTCTTTCTGAGTATGACATTCTGCATATATGTGTGATTTATGACATGAGATTTTTCATAGGGATGGGTTTATGTATTTTGGAGGAAGTGTACTGTACTGATATGGTTGCAAGGATCGCACAAGACGACTGTGGACCTATGGTTGCACGAGTCGTACAAGATGACTGTGGACTTACTGGTGGCTTTGTGCCACTACTGATGGATTTGTGCCGCTATTGATGGCTTTGTGCCACTACTGATGGCATTATGCCATTATTGATGGCTTTGTGCCACTATTGATGGCTTTGTGTCGCTATTGATGGCTTTGTGCCTCTACTCATGGTTATGTGTCATATACTGATACTAGCAACTTTGCTGCGTTACTGTTACTGCTAGCTTTGCTATTATTACTGGCAGCTTTGCTGCGATATTGGTGTGTTGACTGGGTGGGTTGACTATGTCCCCACATGGTGTGATGGTGGTACGAAGTGGTGTGATGGCTGGACTCAGATGGGTTGCATTATTGTACTGTATTGTTACTGCATTGGGCTAAGGCCACATTGTTACTATTACCGTAATGGGTTCAGGCCCAGTTTGTTACTGATATGGGCTTAGGCCTAGACTGTATTGTTCATTGTTTATTTATTATTGGGATTACACAACTGAGTTTTCGTAAACTCACCCACCTTTTTTAACTCTTCAAGTATTCCTTAGGTAGATCGGTGCCGCGAGGGACTCAGAGATGGCCACGCTACTGTTTCTGTTTCTTTTATTTGCTATTAGATTTCGTTTTAGGTTTTAATTTATGTAATAAGGCCTCTCTAATTTTCTAGCTTTTAATTTGGGTTTTTTTGTTTATTATGATTTATATCTGTTAGAAGTAGAACGTGGTTTTCCTAAATGATAACTGTTTTCAAAACATTACGTTTTCGCAACACTTGTGAAATGCTTCCGCAACAAACAATGTTTAAAAGGTAACGACAATTTGAAATGAATAACGAATTTTAGAATGATTCGAGTTCTAACAAAGGGGCTTTAAATTTCCAAATGGGTTTTCATCAACAAGAGTAAGTTTTTGAAAAGCACTCCAATGTGACATGGCCAGATTCGGCCATAACGTCTAGGCCGAGTTTGGGGTGTTACATTTAGTGGTATCAGAGTCAATTTACAAAACTCGGCTGTGGATTTGGGTTTCTTCCAAAACTTTAAAACTCTAAAAGAACTATTTTAAAATGATTTAAATTGTTTTGAAATGTTATACTGAATGTGTACCCCGAGTCTTCGCGCCGATTCTATAAGTCACTCTGAAACTGTTGCTTGTTTGCACAAAATGCTGTAAATAGAAATACTGTGATTTCTTTAGGTATTAGACTGTATGGAAACACTCTAGTTAGAGTAAATTGAAACACTAGAATTTAGATTTTGTATTTATTTTGTGTGTGTTCTAGAAATGTAGATTTTTTTTTAAGTTAACGATAGAAATGATATGGTTTCCAAGCGTATGCAAGATCACAAAGGGTTTCCAGTTCCACCAGATCATGAGATTGTTCAAGAGATGGAGGTCAAGGTAAGTTCGCCAACTTCGGGTAGTGATAGCCCAGAGTTTGGTACTGAGGCACTGACTCGGTTAGTAAAGAAAGTGGTAGAGGAAGTGTTTGAGGCCAGAGTTAAGGGGATTGGTGAAATGCTTCAGGCTAGGTGCTTGGATTGTAAGAGGAAGAGATATCACAATTCTTTGAGACTGGAGCCTCGTTCTGTGAAACGTGTTATAACGCATCCGAACCTACCGTCTTGCGAGCATTGTAAAGGGTATCATTCGGGTGAATGCCGGAGAAAGTCAGGAACATGTCTCAGATGTGGGTCTAAGAAGCATCAGGTTCGGGATTGCCAAGTCACTTTTAAGTCAAGTATGTTTTATTTGGGTGTGACGATTGGGATATGGAAATTGTATACGGGTGATATTTATCTGCTCCAATGGTTAGATGTTTTGGGTGTGTGTAAGAGGGTTCAAGTTCAAGTTCAAGTGCGTAAGTGTTCAGAGTGCGCAACAAGAGCGTAGTGGTGTAGTCTTGGTAGTGCAACTGTTTTGATAGTTGGAAATTTTGAGGACAAAATTTCTTTAAGGAGGAGTGAATTGTAACACCCAGAATTTAGGCCTAGAAGGAATAGGCCTTGAGCATGGGAACAGTTAGGAGACTTCACATAAATATTTAATTGTGTAAGAAAGTGACACAATTGAGTGTTTGGCTTAGTGGTTGTGTGCTCTAGAAGTGTTTGAGAAGTCATGGATTCAAGCCTTGGCTTCCACAAAATTTTGGTTTTAAAGGATAAAACCACTATCTTTGGTCAGTAGGGTTATAAATAAAATTTGGAAAAGTATGACACAAAAAGCCTACTGATCTAGCGTGTTGTATATGCTAGTGGTCTGAGGTTCGAATCCTTGCTTGAGAAAATAGAGGTTATTTTTACTAAAGGCCATGGGAGGAAGTTATGTTTGACCGAAACACCAAGAATTTGAACAGGTTTGAATAGATTTGCTGTTAGCCGAATTGGGGGAGTAAAAAGGGGGATTTTCGAATGTTTGAATTAGTGGACAGGAGAAAATTTAGGAGAAAATCGTGGAGTGGATCAAGGAGTAAGGGAAAGGGAGTTGGTTGCCGAAAATGGGACTCTTCTTGTGCCAAAATCGGTCATAGGCACTTAGTGCCAAATTTGGCTATTGCTTGCTCTCTTTTTTGGTAGCTGACTTCTTTTGCTTCATTTCGTTCTCGTTTGTTTGTGCTGGTGTAGTAGCCTAAACTTGTGACCGTTTAGGGACGCTTCGTGTTAATTTACTTTGACTCTGCTCTACCAACTGATACGTTGTTTAATCAACATTCGTCTCTCCATCACTTCTCCTTCTCCTAGTTTCTTTGCCATAGTCGAACCTTCCCTCCTCTCTTCTCTCTTTCTCTCAATCAACTTTCCCCTAGCCGATTGTACCCTCTTCTTCTCTCTATCTCATTCGGTTTTGGCTTGTGGTGATTGAGTCATTCTTTTTCCTTCTCCCTTCTCTTCAGTGCCATCAGATTTTAGCTAGCCAAATAATGCTCTTACGTTGACCTTCTAAGAGTCGATTCTTTCTGTTATTCCTATCTGTCGATCTGGGTAGGGAGTGGTAACGTTTGTTCTGCCTCATCGTAGCGGCTACCTTGTTGGGGGGTTGTGAATCGATTGTTTCCACCCTCTAGAATTGGTGTCACAATTCTATTTGACGATATGTTGTAATCTATAATCAATCTTCGACAACGTTTAAGGGGTGAGGAACCTTAAGTGTTCGATCAAGGTTGGTGTACGTGGAGATTTGTGCTATTCTCGTAATAGCTGTGTATTCACACACTGAATAGACTGTAGAATGGCAAAAGCTGAAAAGCCAAAAAGCCAAAAGAATGGCCTTTTAGCCACATGGTTGTGCGAACACACATGTGGTAAGCCAAGCCCATGAAGCATGGGCGTAAGGCAGTAGAGGCCACCTTGGGCGGTCTCGTGGGCTTAGGTTGTTTTGGGCCTCGATGGGTCAAAATGGGCCGTGTAGGCCCAACGAGCTCGTGGGCTCTATACGGATAAAGTCAACGGTACGTGGTAATTGCTGGATTGGGCTGTGTAGTTTGCATGGCTGTGGTAAATTTTAGGCTTGATGGGCCATACGGGCGTGTGGGCCTACTTGGGCCGCATAATGGGCCTTGGGCCCATTTACACTGTTAGGACCGTTAAGGTTACATGAGTCACTTGAGGCGACTGTAGACCTTCTGATGGGTCGGTAAGACTACCTTGACCCCAAGGCAGGTAAAATGACCAAAATACCCCTATAGGGTAAAATGACTATTTTACCCCTCGAGGGTAAATGACTGATTTGTGCTATAATTTGACTGTTCTTTCTGAGTATGACATTTTGCATATATGTATGATTTATGACATGACATTTTGCATGGGGATGGGTTTATGTATTTTGGAGGAACTGTACTATATTGATATGGTCGCACGGGTTACACAAGATGACTGTGGACCTAACGTTGCACAGGTCGCACAAGACGACTGTGGACCTACTGATGGCTTTGTGCCGCTATTGATGGCTTTGTGCCACTACTGATGGATTTGTGCCGCTGTTGATGGATTTGTGCAGCTGCTGATGGCATTGTGCCGCTACTGATGTCTTTGTGCCGCTATTGATGGCTTTGTGCCGCTACTCATGGTTATGTGTCATATACTGATACTGGCAGTTTTGCTGCGTTACTGTTATGGCAACTTTGTTGTGATATTGTTACTGGCAGCTTTGTTGCGATATTGGTGTGTTGGCTTGGTGGGTCGACTATGTCCTCACATAGTGTGATGGTGGTACAGAGTGCTGTGATGGTTGGATTGGGATGGGTTGCATTATTGTACTGTATTGTTACTGAATTGGGCTAATGCCACACAATTAATGTTACCATAATTGGCTCAGGCCCTATCTGTTACTGATATGGGCTTAGGCCCAGACTGTATTGTTCATTGTTTGTTTATTATTGGGATTACACACTGAGTTTTCGTAAACTCACCCACCTGTTTTAACTGTTCAGGTAATCCTTAGGTGGAGCGGTGTCGCGAGGGACTCGGAGATGGCCACACTATTGCTTCTGTTTCTTTTATTTGCTATTAGATTTCATTTTGGGTTTTAATCTATGTAATAAGGCCTCTCTAATTTTCTAGCTTTTAATTTGGGTTTTTTTGTTTATTATGATTTATATCTGTTAGAAGTAGAACACGGTTTTCTTAAATGATAACCATTTTCAAAACACTATGTTTTCGCAACACTTGTGAAATGCTTCTGCAACAAACAGTGTTTAAAAGGTAATGACAATTTAAAATGAAAAATAGATTTTAGAATGATTAGAGTTCTAACGAAGGAGCCTTAAATTTCCAAACAGGTTTTCATCAGCAAGAGCAAGTTTTCGAAAATCACTCCAATGTGACACCACCAAATTTGGCCATAACGTTTAGGTCGAGTTTGGGGTGTTACACTCTGAATTGGGTCACACGGCCGCGGACACATCCGTGTGCCCTAAAAATGGCTATAAACGCCCATATGCCAGGCTGTGTTCTAGGACATTCCAAACCTATAGGGTATACTGACTTATACCACACGGCTAAGTCACACGCCCGTGTGTGAGGCCGTGTGGAGCATACTGACTTGGTCTCAAATTCATCACTAAGGGACACACAGCTGTGTAACATGACCGTGTGTCACACACGGCTAGAACGCACGCCCGTGTCTTTGTTCGTGTGGACAAAAATAGGCTATTTACCAAGCCATTTGCCACCCATTTTGCACATACCTATACAAGCTCAATTAGTTCCATTTTAAAACACAAATAAGCATCCAAATAATATCAACCAATATTCAAGTCATACCATTTCATTATCAACAATACAAGTCACAAATATGCCACAATTTTCCAACTGAATTCATACCTAATTCACACATATAATTCAATTAACTAAACCATTCCAAACATGCATTATCATGCACCAATCCACATGCATATAGCTTTCCAAATTATCAACCCTTTTTGCAATCAAATTACTGAATATCAACAAGCAATATAAATTCAACCTCAATCACACAATATAGGTCAATTATTGAACTCAAAATAGAACCATTTGCTCATTTATAGACATCATCAAATTCATCATCACAAGCCAACTCAAATGGCCAAAATACATTTTCATCAAACATACCAAAATGACTCAAGCCTATACATGCCATATACCATATTTACACAACTTCAAAAGTACCTAAATAGATGCTCGATAGTATGATGAAGTCCTTGATGATCCTTGGATCCGAGCTGGCTTCGAAATACTATAAAACATGGAAAAATAAACCAAGTAAGCTATAAAGCTTAGTAAGCTCATATGTAAATATGAAATAATCTCATCATTCATTAACATTTCTAAATAGATAACATAAATTGCATTAAAGGATCATTCACTAAGTTAACATAAAGTTCTCAACTTCCATTAGTTCGTTATTCGAATAGTTTTCCATACATACTTGTACCGATACTTATCTATTTCTCACCAATTCATTTATCAAATCACTCTGAGTTTATAAATACTTATGGTATGAGTACATCAATTTTTTGACGCCATAATCCAACTATGGTCTTACACATGCATTGCCATGGCCCTACCGTAGTCTTACATTCACATGCCATAACTCGGTTATGATCTTATTATCCAATTGCCATAGCCTAGCTATGGTCTTATTTGGCAACTCGCCTTACTTAAATCGTACATTTAATTTGAAATCTTCCAAATTTTATCAATAAGATAAATACAATTACAATACATCCATAGATTAAATAATGCAAATTTAAGTTCAATTATACAAACTTACCTCATGTACGAAAATAACGAAACGGACCAATTATTCAATTACTTTGCTTTTTCCCTGATCTAAGTCTGAATTCCTCTTTTCCTAAAAAGAATGGATGATAGCTAGCTGAAATTTGAAGCTATTTTCATGGATTTTTCCTCTTCAATATTTGGTTAAGAAGATGAGTAATAAATTAAATGGCCTTTTTTGTTTTATGAATTATCATTTAAATTGTTTAATTACTAAATTAACCTCTATTAATGTTCACAATTATCACTTATTACTAGTCCATAATTGTCCACTTACTAATATAATTGGATAATTGCAACACAAATCCATCAACCATTTAATTTCATAGCTAATAGACCTTTTTTTCTTATAGAACTCCAACTTTTCACTTTACGCAATTTAGTCCTTTTTATCAATTTAACCAATCAAATGATAAAATTTCTTAACAAAAATTTTACACAATAATTTTATCATGCCATGGACATTAAAATAATAATAAAATAAATATTTTGACCTCAAATTTGTGGTCCTGAAACCACTTTTTGATTTGACCGAAAATGGGCTATTACACAAGATGTAACGCTTTCTCTAATGGATCTTCTTCAAAATTGCTTTCCATAGAAACCAAGGTTTCTACCTCTTCCATAACTAAACATTCTTCTGTCGGATCGAGAAATTTCATTGCTTTAAGAATGTTAAAGGTTACCTGATCTTCTTGAACTCTCATGGTGAGTTCACCTTTCTGCACATCAATTAACGTTCTTCCCGTGGCTAGGAAATGTCTCCTATCTTTTTGAAGCAATCTTGTTATTGGAGTTGAAATCATCGAAAAGCCTTTTGCAAACATTCTATAATATCCCACTAGTCTCAAAAAACTACGCACCTCAAAAACATTTCTCGGAGGCTTCCAATCCATTATTGCAAAAATCTTGCTCGAATTAACTCGAATACCAAATCCTGACACAATATGCCCCAAAAAACCAACCTCGCACAACCACAATTCACATTTACTGAACTTTGCATATAATTGTTTATCGCGAAGAGTTTGCAATACAATTCTCAGATGCTCGGCATGTTCAGTTTCATCACGTGGATAAATCAAAATGTTATCAATGAATACAACGACAAATCGATCTAAGTACGATCTGAAAGTCCAGTTCATTAAGTCCATAAAGACAGCAGGTGCATTCGTTAGTCCGAAAGGCATAACTAAAAATTCATAATGTCCGTACCTCATTCTAAAAGCAGTCTTTGGTACATCGGACTCTTTAACTCACAACTAGTAATAACCCGATCTTAGATCTATCTTCAAAAACACTGTAACTCTTTTTAATTGATCAAACAAATCATCTATTCTGGGCAGAGGATATTTGTTCTTGATCATCACTTTGTTGAGATGTCTATAATCTATACACATTGTCATAGTGCCATCTTTCTTTTTAACAAACAAAACGGGAGCACACCAGGGCGAGAAACTCGGTCTTGCAAAACCTCTATCTGTCAGTAATTGCAACTGAGCTTTCAATTCTTTTAACTCTCTCAGAACCATTCTGTACGGAGCTATTGATATCAGTATTGTACCTGGCATTAACTCAATACCAAATTCAACATCTCAGATTGGTGGTAAACCCGGTAACTCTTCAGGAGAGACATCTGGATACTCACACACAACTGGTACTGATTCGATCTTCTTTTCAGTCTCTTTTGTATCAAGAACATAAGCAAAATAAGCTTCACAACCTTTTCTCACATATTTCAAAGCTAACATCGATGAAACTGCTGGCAAGCCATTCAGATCATCTGACTCAATTCGGATAATTTCATTATTCTGGCATCTCAAATCAATCGTCTTTCGTTTGCAATTCACAATAGCATCATGCAATGTTAGCCAATCCATACCCAGAATTATATCAAATTCATCAAATGGTAGCAATATCAGATCGGTCGAAAAATAGAAATTTTGAATCATCAATGGGTAGTTCTTGCATGCTTTATCAACTAAGACACACTTGCCTAAGGAGTTCGATACTCTAATTACAAATTCAGTAGACTCTACAGGCACAGTCTTATTGGATACTAAATTCACACATATATATGAATGAGTTGATCCTGGATCTATCAATGCAATAACTTTAGTATCATAGAGAGTAAAAGTACCGGTAATAACATCTAGAGATGACGCTTCTTCGCGAGCATGAATAGCGTAGGCTCGTGCAGGAGCTCTAGCATCAGATCTCGCAGTAGTGTCTCGTGTCACACCTCTACCACCACTCACATTTCCTGTGTTTCTGGTTGGTCTACCTTTAGCTACAGTGTTACTCGGCCTCATATTCTGTACTATATCTTGCTCAGCCAACTCAGCACAATCACAGATAAAATGATCCAATGATCCACAATTAAAACAAGCTCGATCTTTCGATCTACAATCATCGAAATGTCGTTTACCATAATGTTTACATTCAAATTGGTTAGGTCTTGCACTCCCAACACTAGCTATCAAAGTAGATGGAGCTTTGAAGCTCGACTGTTGTCTCACTCGATCTCTATTTGAATGTCCCACTAATGTATTTGAATGATTAAACAAGTCTTAGAATTTCTTCAATGCAGACTGATAAGATTTACTCATCGATCCCTTCCTCGAATCTTTTACCTCTAAACCAGCATTTTTCTTTTCTTTGCTGAGATCTTCAGCTTTACAAGCCCTCTCAACCAGTACTACAAATTTCTTCAATTCAAGTATCCCAACTAAAAACTTTATATCTTCGTTCAGTCCGTACAAATTCTCTTTCATACTCAGTCACAGTCATTCAACCCTATTTCAATTCTAGAAACTCTTTATGCTTCTGATCGAGAAATCTTTGACTTATGTACTTTTTCCAGAACTTGGTCTGAAAGAATTCCCAGGTAAACCATTCTCTTGAAACCACCGATGTCAACGTTTTCCACCAATGATATGCATTATCTCTAAGCAAAGGTACCACACATTTGATACATTCTTCTGGAGTATAGGACAATTCCTTGAATACTCTGATTGTATTCTCGATCCAAAACTTAGCTTTCTCAGCATCATCATCAACTGTAGCCTAAAACACTTTAGCCCCGTGTTTACAAATCTCATCAACAAGTGGCTTACTCAATCGAATTGGATCTATCACTTGTGGCACAGTCGGGACTTGTTGAGGAACAGGTAGGGTGGAGGTTGTTTAGCAGCCGAATTCATTCGAATGAACTCCGTTAACCACTCACTCATCATTTGGAGGAAGGCTTGTTTAACCTCTCCCTCGTGACTACTAGAAATTTACCTACAATCAATCGGCGTTGCCCCTTGAGCGGGAGCGGGCGTATTACTTTTAACATCGTCAGCTATGGCTCGATCGGGATCCATTTACTATACAAAAAACATATTTTAACTGTCAGGAATCGTCACACTATCACAATTTATATATATATGGCATGTATAGCTAGACTCTTACACGCTACGTTAGTCCTAGAATCAACTAAATTGTAGCTCTGATACCAATTAAATGTAACACCCCTAACCCGTATCGATCGTCAGAATAGGGTTACGAGGAATTACCAGATCAATACACATCATTCACATACATTTATGCATTCAATATCAAAATCAATTCATCTCAATCATATTGTCCCTTCTGAGGTCGTACGAGACATTAAAACATACTTATAAGTGGTTTCGGACTAAACTGACAACATATGTAAACTTTGAGAAACTTATAAAATTTTTTAACATTTAAGGGTCATACGCCCATGCGAACAGACCGTGTGCCTCACACGGTCACTAGACACGCTCGTGTCACAGGCTGTGTGAAAATAGGGCATACATACTGACTTGTACCACACGACCGAGGACATGCCCATGTGTCAGCCGTGTAAAATCTAAAGGGGGTTACTAACTTGGGTCACACGACTGACCACACGCTATCTGCCAGCCCGTGTGTCACACATGGCCAATTGACACACCCATGTGTCTAGGCCGTGTCAAAACTGTAAGGTATATTGCCTTAATTCAAAAGGGTACCCCAGGGGACACATGGACGTGTAACATGATCGTGTGTTATACACGGCTAAGACACACGCCCGTGTCTCTGCCTGTGTGGACAAAAATAGGCCATTTGAAAAGCCAATTTGCCACTCTTTCAACCAGCACACATAGCAACCAAAATAGCACCATTTCAATACATCTTTAAACAACCAAAAACATGCCAGTTCATAATCATATCATGCCATCTATTCACAACCATATCAACCACTCAATTCCAAATTCAAAACATACAAAATCATTATGCCAAAACCATCACAATTTACCTAATTTCCAAATGCATTAACTCATCAACTTATCCCCTATTTTCAGTCACTTAATACACCATATCATTATCTCAAATCAAACCACAATATGCCAACTTCCAAGCATTAGTACATCAATTAACAACTATCCAAACACTATTCAAGCCAACTTACATGGCAATACATACCAACATTTACAAGCCAAATCTTAAGACTATAATCAAAACATACCAAGATAACACTAGCTTATACATGCCATATACCATATATACAAAGCTTCAAAAGTACCAACGAGATGATCGATAGTGTGATGACATTTCTCGACGATCCCTGAGTCTAAGCTAGCTTCTATAATATATAAAACATGAAAAGGACACACAAAGTAAGCTTTAAAAGCTTAGTAAGCCATATACAAATAAAACTATCATATGAACCTTTACATATCAATTCAAATATGCTAAACATAACTAATCACACACAAATTCACAAACTTTTCTCATTGAACACATATTCAATATCATGATCAAATTCATCATTTACTTTACTTCTTAATACTCGTATGAATCTCATACGTACCTGAGTCATTCACATATTCTTTTTCAACTTGACTTTGCCGATTGAACCATTCAGAATCATTAATGACACTTGAAAATCACATAAGCTCGTACAATGTCATATCTCAGATATGGTCTTACATGTTATCATATATCGATGCCACTGTCCCAGACAAGGTCTTACATGAAATTGATTAACGATGCCAATGTTCCAGACATGGTCTTACACGTAATCTCAATACAATGCCAATGTCCCAGACATGGTCTTACATGTAATAACATCTCGATAACCTAATGTCATGACATTTGTATCCTATACTATTCTTAAGGTTCGTACGGGACTTTCAGATGTTGTAAGTCTATCAATTCTTGCTCACAGGTACTCGTTCAACATTCATAGCAAATCAATAACATTTAAAAATGTATAATTCAATTTAAAGACATTTATTTTCATATGAACTTACCTTGTAGTCGAAATAAACAGACGGGGTTGACTATTCGATAACTTTTGATTTCCCGATCTAAATCCGATTTCTTTCGTTCTTGATCTAAATACATTCAAAATTAACTCTTTTATTCATCAACACATTCAATTTCATCCACAAACACATATTTATGCCAATTTACACTTTGGCCCTAAACTTTCACATTTCTTACAATTTGGCCCTTATATCATAAAAACACAAATTACACAATTTCTTTTTAATTGAATGCTAGCTAAATTTATCTAGGCTCCATAACAGCCCATATTTATCAATATTTCACACATTTAACCACATATTTTTATCTTGTCACAAATTAGTACCTTTTATGCAATTTCACTAAAAATCACTTTATAAAACATGATAATCTATTAACAAATACTCATTTTTCATCATCAAACATTCAAGAACACATGAATTCATCAATGGAAACTTTCAAAATCATCAATACTTTCAAAAATTGAGGCATGGGCTAGCTAGAACACAAAGCAATGATTACAAAAACGTAGAATTCATTAAAAATCGAGCAAAATACATACCTTAATCAAAGATTCAAAGAGTCGAACCCTAGATAAGAATAAGATTATGGTTTTATCTTATAAAATTTGGATAGTGCATGAAAGATGGATAAAAAATCATGTTCGTTTATGATTTATTAACTTAATTTATCATTTACCTATTTACCCTTAATAAATTAAATTAAAAATCTTATAATGCATGTCATTAAATGTCCATTATCACAATTAATGGTGTAATATCAACATAAGGACCTCTCATTTAATGCCTCATAGCAAATAGACACTTTTAACTTATAGAATGCAGCTTTTGCATTTTATGCGATTTAGTCCTTTAGTCAAATTAACCACTTAAACGATAAAATTATCACACGAAACTTTCACACATACATAGTCATATACTATAAACATATAAAATAATATTAAAATAATTTTTTGACCCTAAATTTGTGGTTTCAAAACCACTATTCTGATTTAGCTAAAATTGGGTTATTACATGTGTAAATTTAGGGGTTGAAATGTGAAATAAATGAACGTTTTGGGCTGCTGGGGACCTATATGAAATTTTAAACACATGGGTTTGTAATGAATTGGTGTAATTTTTGTGTTTATTGAAATTAGGACTAAATTATAAAAAATGTAAAAATTTAAGGCCAAAGTACAAATTAACTTAAATATGTGTTTGTGGATGAAATTGATTGAATTGGTGATTAAATGGATTAATTTTGAATATATATAGATTTGTTGATGGACTGAACGAGGATATAAAATTGTTAGTCAGGATTCTTGAATTGAAAAAAATCATCGTTTCGATTGAAAGGTCTTGTAAAGTCGAGGATCTCAGCAAAGAAAAGAGAAAAGTTGATTTTGAAGCAAGAGATTCACGAAAGAGATTAACTAGTAAATCTTATCAGTCTGCATCGAAGAAGTTATGAGACTCATACAATCGTTCTAATGCATCTGTGGGACATTCAAATAGGGATCGTGAAAAGCAACCTATGAGTTTTAAAGCTTAAGGTACATCTATTGCTAGTGTTGGCAATGTGAGAAAAAACTGACCTGAGTGTAAACATTATGGAAAATGACATATCAATAATTACAGATTAAATGATCGGGCCTATTTTAAATGCGGATCACTAGATCATTTTATTCATAACTATCTTGAGTTAGCTGAGCAAGATATAGTACAAAACACAAGCCGAGTAACACTGCAACTAAAGGTAGACCACCCAAAAATGCTGCTAATGTGAGTGGTAGTCAGAGAACGACCAAAGACTCTATTGTGAGGTCTGAAGCCAGAGCACCTGCACGAGCCTACACTATTCGCGCTCACGAAGAAGCGTCATCTCTATATGTTATTACCGGTACTTTTACTCTCTATGATACTAAAGTTATTGTATTGATAGATCCAGGATCAACTCATTCGTATATATGTGTAAATTTAGTATCCAGTAAGACTTTACCTGTAGAGTCTACTGAATTTGTAATTAGAGTATCGAACCCCTTAGGCAAGTGTGTGTTGGTTGATAAAGTATGCAAGAATTGTCCATTAATGATTCGAGATTTCTGTTTTCTGGCTGATCTGATATTGTTACCAGTTGATGAATTTGATATAATTCTGGGTATGGATTGGCTAACGTTGCATGATGCTATTGTGAATTGTAAATGAAAGACGATTGATCTAAAATGTCAGAATAATGGGATTATCCGGATTGAGTCAGATGATATAAACGGTTAACTAGCAGTGATTTCATCAATGTTAGCTCAAACATATGTGAGAAAAGGCTGTGAAGCTTATTTTGCTTATGTACTTGATACAAAAGTGACTAAAAAGAAGATCGAATCAGTGCCAGTTGTGTGTGAATATCTGAATATGTTTCCTGAAGAATTTTCAGGATTACCACCTATTTGAGAAGTTGAATTTGGTATTGAATTAGTGCCGAGAATGACTCCTATATTGGCAGCTCTATACAGAATGGCTCTGATAGAGTTAAAAGAATTGAAATCTTAGTTGCAAGAGTTGACAGATAGAGGATTTGCACGACCGAGTTTCTCGCCCTGGGGTGCTCCTGTATTGTTTGTGAAAAAGAAAGATGGCACGATGAGAATTTTTATAGACTACCGACAGCTTAACAAAGTGACAATCAAGAATAAATATCCTCTGCCCAAAATAGATGATTTGTTTGATCAGTTAAAAGTGGCTACAGTGTTTTCAAAGATAGATTTGAGATTGGGTTATTACTAGTTGCGAGATAAAGATTTTGATGAGCCAAAGATCGCATTTAGAACGAGGTATGGTCATTATGAATTCTTAGTTATGCCTTTTGGACTAACAAATGCACCTGCTTTCTTTATGGACTTAATGAATTGGATTTTCAGACCGTACCTAGACCGATTTGTAGTTGTGTTCATTGATGACATTTTAATTTACTCACAAGATGAAACTGAACATGTCGAGCATTTGAGAATTGTATTTCAGACTCTGCGTGATAAGTAGTTATATTCAAAGTTCAGTAAATGTGAATTCTGGTTGCGCAAGGTTGGTTTTTTGGGTCATATAGTGTCAGCCGTAGGTATCCAAGTCGATCCGAGTAAGATTTCTGCAATAATAGATTGGAAGCCTCCGAGAAATGTATTTGAAGTCTGTAGTTTTCTGGGACTAGCTGGCTATTATAGACGGTTTGTGAAAGGCTTCTCGATGATTGCGACTCCGATGACGAAATTGGTTCAAAAACATGTTAAGTTCGAGTGGTCAGATAAATGTCAAAAATGTTTTGAGTAGTTAAAAACTTTATTGATTAAAGCTCCAGTGTTAGTTCAGCCTGAATCCAGTAAAGAGTTCGTAATTTTTAGTGATGCATTGTTGAATGGTCAGGGCTACATTTCAATGATGGAAAGCAAAGTAATGGCTTATGCCTTAAGACAATTGAAGCCGCATGAAAAGAATTACCCGACGCACGATTTGGAGTTAGCAGCTATTGTGTTTGCGTTAAAGATTTGGCGCCATTATTTGTTCAGTGAGAAATGTCATGTTTATTCAGATTACAAGAGTTTGAAATATCTGATGACTCAGAAATATTTGAATTTACGAGAGCGGAGATGGTTAGAATTGCTAAAAGATTACGAGCTAGTGATTGACTACCATCAGGGAAAAGCAAATGTTGTTGCTAATGCATTAAGCCAAAAATTCTTTTTTGCTCTTCGTGCAATGAATACTCAGTTGGCTCTATCTGACGACGGCTCAGTTGTAGCTGAGTTGAAAGCAAGATCGTTATTTTTACAACAGATTTGCAAAGCTCAAAAAGTTGATAATGAAATGTTAGCAAAATGAGCCCAATGTGATTCGAACCCTGATTCAGAATTTCAAGTTGACGCTGATGATTGTTTATGATTCAGAGACCGAATATGTGTTTCGAGAAATTCAAATTTGATTCAGATGATTTTGAACGAAGTACATAATAGCCATTTATTTGTTCATCCGGGAAGCACGAAAATGTATAACGACTTAAAATAGTTTTATTGGTGGCATGGTATGAAACGAGATATTTCAAAGTTTATTTCGAAATGTTTGATTTGTCAACAAGTTAAAGTTGGGCATCAGGTACCGTCTGGTTTATTGCAGCCAATTATAATTCCCAAGTGGAAATGGGATAGAGTGACTACGGATTTTGTGTCGGGATTGCCCCTATCTCCAAGAAAGAAAGATACGATCTGGGTTATAGTTGACAGATTGACAAAATCAACTCAATTTATTCCAGTACGAGCAGACTATTCGCTTGAAAAGTTAGCTAAGTTGTATATCTACGAGGTTGCGAGATTACATGGAGTACGTGTTTCTATTGTTTCGAATAGAGACCCGAGGTTCACATTGAGGTTTTAGAAGAAACTGCAAAATGCGCTGGGTACAAAATTACATTTTAGTACCGCATTTCACCCATAGATGGATGGTCAATGTAACACCCCAAACCCAGCCTAGATGTTATGGCCGAATCTGGCGTGTCACATTGAAGTGTTTTTCGAAAACCATGTTTCCATTGAAAACCCTTCTTACTATTTTAAACCTCTAACCATTTTAAAACTTGTGAAAACCTCAGTTTACATTGGTTTATTTTGCAAAACGTGGTTAAATTATTCCTATTTAAAATGGTGTTTGTTGTGGAAGCTTAATTTAAAATAGTCGATTTATGAAAACATGATGTTTAAAAGTTAAGTTGCGAAACCGTAGTGTTTTGAAAATAGTTATTGTTTTGGAACGATCTACTTCTAGCAAATATCAAACATAGTAATAAAATCCCAAAGATTAAAATAAAAACCAGAGAGGCCTTATTACAAACCAGATAAAAATATAAGTACTTATAAGTAGATAACGTAAAAGAAAATCAGAAACAATAGCAGTTGTGTGGCTATCTCTGAGTCCCTTGCAGCACCGATCTTCCTAATGCGAGGGATTATCTGCACAGTTAATAAACAAGGTGAGTTTATGAAAACTCAGTGTGTAATCCCCTCCTAAATTAAAATAGTTAGTAAACAGATAGAATTCAGAATCAGTCTGGGCCGGAGCCCATTACAGTAATAGAACAATGTATGTGGGCCTAAACCCAGTACAATTTCACTTGGGTCCCAGCCTTCATCAGAATCAATTGGGCCTAGCCCATTCTAAATATCAGTAACAGTTGGGCCTAGCCCATATCAAAAATAGTTCCATATGCATAATATGTGATGCATGCTCACCTATCCCATCCAACCCTGCACTTGCCTCCAGGGTTTTATTCACTTAAAATCAAAATTTTTGCTAAAGCCAGGTTTGAACCTAGGACTTTTCCAACTCCTCTCAGGACCCTTAACCACTTGAGCAGACATTTAATTGTGTCATTTCTTGCACAACTAACTACTTATATCAAGCCTTCTCACTGTTCCTCTGCTCAAGGCCCATTCTTTCTAGGCCCAAATTTGGGGCATTATAGTCAATCCGAGTGAGTTATACAGATACTCGAGGATATGTTGAGATGTTGTATTCTTGAGTTAGAAGGTACGTGGTAAAAGTATTTTTCCTTGATTGAATTCGCGTACAATAATAGTTTCTAATCGAGTATTAAAATGGCACCGTACGAAGCTTTATACGGTCGAAAGTGTCGAACACCGTTGTACTGGACTGAGCTAAGCGAGAATAAGATTCACAGGGTTGATTTGATTAAAGAGACCGAACAGAAAGTGAAAGTAATTCGTGATAGTCTAAAAGTAGCGTCAGATCATCAGAAATCATACGCAGAGTTGAAACAGAAAGATATTGAATTTCAGATTGGGAATAGAGTGTTTTTGAAAGTATATCTGTGGAAGAAAATACTTCGATTTGGTCATAAAGGAAAATTAAGTCCGAGATTTATAGGACCGTATAATATCATCGAGCGAGTTGAACTAGTTGCTTATCGACTAGAATTTTCGTCTGAGTTAGAAAAGATACATAACGTATTTCATGTGTCAATGCTTCTATGATACCGATCCGACCCTTCACATTTAATTTCCCCGACTGAGGTTGAAATTCAATCAGATATGTTGTATAGTGAAGAAACGATTTAGATTCTAGCTCATGAGATCAAAAAGCTGAGAAATAAGAAAATT
Source organism: Gossypium anomalum (assembly GCA_025698475.1). Classification (NCBI taxonomy): domain Eukaryota; kingdom Viridiplantae; phylum Streptophyta; class Magnoliopsida; order Malvales; family Malvaceae; genus Gossypium; species Gossypium anomalum. Next base: position 34,000,537 of record CM046958.1, on the reverse strand, counting down.
GAATTAGTAAAAGTATTATGGAATCAACATGGGATTGAAGAAGCTACATGGGAACCTAGGGATGCTATGAGAGAACAATATCCAAACCTATTCACTGGTAAGCTTTTCGGGGACGAAAATCCCTAAGGGGGAGAGTTGTAACAGCCTGGTTTTAGCTAAATGGAAACAGTGGTTTTGGGACCACAAATCCGAGGTCTAAAAATTATTTTAATATTATTTTTGGTGTTTATAGCATGTGATTATATGTGTGAAAAATTTGTGAAATAATTTTAGTGTTTGAGTGCTCAATTTGATGAAAGGACTAAATCGCGTAAAATGCAAAAGTAGCATGCTATTAGTTAAAAGTGCTTAATTGCTATGGGACATTAAATGAATGGTCCTTATGATGTAATTAGACCATTGATAGTGGAATTTGACATAAATGACCATCCATTAAGTGTTATTTTATGTTTATATTAAAGGTTAATACTGTAAATTGGTTAATAAGTTATAATAGTTAAAACAAATAATAAAATTATTTGTTTTCATCATCTTCCAACCGAAATTACAAGAAGGAGAAACCATTATCAAAGCTTCAAGTGTCGGTTCATGCATGATTCAATAGTAAGTCTGTTTTAGCTCAGTTTTTGATGATTTTTACGTTTTTGTGATTGTTAATTTAAATACTAGCTAGCCCGTACCTCCATTCCTAAAATTTTAAAGAATTCAATAGTTTCCATTGATGAAAGTGTGAGTAATTTGATTATTGAGGATGATTTATGAATGTTTGATACTAGATATACAAGTTTTGTAAAGTGAATTTTGACAAAATTGTCAATTAGGGGTTAAATTGTGAAAATGTGTAAATTTAGGGGTTGAAATGTGAAATAAATAAAATTTTTGGGCTGCTAGTGACCTATATGAAATTCGGCACACATGGGTTTGTAATGAATTGGAGAAATTTTTTTGTTTATTGAAATAAGGACTAAATTATAAGGAATGTGAAAATTTAGGGCCAAAGTGCAAATTGGCTTAAATATGTGTTTTTGGATGAATTTGATTGAGTTGGTGATTAAATGGATTAATTTTGAATATATATATAGATCAAGAACGAAAGAAATCAGACCTAGATTGAGGCAAGAACAAAGTACTCGATTAATAGGCTAGTTTCATTATTTCTACGACTGAGGTAAGTTCATATGCAAATAAACATCTTTAAATTGAATTATATATGTTTATTTGTCCTTCAACTACTATGAATGTTGAACGAGTAAATACGAGCAAGAATCAACGAAGTTATGATATCCGAAAGTCTTGTACGAACTTTAGGAATAGTATAGGATACAAATGCCATGACATTAGGTTACTGAGATGTGATTACATGTAAGACCATGCCTGAGACACTGGCATTGTATTGTGATTACATGTAAGACCATGTTTGGGACATTGGCATCGTTAATCGATTTCGTGTAAGATCATATCTGGGACAGTTGCATCGATATGTGATAACATGTAAGACCATATATGGGATATGGTATTGTACGAGCTATATGTGATTGCTGAGTATCCTTAACGATTCTGAACGGTTCACGGGCAAAGTCAAGTTGAGAAAGAATGTGTGAATTAGTTAAGTGACTCAGGTACGTACGAGATTCATACGAGTATTGAAAAGGGAAGTATTTGATGAATTCGATTATGATATTAAATATGTGTACAATGAGAAAGTATGTGAACTTGTATGTGTTTAGCTATGCTTAGCATATTTTAATTGATATACAAATATTCATATGATGACTTTATTTGTATATGGCTTACTAAGCTTTTAAAGCTTACTTTATGTGTTTTTTCCCTATTTTATAGATTATCAAAGCTAGCTTGGACTCGGGGATCGTCGGAAAACGTCATCACACTATCGATCATCTTGTTGGTACTTTTGAAACTTTGTAAATATGGTATATGGCTAGTAGTTTGGTAATAAGTTTTGAGATATGATATTAGCCATTTGTATTGGCTTGTGAAATGATGTAAATATTGGTGTGTATGGCCATTTAAGTTGGCTTGAATTAGGTGTTTGGTAAGTAATTCATGATGTGTAAGTTGTCATATGTTTTGGTTTGTTTGGTATGGTTATATGGTTGCTCAAATAACTAGTTGTCATTTAGTGAGTTAATGCTTGAATGATGATATGTTGTGTCTTGGTTTTGAGATGATGAAATGGTATGATTTGAAGCATGAAATAGATGATAAGATGATGAGGAAATGCATTTAGAAATTATGTAAGTTTGATGATTTTGGCATACTGATTTGGTATGTTTTGGTTATGGATTTGAGTAGTTAAGAGAATGGTTTATAAATGGCATGAAATGCGTATGAATTGGCATGTTTTAGCTACCTATAAATGTATTGAAATGGTACCATATTGGTTGCTAGGTGTGTTTGAGAAAAGGGTGGCAAATTGGCTTTGCAAATAGCCTATTTTTGTCTACACGGGCAGAGACACTGGTGTTTGTCTCAGCCGTGTGCGACAGACGGTCATGCTACACAACCGTGTGTCCCCTGGGGTACCCTTTTGAATTAAGTCAATATACCCTATAGGTTTGACACAGCCTAGACACACGGGTGTGTCTACTGGCCATGTGTGGCACACGGTCTAGCACATGGGCGTGTGGCTGGCCATGTGACCCAAGTCAATAACCCCTCCAGTTTTCCCACGGCCGTGGCACACGGATGTGTCCTCGGCCGTGTGGTGCAAGTCAAAATGTATGTCATATTTTCACATGGCTTGTGACACGAGTATGTCTGGTAGCCGTGTGAGGCACACGGCCTGTTCACATGGGCGTGTGACCCTTAAATGATTGAAAATTTTATAAGTTTCCCAAAGTTTGCAAATGTTATCGGTTTAGTCCCGAACCACTTTTAAGCATGTTTTAAGGTCTCATAGGACCTTATAAGGGACAATGTGGATGAGTTGAATGGATATTGATTATGAATGCATAAATGTATGTGAATGATGTGTATTACTCGGTAAAGCCTCATAACCCTATTCGAGCGACGGATACGGGTTAGGGGTGTTACAGAAGCTCAGTGTGAGTTCAATGACAATAAAATTAATGCAAACAGTTGATAAACATACTAGATAACAAAGCATAGAAGGAACACCATCAATTATCAATTTAGAGTTCACAATTTATGTATGTACATGTTTCTGTATGGCAATGCAATTTCAATATATTAAAATAAAGGTCATACCCAACTCCATTGTACATCACAAATGGAGTTACCCCTGAACTCCAACAACCTTATACACCAATGGTTTGCGATTTAACCACCAATGGTTTGTAGATGAGAGCTACCACTGGGATATGGATACATAACAAAATAATGCAGATAAATTTTGCCACTGGTTGTGGATGCACAACATGCTTGCAGGTAATAGCTGCCAATAGGTTGTGGATGCACAACATATTTGCAGTTAGTAGGACAAATACTGCTAATGGTTGTGGGTGCACATCAAGTTTGCAGATAGAATGCCATGGTTGTGGTTTGCATAGAAAATTTGTAGATAAACTATCAATCTTCCTTTGTACATAACGTCCCACCCGTTGCAATGCGATATGGCATGGTTATAACAGATTAAAACGGTAGCAATTAATATGCTCATAAAAGTTTGATGTGGTAACAAATAATATGGCCATAACGGATCAATACAATGGCAATTAATATTCTTATAACAAATTAGTGCACTAGCAAAAGACGTGATTATCATGTGTTCGGATAACGATATCATGCAGTATGCTGAACATAGAATCAGTAATACCTATACAATACACATATATTATTCAAATATCATGTGTATACAATAATAATTCGGTCAATCAGAACATACATTCTAATAGTCATATTCTCAAAGGTTGAATTTAAGAAATAAAACTCTAAAAACAGTTTGAGGGCTATTCCGGGACAAAACTAAATAAATCATAAAATTTTGGGCAAAATTGTAAAATCTTAAAAACAAGGGTTACACAGCTGTGTGGCCAAATTGTTTGAAATGCTATAGACTGTGTGGAAGGTTACACGGCCGTGTAATAGACTGTGGTTGTGTGGCATTTGCAAAATTAACTTACATGAGGGACACGGCCGTATGGCAGGCTGTGTGGAGAATTTTTGGCCGTATGAGATTCGAACTAACCTAGGATTCCAAAGATACATGATCCCCTACTTTTAAAACTATTATAAATTTTACATATTAAAGAAAAAATTATTAAACAATTTATATACATCATTACAAGATATTGTGTTGCAATTAATATTTCTAAATTAATTCATTAGAAAATTAAAAGAAAAATTATACCAATATGTATGAGTTAAAAAATTGTCTATATAATAGCAAAATTATTCACTTTTAATTTTTTTTGCATAAAATAAAATATATTTCTATTATAATAAAAATGATCATTATTGTATTAATTGATTTTTACATTACAAAAGGCTTTTCGACTTAATTCATTGCAAGTTATTTAAAAAATAAATAAATATTTTTTTGGTGCGAGGACTGTGAAAAATAAAATAAAATAAAGAACACACAAATTTTACGTGGAAACCCTTTCGGGAAAAAACCACGGGCAGAGAAGAAGAAAATTCACTATGTCGAAAATTTGAATCAATACAAGAGGAATAGACTATGTCTATTTATAGCTTATAAAGCCATATTCTAGTAGGATTGAAACACCTTATCCTAATAAATATAAAATAGATGGAGTTTAATAAGGTTTAAAAAACCTTATTCTAAAATAAAATAAAAGAAGTCTAGTTCTATATGGATTTTACTTTTATTTTATTTTCCATCGTATTTTATTTAAATAAGAATTCGAGTCACTTAATTCTAACAATCTCCACCTTGACACAAATTCTCAATGAACAAGTTCTTCATCCCGAACAAGTTCTCCACCTCTTCCATAAAACCCCTTAAGGGTTTAACTTCAACAATGAACACCAACCAAGTCTAAGTAATGCTCAAACTTGGTTATAGGAAGTGACTTAGTCATCATATCTGTAGGATTTTCATGAGTACTAAATTTGCTCACAATAATATCACCACGAGCAATAATATCACGAACAAAATGATACCGAACATCAATATGTTTTGTTCTCTTATGAAACATTTGATCTTTTGTAAGGAAGATGGCACTCTGACTGTCACAAAATACTGTACTGATTTGAAGGTCTTCATTGAGTTTACTAAATAGTCCCTTCAACCAAATAGATTCTTTACAAGCCTCAGTAATCACCATGTACTCAGCTTCAGTGGTAGACAAAGTGACTGTAGTTTGCAAAGTGGCTTTCCAACTAATTGCACAACCTCCGATTGTAAAGATGTAACCTGTGAGAGATCTTCTTCTATCAAGGTCTCCAGTAAAATCAGCATCAACATACCCTATGACTCCATCTTTAGTTCTTCCAAATTGTAAGCAAACATCAGTAGTGCCTCGTAAGTATCTTAAAATCCACTGAACTGCTTTCCAATGTTCTTTACTGGGATTTACCATGTATCTGCTAACTGCATATGATAAATCTGGACGTGAGCAAACCATAGCATACATGAGAGATCCCACTGCACTAGAGTATGGAACATATGACATGTACTCAATCTCATCATCTGATTGTGGAGACAAAGCCGATGAAAGTCTGAAATGGGCTGCTAAAGGAGTACTAATGAGAGCTTAGCACTCTGCATATTGAACCTACAAAGAACTTTCTCAATGTACCCTTCCGACTTAGGTACAATTTACTTGCTTTTTTATCTCTGAGAATCTCCATACCAAGTATCTTCTTTGCTGGTCCTAAATCTTTCATCTCAAATTCTTCACTTACTTGGGCTTTGACCTTTCTTATCTCTCCTTTATCTTTTGCTGCTATCAACATGTCATCAACATAAAGAAGTAGATACACAAAAGAACCATCACTATTTTTCTTAAAGTAAACACAATTGTCTAAACTACTTCTTTTGGAATCATGAGAAGTCATAAAGGAATCAAACCTCTTGTACCACTGTCTTGGTGACTATTTCAAACCGTAAAGGGACTTTCTCAGCAAGCAAACATAGTCATCTTTTTTTGAGACTATAAAACCCTCTGGTTGTTGCATGTAAATATCCTACTCAAGTTCTTCATGCAGAAATGCAGTTTTTACATCTAACTGCTCAAGCTCCAAATCATGCATGGCCACAATACCAAGCAAAGCTCAAATAGAACTATGTTTAACAACTGGAGAGAACACATCTGTGAAGTCCACTCCTAGAATTTGACTATAACCCTTTGCAACAAGCCTTGCTTTATATCTGGGTTCTTCAACTCCTAGAGTCCCTTCTTTCTTTTTAAACACCCATTTACAACGAACAGGATTTTTACCTTTAGGAAGTTTCACAAGGTCCCATGTTCTGTTTTTGTGGAGTGATTTCATCTCTTCTTGCATAGCAAACATCCACTTTTCTGAGTCTTCACAGCTAACCGCCTCAGAATAATTAGATGGCTCTTGATTCGCATCTATATCTTCAGCCACATTTAAAGTATAAGCAACTAAATTAGCTTCGGCATACTTCTTTGGAGATTTAATTTCTCTTCTAGTTCTGTTTTTGGCGATAGAGTATTATGGTGAAGAAACAACTCTTTTCTCAATTTTTGTTATGGCTTGATGTGATATCCTGATTTTGGGCCTAGTCGAAATAGTGGCTTCTTGACCACAAAATCTAAGATAGAAATAATTATTTTATGATTATTTTGAGGTCTATGATATGATTGCATGATTGTGTGAAAATTTCGTGAAGAAATTTTATGCATATAGTGCTTAACTTGAAATTAGGGACTAAATCGAATAATTTGCAAAACATGCATTCTAGAAGTTTCTAGTATGAAATTGTTTTGAAATATTAATTAGGAGGTCTAAAATAGCAATTTTACCAATTTCTAAGTCTATGGACAAAAATTGGACATGGATGGAATTTTTGGAAAGTTTAGTAGTAAGGGCATTTTGGTCATTTAGGGGTAAAATGAATTAAAATACAAAATTAAAAGCCAATTTTGCTCATCTTCAACCCCATGGCCGAATATAGCAAGGAGAAACCATGGCTAGGGTTTTTTCAAGCTTCCAAGCTCGATTGTAAGTCCGTTCTAGCCCCGTTTTTCAAGTTCTTTACGTTTTTGGAATCCCGGTAACTTGATTAAGCTTATTCTAGCAATAATTTAAGCTAGGGTTCATATTTGGAAAAATACCCATAGGTGAAATGTGTTTATTTTGATGTTTTATGGTAGAATATGAAGGCTGAAATTATGTTAAACAACTTTTGCTAAGCGATTTTAAGTAAGAATGAGTAAAACGGCTTAATCGGTAAAAATTGTTATTCTTCATAACTATGTGTTAGAGTGAGAATTTGATGTTGTCATAGAAGGGAAAAATGTTCAGCATGTCATAAAACATAAGAAAATATGCTGAAGTTTAATTTACGAGCTTTGGGGCAAAAGTGTAAATATACAAAAGTTTATGGGCAAAATTATAATTTTGCCAAAATATGATTTTGGGTTAATTTGAATAATGTGAGCCCTAATTAGACTATATTTTAAATGATAGAGCAATGAAAACTAAAATTCGGGCTAAAATGGGGAAAATACCAAGTTGTGAACGAAATGGTAAAAGTAGCTATTTTCATATACGAGGTAAGTTCATATGTAAATGTTGGTAACATAGTTATTATTTTAAATGTTTTTATGTTATTTAAATGATATGATAATTATTATGAAATATTATACTCGTGATAATTGTTTGATAATATGTCAAATTATGTGATATACTTGGAAAATGTGAAATGCTATCGAGTATCAGTATCGGCATTCCGTAGAAGATGGTTGAGACACATGATTGCGAAAAAGGTCCCGTTGAACCTTAGGAAGGATTAGGATACAAGTGACATGTCACTGGGATATTTGGGCATCCGAACTCGTTGAGTTGAGTCCGAGTTCACTTATGGATGCGAATGTCCGAACTCGTTGAGTTGAGTCCGAGTTCGAGAGATGTAACTAGGCATCCGAGCTCGTTGAGTTGAGTCTGAGTTCACTTATGGATGCGAACGCCCGAGCTCGTTAAGTTGAGTCCGAGTTCACTTATGGGCGGGTTACATGGTAGCTTAGCTACATATGTGGCACTTATGTGCAAACTTTCCATGTATCCGAATTATATTCCGATGTGTTCAACGGGTAAAATTCTACTCAAATGGAGGAATACTTGAGATGAAAGGGACGTATTGGTAAGTGTTGTGAAATGGATACTTTGAACAGGTATATACTTAACCCTCAGGTTGAAAACTTGATATAACAACAATATGGTAAGATGATAAATGAAAATGTGATATGAATGTCTCGATGATGGTCATGCAAATAATGTTTATGTTTGCTTATATAGTTGTGTTACTTGCTATTTGCATCTGAACTTACTAAGTATTTGTGCTTACTCCCTCCTTTTCATTCCTTGTAGTGTTGACAAGCCAGCTCGGAAATCGGAAACGGTCAGAGGCACGCTCACACTATCCGTATACCATCTTGGCATAATGGCTTGTATATTTTGAGTATGGCATGTATAGCATTATAATCATTTTGTATATATGGTCTTATGATATGGTTATTGAGTGGTATGGAAATGCTTGGTAATGATTAGCCATTGGAATGACTAATCATGATCATATTTGGTGTTATGTATGCTAAATTGCTAGCTAATCCATGGGAACCATGAAATGGGTAAAATTTACCATAAAATAGATTCAGACAGCAGTAGTGACGTGAATTTGAAAAATCACTAAAAATAGTAGAAATGGAATTAAATAATGAATAAGTTATGGAATTGAAGCTTGATGAGTCTATTTTCATATGGATGGAACAAAACAGGTATATGAGTTATATTTTATGAGATGTTTAACTTTTTGTGAAATAGGGCCAGAGTAATTTCTGGATCCCCTATTCTGACTTTGGAAATTTACCATAAATTTTTCAAAGATAACTAGAAGTAATGATTTATATATAAAGATTCCTTATTGAGTCTAGTTTTATTAGAAATAAACGGCATAGTCATTGAAATTTTGTACAGGGAGATATCTGATTTGTAATACACAGAGGCCAGAGCAGTCAAACCCTAAAACAGAGGAGACTTTAACTAATAAACTGTACTAATTTGATTGGCCAAAAATTCTATAAAACAATTAGTAAATAGATATATGAGTCTAGTTTCAGGAAAAAATTACGGAATTGGATTTCGAGTTTCGGAACTCGAGATATGAATTTTTAAGCGACTGTGATGCAGATTGCTAGCTTGACTGAAAATTTTAAAAATAAATTATTTGAGTTGTTTAAAGTAATGAATTAAGTCTGTTAACACCTTGTGTTTGACTCCGGCGACGGTCTCGAGTACGGGGCGTTACACTTGAGGAGTTGACTCTGTATTAATCTGATGCTCCACCTACTTTTGGTTTTCTTTATTGGAAGAGTCTTTAAGAGATAAGTTAGGTAGCATAGTAGTTTCATCAAAAATAACATCTCTGTTAATCACAAATTTTTTATTTTCAGGACACCATAACTTAAACCTTTATACTCCAGCTTTATAACCAAGAAAAACGCATTTAATGGATCTCGGTTCCAATTTTCCATTATCAACATGAGCATACGCAGGACACCCAAAAATCTTTAAATCTGAATAATTAGCAGAATTACCAGACCATACCTCTTGTGGAGTCTTTTTCTCAATGGCAACGGATGGAGATCGGTTGATCAAAAAACATACAGCAGAGGCTGCTTCTACCCAAAACGACTTCGGTAAGTTGGCATTTGACAACATACATCAAACCTTCTCCATAATTGTTCTGTTCATTCGTTCTGCAATGCCATTTTGCTGTGGAGTATGACGAACTGTCAAGTGTCTCACGATCCCTTCTGACTTGCACAATCTATTAAACTCATCAGAACAGAACTCTAAGCCATTTTCTGTACGGAGGTATTTTATTTGTTTTTCCGTCTGTTTTTCAATCATAATTTTCCAAGACTTAAATATGGAAAACACATCGCTTTTCTGCTTCAGGAAGAACGCCCAAACTTTTCTGAAAAAATCATCAATAAAGGTTAGCATATAATTAGCTCCACCTCTCGAAGGCACTCTGGATGGCCCCCACAGATCAGAATGAATATACTCCAATGTTCCCTTAGTGTTACGGATTCCTCTAGTGAATCGAACTCTTTTTTGCTTCCCCAAAACACAGTGCTCACAGAAATTCACTTTGCAAATTCCTTGCCCATCAAGAAGTCCTCTTTTGCTCAATTCTGCCATGCCATTCTCACTCATATGCCCTAGGCGCATATGCCAAATTTTAGTAATATCATCATCGACAAGGAAGAGGAAGCGGCATTTGCATCACCGATATGATAGAACCACCGCAAAACATATAACTTGGCAATTTTTCTCTGCCCTTTCATCACAACAAGGGACCCTTTGGAAATCTTTAAAACCCCACTTTCAGTTGTGTATCTGTACCCTTTTGAATAAAGAGTACTCAATGAAATTAAATTTCTTTTCAATTCTGGAACACGTCGTACGTCACTAAGTGTTCTGACAACTCCATCAAACATCTTAACTTTAATTGTTCCAACACTGCGATTTTACACGAAGCATTATTTCCCATCAAAACAACACCCTCAGACACTATTTTGTAAGTTGTAAACCAATCCCGATTGGGACTCATATGGAAGGTGCAGCCTGAATCAAGTATCCACTCCTCACTTACTTTAGAATCATTGTGAAGCGACTAGAAGTTCACCATCATTTGTAGTTTTCTACAACATCAGCTTCACTTGGAATTTTTGGTTGTTTTCCCTTTGATTTCATGACCTCCCTTTTAATCTTATTTCGTAGCTTATAGCACTCAGATTTAATGTGCCTTTTCTTCTTGCAGAAGTTACAAGTTTTACCTCTATTTGTAGACTTCGATCTACCCTTAGATTTACCACTAGGATTACATTTTCTGTGTCCTACCACGATCATCATCGACATTCGATCTTGTCTCCCACGAACAATGAGACCCTCTCCCTAGAGTCCGGGTTTAACCACAAGATGTTTCATCTTATCATACGAGGTTAAAGAATCATAAACCTCATCAACTGTGAGAGACTCGCGGCTATATAAAATCGTGTCTCTAAAGGTTGAATAAGACGGGGGCAACGAACAAAGTAGAATCAATCCTAGATCTTCCTTATCATACTGAACCTCCATGGCCTCCAAGTTTGAGAGAATTTCTTTAAAGACGCTGATTCATATGCAACTTGCTTGTTAGAGTTTTCGACATACATATTTGTTCTAGCCTCTTCCATAATGCAGCGGTAGTCTTCTCTTTCATCACATCCTGCAAAATTTCGTTGGACAAATGCAGATGTAATTATGTTAACGCCTTTTGATCCTTACGCTTCTTCTCTTCATCTGTTAATGTCGAAGGCATCTTATCTATCCCTAGCAGGACATCCTCCAGATCCATCTGCGCAAGAACTGCTTGTATCTTAATCTGCCACAATGCAAATCTGGTGTTGCGATCCAACAACAGAATTTCATACTTCAAAGACACCATTACTGTGATTGAGATGAACAACTCGGAAGCTCTGATACCAATTTGTGAAAAATAAAATAAAATAAAAAACACACAAATTTTACGTGGAAACCCTTTCGGGAAAAAACCACGGGCAAAGGAGAAGAAAATTCACTATGTCGAAAATTTAAATCAATATAAGAGGAATAGACTATGTCTATTTATAGGCTTGTAAAGCCATATTCTAGTAGGATTGAAACACCTTATCCTAATAAATATAAAATAGATAGAGTTTAATAAGTTTTAAAAAACCTTATTCTAAAATAAAATAAAAGAAGTCTAGTTCTATATGGATTTTACTTTTATTTTATTTTCCATCGTATTTTTTTTAAATAAGAATTCGGGTCACTTAATTCTAATAAGGACAAAATGATAATAAACATTAATGTCAATAAATATTAGAATCAATTTTTGATGTTTATGTCGCTGCTCCCCAAATAAAGTGTTCCATTCGATGATGTCTACGTTGAATTGTATGATACACTTGTTGCAGTATCGAGCATATGTCAACCCGTAAAAGTTTTAACTTTCAATGGACAGTATAGGTGCGAGATATTACTGATTTCCTTTTGTTGTCAGGTGCAATGATTGTCTCATAACCAACTATAATATTTACCCATTTAAGGAGGAGATAATATAAATAAACCCTAAATTGTAGCTTATTCTTGGTTGTTCTCCTTTCTAAAAATATTCTAGATTTAAATCATTACTAAGAAAATTGAAAGATTTCAAATGATATTAATTTTTCAATAGATATTTTATTTATTGTTTAATGTTTATTTGATAAATTTATTTTTATTTTAGCTAATATTTTTTTTCGTAAGTTTTTAATTACATAATTTTGCGTTATGTTTACAATTACTTATTATTTTAATATTTGTGATTGATTTAATTAGAATATAATTATATTTCATTTTCTAATATTTTGTTGATGAACTTAAACTTTTGAATATATATTCTTGTAGAAACTAAAAATCCATACATCCCTCTTACCAACTTTAAATTTTCAATTAGTATGATATATCATGGTTGGCGAGTATTTGTTTATATCAAATTATAAAGTAAAATTTTAAAAATTAAAATATGCTCTAAGTAAGATTTTCAAAATTAAACCAGTGGTCGAACCAGTTAGACATTTAGTTCGTATGATTCGATTGAATAAATATTAAAAAAGAAAGAAATATTTTAAAAATAAAAAACGGCTCAATTGGCTTTGTAGCTTGGTTCAATCAGTCCTATTGATTTGTAGGTCAATTGATTTGATGCCTCTCTTGGAAATGATACATTGATTGATTCAAATAAATATGAATATAAGTCCTTACACTTCGTACATTTGGAATTTAGTCATCTTATTTTTATTTTCAAGAATTTTTTTTCTTTACTTTTTAAATTTATTACTTTTAATTTATATAGGGCCACATAACATTTTAGATGAAAAATTAACAATATTACTATTTGAACTAATTAATTAAATTATAAAAATATAGAAATAAAATTATGGTAGAAATTAAAGTTAAGAATCAAAACTTAAAATTTACCACTTTTATAAAATGTGGAAAAAAAAAAAAAAAAAAAAACAAGAAAGAAGCATAGAAGGTGTGTGCTATGTGTCGGTATGAGGAAAATCCTTGAGACCTTAGGTATAGATTAATTAATTTTGCTAGTATTAGAATGTAGTTAATAAATTAATTAATAATAAAGATGGAACTAGTCTAGCTAGACCGGGTCTTGGGTTGGGTAGTGGATACCCTCACCTACTCCAAACTACCAACCCAAGTATAGTTCCTTTCTTGTTTAGTTACTCGTATGAAATGGTAGGCCCTGTTGATTAGAAAACTCAAATTGTATAATTTTTTGACCCTTTAATTTTATAAAAAAAATTATTTTAGTGTTTTATTTTTTATTTTTTAGATTTTAATTTTGTATTATATGAAAAATCATTCTAAAATGGATAAAAAAATTAGTGTTTATTTGCTTAGTCATGGATATACTATATTAGTAATTAATTAATTTTTTAAAATTAAAAAAGATTTTTATATTTTTATATTTTTATAATTAAAATACTTTTTAATTTTTTAAAAATAATTAATTATTGATGTAATATCCATATGATAATCCATTTGTCTGTCACATCAGTAAAATTAACAAACGTTAATATTTTTTTTATCTATTTTAAAATGATTTGATAAACAATAAAAGTTTAAGAACTAAAAAACGAAAAATTAAATGAAAAATTAAAATATTTTTTTATAAAATTGAATTGTGAAATAAATCATTCTATGTATATATAATATATGTTCACGACTCATTGTTTCCCTCTATTTTTATCTTTAACTAATTTATTCTATTGTTAATTAATTGCTTACATTTTTCTTCGAAAAATAAAAGGTAACTTGATTGCATTTAGCTTGCTTTATTAAGAAAAGAGGCACCCATTTTTGAAAAGGTAAAGAAAAACAGGTCACATCATCGTAATCATAGATGGATCATTGTTTGTTAAACATTGTAATAATCAAAGGGTCATCCATATGTTAATCATGTAATTGTTTATTGTTAATTGATTATATGCATTCAATTTGCTTATATTATATTTATTTATATATAATAGATTTAATAGTTAATCATTATTTTGTATTTATATTTGACATCATTCTAATATTGTATTTGTTAAATATGACTCCTATTTTCAGTCAAATTTAAAAAATAATCTTTTAGTTAAACTCTGTTTATTTGTTTCAGTTAAACTTTGATTAGTCTAGATTATTTTATTATTATTTGACCTATGAATTTAGCCTATAAATAGGTTCTTTTACAACCTTAGAAAATACACCCATTAGAGATTAGAACTCATAACACATTTAGAGAATTTTGTGTTTACGTTTTGAGGGTTCTTTATTTTCGAGTTTTCAGGGTTTAGTCTTTATCTCCATCTTTTGTACTCTTCGTTCTTTTGTCATTATAGTAAAATTATCTTTGCTCGTGATTTTTTTATCCTCTTTGGAGGGGTTTTTCCATGTTAAATTTGTGTGTTCAATTTCTCAATTTATTCCGCTATTTTTTTTGTTCGTTGCTTAATCGGGTCGATCCTAACAAGTGGTATCAGAGCTAGTTCAATTTTCATAGATCAGCCCGTTCAGAGATGGCAGCAACAAGGTTTGAAATTGAGAAGTTCGATGGTGAAACAAATTTCAATATGTGGTAAGTTCGAATGATGACAATTTTAGTTCAATCAGGCTTGAAAAAGGTTGTTACCAGGAAAAAGCCTAAGAATCTAAATAAAACAGAATGGGAAGAGCTTGATGAAAAGGCTTTGTCTACAATCCAGTTGTGCCTCGCGAATATGGTATTGCAGGAGGTATTGATGGAGAAAACCTCATCCGCCTTATGGAAAAGGTTAGAAACTCTTTATGCGACTAAGTCTCTGGCTAACTGTTTAGTGTTGAAACAATGTCTCTTTACGTTTCGCATGAATGAAGGTGAGCTTCTTAGAGATTACATCAGTCAATTCATTACTCTTTTAAATGATTTAAAAAACGTTGAGGTTCATATTGATGATGAAGATCAAGCTATGCTATTATTGTGCTTTTTACCCCCTTCATATAAGTCTTTCAGGGAGACCCTAATTTATAGCAAAGACAAAATCTTATTCAAAGATGTGAAGGGTCATTTGTTGAGTAGAGACAAACTTGACAATGAGCTTCATTTGGATAGCAAGATAGATAGGCAAGCTTCTGTTTTGGTAGCATCAAAGAAACGAGACAAAAGGTGTCGCTATTGTAAAAAGTTAGGTCACGTCAAAGCGATTGTTATAACCGTGAAATAAAAAGAGTCTTTGAGAGTAACGAGGAAGATGTAGCTGGTGCTAATTTGGCCGATAAAAATGGTGATGATTTCTTGTTAGTGTCAACAAGCGATAACACCAAGCTCACGTCCGAGTGGATCCTAGATTCAGGATGTTCTTTCCACATGTGTCCCAATAGAGAATGGTTCTCCACATACAGTTCGGTTGAAGGTGAAGTTGTGCGCATGGGAAACGATTCATCTAGTAAGGTAATTGGTATTGGTACTGTTAAAATTAAGATGCACGATGGGACGATTAGGACACTCTCAGATGTCAGGTATATACCTGATTTACGAAAGAATCTCATCTTCTTGAGTATTTTAGACTTGAAATGATGCAAAATTAACATTGAGTCGAGCGGCATTAAAGTATCTCATGGAGCTCTCGTTTTGTTAAAAGGTAAAAAAATCGGCAGTCTTTATATCCTGGAAGGTTCTACAGTGACCGGTGAAATCGGACGTCCCTCGTCCATTACAGAGTCGAAGATAACTCGTTTGGAGTGGAGGCAACTTGGTCATAGGAGGGAAAAAGGTATGACTGTTTTGTTGAAGAGAGGTTCTCTTTTGGATGTAGGTTTTGAAAAGTTAGGGCACTGTGCTCGTGAAAATTAGACCCGGGTTAGTTTGATTTGGCAGCGTACAAGTCGAAGGTTAGAAGTCTCCTAGTTTCTAAGCACAAATTTGACTCAGTTAATTCCTTGCATAGTTCAAGATAGGCTCGTGGTAGGCTTTGGCAAAGATGGCGTTGTGGAAATATGAGTCAAGGTGGAGATTTGTTAAATATGACTCCTATTTTCAGTCAAATTTGAAAAATAACCTTCTAGTTAAACTCTGTTTATTTGTTTCAATTAAACTCTGATTAGTCTAGATTATTTTATTATTATTTGACCTATGAATTTAGCCTATAAATAGGCTCTTTTACAACCTTAGAAAATACACCCATTAGTGATTAGAACTCATAACACATTTAGAGAATTTTGTGTTTATGTTTTGAGGGTTCTTTGTTTTCGGGTTTTCAGGGTTTAGTCTTTATCTCCATTTTTTGTACTCTTCGTTCTTTTGCCATTATAGTAAAATTATCTTTGCCCGTGGTTTTTTTATCCTCTTTGGAGGGGTTTTTCCACGTTAAAATTGTGTGTTCAATTTCTCAATTTATTCTGCTATTTTTCTTGTTCGTTGCTTAATCGGGTCGATCCTAATAGTATTTGTATATTTTTTGGTCTAATGTGATATTTGTATTTGGTAAAAAATATACATTTTAGTATTTAAAAGTAATAGTGTTAACTTTTTAATATTTAATTCAAATTTTTGAGTTGATTTAATGAAAATTTATAATTTACTAATAATATTAGCAATCAACTTTCTTCAAATTAAAGAAAAACCATAGTCACCTTAGTGTGTTTAACAAATTAAACACAAAATTTAAAAAAATTCACAATTAATACTAATTTTATTCTATTAACACAATCATGAAAATTTAGACCTTATAATATTAGTGATTAACTTTCATCAAATTTCATCAAATCAACCTTAAAAAGTGAATTAAATACTAAAAAGTTAATATCATTACTTGTAAGTATCAAAATGTATAACTTTGTCCAAATTAGGTATCACATTGGACAAAAGAAAAACATAAGCGCCACATTAAGAGAAGTGTCAAAATTAGATGTCAAATGATATACCAAAACTATATAATAGTTACAAAGAAAAAAAATCCTATACGGAGAGTTTAGAAATTTTTTTATACATCAATGATTTCAAATTTCACTTTGTGTTATATTATGCATTTAATATTTTATGATACCAACAAGTGTTGGGTGTAGTAACAAGATACATTACACTCACAATATGAAATGGTTCAAACCTTAGAGATATCATTATTGGGAGCTGCAATCCCCAACCCCGAACATGGAGCATAAGATGGATATAAAAAATACCAAAAATAACATATTATGATTATTTATTCAAAAAATTAATTATCTCAATTATATGGAAATTGTTTTATATGTAATAAGATAGTCAATTCTAAAAATATTGAATATCGATGCTGCTGTTAGTAATGTGTCTAGGAATGTTTCAGCTGGTGGTTTAATCCGTGACCAACATGGCAATTGGATTGTTGGTTTTTTAAAAAATATTTGCCACTATTCTGTTCTCAATCTCGAGCTTTGGGGTGCTCTTGAGGGGCTGCAAGTAGCTTGGAATCTAGGGTTAAAATGGGTGGTGCTTGAGATGGATAATATTGCACCTATTCATTTAATTTAAGCAATTTCAATAGAACAACATCACTCAGCTATGTTATGAGCTATTAAAGATCTATTCCGACTATTTAGGATGGTTCGAGTTACACAGGTATTTAGAGAGGGTAACTAGTAACCGATGGTTTGGAATCAATGGCATCCTCAAAGTCTCTGGGTAGATATATCTACATGCTGTCGAAACCATTTTTAAATCGAGTTTTGGAAAATGGGAATCGACTTTAAGAAAAATGAAAACGGGAGTCGCCACCAATCTTTTTAGGTGTGATTGGATCACCTTATAAAATGTTTTGTTTTAAAACATTAATTTTGGTCTACGAAAGTCGAGAAAATGGATTCGGGAGTCGGTTACGTATGAGGAAGGGTTAGCACCCTCGTAACGCCCAAAAATTGGTACCTAATTGATTATCAAGTGTCTTGAATGTCAGAAATTTGAAAGTTTTAAGATGCAAACCTCTTTTAATTAGAATGTCTCAATTTTGAAAATTAAGGCTCACTTATTTCAAACGAGTCAAAACATCACATCCAGTAAGTTAGGACGCAACATTTTAAAACCTTCGAAACTAAGCTCGTCTTTCAAAAATTTCTATCTCGAAACAACAAAACGCCATATCCAGTAAGTTAGGACACTATGTTTTGAAATCTCGAAATAATTCTTTAAGTTTTGAAAACTCAAAATCACTTAGAAGGGTGCTTGACTATTCTAATTCAACGAGAAAAGTCGCAACCCAGTAAGTTAGGGCACTACCTTTCTCGAAGTTTCCAAACATCAAGCATTGCCTTTTATTTTTTTTTAAAAAACCTTAGAATATTATTTTAAATGACGTTTTAGGATGACATATTAATGCATTATGAAGCATAGATGTACAAAATATTCTAATATTTCTATACAAACATAAATAATATCATTAAAACAAAACTAAATAACATGAACATACGTTTAATGAAAAAAAAATCATACTAGGGTAAATATAAGATAATAAACAAATAAAAACATGAGTAAACTAAAAGAAAAACATAATACATGTAAAAATTATACAACAATATATATCATAAAATAGCACATAAAAGAAATAATTAAACATAGCATATAAAAAAAATGAAACTATGCACAAATAAGATAAATGACATACACTAAAAAAATGAATAAATAGAACATTTACAAATTATAAAAATATAATGCAATAGTTCAAAATACATGAAATGATAATATAATATATATACATGCATAGAAAATATATATTTGAAAATAAACAATATAAAAAGGTTAAATATTATAATATATAAAATACATAATCAAATGTATAAAAGATAGGAATAAATATACATATTTGAAAAATGAAGAAATTAAAATAAAAAAAAGGTTGAAAAACTAAGATAGAGAATAAAATAAGAACAAACCACAGAGAGTAAGAACGCAAGAGGGAGAGAAATTTGAGTGAATGCTCTCAAGAATTCTTATGGCTTCCCAAAACTCAAGTCATTTATAATGAAGGGAGAGGCCTCTATTTATAGTTGAGCCTCCCCAAATCCAACGGTACAGATCAATTACATCAACAGTTAAGATTAAAGGATATCTACAAATTAAATCTCCAAGATTACAAGATCATATCTTCAAGATTGCATATCATATCTAAGATTGCATATCATATCTAGGATTGTATCATATTTAAGATTGCATATCCTTAAAGATTATATTTCCATATGAGTCAAGCTTATAGATGGACCTTAAATCTTTTCAAGTAATGGGCCATTCCGATTGGGCCAAATTATATGTTTGTAATTTTGTATTGGACTTGGACTTTGTTTTATTTTTATTTTTGGGGGTTTATTATTTTAAATACTGAAATGGGCCGGGCAAAAATGGGCTATTACACATGCAGTTGTCAGATAAAATTTTTCAACTGCTACACGATGATTGCTCTGGAATAGCTTGACCCCGCCTAGCCTAATTATGGTTTTTATCCTTCTTGTACCAAAAAAAAAAAAAAAAGAAATAGTCAATTCTAATAGTATTGCACCAAATTGAGAAATTATTTCACTATAATTTTCTTCATTTTGTTGATTATAGATAGAATTTATAATATTTATTAGGTTTATTATTTTATATATAATATAAATATTCATTAAAAATAATGAATTATATGAAAATTATTTAATATGCCGAATAGAAACCAAATGGCTAATGTCAATATATCAAATTTGGTTTTAATGTTGATTCGAATAGAGCTAATAAAATAGGTACTAGTCAGAAAGCTCGCTCATGTCGATCTGAGCTCGTAATGATCCGAGCTCGAGAAAGCCTAGTAAGAAACCTAAACTCGAGTAAATCCAAGCCTGATAGGACTCAAGCCCGAACCTATAAAAAACTCGAGCCTAAGATCGATTTGGCTCGAGCCCTAGATAAATTCGACTCAAAGCCCAAAAAGCTCGACTTTATAACTGAAAAATCATAGTAAACATTAATAATTAATATAAATTTAGCTATTACTTATAATATAAATAAATGATAATTCTTTGTTTTTTTGAAAATGTATTCATAAGCATTTCATATTTATATTAAAATTTTATTAATACGAAATGTAATTAATAATAATTTTTTAAGTTAAATTATAAAGTGAAATAAATGCTTAAAAACATTAATTTAACATAAAATATTTTTAATACTATAATTATATATGTATAATAAATATATAAAATTAAAATTTAGTCATAATATAATAATATATTATATAATTATTATCGAAATGAAAATCGATTACCTAACCTAACTTTAAACCGATATACTAAACCAGTACATTACTAATAGATAAGATAATAATATAATATATGTAACATCCCTCGCCCGGCCTGGTCACTGGACCCGAGCTACGAGATTCTACTACTATAACCTGAACAATCACATGTAATTCTGACCAATAATTCATTCAATCATTGATTCTTATCATCAATGTATGCACATTATAGTATACAATCAAAATCGAAATTCATTCGAGCTTACGAAAGCTCTAAAGTTGATCCGAGCATGGAAAAAGACCAATCTGGAAACTTTTCAAAGTTTGAGAATAGGTATCGATACAAATACCACTATTAGGAAGTATCGATACCAAATTTTGTATTGATATCATTTTGGTATTTTGCCATTTTCAAAATTTTGGACACAAGTCAATTTGTAAAGTATTGATCCTTGGGAATAAGTATTGATACTTTATACTGGTATCGATACCAAATTGGTGTTCTATCGTTTTTAAATAATGATAATTTGGTAAAGTATCGATACTTTTTGCTAGAAGGTAAAAAATTCTCACATTTTGGTACTTTTTCATGCTCAGACCATAACCAAACTTAAATGTTGCCTTAGGCACACTTTCAACCTACATTAGAACAATTAAAATTTTACCTAACAATTCATACTAAGTGAATTATGCAAATTTCTAATACATGACAATTTCAACTACCAACCAAACATACAATTAACTATTTACAAGTCAATCAAGCCATTAAAAATTAAATAGGTACCTTACCAAACTTGTGACGTTATCAACGTATGAAATCATCAACCATTTCACTATCAATATGATCATTTATACGCTTCAACTATAGCTAAACATATTGCGAAAGTGCACACTTTCATACACAACATATAACCATTCAAGTTAAACACCATTTAGGGTCCAAAATCATCATCATTCAAGATAAACACATATACATAACAACACTTATATACATGCTACACCGACATATAAAAATCAAAATTCATGATTAAACCTGCTAATCAACAAGGTAAGTAAAAAAAATTAAAAATTAACTAATTGTTTTTCAAAATAAACATATTTAATTATGCACAAAAAATTAGAACATTATCTAGGTTGTTCATCTTTCGATTAATATTATTTTACCATAATCAATCTAACAAAAAATTCACCATCACAATCCTTGACAATGACGTCAACAACTTGACCACCTATAAACGTGTTATTGTTTATAGTAAAAATATCACACTAAAAATATAAGAAATTAAATCGGCAGTGTCTGCAAGCATATGGATCAAATTGTAATATAGAAGTGTTAGAACGAAACATCGATAAGTGTTCTGAAGATCGTACCCAAGGGATTGCAGTTTGGAGAAACTATTATTAAATTAATTATAGAAAATAATGACTAATCTAATAGAGTCACGAATTAGTAGTGTTAATCCAAATTAAAATATTAATTAAACTAATTAAATTAATAAATCTAAATTAACCTAATAGAATTTCCTATTCCTAGTGTCGACAATACGAGCCTCTAGCCTATGATCGATTAAATATCTAATTATCAAATTAAATAATTAATTATCCTCGATTGATTGATTTATCACCTTTAGCAAGAATACCCTTTCGGTCTCATCTTCACTAAGGATTACCACCTAATTCACCCTTTCAATATTTTCCTAAGCATGTGGACACCCTCCTAGTCTATTGCTTGGCACAAGTTATACACGACAGGATACCCTTCTGGTCTTACTTGTCTAGATATTCTATCAGGGGTGTCACTCCCTAATATACTAAGTACTATTAAATAAACTACCAATTTTAGATAAATAATTACTTAGTATTACTTCATTAATCGAAACATGCAAGATATGAATAAAGCATATTAATATATTCTAGTATTCATACAGAGATTATTTGGTTAGATCAATGAAATATAAATAAAAGAAGAGAAGAGAAGGGATAAGAGAATGCTCATGAATAAATATATTGAAGCGCGGAGTTGAAGCAATCTCATCTTGTAAGTGTTTTCACATCAAAATAGAAAAGTTCCGACTAAACGAATATGAAAAGAAAAGACAAAGAAAACTGAATAGTAAAAACTGTCTGTCTAAGCCTGCAAACCAATTCTGGGGACCTTAAGGTTGCTTATGTAGGCAACGGGCTACTTGGTGACCCACTCAATCCTGGATACACTTAGATACCAATGAATACAATATTCTGGTAAATGCTAGGGTCCAAATAAGGAAATATCCCAAAAGTTTCATCCAAAGAATCAACCATATTTTGTCCTGCCATCATCGTGTCGTCGTGACGTGGGAAGACTCATCGTCACTACTTCGCCATCTTGAATTCCTTCTTATTTTCATCGCATTGTCGTGACAACAGGAAGCTCCTCGTCACGACATCAAGTGCTTTCCCAGCCTTGGCAGCTTTGTTGAGCTATCAGGGCCCCTTGTCTCTTGGCCTAATTATCATCCCTTGTATTCTTGGACCTGAATTGACATCTTACACACTTAAATAGCCCATTAATCACTCATGAGGCTTCAGTTGGCCTTTCGAGTCATTAAAATAACAGAAAATACGTAAAAATGGTTATTTTATTAATATTTAGTTGCTAACTTACTAACATTGAAAATGTAATAATTAATTATAAAATTTCTAGAAAACAAGCTCGTTAAGTGCCAAAAATGTACTTAAACTACCACTATGATTGGCGGAAAGTTAATAATCCCTAAACTACCATTACGATTGGTGGCAAGTCAGTAATCCTGTTTCTATCTATCGTTTCCATTCTCGTATACCTTCCGTTAGGTAGTTTATTATGTCTTTCATATCCACATCATGATCACATGTCAAGTCAAGCAACTTGATGTCATTATTTTCGTACAATGAGACGTCATAATATTCACATATTTTTGTAGGAAAGATGTCCACCTCTCGGTTCCTAAAGTAAACTTAGGCTATTTTAGGTGATTTTAAATTTGAGTAGAACTCTAAGACCACAGGTAGAATCGTAGGAGCCTTAGGCAGTAGGCAAAAGTTTTTCCACCAATGAAATCAAATAGGATCACAAACCTCACCACCCAAGGAAGAGGTTGGGTTGAAACTGCATTTAGGGATGAACATTCATCCCTGAAGCATGAGAAAGAACTTATCAGCCTGTTTAGATACAAACTTGGTTTGATCAAACTCTAACAATGAAGCTAACTTAGGTTGGGATCGAGTTTGCTTTGTTTTCCTTGGTGACATTTCGTAGAGTGCAAAGATTTAATCAAGCAACAATACTTAAAAGAAAAATTCTAACCAACTAGCCTACAATAATGCAAAACTATTTATCAACAAGTTCACAACTTTCCTCAGCTTGCAACAAACTACTAAGGAAGAATAACAATAATTTTCAAAATTCAGTAGAAGTTGAAACTTTTAACCTCATTTTTTGTTGTTAAGGTAAGTGTACTTGTTTCGTCATGGTGTCGTCATCCCTAAGTGAGCGGCAGAGAGCTGAAAGAAGAATGAAGAGAATACCCAAAAAAAATAAGAAAAGTGCTAAGGGAGTTAAGGTTTGCAAAATGACAAAAATTTAGAAATTTTGAGGGGTTTTAGGGGTTTAAACTTATAAACACTCAGGTCGCGATACCCAAAACTAGGTATTTTACAAACCCGATATGGGTATCGTGATACCTAAGGTGGGTATCACGATATCTCTACAAATTTTTGTCCCTTCTATTTTGGGTATGGCATTACCTAAGGCCGATTCATGATACCATTAAGTGTTTTGTAAAAATTCAAATTTTCAAAACTACCTAGGAGATCACGATACCGGGGGTCGATATTGCGATAGCCAAAAGATTTTTAGCCTCTCCTTGGAACTGTCTAGAGTATCGTGATACCTCGCCTTTAGTGTCACAATTCTACTATATAGTTCTCAAAATTTCCCAAATTTTCCATCCTAACTCCATCTAATCACAAAACCAGACCCTTAAAGCCCTAGAGTCCAATATGCAAAGAATTTAAAGCCTAACTAAATAGGAAATTTAAATAGAATCTATGTTCAAAGATGGAAATATTTACAAATAAAAATTGAGGATGGGCTATACCTCATTGATGACTCAACACAGCTCTTTAGGGTCATCATCATCATACATTTCTTGATCACTTGTCTTACTGTGACCTATTTCGCAGTTTAAATATTTGAGCTCTTTAAAGGAGTTCTTGCTAGATATAGTGACCTAAGTGTTGTATATTTGTCTAAGTACACTTGTAATATTTCAAATAGATTGGTTAATAAAATTATTCATGAATTAAATTAATACTTTGTATATTATCTTCACATAATTTTTGCATACAAAGCAAAATGGTAGCAGATGTTGCTTACTGGTTGTCTAATGTTTAACTAATATTAAGCGAAATGGAATGAAATGTTTATAATTAATAAGCAAAAAGAATGAACTTAATTATAAATCATTTGAGCCTTAATTACATATGTCCAATCAATCCCTCTACTAACTAGTTGAAACAAAAAATGAATTTCGTGTTTGAATCAATATGAACATAATGAATAGAAATAGAGAAATGGAAAACATTCAGAAATGATTATGGTTTTCTTCAAAATGGACAAATGGAATTGACCTGCCGTCAAATGTAGTAGTCAATCTGGATCAAGTCCGCACTTAAGGAGTTTGTTTTCTAAGCAATTTAGTATTTTAATTTATGTTTTTAGTTTTTAGGCTTTAGGTTAGAAATTTAATAAAAATAATTTTTTAACACATTTGTTAGGTGTTGTAACCCAATGGCCCAACACGAGCATTAGGTTGTGCTAATATGTTCAATTAAGTGTGTATGAGGAAGATATAAAGGCCCAATTGATGTGGAAGTAAGGGTTAAGTGATGCACAAGCTTCCCAAGACGTCAAGGAACAAAACGAATAACCAAGGACAGATGTAGGTATTGTGTCGCACTATACAAGTGCTGTGGCATGACACACGTCGACATGCTGTCCAAGTTTAATGTGTTATTCTTGTCCGTGCAATCAAACTTATACGAAGACTTTGTACGTGTCGAAGACCTAATTTGGGCTACCAACAACTCTATAAATAGGATATTAGGGGTTGAATGTAACTAAGTCGTCCTAGACGCCTTCAAAAACCCTAGTAGTTTAGAAGTAATTTAGTTTATTTTCTTTTCAATTTTCAATACTTTCTTGTTTTCCTCTTGAAATTAGTTTTGGTTTAAGAGTTTATCTCTTTTAATTCAAGTTGTTCAGTTTATGTTCTTTTGAATTTGTTTTATTTCTTTATTCCAATCAAGAGATTTACTACTTCTTTCCCCATTCGATATTAAATCCAAAATTATTCAAATCTCTTTTGTGCCTCAAATTTATCGTGTTCTTTACATGGTTTATTTAATCGAGAAAGAGATTATGAATAACATGAGTGCCTAAATCCCTTAGGTAGATTAACAAATGAATAGGGATGTGATTAATAGAGGATTTAGGGTTTACCGAGAGTGATTAGTTGGTACGAATTACGTGTGCTTAAACCACTAGGCTTGACAACCCTAGAAGTTACCATAGGCAAGACGAGGTCGAGAGATAAGTCGAACCGAGTAAATCATAATTTGTCCTGGTTGAGAAAGTAAGATTAGGAGATAAGCGAGTATCAACCAATCAATTATTTAATTAAAGGCCGGGAGGTAATAATTGGTTAATTGATAGCTAATCCACCCTAAAACTCTAATCTGAAATTAGTTACAAACTCTAAAGCGAGTTAATCTTCCTGATTTATTTATTTATTCTATTTTTCTTTATTTATTTATTTTCGTCATTTATTTATTTTTATTCTCTTACTCTATTTTATGGTTCACCATGATATAGGAAATAATTAGTACTACTTAGACTTGTTATTGTAAAACTGTTTTATTTCTTTTTTCCATCCTCCATTAGGTATGATCCTTGGAATACTTCCAAGTATTTCGTTATACAAACTATATTACAATTCGACCTGTGCACTTGCATAACCGTCATTCCTAATTCTTATTTTTTTTGTGTTATTTAACTATAAACGATAATATGTTTATAGCTGGTCAAGTTGTTGACGCCATTGTCGGGGAGGTTTTGACAATAAATTGTGAAAAAATATATATTTTTACAATTAATAAGATATGTAGGGAAGTTAAGGCCTATAGATACGATTTTAAGTTATTTATTTTTATTTTAAATTTAATTTTAGGTCATGTATGACACAAAGCTCAAGTACTCTTATTGAACGTTATCCAGATCTGGAGGAAATAATCAAGTGTAATCGTCCAGCCATCAGTACCTACCTGCTCGAGGTAATTAATTTACCACGAGCAAATACGCTATTTGAGGAGCCACGAGAACAACAAGGCAATAATTGAGAAGTGATCCCAATGGCTCAAAAGACATTGTACGAGTATGCCCTACGTACACTAGACACGGTGCAATGAAGCATAGAATGATCGGTGATTAACACAAATAATTTCGAAATGAAGATGGGTATTATCCAAATGATCAAAAACACACTGCAGTTCAAATGGAACTTGGTTGAAGACCCGAATCATCACTTGAAGTGCTTCCTTCAACTATGCGACACCTTCAAGTACAATGGGGTATCCAATGATGCCATGCACTTTGGTTATTCCTATTTTTATTGTGCGACAACAAGGCTGATTGGTTAGAATCATTGCAATCGGGTTCCATCACTAAATGGAATGATCTAGCGAAAAAAATTTCTCTATAAATTTTTCCCTACAAGTCAAACCATTCAACTGAGGTGAGTAATCGCCAATTTTAAACAATTTGAAAGTGAATCATTGTACAAGGCATGGGAGCATTTCAAGAGAATGCTAAGGAAGTGCCCACACCATGGGCTGTAGGCATGGCTCCGAATCTAAATATTCTACAATGGTGTTGACAAACACATTAGATCTACTTAGATGGAGAATTTGAAGGATCTCTCATGTTCCATATGAACGAACGAGCCTACAAAATCATAGAAGATATGGATATGAACTTGTACATGTGACCAAATAAGAGGTTTATGTACAAATCTAAGCCCCTAACGGTAAAAGCTGTGAAAGAAAAGAACAACGATGATCGATTCAAAAAAATCCTTGAAAAGCTTAATCGTTTGGAGACACTCATCAAGCCAATGAGGGCCAAATGAGTGGAGCCACATGTTGAAAGCCAAGTAGAGGAGGCAAGCTACGTAAATAATAGGGGTTGAAACCCCTATGCAAACACTTCTAATTTTGGTTGAAGGGATCATCCAAACATCAAGTGGAGAGTTAACCAAGGAGAGGCAAATCAAGCTCAAACTTGATTAAATCCTCCTTATCAACCTCCACCACTATAACAATGATCCATGGGAAATAACCATGCTACATGTGGTCAAAGATTCGACCGCCTAGAGGGGGAGATGCAAATAATGCAGATGGAAATTTGACAAGTCCAAACTTTATGTGGACGACTTGAATCCTGGATGGATAGCCTCTTCAACCAAATGAGCCAACTGATGACAATGTTCCAAAAAGAAAAAAGGCCAGAGTATCCTTAGTAACACGAAGAACAACTCTAGGAAAGATGGGAAGGAGTACATAAAAGAAATCGCATTGCTATAGAGAAAGGAATTAAAGCTGCGAAGAAAGCCTATCTATAAAGAGGATGAAATTTCAGAATATGTCAATGAACCCACGAAAGAGGAGGAGGAAACCAAGCACCATAAAACAATCGATGGAGCTGCCAAATATCTCAAGAATATTCGATTGATGTGCAAGTGTACACAATCGTTGACAAGTAATAATGTGATAAGTATATTGAGTATCGTTTCCACAAGGATAGTATACGAAAATCAAGTATTGCAAAATTAATTACTAGCAAATTGGTTAGTGATGAAAATAAATTTAATTAATGGGTTTGATTAAATTAAACTAACCTAAATATGCTTAAAATTAAATGAAATTAATGAATGAATAAGTATGCAAGTCTTTCAAAGAAATCTCAATATCATGTATGTGTCAGGATAATTCTCCTTACTAACTTAAAAATATTTAAATATTGCTAATAATGTTGTTGGAATTTCCACGGCAACTCAGTATTAATTAATCCTATTTTAATTACTAGTATATTGGCTTCTCTTGAAGTCTAAAGTTTAACCTCTAGTCTGCTTATGTCTATGTCTGTTACGACTTCAAGGTTACCTTTTTAGGAATCATTTAAGCATTCAACTTATTCAATTATTAAGTACAACATATGTCTATGTCAACAACTTAGTAAATTGAA
Organism: Gossypium anomalum; assembly: GCA_025698475.1. NCBI lineage: Eukaryota > Viridiplantae > Streptophyta > Magnoliopsida > Malvales > Malvaceae > Gossypium > Gossypium anomalum. Next base: position 33,971,740 of record CM046958.1, on the reverse strand, counting down.
TAAGCAGAAAAACAAATTAATGTGAGGTAATAGTAATGTTTCTATATTGAAACATTTTAATCACATGAATCCTCGGATTATGAAAGGTAATAAGGTTCTCTCTAATTATTACAAACTTTAACCTAATTCTATCGAATATAGATTAAACATGCACCATTTAGATAGTGTGTCAATTAATTACAATCAGGTTAGGATTTAATAATTAATTTAGTTGCATTCCCTACATTTATAATGCATGAATAACATAGACATAATTTTATTTGAATGTATAAACAGTCGAGGCACATAACATCACTAACAACATAAATAATCTAATCTATGAAAATTAAATTATCAAAAACATTAACTTTAGTTGCAAACATATTTCTTAAATAGAACAACAAGAAATTAAAAGAGTAAAGGGAAACAAATGCAAAGTCATTTTTGGTGGTCTTCTGTAGCACAGCTTCCTTGCTTCTCGTTTGTGCTTCACTCTTTGCTATAGAAATCAAGCCCAAATGCTCCTCCAATGGCCGAATGGGCTGCTCTCAAATCCTTGCACAACTCACTTGGAAAATGGGAAGGGAAAGTAAAGAGAGAAAGATAGATGAATGGGGAATGATGAAATGAGGGAGTGAGGGGTGGTATTCATAGTAGTAGGGGGTATCTTGTATTTGCTAAAAATAGCAAGATAATCCCCTTCCTATGGCTAACCACCTTGAGAAAAGGAATGGGAAAGATGACTTTGCTAAAAATATCTAATCTAAGGCATTTTTCAAGGAGGGAGTTGAACGGTCAATTAACAAAGTTGTTGGGGTTGTTTTGTAATTTTTTTTACAAGTCTAAGGATCCTAAATTAAACGTGAAATGGATAGTTGGGCTACTTGTAGTTGAAATTGGGCTCTTTCCTCCTTAATTGGATGGTTTGGCTTCAAAATTAAGCAACAGGCTTGACTACTTCATTGATCCAATTTTTAGGCTGGGTCAAGAATGTCCATTATCCATAGTTCTAATTAATTTTGGACGTCCCTAGATGATTAATTATCAACCCTCCTTTGCATGGATTTTGCTACAGAAGACTGCTACAACATCGAGCATTGGGCAAGTGAGCTTTGAGGCCAATTTTCCTCTTATTGCACAAAACTACGCCAAATATGCAAAATATGTCAAATTAGCATGTAAATAACAAAAAATGTAAATTTTTTTAATTATTTCTATCTAAGTTATTTTGTATTCATTATTAAAATACACGAAACTTGTATGAATTACTAGTAAAAAGTTGTTGAAAAAGTCTATATAAATTAGAGTTATCACCAAAGCTGTGCCTATACTTGTAATCTCAAATCACAACATAAAAATGATACCCCCAAAAATAAAAGATCCAAGAAGCTTTACAATCTTAATAAAGATTAGGGATCAATACTATAGCAAAGCCCTTTGTGATCTAGGGGCCAATATAAATCTAATACCATTGTAAATTTATCGGAAACTCAGATTTAGGAGTTAAAAAACACATCGATGATGCTATAATTAGTCAATGGATATTTGATGCACGCAAAAGGTGTACTCAAGAATACATTGGTTAAGGTATGGGGATTCATAATCCTCATCGATTTTGTAGTGCTTGATTGTGAGAAAGATCGAGAAATTCCCATTGTGTTAGGTAGGCCATTTCTGGCCACTTCTAAATCGAAATCTCGAATGAAATGAGCTTGTAATAAAGATCGATGACCAGAAGTGTTCAAATGGTAAGTGTTATTTAATTTAATCTCTAACAACCTTGATCAAAGGAATTTCCCTACTTGTGCGAATGTAGGTACACAAAAGATGAGAGAATGAGATAAATGATGAGACTCTAATGGAAGAAGGAGCAAGTGGAAGGGCCAAGATAGGTAAGATCGGCATCTGAAGTCAATGGTAAAATTCAAGGAATTACCAGAAAAGTCTGGTAGTGCAACCTAAATTTTAACCATCGAGCTTAATTTTTAAATATTGTAAACTAATTTGTCCTTAATTTGTTAGATGTAGGATTTATATTTTATTTTATTTTATGTTAAAATTAGTAGGAAACACGTTCTTCATGACAATGGGGGAACTAGACTTTAGTAGGGTGCATGTATGGGTAACCAAGGACTTTTACAAGTCTCAAGGAGGCCAAATCAAATCCATGTCATCACACATCAAGTCCATGACGCGACACAACCCATTTGAGCCCAAGAATACAAAAATTCATCGTTGTGTCACGCCATATCCTACCTATGGTGCGACACACCATTGTTTGAAAGCAAAATCAGGTGGAAAATTGTTGTTGTGTCGTGCCATGCACCCCTGTGGCGCGACACACAAGCCATTTTTAGTAACTTTTCATTCTTGATTCAACGCAATCTTTAGAGATTTTCACCAAGATTGGATGGTGTAAACTCGAAAATATATAGGATTTTTCTAGTAATTTTTACTACCTTTTTACTTAAAATTAATATTAATCTTGAGCATTTGTTAAGTAATTAAGTTAATTTTGCTTAAATGTTAATAATGGACATGAATTTATAAAGTATACGAATTTGTACTTTTTTATATGATTTTGTGCATAAAATTAAAGTATTTCATGTTATTTATTAATATGTTAAATTAACGTATGTAGTGGGACCATAGAGTTGAGTTTATTATAATGTTGCATGGACATGGCTATTATTCTCATGTATTGGACAACAAGACCAAACTTAATGGGTCATCAAGATGCCACCTTGACCCAATAAAAAAGATGATACATGTTGGTTAAGTGTATAAGGTAGTTGGGCCATTAACCGTCCAATTCCAGAGAAGAGAAGCCCAATTCAGCAACCACAATTGGCCAGCCAAGAAAACAATTTTAGGACAATCATTTAAAGGTCCTCATACTTGGAAGAACATTAGAAATCGGCACAAAAGATTTGCTTAAGAAACCGTCCACCCCTTACATGATTCAAGCATGATTTCATGCTCAACTATACTACCTTCTCTTCCACATATCATGACTGACTATAGGAGGGAGAAATCCAAGGGGTTGTTGCTGCTATTTTTAGTAAAATCTCCCACGTACTTTAAGTATAAATATCAAACCTATCTCACCTTTTCACTGATCCCTTACTCATCCCTTCATCCATCATTTTCATAACATTCTTCATTCCCTCTCTTACTTTCTCCATCCACCATGCCTATCATTCAATCTTCCCTTAGTTTTTAGCCAGAAAAAGCCTTGAAGAGATCATCTCTTGGCTGGCCACCTAGAGAAGCCATTAGTAAAGGTGTAATATGATGAGCAAATGAAAAGAACTTCAATCAGAGTTTGCGAGACAGCTTACTTGAAATAGATTTTATTCTTCCCTTACTTGTTGTTTTAAATTAATTGTGTTTGAAATGTGCTTTGTGATCTTAACATCAAGAATGGTAGCTTAAATATGTTTAGCTAGGTTAATTCCATTAAGTCAATGAGATTTTTTTTATTTAGGTTTAAAGTGTTTGTGCCTCAGTCAATCATGTTTTCAATTAAATTCAAGTATGTGTTTCATTCATATGTGATTGAATGCATTGGAATTAGTAGAGTGATCCTAACCAAACGATGGCTAGTGGACACAATAATTGAAAAGTGAATGCTTAATTTAGATCCTACCCCGACTAAATTGAAGATTCATAATAAGTTTAACGAGCTCTATTATCTTGCATAATTTTTAGGTTTATATGATTAAACTATTTCAAACTTAACTTGTCCCTGTTAGTTCACATAAATACTAAGAAACCCTTAGTTTAATAAGATCAGTAAAATGCATGTTTCACTAAGTAAAATATTTTAAAAGGACTTAATTTGGTTTCCAAACTCATGAAAGATTGAGTTGCCATGGAGTGCTTTTCGAACACTGTTAAGCATGATGAAAATGAATTAAGTTTATCAACGTAGTTATCCTAGCCTATTCATGTTATTGATTGTTGAAGTTTTATTTCTACTGCTAAATTCATTCATACATTTAGATTATTTACATACTTAGATTAAAGTTGCATTAGGGATCAATTTTGCATCTTGATAAATTAATCTAGTTTAATCATCATCACTCAAATTATTGTTTTTTATTGCCAAATTGCTAACTTATAATTTTACAAATAATTCATTAACATACATAGTCCCTGTGGAGACGATAACTCATTTACTTACTTATTACTTGAACGACTGTGTACACCTGCAAAAACCGTGTTACAAGTTTTTGGCGCCGTTGATGGGGATTGTTGCCTTAATCATATTTGTGAAGTTAATCTTTTCAATTCGATTTTTATTTCATTTTAATCTAACTTCTAACCTTACTAATTTATTCTTTCTTTTTTGTGATTTATTTTTAGGTGTTTATGAGCATAGATCGAATTATCGATTTATTACCTATAGAACCTAAAATCAAGTGAACTTTTAAACAGAGAAGACATGAGATATCAATTCAATGACAAGCCGAGATGGACCTTGGAAATCAAAATGTTGGACAAGGTAATAGAGCTGATCATGTGCACAATCCAATTCTAATTGCTGATGATAGGGGTCGTGCTATAAGACAATACGTTGTGCCACTGTTCAATAAATTAATCTAGGAATTAGGAGGCCAGATATTGAGGCGCCATAATTCAACTTGAAACTGGTGATGTTTCAAATGCTCCAAATGATGGGCCAATTCAGTGGTATACCCACAGAAGATCCACATCTACACCTACGATTATTCATGGAAGTGAGTGATTCATTTAAAATAGTCGGTGTTATTGAAGACGCATTGAGGTTGAAAATGTTTCCATACTAGTTGTGAGTTTGAGCACAAGCATGGCTTGATTCATTGCCACCAAGTTCAATATCTACTTGGCAAGAATTAACAAAAAGGTTTTTGGTTAAGTATTTTCCATTGAGTAAGAACGCCAAGTTGCGAAATGAGATAACCGATTTTTCACAATTAGATGATGAATCCTTGTACGAGGCGTGGGAAAGCTTCAAGGAGTTACTTTGAAAGTTTCCTCATCATGAGGTTCCACATTGTATCCAGTTGGAAACGTTTTATAACGGTCTCAATGTTCGAACAACATTGATGGTAGATGCTTATTGAATGGTGTGATTTTGTCTAAGTATTATAATGAGGCTTACAAGATCATTGAGAGGATTGATAGCAACAAGTATCAATGGCCAATAGATTGAGCAACTTCAGGAATACAAGTAGCCGGAGTGCATGAAGTGGACGCACTGACATCATTCTCAGCTTAGGTATGTTTTATTTCCTCAAGGTTGAAATAGTTTACAACTAATGGTTCTAATAATTTTACAGCTCAATCACCAAGTCAATATGATGTTGTTTCTTGTGTATATTGTGGGGATGGCCATTCTTTTGAGAATTGCCCTTCAAACCTTGAGTCTATTTGTTATGTAAGGAATCAGTCTCAAAATAAAAGTGGACAAAGACCACAGTCCAACTTTTAAAATCCTTCATGGCGTAATCATCCAAATTTTTCTTGGAGTAACCAAGGAAATGGACCGAACAACACCTACATGCAGCATAAACCCAATCAATCTCAAGGGTTCAATTAACAAGCTTTAAAACCAACTCAAGCTGAATCATCAAATAGTTTGGAGGACTTTTTTAAAGTGTACATGGAAAAAAATGACGTCTTAATCCAAAGTCAAGCAGCAACACTAAAAAATCTTGAGAACGAGATAGGTCATTAGCTACTGAGCTTCATAATAGACCACAAGGAGTCTTCCTGAGCGATACAGAAAATCCAAGGAATTTTGGTAAGGAACATTGTAAGGTAGTTGCGTTACGAAGTGGTAAGATTTTGGAACCCAAGGAGGTTGTGATTGAAGATGAGCCTATTGAGACGAACAAAAGTCAGCCAACAGTTTAAGTTCCTACACTAGAAAAGCCAGATGCTGAGAAATCTAATGAGGTAAAATCTAAACTAGTGCATTTTGATAAGCTAACACCTTCATTTGCAAATTTGCCTTCTTAGAAAAATTTTCTGATTCAACTTATAGTTCCATCACCTCTATATCCTCAAATACCCCAGTAACATAAGTAGAAACAGGATTAAGAAGTTCTTAGATGTTCTAAAGCAAATTCACATAAACATCCCGTTGGTAGAGGCACTAAAGCAAGAGCCCAACTATGTGAAGTTTATGAAGGATATTTTATCTAAGAAGAAAATACTTAGCAAGTATGAGACGGTAGCCTTAACGAAGGAGTGCAGTGCATTCCTACAGAGTAAGCTACCTTAGAAACTGAAGGACCCTGGAAGATTTACTATACCCAGTAATATCGGAGAATCTTTCTGCGGTAAAGCTTTGTGCGGCTTAGGAGCAAGCATCAACTTGATGCCCAAATCTATTTTCAAGCTGTTGGGAATATGTAACACCCCTAACCCCTCTTCGTCATCACATTAGGGTCATGGGCGTTACTAACCAATCACAACATTTAATTACATCATAAGTAAAATTGCAAGCTGACTATTTACATGACAACATGCAGGGAGCAATACATGCTAATTTAATATTTCCATAATAATATTTTATACAATCAAATAATGAGTCATGCTAGGCAATGCTAAACTTAGTCTTCCACCGTTTACACTTTTCTCACCATTTATCCCCTCTTGAAAGCTAGAAGTTGGATACATAACAAGACGATTCCAATTATTAGCATCAGAGTATCAAACCATACTCTGACTACTACCTTCGGTGATATTAGTAGAATGACCTACTTCACCTAGTTCAGGTTTGCTATTACATTCAAAATCAGAGTAAAATACCCTTACGGTCCTTATGCGAGTCTACAGGACACTAAAAATAGTCTAAAAACAAACAGAGGCTAATTTGAAATAATTCTTGAAGTTTAGGGTAAATTTTAAGAATACCTAAAAATAGGGGTCACACAGTCGTGTGGCTAGGTCGTGTGGAACACCCTAGACCATGTAGCTTTCAAAGTTGGGACACATGATTGTGTCTTAGCCCGTGCAACTCACTGACTTGCGACACACAGTCGTGTCCCAGCTCGTGTCTCTACCCATGTGGGAACTACACTTATGCTATTTTACAACACGTTCAGGGCACACGCCCGTGTGTGTCACACGACCGTGTATAGTCAAATGTACTTTAAAACTCAAGTTTACCAAAATTTGTTTACTTGGACATTACGCAACCAAATCACTGATCATTTAACATATTTGAAACATGATTAAACATGCTCAAAACAAGCAAAACAACCATCCTAAGTGCCTAACCATTATACCCTCATTGGTACCACATTTTATATCTTCAAACAATTTGACAAAGCATCAACCATTCATAACTTTCGTTCATACCAAATTTTCCAAAATTGAACTAAAATTTAGCTACTTAGGCTACCAAGCTTTCAGCTAAACACATACCAAAACATTAAGCTAAGCTATCATACCAAACATAGACTCAACCACAACCATATATACAAATAACCATTATTTCACTAGAAAACCAAGATCATCACATTATAAACAACATCAACCAAAAGACCACCTAGGTACATGCCATTATGAAATAGAACATCACCACACTTGAGTCTACGATTTATTTTTGGATGTTGAATTTACGGCAAACCGAAAGGTACCTAACCTGCGAACGAAAAAAAAATTGCTCGCTGAGTAAAACTCAGTGGTATTTCTATAATCCAAATGGTTTAACTTAGTATAAGTAATTGAAATGTAAACATGAAAATTGTAATGTTATGAACATAAGTTTTAAATCAATAATATAAATTTACTCATTCTCTATTCTCATCCACAAGGTTTCACATGTTTTAGTACATAACAATGACACTCCATATAACATTTGATAATTCAACTCATGCAATGGCGTGATTCATCTCTTTGTTTATAACACCCGAAAATCTAAGTATTTATTTTTGTATGTTGTGTTGTATAAATACACGCCTGCCTCAATGGTTGAGTGTCCTGAGAAGTGTTGAAGAAGTCCTGAGTTTAAGCCTTGGCTTGTATAAAATTTTTGTTTTTACTTGAATAAACACTGTCTCTAGTTAGTAGGCTTTTTAAAATAAATTTGGGTAAAACATGTCATAAAATGCCTGCTAGTCTAGGGGATAGAGGCGTGTGGAGTGTTCCATAGGGTCTGAGGTTAGAGACTTGGAGATGCGAAAGGAGTGCTTTATTTTACTACCTTGTCATGTGGGTAGTAGAAGTTAATCGAAACACTACTGAGTGGAGTGGTGTTTGAATGGGCAGTTGATGAGATAATGGTGGAGTGATTTTAGAAGTATTATGTGGGATTTGAAGTGAAGGAGTTGTAGCTGTGTAACACCCCAAAAATTTCGAAATCCTAAATTTTTTTTCCGATTATGATAAAAAAATGTGTGCTTAGTATTCTCTGTTAAGTGTTAATTATGTGATAGTAGGTCTCGGTTAGTTTTAGAGTTGGAACTAAGAAGTGAAAGAAATTATAGTTTAATTATTAAAAGAACACTGATGGCAAGTAGGTGGGCTTTTGAATAAATGAAGGAAGAATTGGACAGAAAAGAGCTTGCTGGCCCAGTGGATAAGTGGCGTGTTGCTAGTGTCAGAGGTCTGGGGTTCGAATCCCTCCTTGCTTAAAAGGGGGATTTATTATTGCTTGAAAGATGGACAGAGGTGGCGTTGGATATGAACTCTGTAAGGAGTGATAAGAGAAGAAATTTGATGAGGGGGTTAAGGAGTTATCAGGGAGAAAAACTAGGAGATTAGGAGTGAAGAAGTGGTGGAGCCGAATTGGGAACTTGGGCATGGGAAATTCGACTATAGAGGCTATATATAGGTGCCGAATGTGAGGTTGCAGGCTAATGCCGAATTCTCCTTCACCTTGTTGCCAGAAACCCTTTTTTCTCTTCAAGATCCAAAAGTCAAAAACCCTTGATCTTCTTTCCTTCTCTTTGTGTCGATTTTCCCTTCTTCCTTTACTCAATTCTCTTTGATTCACTTTTAGTCTAGCTAAATTCTTCTCTTTTCCTTTGGTGCTGAATAACCCCTTTTTTCCATGCAAATAGCAAGGGCCAAACACCTCTTGGTCGAATACCTTTGGAGCTGCCACTACTCTTTTTAATCGGTCAGTCTTAATGTAAGTGTTTTGGTTCTTCCAATCGATTTTTCTAAGTATCGAATACGCTATTCCCCACTTCTTCTAATCGGTTTTGGTAGGAATAGTATCGAATTCCAGTCTTTTGGATCCCTGCCGATTTGCTCCTCAGGTGAGAGAATTTGGTAAGTGTTCTTAATTTGATAATCATTTGATAAGGGTTGGCCGAATAGGCTTTAGTGAAAAGGGTGACATATGTTGGATACAAATCACCCATTATGTTTTAACGATAAAGGTTAATGCAGATATGAGAAGTATATGTGATTAGTGTTCAAAGGAAAAGTTATTAAGGCTTGGCGTTTCAGGTAAAGTTAAGGTGAGACTTCGGCTTTTGGGTAAAGTATTCGATAGGTTTATGTAATTAATCATTGAGTGATATCGGTTGTAGGTTCGTGGAAAGGGGGATCGTAGTACGCTTTATTACTGGGTGTGTACATACACTGCACACACAAGTAGATCGGCAAAAGCTGAAATGCCAAAATGTCGAAATACCGAAATACCGAAATGTCGAAATGCTGAAATGCCGAAAAGCTAAAAGTTTAGCTACGGTAGTCTTGCGAGTGCACGAACACTAATAAGGGGGAAACCGATAGGTTGTCTGAGGCCCCATAGGGGATTCCATGGACTTGGGCTGTGAATTGGCCAATCGGACCAGAATGGGCTAAACGGGCAGATGGGCTATTGGGCCCATAATAAGCAAAAATTGATAATTGATGCTATGTGATGGAAAAATTGTATGTGAGCATGACTGTAAATGTGATTTGGCCTAATGGCCATAGGAATATGATTTGGGCCTAATGGGCCACATAAATGTGATTGGGCCTAATGGGCCATATGAAAGAGATTGGGCCTAGTGGGCCATTTACAGGTATATGGATTTGTCTGGGCTTCGTAAGAGGTTTTAGGCCTAGTATGTGATGACTGCATAAAACTTAATTAATTTATTGAGACCGTGGACAAGTCATAGGGTTAAGGTGTGGCAACGGGTATATGCATGTCTAGGATTGGATCTAGGGAGAGCTTGGTACTTAAGCGGTCTTAATGACTCACCTCCTCGTCTTTGGAATCCTACCTGGTGTATAGTATTCGTTCATCTTAGCCCACGAATTTGTTAGCGGGCCAAGGTAAGTAAAAACCTGTAATAAAAGAAAATTATCGAAATGCCCTTAAGGGCAAAAATGACAAGAATACCCCTATGTGTTGAGTGTAAGATTTATGATTGCTACATGCATATTTGCTGCATTCATATGATATCCTGTTTAGGTTGCATATGGGTTGGGATTTATGGAACAAAAGAAGTATATGAGGGTCGCATGGTTGCTTGACAACCGTGGATCCACCGACGGTTTTTAAGCCCAATATGTGATTGGCAGCTTGCTGCAACGAAGGTAGTTCCGCAATCGGGCTACAATTGATGTGTATCTGTTGGGTGGGTTGATATTTATATCCCTATAGGATGTGTATCGGGGGACGGAGCAGAAGTGTACCGGTTGGATTATTGGGGTGGGTTGCACTATATTGCATTGCATGTATGTTGTATGGTGATTAATGAATGCTTGTTTCTCGTCGAGGGTTGTACACACTGAGTTTTCATAAACTCACCCCCTCTTTTATTTTTCTCAGGTGATGCTCAGTAACAGGTTCGATATTTGGAGGGACTCTGAGGTGGTCGGCTAGCAAGACAACTTAAACTTGTTTTTCTTTTAAAACATATAAGTTTCTTAAGTGATTTTCAGTTTGGATTGTAATAAGGCCTTCCCTTTTGATTATTTGGATTATTATTGTTATGTGTTGTAATAATGAGAAGTTGAACAAAGATTTCTAAATCATAATATGTTTTCTACGTTTCCGCAACTAAATTTTTAAATGATAAGTTTTCTTAAGTCAAATAATTTAAACAAAGCTTTCGCAACTGAAAAGAGATTTTACAAAGTAATTGAGCTTTTCATTCTAAGGAAGGATTTTTAATGAAAACAAGGTTTTCACTAAAACACTTCAATGTGACACACTGGATTCGGCCATAACATCCGGGCTGAGTTTGGGGTGTTACAAGCTGAATTGGTACTTTAACCACTCAGGAATTTCGGCTGTAGGAAAGTTTTCTTTGCTCTTCTCATTTTCGGCTTCTAACAAATGGTTTCAGGTTTTTTCACTCATTTTCTTGGTAGCCGAATTCTGCTAAGGGATTTTACAGGTACTTTCCATTTTGTTCATTTTCGATTTTGCTCCTTAAGTTCAGTACCCTATTGACCATTTGTGCTTTTCTTCCTTACCTCTTAGCAATAACATTTTCTTTTTCTTCTTGCCTTGTTGTTCTCCTTCTTTGTCTCTCTCAATCGGTTACTTCTTGACCCATTTCCCTTCTTTTCTCGCTCTCTAATTTGGTTGTCTTTGACCAAATTCCACCCTTTTCTTTTACCCCCACTGGGCCGATCTTCTTTCCATTACTTTCTATCAATTTTGGGGTTAGTTATAAGTTCCAGTTTGGTGTTTCGGTAAGACTAACTCTTGGCTTGGTTCAAACTATTCTTTCAATTAGGCGTTAACAGGAGATTGGCTGATTTTCAAGTGGTAACCGAAGGCTTGTATGATTGATTATGACATCAAGGTAAGGGGGTTATCGATTGAATGATTTTAGAGTAATATAATAGTTTTATTTTGGTACTGATTTATTAAGTGTTTACCTTTGTTTTGTTGGTGCACAAAAGCTTATCAAAGGAGAGGGAAAATATCCTTTGTTGGCGTTAGGGTAGACAGATCTCCTTTCGTGGCTTGCTCGAAGGGTTTAAAGGTGCGAGTAGTTTCTTCTCTCAGCAAATAGAAGCAAGGTGTGTAGCCACACTGCCATCTTCGTAAATTGGCAAAAGCCAAAATAAGGGATCGTCATCACTACACAAGCGCGCGCTCGCTCATGTGGTAATTCGAACACCCAAACGTGGGCGTAAGATCGTTAAGGCTGGCCATGAGCAACTTCACAGTCTAAGGCTAAGATGGGCCATGATGGGCCGAAATAGGTCGTGTGAGCCCCACACGGGAAAACTAGACGGATGTGTGGAGATTATTAGGCCAGACTGTGCAGCTCACATGGCCAAGGCCATTTTTGGGTTGAGTTGGCCACACAGGCGTGTGGGCTTACATGGGCCCACATTATGGACATTGGGCCCATTTTCACTAATTGACTATTAAGGTTGCACAGGTTTCCTGAGACGACTGTGGACCTACTATTGGGTCGGTAAGTATACCCATACCCCAATTTGATAAAATGACTATTATACCCCTATGAGGTAAAATGACTGATATGCCCTATGATATGTATGATTGTAAGTAAGCATGATATTTTTGCATACATGTATGATATTATGACATGACATATTGCATGGGGATAGGTTTATTATATTTGGAGGAAGTGTACTGTACTAGCAGATCTGCTGCAAACTCTGTTTAGTGCTGTAACCGGTGCTATTTTTGGTGTGTAGGGATGGGTAGGTTGATTTTATCCCCACATGGTGTGTAGGGCTGGACGGAGTGGTGTGTAGAGGCTGGTTCAGTAAGATTTCTGATTGCATATCTGTACTATGACCACTACTAAATTGGGCTAAGACCCACACTGATACTGATACTGTAATGGGCTAAGGCCCTAACTTATACTGGTTTGTTACTGAAACGGGCTTAGGCCCAGACTATAATTGCCTTCTGTATGACTGACTGTTGTTAAGGGATTACACACTAAGTTTTCTTAAACTCACTCTTCTGCTTTTCTGCACAGGTAATCCTTAAGCAGATCGGTGCTGCGAGGGACTCGATGGGGGCCACACAACCGCATTTGCTTTTATCTTTAACTTTTAATTTATAAGTAATTTAAATTGGGTATTTGTTTTGTAATAAGGCCTCTTAAAGTTTTTATTTCAATTTGGGATTTATTTACTTGATTCATATCTGTTAGTAGTAGGTCGCAGATTTTCAAAAAGATAAATGTTTTTCAAAACACCACGTTTACGCAACATATTTTAAAAGCTTCCACAACAAACATTTCTTTTAAGTGTAATAACAATCTAATATGATAAACATTTAGCTAAACGACTTGAGTTTTAACAAAGAGCAAGATATCCTAAATTTTTGATAAGATCACAAAGAGGATTTAATATAGAATGGATTTGTCAATGGAATTATCTTTTTCGAAAAACACTTCAATGTGACATCGCAGATTCAACCATAACGTTTAGGCTGGGTTTGGGATGTTACATTGTTCAATACATGAACTCATTTCAATATTCACAACTCATTTCATCATTTCATGTTCCATTTCCCATTCCATATCCATTTCTCTTTCTTGTCATCTCAATATCGAACACATAAATGTTATTTTCCCAGACGGATACACGAATCTAACCAACACACCAGTTTAGCACTCAATGCCTCATTGGAAAAACCTGAAGTAATAACTGCGCCCATCTCTATATAAGTCGACACCCAGTGTTTCATCGGTTAAACCGAAGCAAATTGGCACCTAGTGCCTCATCGACTCGAGGTCGAAGAAATTCCTGAACACTTCCTATCCTATGGCATGCCATCTATATTCAACTTAACCCAAAACAGTTAATAGGGCTACATTTCACTTTCAAATACATCCAATGTCCAAATCTCATATATGTACATTATAACATATATACATATATTCAATTCAATATGCAAATAAGCAACACATTTCATGATATACAAAATTAGTCCACTTAAATCAATTATGGAATCAATTCAGTCCAAAGTACAAAAGTTTTAACCTCAATACTTACCATACATAACAATTCAATATGCAACAATGTATAACTTAGTCCGGATTATAGAAACACAAACTGTATATTCTGAGCTACTCGAAGTCGACTTTATCTTTCCCCTTCTTACTCGAGGATTTTCAAATGATGTTTTCTGTAATAGCCCTAATTTGACCCTGGTCGGAAAGTGGTTTCGGGACCACAAAATCGAGTCACAAAATTATATAAATTCTCTTTTCTATGTTTATTATATGTAAAGTTTCATGTGTGAAAGTGTCGTGTCTTAATTTTGTCATTTGAATGTGGAATTATTAAAAAGGATTTATGTGAGAAACTTGAAAATGTGATAGGTTAATTTGTAGTGGCCCAATATTGTATGGTTTAAAATATGGGGACTTGCATGTTAAATATCCCTTCCTTAAGTTAGTGGACGGCAAGGTTAGTGGATGATTGACATTTTATGCCTTTTATATTAATAAATTAAATGTTAAATGAATAAAGAAAATGAAATATGAACTTATATTAAAAGAAATGGGTGATAAAAACAAAGTTGGTTCATCTTTTCTTCTTCCATTGCCGTACCTAAGGAAAGAAAAGAAGAAATTCAAGTTAAGGCATTTGGTCACCTTTAAGTGGATTAAGGTATGTTAATGCTCTTTCATAAAAAAAAAAATCTTCGTATATTTGGAGTGGTCATCAAGTATAGAAGCTAGCTCATGGCAAATGTTTTTGTAAATTTATGAAGATGACATTCGGTCATGGATGTTTGAATTTCTTTGATGTTATTTTTGATGCTTTAGTGTATTAAGGGTTGATTATAGATGAGTTGAGCTTGGTAAAATTGAATAGTTGTGGATGTTTTAGAATTGGCCTAAGTGTTTTAGTCATTAATATATATATATATATATATATATTGCCGAATGTATGCTTAAGGAATTGGTTAAGTACATTGTTGTTAAATACTAGTTGTTTTTGTATAATTGTTGCCTAGCTACTAAATGAACTTAGGGTATTATGGATAAGTTTAAGAGTGGCATAATTGAAATGAAGTTGCTTGTGCCAAATGTGATGAAATTGTCAAGAAATAAATTTGATTAAATGAGATTCGGTTAATTGGTGGGTGTATAGAAAAATTGAAGGCTAATTTGATTAACTCTCTAATGGTCAAATGTGTTAAACCTTAAAGCATGATTTAGTTTAACCAAGGGAGAACTTGTATATTTGTAGGAAGGCATGTTTGAACGTATATTGATAATTGATTTTGAAGGTTCGGCTTTATGCCTTGATGATTGGTTTTGAAGTATATGATGTCTTGGTATAAATATGTGTGCATTCGGTTTCTTTCATAACATGCATTTAAAGTGTCCTTTGGATGCAATTGCTTATGCACTTGAGGGTATGTGTTAATTTTCTTTATAGCAAATTTGGATAAGAAGCTAACTAATAATATGCTAAGGTAGTCATGTGGATAATCGGCTTTGTGAATATTATTAAAGGTGTAATTAGTTATATGCATAGGTCATCGGTAAAATTGACCACATAACTAGTATATGTATATAAGGCGACATGGTGATACCTAGGTAAATGTATTTGGGATGGTTTTAATGAAATACCGAATGTGTGCAGATGTATCGAGGTGTTGCCTTATGTATTGATAAAATTTACCTTGTTGTTTTTAATGATATAACAAGGTGATTAAAATAGTTTAAATTTTGTTAATTAAGCTCAAGAGCATAGAGGGGCAATTTTGGATAAAGAGAAAGTAAACGAATAGCCGTGGATATCTAGTCGTCGACCGCTTCCGAGGTAAGTTTTAAGTGATTCAACGTTGAGTAAATTCAATCATAATAGGACACAATGAGTTGATTTAATAAGATATGATGTGGCCATGATATGTCTTAAACTCAAACGGTAAGTTCATAAGTATTTAGACTTGGAAATTTAAGAGCAAATTGTAATAATTTGCTTTGGACAGCTGCAGTAATGTGACTTTAGAAAATCACTATAAATTGTTGGTGTGGAATCATAGGCTGAATAAAATATGTAATCAAAGCTTAATTAGTCTAGTTTCTTATAAAAGAGACACTGTAAGCAAAGAAATTTCCTATAAAGAGATATTTACAGCTGTGTGGGACAGTGTCAGAATGACTCCGAAATCCCCTGTTCTGTTTTTAGAAAATCATTATAAATTGCACAAAAATCATTATAAGATAAAATTTATATGCTTAGACTCCTTAATGAGTCTAGTTTCAAATGAAATCAAATAGAACACATTTTGAATTCTGCACAATTGGAAATTTGATTCGTATTGAAGAGTGGTCAGATTAGTCAAACAGTGAAATAGGGGAAACTTTAAGAAAAATCTGGTATTGATTGGCCAAACCAAAAATTCTGAAAATTTTATGGATGGAAGATATATGAGTCTATATTCCGGGAAAATTTACGGCAATTGATTTGGAGTTTTTTAGCTCCATTTATAAATAATTTAGTGACTATTGCTCAGGAAAACAGCTTGTAGTGAAAATGTGATTTTGTTGTAAACATGGATAAAACTTGTTTTAGTTGCTCATAAGCTATTGATTAAACCATACGTGAAATCTAAAGCGTGATAATGTAAAGTGATATATGAGTGTTAGATGGATCTTTGATATTAAAATTTGTGAAATTGTAAGTTTATAAGTATTCGAATATGAAATGATAGTATGACGTGAAATTGAATTATTCATTGGAAAATGATAGATGTAAATTCGGCCAAGACAAAGTGTATACATGATAGTATATGTGGTATGTGAAGTATATTTGGATAATTGTGATGTGAATACATGAAAATTTATATTTCGATTTAGGATTTTACGTGATGAATGTGAATGTGTATATATGAGATAAGGCCGAATGGCCAATGTGATGAATGTGAACATGCATATATGTGATAAGGCCGAATGGCCAATGTGATGAATGTGAACATGCATATATGGGATAAGGCCGAATGGCCAATGTGATGAACGTGAAAGTGTATATATGTGGCGAAGCCGAATGGCTAATGCGAAACGTGTATGAGACGGATATGTGGTAAAGCCAAATGGCTAACGTATAGATATGTATGAGATTTGTATATATATATATATATATATATATATATATATACGTTGGGGCCAAATGACAGACGGTGAGGGTGTGTTTTATTAGGTATTTGATGAGGTAAATGAATTACAAATATGATAGTCGATGTGAATGTTGTAACATGTGAATGAATATGCATGAAACTCTATGATGTAAACCCGGGATTTAAGACCAGATGACCATATGTGGTGACTATGTCTGGGTTAAGACCCGCTAACTTCGTGTGAGGATTTCATCTGAGCTAAAGGTCTCGCCGATAATCCGAGTAGAGGTTAAAGCTATAAGACTTCGCAATAAGAATTTTCTTATAGATATATTCAATGCGAAAGGTTAAACAGGTATGTACTCCAAGTTTATATGTGAGCTTGATTTGAACTAAATCATAAGGTAGTTATGAGATGCATATGTGAGCAATCTATGATAGTATTCCTATGATTATGTGACATCGGATCAGTGTGAGGGGTTATGTGAAATTATACAATATATCTATGTCACATGGGCTCACTTTTATGTGAAAGTATATCCGCCTATTATATATATGATGAGATGGGCATATTCGGTAAAGGGATGGTATGCCCGAAGGAAGAGTGAAATAAAAATACGAACAACTATGCTATAATTTGATTGTTATCTGTTGACACTGCTTAAAACTTACTAAGCATTGTAATGCTTACTCCGTTTACTTTGTTTCCTCTGTTTTATAGATCTCATCTGGAAGCTACAGGCTCGGGGATCGTCAGCAACTAGTCACACTATCACTATCCACTGCTTGGTACTGCTATGGTTTGGATTATCTTATGGCATGTATAGAATAGACTAGTGGCGGAAGAATATTTTTGGTTAATGTATATAAGCCATGCGAAAATGGCATCTTTTGAATGTTTACTTAGAGAAGTTTAAATTTTATCTCTGGCTGTGCTTAGTACTCATTTAAATGAATGATCTTCATTTCAAGAAAAAGTTCAAAATTTTACTGTTCTGACATGAGTTACAAGTCTGGTAATGCCCCTTACCTATTCTGGCGACGGTCTCGGGATAGGGGTGTTACATTTTATTGGTATCAGAGCTACGGTTTAGTCGATTCTAGGACTAATGTAGCACACGTGAGTCTATTTATACATGCCATAAAGTGATAAAATGATAGTGTGATGATTTTTGACTATTAAAATGTGTTTGTTGTATTGCAATGAATTTTGATCCCGGTCGAGCTATAGCAAGCTTCTGACTATGAGAATTTACAATATGACTTCACGTAGATTGCTTAAATTATTAAGTTAATACGGTACGTATCATGTACTCGCATTTGAATTTTGATTTGGATTGAATTATAAGAGTATAAGTGATGCAATTTTGAAAGAGTGTGCGACTATAAATGTGATCTTTGTATGTGGCTATGGAACTGAAAGTTGAATGGTCGATAAGCATGATGTGTTTATATTCAAGTAATGTAAATGATATACTAAGGTGTATTGTTATATATGTATATGTACATGAGAATTGAGAGTGATATATCCGGGCTAGGTCTCGAAGAGCATTTGTGCTAGAGTTATATCCGGGCTAAATCCCGAAGGGCATTCGTGCCGGTGTCATATCCGGGCTAAGTCCCGAAGGGCATTCGTGCCGGTGTCATATCCGGGCTAAATCCTGAAGAGCATTCGTGCTGGTGTTATATCCGGGCTAAGTCCCGAAGAGCATTCATGCTGGTGTTATATCCGGGCTAAGTCCCGAAGAGCATTTGTGCTGGTGTTACATCCGGGCTAAGTCCTGAAGGGCATTCATGCCGGTGATGTGTTATCAGGCCTTCATGCCTAGCAGGCTTAATGCCGGTGATTCGAGCAAAGTTTAAGTGTTCATTACTATACGAATTCAAAGTTAAACGAAAGGACACATTTAAAGTATACTTATATGATGTTTTATAGACTTGGTTAAGTTATTTCAGTGTGTAATAACGAATGAATATAGGCACTATGTGTGCGAATGAATTGAGGCACTGTGTGTGCGAATTCTTTAACCGAGCACTATGTGTGCGCGATTGGTTAGTGGCACTGTGTGTGCGAATTCTTTAACCGAGCACTATGTGTGCGCGATCGGTTAGTGGCACTGTGTGTGCGAATTCTTTAACCAAGCACTATGTGTGCGAGATCGGTCAGTGGGCACTGTGTGTGCGGATTTCGTTTCATGTAAGATCTCGTCTAAGACGACGGCATTGATTTGTGATAGTGTGTAAGACCGTGTTTAGTACACTGGCATCACTTGTGTTAAGCTTTATGCCTATTCGACTGTATACGGGTAACTTTAAATATGATTGGATGTATTGAATGAACTAAATGTTCAGGTACGTGGAAGTTGATCTTCATTTGGAAATAAGTTAAGTTGAATATTTAGATGTGATAATGTTATAAAATATATTCATTAGGATGTTTAAGAACATGTATACTTTCGGCCATGTTACGGCTTATATATATATATATATGAATGAAAATGTGGGTTATGAATATCTGAGTTGATGTTATGTATTTGTTTTAAAACAAGAGGACGTTATCCTAACGTAGTCGCTAGTAAGATTTTAGGGGACGAAAATCCCTAAAGAGGGGAGAGTTGTAATAGCCCTAATTTGACCCTGGTCGGAAAGTGGTTTCGGGACCACAAAATCGAGTCACAAAATTATATAAATTCTCTTTTCTATGTTTATTATATGTAAAGTTTCATGTGTGAAAGTGTCGTGTCTTAATTTTGTCATTTGAATGTGGAATTATTAAAAGGATTTATGTGAGAAACTTGAAAATGTGATAGGTTAATTTGTAGTGGCCCAATATTGTATGGTTTAAAATATGGGGACTTGCATGTTAAATATCCCTTCCTTAAGTTAGTGGACGGCAAGGTTAGTGGATGGTTGACATTTTATGCCTTTTATATTAATAAATTAAATGTTAAATGAATAAAGAAAATGAAATATGAACTTATATTAAAAGAAATGGGTGATAAAAACAAAGTTGGTTCATCTTTTCTTCTTCCATTGCCGTACCTAAGGAAAGAAAAGAAGAAATTCAAGTTAAGGCATTTGGTCACCTTTAAGTGGATTAAGGTATGTTAATGCTCTTTCATAAAAAAAAAAATCTTTGTATATTTGGAGTGGTCATCAAGTATAGAAGCTAGCTCATGGCAAATGTTTTTGTAAATTTATGAAGATGACATTCGGTCATGGATGTTTGAATTTCTTTGATGTTATTTTTGATGCTTTAGTGTATTAAGGGTTGATTATAGATGAGTTGAGCTTGGTAAAATTGAATAGTTGTGGATGTTTTAGAATTGGCCTAAGTGTTTTAGTCATTAATATATATATATATATTGCCGAATGTATGCTTAAGGAATTGGTTAAGTACATTGTTGTTAAATACTAGTTGTTTTTGTATAATTGTT
The DNA here is from genome assembly GCA_025698475.1 of Gossypium anomalum. Lineage (NCBI taxonomy): Eukaryota > Viridiplantae > Streptophyta > Magnoliopsida > Malvales > Malvaceae > Gossypium > Gossypium anomalum. The sequence continues at coordinate 33,951,304 of CM046958.1, read as the reverse complement.
GCCTAGCTACTAAATGAACTTAGGGTATTATGGATAAGTTTAAGAGTGGCATAATTGAAATGAAGTTTCTTGTGCCGAATGTGATGAAATTGTCAAGAAATAAATTTGATTAAATGAGATTCGGTTAATTGGTGGGTGTATAGAAAAATTGAAGGCTAATTTGATTAACTCTTTAATGGTCAAATGTGTTAAACCTTAAAGCATGATTTAGTTTAACCAAGGGAGAACTTGTATATTTGTAGGAAGGCATGTTTGAACGTATATTGATAATTGATTTTGAAGGTTCGGCTTTATGCCTTGATGGTTGGTTTTGAAGTATATGATGTCTTGGTATAAATATATGTGCATTCGGTTACTTTCATAACATGCATTTAAAGTGTCCTTTGGATGCAATTGCTTATGCACTTGAGGGTATGAGTTAATTTTCTTTAAAGCAAATTTGGATAAGAAGCTAACTAATAATATGCTAAGGTAGTCATGTGGATAATCGGCTTTGTGAATATTATTAAAGGTGTAATTAGTTATATGCATAGGTCATCGGTAAAATTGACCACATAACTGGTATATGTATATAAGGCGACATGGTGATACCTAGGTAAATGTATTTGGGATGGTTTTAATGAAATACCGAAATGTGCAGATGATGTATCGAGGTGTTGCCTTATGTATTGATAAAATTTACCTTGTTGTTTTTAATGATATAACAAGGTGATTAAAATAGTTTAAATTTTGTTAATTAAGCTCAAGAGCATAGAGGGGCAATTTTGGATAAAGAGAAAGTAAACGAATAGCCGTGGATATCTAGTCGTCGACCGCTTCCGAGGTAAGTTTTAAGTGATTCAACGTTGAGTAAATTCAATCATAATAGGACATAATGAGTTGATTTAATAAGATATGATGTGGCCATGATATGTCTTAAACTCAAACGGTAAGTTCATAAGTATTTAGACTTGGAAATTTAAGAGCAAATTGTAATAATTTGCTTTGGACAGCTGCAGTAATGTGACTTTAGAAAATCACTATAAATTGTTGGTGTGGAATCATAGGCTGAATAAAATATGTAATCAAAGCTTAATTAGTCTAGTTTCTTATAAAAGAGACAGTGTAAGCAAAGAAATTTCCTATAAAGAGATATTTACAGTTGTGTGGGACAGTGTCAGAATGACTCCGAAATCCCCTGTTCTGTTTTTAGAAAATCATTATAAATTGCACAAAAATTGTTATAAGATAAAATTTATATGCTTAGACTCCTTAATGAGTCTAGTTTCAAATTAAATCAAATAGAACACATTTTGAATTCTGCACAATGAGAAAGTTGATTCGTATTGAAGAGTGGTCAGATTAGTCAAACAGTGAAACAGGGGAAACTTTAAGAAAATTCTGGTATTGATTGGCCAAACAAAAAATTCTGAAAATTTTATGGATGGAAGATATATGAGTCTATATTCAACGAAAATTTACGGCAATTGATTTGGAGTTTTGTAGCTCTAGTTATAAATAATTTAGTGACTATTGCTCAGGAAAACAGCTTGTAGTGAAAATGTGATTTTGTTGTAAACATGGATAAAACTTGTTTTAGTTGCTCATAAGCTATTGATTAAACCATACGTGAAATCTAAAGCGTGATAATGTAAAGTGATATATGAGTGTTAGATGGATCTTTGATATTAAAATTTGTGAAATTGTAAGTTTATAAGTATTCGAATATGAAATGATAGTATGACGTGAAATTGAATTATTCATTGGAAAATGATAGATGTAAATTCGGCCAAGACAAAGTGTATACATGATAGTATATGTGGTATGTGAAGTATATTTGGATAATTGTGATGTGAATACATGAAAATTTATATTTCGATTTAGGATTTTACGTGATGAATGTGAATGTGTATATATGAGATAAGGCCGAATGGCCAATGTGATGAATGTGAACATGCATATATGTGATAAGGCCGAATGGCCAATGTGATGAACGTGAAAGTGTATATATGTGGCGGCTTCGAATGGCTAATGCGAAACGTGTATGAGACGGATATGTGGTAAAGCCAAATGGCTAACGTATAGATATGTATGAGATTTGTATATATATATATATATATATATATATATACGTTGTGGCCAAATGACAGACGATGGAGGGTGTGTTTTATTAGGTATTTGATGAGGTAAATGAATTACAAATATGATAGTCGATGTGAATGTTGTAACATGTGAATAAATATGCATGAAACTCTATGATGTAAACCCGGGATTTAAGACCAGATGACCATAGGTGGTGACTATGTCTGGGTTAAGACCCGCTAACTTCGTGTGAGGATTTCATCTGAGCTAAAGGTCTCGCCGATAATCCGAGTAGAGGTTAAAGCTATAAGACTTCATAATAAGAATTTTCTTATAGATATATTCAATGCGAAAGGTTAAGCAGTATGTACTCCAAGTTTATATGTGAGCTTGATTTGAACTAAATCATAAGGTAGTTATGAGATGCATATGTGAGCAATCTATGAGACTATTCCTATGATTATGTGACATCGGATCAGTGTGAGGGGTTATGTGAAATTATACAATATATCTATGTCACATGGGCTCACTTTTATGTGAAAGTTTATCCGCCTATTATATATATGATGAGATGGGCATATTCGGTAAAGGGATGGTATGCCCAGAAGGAAGAGTGAAATAAAAATACGAACAACTATGCTATAATTTGATTGTTATCTGTTGACACTGCTTAAAACTTACTAAGCATTGTAATGCTTACTCCGTTTACTTTGTTTCCTCTGTTTTATAGATCTCATCTGGAAGCTACAGGCTCGGGGATCGTCAGCAACTAGTCACACTATCACTATCCACTGCTTGGTACTGCTATGGTTTGGATTATCTTATGGCATGTATAGAATAGACTAGTGGCAGAAGAATATTTTTGGTTAATGTATATAAGCCATGCGAAAATGGCATCTTTTGAATGTTTACTTAGAGAAGTTTAAATTTTATCCACGGTTGTGTGCTTAGTACTCATTTAAATGAATGATCTTCATTTCAAGAAAAAGTTCAAAATTTTACTGTTCTGACATGAGTTACAAGTCTGGTAATGCCCCTTACCTATTCTGGCGACGGTCTCGGGATAGGGGTGTTACATTTTCTACAGAATAAAATAATTACAAATAATTAATTATACACAACTTAATTTTCATTAAATTTCAAATTTTATACCACATTTTTTTAATCCTCAATTTAGTCCCTAAACCGAGACTAATTTTAATATTGATATTTAACATGAAATTTTTATACTAATTTAAATCTAAGCTAAATTTAGCTCCCTATTTTTAGATCCACCCCTTAATTTTGATTTTTTTACAATTTAGTCCCTACTACTCAAAATCAACAATTATCTTCACTATTTAGTCCTTTTCTACTTCTAACTTTAAAATCTATCAATGTAATCCCAAAAACTCTAATTAACCAAAAATGGTAACATTTTCAATCTTGAACAATACTAAACATCATGACATGGGTCAGGTAGCTCTAAGTACCAAGATTCTCAAAAAAATAAAATTTACAAGAAATGGACTAAATTGCACTAACCAATTTGAACTTCAACTCCTAAAGTCCCTAGCCGAGCATTACCCTTCTTCTTTTCTTCTTTCTTTTCTTTCTTTCTTTTCTTTCTTTCTATTTGCATGCATAAATTCTATCTACTTCCACTATTTTTCTTATTTCTTTCATATTTTCTTTTTTAATTATCATTATAATTACTATAATAATAATTATTATTACTATTACATGTAACTAAATCCAAGCCATGACCGGCCAAATACACACAACCATTTATTGAATGGTATAATTACTACATTAGTCCCTCTTGTTTATTTCAATCCATAATTCAACTTTTAACTTTAACGCGATTTAGTCCCTGTACCTTAATAACTCCTAATTTCATGAAAATTTCTTACCTAAAATTGAATTCACTACTAAACTAACTTCATAAACATTTAATAAAAATATTTACGGATTCGTTTTACAGGAATAGAGTTCTTAGCTTCACTTTTCAACACCCCTGACTATTAGGTTGTTACAGAATAGGTGAAGTAAGACCCACTATTGTGACACTTCAACTAGCGGATTGATGTTTAGCATATCCGGAGGGAAAGATCTAGGATGTTTTGGTAAGAGTTGATAAGTTTATTTTTCCTACTGATTTCTTTATGTTAGATTTTGAAGTAGACAAGGAAGTACTGATCATCCTTGGGAGACCTTTCTTAGCTACGAGAAGAATGTTAATAGATGTGCAAAAAGGAGAACTCACAATGAGAGTTCAAGACAATCAGGTAACATTTAATGTTCTGAAGGCGATGAATTTTCCCGATCCGATGGAGGAATGTTCAGTGATAGAGGAATTAGAAACCTTGGTTTCTATGGAATGGGAAAGAAATTTTTGAAAAGACCCATTAAAGAACACCATAAGGTTTGAACCATTGGGAGATGAAAAATATGGTGAAGGTTTGGCTCTGATTGAAGCCAATCCGAGGTGTTATGTTCAACTATCACAGTTTGAATCGCTAGAATTGGAAGTTCACGAATTTACACAATCCAAGTTGTTAATCGAGGAATTGCCTAAACTCAAACTAATGGTACTTGTTGCGTGTAAATAATGCAAATGTGCAAGTGTACACATTGATTCAAGTAATATAATGATGAGTGAGTATCGTCTCCATAGGGATTGGAAGATGATTTGAATTGGTAAGTATTACTGAAGATTTAACGAATGAAATTGTGTAAAAGGAACAAAGTATAAATTGGTGAAGGGAATTAATGAATGAACTAATAATATCAATTATAACTGAAAGACGATCAGACAATCTAAATGTCATGGCAATTCAAAAAGAACAAGTAGAGAGTATTTTTTTTATTGAATGATAAAGGTTGGAATTACTCAGGGAATATTTTCATAACATAATAATGCCATAGCAAAGTTATGACTAAACTACTACCCAAAATATTTACTACTGCAGTCTACTTCTTTTGAGAGTTAAACTCTAATTATTATTTGGAGTTTGTGTATGTCTACAAGACTCACAAATGATAACCTAACTAATGTTCTATAGCTGTACAAATCGCATCTTCTATGTCTAGAGTGCTGCGAATATTCTTTCGAGTACTCATCTATATCAATCGATTAATAATCTGATGTATTTAATCCTTTCAGATTCAAATCCATCTAAGTTCATAACATGCAATCAACTATGTCTAGAGCTTGCATGCATTTCAAATAAACAATAATCGAATGAAATAGTAAATTTAATCACAAGCATATCATGGGAATTATAGTTAATTCAATATTCACCCAAATAATTCCAACCCGAAGAAAATTAGCTCATGGGTTGGGCTATGAAATTCAAAATTTTATCATTCATCAACATAGTTCAAGTTTCACAAATCATAGAATTCAAAACCAAGAAAACAGAACAAAGGTAAAACTGTAAGAAGTTCGCGCTGCACTCTAACTTCTTATCTAGATTCTACGCAAAACCCAGGGCAGATTTCTCTTTCCCTTCTTCGCGCCTGTGATCTCTCCTTCTTTAGTTGCTCCATTCTTCTTCTCTTTTTAATTACGCCACTGGATTCTATTGCAGAGAGAGTAACTACTTTTTTTCTTTTCTTTTTTCCTCCCAATTTATGTGTGTCCTTTCTTACCTTCTCTCTCCTCCTTTTATAGGGCAGATCTGTCCCTCTTAGCACACATCTTTTACTTTTCTTTTTTGAGGTATTTATCTAGTACATGTACAATTGGTTGAGAGTGATGTGGATTGAGTGTTACGACATCTTCCTAGAATTTCCATTGCATTTCTGTTAGCAATCTATCCCACCTTTTGCCATGGCAATGTTTCACCTCCTTCGTTCTCTTTTCCTCTTCCTCTTTTCCTTCTTCTTGCTTCTTTTATCCTACCTGTACCTACGACCAAAGACTACCAAACCTCTTTCCAGCAATTAAAAGTAACATAAATTTACAGTTGAAACACAATTCAAGATTTAATATGAAATGTTCTAATACTAAATCTAAAATGCAAACATATTTTCTTAATTACAAGCAAATACTTTAGTTTAGAGGCCTGAAATATAACTCTTTTCAAGAGTTATTACACCCCCAAACCTGAATTATTGCTTATCCTCAAGGAAAAATGTATAAGTATGCATGAATTTGCCAAATATATCACTGGACTATTTGAAATATATTGTTCACCTCTATTCTCAACAGTCTTCTAAATAAAGAATAAATAGTTTGAGTTTTATAGGCTTGTTCAGCAAATAAAGTGCAGAAATGTTTCCTAAAAATAAAAGTTCCTAAATATTTGTGCACTTATGGAAAATTAAAGTGCAGCAAATGAAGTTGAGCGAATTGAAACTTTTTTATATAATTTTGTGCATAAAATTAAAGTATTTCATGTTATTTATTAAAATGTTAAATTTACTTATTCCGTGGGACCATAAATTTGAGTTTCTTATAATGTTGCATGGACATGAGCTATTATTCTCATCTGTTGGATGGCAAGACCAAGCTTACTAGGTCATCAAGATGCCACCTTGATCCAATAAAAAAAGATTATACATGTTGGTCAAGTCTACAAGCTAGTTGGGTTATTAACTGTCCAATTCAAGAGAAGAGAGGCCTAATTCGGAAACCACAATTGGGTAGCCATGAAATTAATTTTGGGAAAATTATTTGAAGGTCCTTACACTTGGAAGAACATTGGAAATTGGCACACAAGATTTTCTTGAGAAATCGTCCACCCCTTGTATGATTCAAGCATGATTTCATGCTTCAGTCAAGCAACCAAACTACCTTCTCTTCCACATATCATGGCTGGCCATAGTAGGGAGAAATCTAAGGGATTGTTGCAGCCATTTTTAGTAAAATCTCCCACCTACTTCAAGTATAAATACCACACCTATCGCACATTTTCAATCATCCCTTACTCATCCCTTCATCCCTCATTTTTCACAACATTATTCATTCCCTCTCTTGCTCTTTTCATCCACCATGCCTATCATTCCATTTTCCCTTAGTTTTTAGCCAGCAAAGCCTTAAAGAGATCACCTATTGGTCGACCACCTTGAGGAGCCAGTAGTAAAGGTACAACAGGAGGAGCGGAGGAAAACACCTTCAATTAGAGTCCACGAGACTGTTGACTTGAAATAGAGTTTATTCTTACCTTACTTATTATTTTAAATTAATTATGTTTGTAATGTGTTTTGTGATCTTGACATCAGCAATGGTAGCTTAAATCTGTTTAGCTAGGTTAATTGCATTAATTTAATGAGATTTGTTTGATTCATGTTTAAAGTGCTTGTGCCTCAGTTGATCATGTTTTCAATTAAATTCAAGTATGTATTTCATTCATACATGATTGGATGCATTAGAATTAACTGAGCGATCCTAACCAGATGATGACTAGTGACGCATTAATTGAAAAGTGCATGATTAATTTATGTTTATGTGCATTAACTCGACTAAACTGAAGGTTCATAATAACTTTAATGAGCTCTATTATCTTGTATAGTTTTTAGGTTTATGTGATTAAGTTGTTTCAAACCTAACCCACCCCTATTACTTTACATAAATACTAAAAAACCCTTAGTTTAATATGATCAATAAAATGCATGTTTCACTAAGTAAAAGTTCCGAAAGAACTTAATTTGGTTTTTAAACTCATGAAAGATCGAGTTCCCATGCAATGTTTTTCGAAAACAGTTAAGCATGATGAAAATGAATCAAGTTGATTAATGTAGTTATCCTAGCCTATTCATGTTATTGATTGTTGAAGTTGTGTTTTTGCTACTATATTCATTCATACATTTAGATATTTGCATACTTATATTAAAATGGAATTAGGGATTAATTTTGCATCTTGATAAATTAATCTAGTTTAATCATCATCACTCAAATTATTGTATTTTTATCACAAAATTGTTAACTTATAATTTTACATATAATCGATTAACATACACAGCCCCTGTGGAGACGATAACTTATTTACTTACTTATTACTTGAATGAATGTGTACACTTGCACAAACTAAGCAGTACAGATGGCAAGTAAAGCCTTAGATGGAATCTATATATTTCCCTTAGCAGCTACTCAATCCTTTAAGCCATCATAGCCACGCAAAAAAACATTTTCCAACTTTTCTTCAAGATTTTGAAAATTCCACTATTTTTCCTCTATCCCCAAACCTGTAATGCCCCAAAAATGTTATATTTTGGTTTTTTGAATTGTGAGACATAACTGTGTATCCGCTTCAGTGGTTATGTGTTCTAGGTGTTTGTGTGAGGTCCCAAGTTCAAGCCACAACTTGGGTAAATTTTTGGTATTTTTATGAACAAATCCTAACTCTTGTTCAGTAGGCTTAAGTTTAGTTAATTGTAAGAACGTGTCAGAATGGGCTTGTTGGTCTAGTGGGTAAGTAGAGTGTTAAGTTACTTGAGGTCTTGTGTTTGAAACCCTGTGTAGGAAAAAGGAGGATAATTTTTGCTACTTGTTCGGCAAGAGTTGGTTTTAACCAAGTTTCTAAGTAGTAGTGGTGGGTTTTGACCAAGTTTCTAAGTAGCAGTGGTGTGGTGGGGGAGTGTTGGAGCGATTCTAGGAGGAAAATAAAGGATTGGAGATAACCCAATTGTTGGTATAGAAAACTTCGACCCCTCCATTTCCACTCTTTGATTTTCTGACGCCTTTTCCTTTTGTTTTTCCTCTCTGGTAGTCGCCATTTTTCCCCTTTCCATTACCCCTTTTTGTTTCCGATTTGGTACTGAAAATTTAGCCGTTCCCTACTCTTTTTTTCTTAATCCATCTTTTCCTTTAATTCTTTTCTGTTGTCGCAAATCGCGCGTTTGTTGAGTGTGTAAGTAATGTTTTGGTTTTGGGACTGTAGAATCATTGTTTAATGAGTTTAGTTCATGTTTAGGAGGAGGCTGTAAGGCTAAAAGCCACGCTTTTTCAACCCGAATCGGGATTGAGTTCAGTTGTTATCGGTAAGCCGTGTATGCGTTTTTGGGATTTTCTATTTCAATTCGATTTTAATACGTATCAAGTGTTTAATCTAGTATTTGTCGGTCAATAATAGGTTCTGGAGTGCTCAGGGTTATCTTAGCTTCGAATCGATACTAGGCTAGCTTCGAATCGATACCAGGTGTGTACCTAAGAACATAGAAAACGAGAATCAACGAAAGCCAAAAAATAATTCTATCGACGCCACACAGCCGTGTGCAAGGCTGTGAGCCATGACACGGCCATGTGATCAATGAGCCAGGTCGTGCATAGGTGACATGGCCGTGTGATGGCAGGGCAAGGCCGTATGCGACACACGAGCTCAACCTATTGGGTCGTGTAGGCCACATGGGCATGTAGACCCACACGGGCGTGTAAAATTCTGGGCGAGGCCGTGTGATCCACATGGGCATGTGAGCCTATTTTCCTAGAAAAATCTATAAGGTTGTACGGGTCACCCGAGTCGATTGTGACCTATTGTAGGGTCGATAAGCATTATGTGATGTATGATTTAAGCATGTGATACTTAGCATGTAAATCTGAATTGCTTGAATAATCTGATAGACTGCATTTTAGCATGCCATTTATGTACGTTGCATTGCATCGGGGTTGGGTTGATGTTATGTTGGAGGAAGTATTCTGAAAGGCTTTTAAGCCTGATATCTGGCAGCACAGCTACGACTATCTGATTATGTGCCACATTCGGTACACCGTGGTATGTTGGGATGGGTGGGTCGATTATCTCTACATGGTGTGTTGGGTTGGACAGAGTTGGTGTGCAAGGTTGGTGGGTGGGACACTATTAATCTGTTCTATTCTGATTATGTTTCTGAGTGGGCTAAGGCCCTAACTGATTCTGTAAAGGGCTTCGATCGGACTATTTACTTACGATATTTGATATGTATTCTATTACGTGATTTCTGTGGGGGATTACACACTGAGTTTGTGAAAGCTCACCCTCTTCTGTTTAATCTATTCAGGTAATCCCCAGCAGTAGATGGATCGGAGTAGCGGAGGGCCCAACTGAAATGTTTATTTACGATTTTTTCTTTTACAACGTTACTCATTTTTTTTGTATTTAATGAAATGTTGGACTTTGGGACTGTTTGGATTTAATTTTGGGTTTTTGAACTATTTTATATGGATTTATAAACTGCAATGCAATAAAGTACAGTTTTCCTAAAATAAACTAAGATTTTTCGTAAATAAAAACGGTTTCAAAAACTATATGGTTTCGAAAGCTTTCGCGTAAAAGAAATGGTTTAAAAGAAATCAATTAGTACACATTTTCTCGAACTAAGTAAAAGATAATAATTGGAACAATTTTTAAGTATAAATGCGCTTTTAAAAACACTGTCGTTTGACATCGCCAGATTCGGCCATAACGCCCAGGCCGAGTTTGGGGTGTTACATTTAGTGGTAACAGAGTTGAGTTACAAAACTCGGCTGTGGATTTGGGTTTTAAACTTGGTTTTAAAGAAATGATTTGAAATATTTTTGATTAAGTATGTGGTACACTGAGTCTCCGGCGCCGATCCTGTGAGTTTCTAAAACTCTATTTAGAATTGTCTGAATGTACAATTAGAATATACTGAAAACACTCTAGTAGAGTAAACTGAAAACTATAGTGAGACTACTACTCGTGATAACTAACATTGAACATTCTGATACTGTACTGCATAACATATTTGTTAATAAAATATCAAAATTGTTAACTAATGCATAAAACTGCTAATACAGACAAATTCTAAAATTTACGATAAGTGCACGTGGTACTAATAGACGGGGTACCAGAGGCCGTGGTAGAGGCCGTAGAAGGGCTCAAGCGGGGTCCTCATCATCTGGGAATCTATCTAACTTAGATACTAGTGAGACACGGGTATCACCTGTGATAGAGATTGGGTCTCGAGATCATACGGTTGGGACGACGCGCTGTCCCAAGCCATGCTATGGATTTTAGAGAGGGTCGCTAGGCCCAACACTAGATCTGGGGTGTCGGGGGTCAGTTACAGAACGACTCTAGTCAAATGGGGCTGAGTTATTCAGAGGTGTCGCTGGAATCGCCCCTAACGTGGTGGAGCATTGGATAGAGGCCATGGAGAGAATTATGGACGACTTGGATTTTATTGCTGAGCAGAAGCTTAAGAGAGCTGTATCTCTGCTTCGTGATGAGACATACCGGTGGTGGTTGACAGTTATGGAGGGCACCCAGCCGGACTGACTGACATGGGATTTCTTTAAGACAGCCTTCCAAGGTAAATATGTAGGGGCTAGTTATATTGAAGCTAGGAGGCGAGAGTTCCTTAATCTCACTTAGGGAGATCATTCAGTGGCTGAGTATGAGGCTGAGTTCCTGATATTGAGCTGTTATGCGCGAGGCATGGTGGCGACCGAGTATGAGTGCTGTGTCCAATTTGAGGATGGTTTTAGGGATAGTTTGCAAGTTCTGATAGCTCCGCAGAGGGAGCGTGATTTTTTTGCTCTAGTGGAGAAGGCGAAGATCGTCAAAGAGGTAAAGTGCACTGAATGCCAAAATCAAGATAGAGGAAAGACTAAGAGGGATTCGAAGCCCTCGAATTTTGGGATGAGGCCTAAGAAAAAGGCTAGATCTGATGGGCCTGTGAGAGTTGGCCCTCCTGCTACATCTACTGCGATGGGGTTTTGTGGGCATTATGGTAGAAGCCATTCGGGCAAGTGTTGGAGGACTACTGGGGCATGTCTGAGATGTGGGTCAACTGAGCATCGTGTTAGAGACTGTCCATTGAGAACTAGTCAGATGCAAACTCTAGTTACTAAAACTATGCAGCCGCCGAGAGTAGTTCAGCAGGCACGCAGGGGCCGAGGTCAGGCCAGGGGTGTTAACGACATGGGCTGAGGACAGAGAGCACCGGGCAGAGGCGCTGGCCTGACTAAGGTGAGGCAGCCTGCTTTGGTCTACGCTACTCGTCGCCATGAGGACTGAAATGCTTTAGACGTCATCATGGGTACATTCTTAATTTATAATGTACCTTACTTTACACTGATAGACATAGGCTCTACACACTCATACGTAGCTAGTATTGTGTCTAAAACCTTGGGGATTCTAGTTGAGAGTACTTCTAGTGAGGTCACTATGGTGATTCCATTGGGATAGTCCATCCGAGTGAGTAAACTATTTAGAGACATCTTGCTAGAGGTTCAAGGATTGTATTTCTAGTGGATCTTATGGAACTTCCATTTGGGGAGTTTGACTTGATTTTGGGCATGAACTGGCTAGTTAAACATCGAGTGAGTTTGGACTATGCTACAAAAAGGGTTATGTCTGGATTATGCTACAAAAAGGGCTATCTTGAGGACCGAGGAGGACAATGAAGTAGTGGTAATTGGGGAACGACAAGACTATTTGACTAATGTGATTTTTGCGTTGGTAGCAGAAAAGTTGGTACGAAAAGGGTGTGAGGCATTCTTAGCCTACATTAGTGTTTCAAATTCTGGGGACTCTTTGGTTAAAGACATCAAAACTATTAGGCAGTTTCCATATGTCTTTCCTGAGGAACTATCGAGTTTGCCTCCGAGCCAGGAGGTGGAGATTGGGATTGAGTTGATTTTGGGTATAGCTTCAGTGTTTATTCCCCCTACCGAATGGCACCGACGGAGCTTGCAAAGCTCAAGGCTCAGATTCAGGAGTTGTTAGATCAAGGGCTCATTCGTCCCAGTGTGTCTCCATGGGGAGTACCTATTCTATTTATAAAGAAGAAAGATGGGACAATGAGGATGTGCATCGATTATCGAAAACTGAAAATGCTAACAATCAAGAATAAATACCCACTTCTGAGAATAGACGACTTATTCGATCAATTCAGAGGGGCTTCTATGTTTTCTAAGATTTATCTACGATCAGGATATCATCAGTTGAGAGTAAAAGAGGCAGACGTGCATAGGACGACATTTAGGACTCGATATAGATATTACGAGTTCCTAGTTATGCCCTTTGGTTTGACTAATGCACCAGTAGAATTTATGGATTTGATGAACCGTGTGTTCTAGCCTTATCTGGACAATTTATGGTGGTATTCATAGATGATATCCTAGTGTGTTCTAAGACTGAAGACGAGCACGATGAGCATCTCAGAGTGGTGCTACAGGCTCTTCGGGAGAAACAATTGTTTGCGAAGTTCAATAAGTGCGAGTTTTGGCTCCAAGAAGTAGCCTTTTTGGTACATGAGGTTTCTTCTGAGAGAATTCGTGTTGATCCTTGTAAGATTAAGGCCATGTTGGATTGGAAATAGTCAAAGAATGTGTCTGAAATCTGTAGCTTTCTGAGGCTGGCAGGGTATTATCGACTCTTCGTAGAAGGGTCTCTTTGATTGCAGCTCTGATGACTAAGCTTCTGTGTAAGGGAGTTCCTTTCGTTTGGACTGATGTATTGCAGGAGAGTTTTGATAAGCTTAAAACTGTTCTGACTCAGGCTCCTGTTCGAATACAGCCTGAGCCTGGTAAAGACTTTATGGTATACAGTGATGCAACGCATGTAGGTCTGGGTTGCGTTCTGATGCAAGACAGAAAGGTGGTTGCGTATGTGTCTCGTCAACTCAAGACTCATGAGGCTAATTATCCAAAGCACAATTTAGAGTTAACAGCGGTAGTCTTCACTCTGAAAATTTGGAGGCACTATTTGTACGGTGAGAAGTGTATTATCTACACTGATCACAAAAGCCTCAAATATCTCCTCACTCAAAAGGAGTTAAACCTTAGGCAGCGTAGATGGGTTGAACTGCTTAAGGAAAATGACTGCACCATCGAGTACCATCCCAGTAAGGCCAATGTGGTGGTCAATGCGTTGAGTCATAGAGCCATAATCGATCTGAGAGCGATGTTCACTCGACTTAGTCTGGTCAACGATGGGAGTCTTTTGGCAGAGCTTCAGGTTAAACCGACATGGATTTATCAAATCAGAGATAAACAGTTGGGGGATAAGTCTCTTGAGTTGCATTTCCGTCAGGTTGAGAGTGGTGCTACTACTGATTTTGGGATTAACGGTGATGGGGTACTATGTGTCCGCGGTCAGATTTGTGTACCGAGTGATGAGGATTTGAGACAATTGATTCTGAGGGAAGCACATAGTAGCCCTTATGCTATGCATCCCGGCAGGAATAAAATGTACCAAGATCTGCGAAAGTTGTACTGGTGGCCAGGGTTGAAGCATGAAGTTACCGACTTTATTGCTCACTATTTGACTTGTCCCCAGGTTAAGGCTGAGCATTAGTTACCTTCTGGTTTGCAACAGTCGGTTAAGATATCGACGTGGACATGGGAGCGAGTAACGATGGAATTCGTTAGTGAGTTGCCTGTAACGCATACTAAGAAGGATTCTATTTGGGTCATCGTGGATTGATTGACAAAATCTTCTCATTTCATCCCGGTTAGGACAGACTTCTCTCTACAGAAATTTACTAAACTCTACGTCTCTGAAATAGTGAGGCTACATGGGGTACTTGTTTCGATCATCTCTGATAAGGATCCTCATTTCACATATCATTTCTAGAAGAAGCTACATGAGGCTCTGGGTTTGAGGTTAGACTTCAATACTGCTTTCCGTCCTCTGACAAATGGTCAGTCGGAGAGGGTGATTCAGATACTAGAGGACATGTTGAGGGGTTGTATTATAGATTTTTGAGGCAGTTGGGAGGAGTACTTGCCATTAGTAGTGTTCGTTCACAATAATAGCTACCAGTCTAGTATATAGAGGGCACCTTACGAGGCACTGTATGGTCGTAAGTATCGCACACCCTTATGCTGGACTGAGTTGGTTGAACGACGTATTCTGGGCCCAGAATTGGTTTCTAAAACTGAGGATAAAGTTAGATTGATTCGGGATCGATTGAAAGCGACTTTTGATAGGTAGAAGTCCTATGCAGATTTAAAGTGTTGAGGGATAAAGTATTCTGTGAGAGATTTTTTGTTTTTGAAGGTCTCACCATGGAAGAAGGTTTTAAGGTTTGGCCGTAAAGGCAAGTTGAGCCCTAGGTTTATTGGGCCTTACCAGATCCTGAAACAAGTGGGACCGGTAGCTTATCAATTAGAGTTACCTCCAGATTTATACTGTATTCACGATGTGTTCCACGTCTCGATGTTGAGGCGCTACCGCTCTGATCCCGTGCATATTGTTCTAGTTGAAGAAATTTAGCTTCGGCCAGCTCTGACCATTGAGGCAGAGCCGATTCAGATTCTAGATCGCGACGTTAAGGTTTTGAAGAGGAAATCTATTCCTTTAGTGAAGGTGTTGTGGTGGAATCATAACACTAAGGAGGCTACGTGGGAGCCGGAAGAGACGATGTGTTTGCAGTATCCTCATCTGTTCTGATTAGGTAAATTTCGAGGCTGGAATTTTCTTTTAGGGGGTAGAGTTGTAATGCCCCAAAAATGCTATATTTTGTTTTTTTGAATTATGAGACATAACTCTGTATTCGCTTCAGTGGTTATGTGTTCTGGGTGTGTGTGAGGTCCCAAGTTCAAGCCACAACTTGGGTAAATTTTTGGTATTTTTATGAATAAAGCCTAACTCTTGTTCAGTAGGCTTAAGTTTAGTTAATTGTAAGAACCTGTCAGAATGGGCTTGCTGGTCTAGTGGGTAAGTGGAGTGTTAAGTTGCTTGAGGTCCAGTGTTTGAAACCCTGTGTGGGAAAAAAGGGGATAATTTTTGCTACCTATTCGGCAAGAGTTGGTTTTGACTAGGTTTCTAAGTAGTAGTGGTGTGTGGGGGGAGTGATGGAGCGATTCTAGGAGGAAAATAAGGGATTAGGGATATCCCAATTATCGGTGTAGCAAATTTCAGCCTCTCCCTTTCCACTCTTTGATTTTCTGACGCCTTTTCCTTTTATTTTTCCTCTCTGGTAGCCACCATTTTTTCCCTTTCCATTACCCCTTTTTGCTACCGATTTGGTACTAAAATTTTAGCCGTTCCATACTCGTTTAGAAGGAGGCTGTGAGGCTAGAAGCCACGCTTCTTCAACCTGAATCGGGATTGAGTTTAGTTGTTATCAATAAGCCGTGTATGTATTTTTGGGATTCTCCATTTCAATTCGGTTTTAATGCATATCAAGTGTTTAATCTGGTATTTATCAGTCAATAATAGGTTTTGGAGTGCTCGGTGTTGTCTTAGCTTTGAATCGATACCAGGTGTGTACCTGAGAACACAGAAAACTAGAATCGGCGAAAGCCAAAAAATGATTCTGTCGACACCACACAGCCTTGTGGTAGGCCGTCTGGTAGGCCGTGTGCAAGGCTGTGAGCAACAACACGGCTGTGTGATCGACGAGCCAGACCGTGCGCAGGTGACACGGCCGTGTGATGGTAGGGCAAGGCCATGTGCGACACACGGGCTCGACCTATTGGGCTGTGTGGGCCACACGGGCAGACAACATGAGCGTGTGAGCCCATTTTCCTAGAAAACTCAATAAGGTTACACGGGTCACCCAAGTCGACTGTGACCTGTCGTAGGGTTAGTAAGCATTACTTAGACCCTTAATTTCGTGATCTGATTATGTGATGTATGATTTAAGCATGAGATACTTAGCATGTAAATCTAAATTGCTTCAATAATCTGATAGACTGCATTTTAGCATGCCATTTATGTACGTTGCATTGCATCGGGGTTGGGTTGATGTTATGTTGGAGGAAGTATTCTGAAAGGCTCTGAAGCTTGATATCTGGCAGCACAGCTATGACTATCTGATTATGTGCCGTATTCGGTACAGCGTGGTGTGTTGGAATGGGTGGGTCGATTTTATCCCCACATGGTGTGTTGGGTTGGACGAAGTTGGTGTGCAGGGCTGGTGGGTGGGACACTGTTAATCTATTCTATTCTGATTCTGTTTCTGAGTGGGCTAAGGCCCTAACTGATTCTGTAAAGGGCTTCGACCGGACTGTTTACTTACAAAATCTGATATGTATTCTATTATGTGATTTCTGTGGGGGATCACACACTGAGTTTGCGAAAACTCACCCTCTTCCGTTTAATCTGTTCAGGTAATCCCCAGCAGTAGATGGGTCGGTGCAGCGGAGGGCCCAACGGTGACCACCACTACTGAATTATTTATTTACAGTTTTTGCTTTTACATCTTTACTCTTTTTTTTTATTTAATGAAATGTTGGACTTTGGGACTGTTTGGATTTAATTTGGGGTTTTTGAACTATTTTTTTATGGATTTATAAACTGCAATGCAATAAAGTACAGTTTTCCTAAAATAAACTAAGATTTTTCGTAAATAAAAAAGGTTTTGGAAACTATATGGTTTCGAAAGCTTCCGCGTAAAAGAAATGGTTTTAAAAAATCAATTAGTACACGTTTTCCCGAACTAAGTAAGAGATAATAATTGGAATAATTTTTAAGTATCAATGCATTTTCAGTAACATTGTTATGTGACATCGCCAGATTTGGCCATAATGTCCAGGTCGGGTTTGGGGTGTTACAAAACCTCAAACCATGCATAGTAACCTTTTTTATAGCAAATCCGTAGCTGATAGCCACGCCTACCTTTGGAAAAGGGAAATCAAAAAGCAACTTTCTTACAGCTCAACACAAAATTTCATTGCAAGAATGAGGTTTCGAATCCATAGACGCATTAAATAGTGAAATGCACAAGCTAATCCAATACTATCGATAGGAGATGTTCTACACAACCCCAAACAAGTTGATGTACCTTCTGATAATGCACAAATTATAAACTGTGTTGAAAAAGGTAGATACGAATACACCAAGAAAGGTACCATGGATGTAGTTCTCTTTCTGAGGGAAGGAGATGGCTATCTCGCCACCTGAGATAGTGAGGTATTTTGATGTTCTACTATATCTCTATGATTTCATTCAACAAACTGACCTAATGTATTTCCCAAGAGAGAATATGAACGACATAATCAAATTCCTAATGGACAGGAAGGGTGAATGGAAGTGCCACTTAGACACAGATTATCCCATATCGTTCTCTCAAGTGAAGTTAACTCCGAATGGCATAGATGTGGTTGAAACTCATTAGTACTCGAATTTTCCCGACGACACACATGTCCATCATTGATGCATTCCAAGTAACTTTATTGTATTTAATTTTAACAAATGAATGAATTTTTGTGGGAACATGGATATATCAGAGCATGCTCCAATGTATGCATAAAAACGAGGTAGAATTATTGTTCCCACATTTAGTAACATCCATATGTTGACAAGTAAAAGTGTCAACGGGAGGACCGGGGTATGTCTTGCAACCAAAAAAGTTTTCAATCTTGGAACTGAGTCTAGAGTATCTTATAGGAAATCAAAAATGAATGAGGGAAAAAAATAGCCAAACCACGTCAAGGCAACAATGCGTTACCCTATTCAGAAATGATTGTTAGATAGATGCAATAAGCTAGAAAAATATTTAAACACTATGTACAAAAAAGTGGGTTGAAGCTACCACAATTTCCAATAGCCAACTACAAGGTACTGATCGAAACAAGCGAAGTGAAGAAGAGAGGGAATTAAAGGAAGAGGAAGATCTCCGTAACATCCCAAAAATTAGGGGTTAGTAGAATTAGGTTTGTGAATCGAGAGTGTAACACCCCTCGCCCGTATCCAACGCCGGGACAGGGTTCGAGGTGCTACTTGACTTTTACTAACACTTCCATACCAAACAGGGCATGAAATCTCAAACAATTAAAAACTTTTCTTTTTACATGCAATCTGTCCCTTATACGGGCTTACGAGGCCCAAAAGATACATTCGGGGTGGTTCGGGACCCAACCGAGAACTCATGAAAAACTTAAAAAATCTCTTGCATCAAGGCTCTACGCGCTCGTGACGGTATAGAGCACATGCCCGTGTGCTAGGGACACGCCCATGTCCAAAACCTGGACATTCTGCTAAAACCACATGGCCAAGGCACACGCCCGTGTCCTATGACCGTGTCCTTCACACGGCTGAGACACATGGCCGTGACTCTTGCTCGTGTACTACTACCATGCATACTGACTAGAAAAACTTAGGTGCAGGGGACACACGCCTAGACAACACGCCCGTGTGTCTACCCGTGTGGACAAATACAGGGCTATTTTCCAAGCCACTTTGTCACCCTCACAACACATGCACGTATACTTATCCAATAACCTAGAACATGGCATAAATGAGCTCTTAAACATCTACAAACATGTTATGCTCAAGTCAATTTCTTATGCAATAAATATCATAGGATTTGCTCACATCATTACCCCATACTAGTCATAACTATCATTACATCACAAACCTTATGTCCATCACTAAGCATGCATAATCATATCCACAAACCATTCATGAGGCATTATTAACTATTTACCAATCACTTAATTTTGCATCAGTTACTAACTCATCAATGAATCTCATTTCAATCTCTAGGCATACTAGCTATAATCCACATCACAAGAGATAGTATCATACATATATATGAATAAACATTTATGCCCACAACATCATTAGCCAACATAGGCCAATTCACATGGCTACAACACTTTATCAATACAAGCCAGCACCTTTGGCTAAATCATAATATCACATACTAAACATTTAAAACCCTATACATGCCATAGACTCGAACCACTAAGATTTACTTACGCCAATAGCTTTAACTCGACAGTGTGATAATATCTCTGACGACCTCCAACCCAAGCTAACCTGGCAACCCTAGGAAACATGGGAAAGAAAGGGGAGTAAGCTTTACGCTTAGTAAGTTCATATGAAAACAATAAGTAACTCATTAACATGTTTTATCAATGTTTACAACATATTCTCAAGTTCATGATAAGTTGTCTTCCTGAGCAACAGTCACTAAATTATTTATATCTGGAGCTACGAAACTCCAAATTAAGTTCCATTAATTTTTCCTGAAACTATACTCATGTATATTTCTACCATAAAATTTCCAGAATTTTTGGCTTAGCCAATTAACATAGTTTATTCCTCAAATTTACCTCTAATTCACTGTCTGATAGTTTCAACCCCTCTACACTAAAGTTCAATTATCTCATAGCACAAGACTCGAATAATATTCTTCTCTATTTATCTTGAAACTATACTCATTGGGGATTCTAATAATATAAATAATAACTCATAAACATTTTTTTTACAATTTATAATGATTTTCTAAAATCAGAATAGGGGATCTCAAAGTCATTCTGACTCTATCCCACCCAACTTCAAATATCTCATTATAGGAAATTCTTTGGCTTACAAGGTTTCTTTTATAAGAAACTAGACTCATTAATATTTAATTCCATATTTGATTCAGCTTTTAACTCATTTTCCACTATTTTTAGTGTATTTTCGAAGTTACACTACTGCAGTAACTCAAATCTGTCAAGGCTAAGTTACTCATTCATGATCATTGTTCACAAAATTAATACAACATCATTTCATCCATCATAGTAAGAACACATATTTATGCATCATAGATCTTTCACATAACAAGACATTCTCATAGGCTTAGTGTACGTACCTACACAACTCGTAAAATAACTCAAGTGCATACTCACCAATGACTTACCTCATTGGGACCATCATCAACTCTTTATTCGGATTACCCGTTGAACACTTGGAATACTAATTGGATACTCGGAAAAACCTTTTCACATAAGTTCCTCAATTGTAGCTAAAGCTACCTCATATCTCATGACATTTCAATGCTCACTCTCGAGCTAGTCATCTAGACTCATAATTCCTAGTGACATGTCACTCGTATCCTATTTTATTCCTAAGGTTCAAACGAGATTTTTCCTAGCCTATCAAGGCTTTATCTTATCATAATTCTATTAATAACATACACATTAATATTTGTACAATTCATGTAATGATAACATTTAAATACATGTATAGCATGGTATTGTTTACATACGAACTTACCTCGATACGACAAAGGTGAAAAAGGCGTAATTATCCCTTAATCGATTTCTTTCCGTTCTAGGTCCAAATCTCAATTTTCATCATCTATAACATCACATTCAACTTATTAAAACAATGTACTAATCAAATTAGTCCATTGGCACACTTGGGCAATTTTTACAATTTTGCCCCTATATTTTGCCAAAATTACCAAATTGTCCCTATGCTCGTAAAATAATTTTTATCACATTTCTTTACTCCTTAAGCCTAGATGAACCATTTTCATAACTATAGTAACTCATAATTTCAACTATTTCACACATTTACAACTTGTTTTACAACTTTGCAAAATACCTCATTTTAGGTGTTTTCATGCAAACTTCTTTCGTAAAAGTTGTTTATAACACTACCAAGACTCATAATCTTCCATAAAAACACAGAAAACAATACATTTTCTCTCATGGAAAAACCCTAGACTCTTCATCATTTTGCACAATAGTCCCCTCATTAGAAAGCTTATGCTTTAGGGGTTACAAAAATGTAAAAATCTTCAAGAAAAAGAATTAAAATCACTTACTATAAAGGGAGTTTCTTTGCTGAAAGTTTTCAGCTTCTAAACCCTCTCTTTGCTGCCATTTTTAGTGGAGAGAAGATGGAGAAAAGATGATATCTTTCTTTTCTTTATTTTATTTTATTTTTAGCCCTTTAGTCACCTAAAAGCCACAAATTTTGGCTTTTTTGACCATCTTGTCTCCCTTGGCCGGACATCACACTTTTAATGTCCTAATTTTACTTTTAAGACCCCCAATTTATGATACAAAGCAATTTAACACCTTTAGGCATCAAAAGACAACTTTTACCTTTTACGCGATTTAGTCCTTTTTCGAAATTGGACTAGAAATCGCTAAAATTAACTTACCAAAATTTACATGCACTTATAAAATTATATTATAACACATAAAATAACATTAAAATAATTTTCTTCGGCCTCGGAATAGTGATTTCGAAACCACTGTTTCGACTAGGCCCAAATTCAGGCTATTATAGAGAGAGAGTGGTCATGCTGTAATTTTTTAGATTATCTATGCATTTTTAGGAAATAAATGAGGTATTGGTTTGTTGATTAAGTGTTAGTAAAATTTTTCTCGAAACCCAAGTTCAAATCCCTTCTCTCTCACCATTTTTATTATTTTGCAAATTTTTCCTTAAACCGTAGTATGTGACATGCCTTGTTTTTAAAATAAATATTGCAAAATTATTTCAAGAATGAGGAAAAATCCTAATGGTTAAAGGAAATATGAGAAAGCATGGAAATTAAATGAGGTTCCAAATTCGAATCCTTTCCCTTACAAAATAATTTAATTTTTGGCAAAAATCCGTTGTTTTTAATATATGTGCCACCCAAGCCTTGTAACCCTAAGTATAAATATTAATTTTTCACTAATAATTAGCCTTTAATCCTCCTCCCCATTTCCCTAGCCGTTCATCTCCTCCTCTCCCTCTCTTTGATTTTATTTTTTTTCTTTCCTGCATTAATGTCATCACCTACACCTCTCATTTTACAATCTGTTTCTTTTTCTTTTTGCGTCAAGATTGTGCACCAAATTCTTCATTATATTGCTGCAATTTCTCATCATCTAAAAAAGGCCGAAATCTGAAATCTTGAACCCCAAGATCGATCTTTAACATTGCTAAGAATGTGTCATTGTCGTTTCTTTCAACTAGCTTGGGTAAGATCTCTTCTCTCTTCAATTTTTTGATTAATATTTTAAATTAAAAACCAAAATTTCCAAATCTTGAATTTGGGGGATTTTAAATTATTTCAAATTTACTTTTCCATATTTTAATGAGATCTGAAGCCATTTTAAAATTCACCCCCAATTTTGGCCACCACGGGTGGTGGTGAGTGCGCCTATGTGTAAGAAAGGGGGCTTTTTTGTTTCTTGGGTCTTGCCAATATTTTTCTATCATTTAATTGTGTTCTTGAACCCTAATAATCAGCCTTTAATTTCATTTTAATTAGGGAGAGACTTTCTTGATCAATTAGCCAATCGGATCCCACAAATCGTGAAGCGTAAGTGCAATTAAGGATAACTAGTTTGTTATTTCGACATAGTTGTTAGGTAAAGGTTATGAATTGATTAAATGAAAGAATTTAATCATTAATTAGTTACTTATTTTCCAGTATATTATTGAATTAGGTGCTGACCCAAATGCCCCAAATCATCCGTAAAGGCAAAGAACTATTGTACATACGATTCGCATAGATACAGTGTAAGGAATCTAACTAGCTTGGATTCATAAAATAGTTATAATTTCAATGATTGGTTTGAACTCATAAGTGGGTGTTTAGGGGCTATTTTAGTGGTAAATTGATTGAATTTATACTGAATTTTGGTTTAGGTTTGTTTAAGGAATTATTAAGGAAAATTGGAAGATTCGCTAGTGTGCTACAAGGAAGCGAAAAATAAGGTGTGAGTCCTAAACTCATAAAATTGCTTGAAAATGTTAAATATCATATTATATTTGATAAATTAGATTGCTGATTGGATTGACTTAATATCCAAATTATAGATTTTGTGAGTGGTCGAACCAAGTATGTTTCAAGCCTTAAAATATTGACATTTCGCAAAATTGCTAGTCTGATAGTATGAATGTTTGATTGAGTTTTTAATTGCATATTTGAGTTATGAGATATGAGAGTATTTGACTGAATGATATAATGTGTTGAGATATTAAGCTTATGTATGATTTAAACGCATGAGATATTTGTTATATTGTGTACTGAAAAGGGTGCTATTTATGCACAATGGAAATCCGTAAAGTATGTGAAATTGAACGATATTGATTGATACCAACACAATGGTAATTTGAAAGATTGGAACACTGTTTCCATTTACTAAAAGCATGTGTTTATTGAGGACATGCTGAGCATGTCAAATGAATATGAAAAGTATTGAGATATGATTATATATGAGATTGTGTGACATACTGCATATGCATTGGGTTGGGATTTTATAGTTGAGGAGGAGTTTCGTGGAGTACCGGTGGCATATTAAGTCTGCATTATTCGTAGTCAGTGCACTACACCTTGTAACACCCCACTCCCGTGCCCCACGCCGGGTCAGAATATGAGGTATTACCTAAGTTAAACTTATGCCTGTAAACGTTTTCATAATACCAAAACATGGTCAAATTAAAACTTTTTCAATTTTATCTATAAACTCCTTAGTAAGAGTCTACGAGGATCAAAACATCCATTGGAACCCATTCGAAATCAATATGGGTCTTTAAACGAACTCTAAAAATAACGCTTAACATAGAGGCACACACCCGTGTGGGAGGGGTAACACGCCTGTGTGACATTTCATCTTGGTCCTGCTATTTTCCCGTGGGGTTCACACGGCCTAAGCACATTGGGAAACGCCCGTGTCCCAAACCCGTGTGGAATTAATTCTAAATGCACACCTACAGAGGTTTTCACACGGCCTGGCACACACCCGTGTCCCTGGGCTGTGTCTTTCACACGGCCATGACACGCCCGTGTCCTAGCCCATGTGCAAAAACCTGGACATTATGTTTTTGACGTCAGCAATCCTTAAGGGCCACACGGCCAAAGCACACGCCCGTGTGCTAGGCCATGCCTTTCACACCGCTAAGACATACGACCGTGTCTTTGCCCGTATGTTTACTACCATGCATACTGACTTGCAATTCTTACGTGCAGGGGACACACGAGCAAGTCACACACCCATGTGGTGGACCATGTGTCACACACGGCCTAGACACACGCCCGTGTGCCTACCCGTGTGGACAAAATAAGGCTTTTTACCAAGCCTCTTTGTCACCCTTTCTTATGTAACCTACATAAAAATCACTTTATACTAACATAAGGGCACATCACATAGCCAAAACAGCTACAATGGACAACATTTTATTTATGCAATTTACTCATCCATAAAAATATCATCTATTTATAAATCAAAATAAGTATTGACCATCATCTATGGCCTTATACAAAATGAGTATCATATTCATCATATGAGCCAACACATTATGGCTAACTAACGAAACACTAAACTAAGACTTGAGTCCCTATACATGCCAGAAAAAAAAAACAATGAAACTAGTTATACCAAGGTCTTGAGTGATAGTGTGATCGAAGCTTTTGATGCCATCGGATCCCCGATGCTAGCTTGGTGACACTATAAGGAAAGAAAAGAAAGGAGGGTAATCGTGAGAGCTTAGTAAGCACATATATGCAAATAAAGTGTAATTATAAGAAAACCATATTCATCCAACGGTAGCTTGTCATGTTTAAAAGATATAAATCACTTAATGTCTCTATCTTACTCTTCCTTTCATTCATGTATACTTAATACACCTCGTTCCTTACTCAGGTCCTAACCATGAGTTTGGTATACATACCTTATCAAAGTATTCACCAACTAAAACTTCGGGTTACCCGTGGAACTCTCGAAATACATATGGATACATAGGGAACTACGTCTAAAAGCCATATAAGAAATCAGGGCTACCTCGTGCTATGAAATGCTCACATTTGAGCTACCCACAGGCCTTTTTATCTAGTCATGACTCGGACCCCATAGCTATCATGTAACGTTTGCTCATTGAGCCACTCACGGGTCTGTACACAAAGTCAGTTTATGGACCCACGTTACCTATAACATTTATCTCATGAACTCAGACTCAACTCATGAGTTCAGACCACATAATTTTCATAACATGCCCTTTACATCCTATGCTATGTCTAAGGTTCAACGGGGCTTCATATCTAATCGAATAGCATCGCATTTGCTCACATTATAATTTACTCGCATAACATGTCATTTATACATTCATGGCAACAATTAGAATTTAGATACATAACAACAATAAGCTAATTACACATGTATATTATTAAATATACCAAAGTAAGCTTCAATAACACATTATTTACATATATACTTACCTCGATACAAAATGATGAAGACGAGCTTAATCTTTGTAAACTTCGTTCTTACCCCGATCAAGACCCAAATCACGCTTCTCTTGGTCTAAATTAATAAAATTCATTTATTTCACCAGCACATCGATTTAGACACTCAAAATTTCATATTTGGGCAAAATGAATATTTTGAAAGTAGACTTTCACAAAATAACCATTTTAGCCCTATGTTCAAAAATCGATTTTTATCAAGTTTCTTCATATTATAAGCCTATCCAAACCCTTTTTACCCTTGTAGAAATCCAAAATTTCAACCATTTCACACACTTATCATCTATTTTACAACTTATGCAAAATAGTCCATATTAGGGTTTTCATGAGAAATCCTTTCACAAAAGTTGTTTATTACTCATCTAGGACTTATTTCTTCCATAAAATTTCAGAAAAATACATATATTTTTTCATGGAAAAACCTAGACTCTTGTTCATTTTGCAAAATAGTCCCCTCATTTAAAAGCTCATGCTTCAATGGGTCAAAAAATGTAAAAATCATCAAGAAAGGTCATGAAAACCACTTACTTGTGAAGGCTTAGATTTGCTAAAATTTTAAGCTCCAAAAACCCCTCTAATGGCCAATTTTTCGGTGGAGAAAAAAGAGTGAAAAAAGATGAAACCTTTTTGTTGTTTATTTTATTCAAACTAGTTAAAATTGGTGACCAAAACACCACCTAATTTTGACTTTCCCATCAATTTGTCCCCTATGGTCGGCCAGCCTAAGCATTGGGGGTCTAATTGCCCTTTAAAGCCCCCAATTTAGGTTCTTTAGCTAATTAAAACCCTTGTCTAACAAAATAGGACTTTTGCACTTTATACGATTTAGTCCTTTTTTGTAATTATGCAAGCAATCGCTAAAATTTATTCACCAAAATTTTTATATACTTATCTAGTCATGCTACAATGCATAAAATAATATTAAAAATAATTTCTTCAATCTCGGGTTAGTGGTTCCGAAACCACTGTTTCACTAGCCCTAAAACTAGGCTGTTACACACCTAGAGTATCAAGGGGAATGGTGATTTATCGCATTTTTACTACAGCTTGTTTGCATTTTTACTGGTAGAATTTTCTGCATATTGTTATTGGTGGTTTTAACCATAATGGGTTTAAGCCCATAATGTTTTAGATTTCGGATGACGGGTTCTGGGGAACCCGTGGTGTGTAGCAGATGGTATAGGTAGGAACATTTTTGCATTGCATCATGCTCACGACATATTCAAATGTTATTGATATATGATATGTGTTGTATTGTGTTGTATTGAATGGTATCAAAATTAATGATTGTTACTCGAATGAATGATGACCTATGCTCATACACCGTTTGATATCAATTTGATAATGGCTATGTAATGATATGAAATACCTATTATGGTTCTGTTTTCTTGTGTTAAAGTTAATCTATTTCACTGTATTCGATATTTATGTTTGTTTAAATAATTGTTCTGTAACCTCCCAAACCCAACCTAGACATTATGGCTAGATTGAGAAGGCTACATTAGCCACCAAAATGGCTAAGGTAACTTACATTACTTTTGAAGACTTTAAATAAACTCATTTTAGAGAAAACGTAGTTGTACTTTGATTTAGTTTAAAAGTGTTAATTCATTAGGTCATGCATGCTTAGGATTCATTTTATTGTTGACAGTGTTGTTTTAGAAAAATTGTTTGCTTATCGCTCTTCTTTAAAAGAAACTCAAAGTTAAACTAATGCAGCGGAAAAACCATATTTCAAGTCATTTTGGAAAATTAGTTGCCTTATCGATTTGTTTTTTCAAAAACAGTTCCTTTGCAATGTATTAGAAACTAGAGAACAATATCAAATTTTACTTAATCCCGATATCATGCATTATTCAGTTATTATGCTTGAGCAATCCATGCATGCAAAAATCCCCAAAAAAAAGTTACCAAGCCACAGATTAGAGATAATTAAAATTTCAAGCTAAAACCAATAAAGACTTAATAATACTTATTAAGAATAGTCTAAGGTCCAAACTGATTCTATGAATGCTGAGTCCAATCCTAATTTCGAGGTTTACCTGAAAAGTTAAACACTATTAGGGGGTGAGCTTATGAAATGCTCAGCGTGAGTGGAATAATTATTTAAACGGGAAAAAATATCA
This sequence comes from Gossypium anomalum, assembly GCA_025698475.1. Lineage (NCBI taxonomy): Eukaryota > Viridiplantae > Streptophyta > Magnoliopsida > Malvales > Malvaceae > Gossypium > Gossypium anomalum. Next base: position 33,923,273 of record CM046958.1, on the reverse strand, counting down.
AATAAAGTGAAGAATATTAGCAATAATAGAACAAAACAGAACCATCAGAAGAATTTCATGTCATTACATGGCCATTATCAAATTGATGTCAAACAGTGTATGAGCATAGGTCCTCATTCATTCGAGTAACAATTATTAATTTTGATACCATTCAATACAACAAAATACAATGCATAACATAAATCAATAACATTCAAATATGTTGTGCACATGATGCAATGTAAAAAGGTTCCTACCCATACCATTCGCTACACACCACGAGTTCCCCAGAACTCGTCTGCCAAACTCCAAAACATTATGAACATAGCTCGATGTGGTAAAACCACCGAATAATCAATAATGCAGACAATCTTTCGGATATCAAATAGTGCGATACAATCGCCAATAACATATAAGATGCGATAAAATCACCAATCCCCTCAGTACTCCAAGTGCAATGCACTGACTACGAATAATGCAGACTTAATATGCTACCGGTACTCCACGAAACTCCTCCGTCAACCATAAAATTCCAACCCAATGGATATGCAATATGTCACACAATCTCATACATAATCATATCTCAATACTTTTCACATTCATTTGACATGCTTAGCATGTCCTCAATAATCACATGCTTTCAATAAATGAAAACAATGTTCCAATCTTTCAAATTACCATTGTATTGGTATCAATCAATATCATTCAATTTCACATACTTTACGAATTTTCATTGTGCCATAAATAGCACCCTTTTCAGTACACAATATAACAAATATCTCATGCGTTTAAATCATACATATGCTCAATACCTCAACACATTATATCATTTAGTCAAACATTCTCATATCTCTTAACTCAAATATGCAATTACAAACTCAATCAAACGTTCATACTACCAACTAGCAATTTTGCCAACATGTCAATCTTTCAAGGCTCGAAACATACCTGGTTCGGCCACTCACAAAATCAATAATTTGGCTATTAAGAAAATCAAATAAACAAGCTAATTTATCATATATAACATGATATTTAACATTTTCAAAAAAAATTATGAGTTTAGGACCCATACCTTATTTTTCGCTTCCTTGTAGCACACTAGCGAATCTTCCAATTTTTCTTAATAATTCCTTAAATGAAACTAAACCAAAATTCAGTATAAATTAAATCAATTTACCATTAAAAAAGCCCTCAAACACCCATTTACGAGTTCAAACCAATCGTTGAAATTATAACTATTTTATGAATCCAAACTAGTTAGGTTCCTTACACTATATCGATGCAAACCGTACTTACAATCGTTCTTCGCCTTTACGGATGGTTTGGGGCATTTCGGTCAGCACCTAATTCGAGAATATACTGGAAAATCAGTAGCTAATTAATTATTAAATTTCTTCATTTAATCAAATCATAACATTTACCCAAAAACTATGTCGAAATAACAAACTAGTTACCCTTAATTGCACTTACGCTTCACGATTTGTGGGGTCCAAATGGCTAATCTATCAAGAACGTTTTTCCCTAATTGAAATGAGTTTAAAATCTGATTAGGAGGTTTCAAGAACTCAAATTAATGATGAAAAATATAGGCAAGAACCAAGAAACAAAACAACCCCCTTCCTTGCACATAGGCGCACGCACCACCACCCATGGTGGCCGAAAATGGGGCTGAATTTTAAAACGATTTGAGATCTCATTAAATTTTGGAAAAATACCTTTTAAATAATTTAAAATCCCCCAAATTCCAGATCCGTAAATTTAGGATTTTAATGGACAAGATTAATTAAGAAATTGAAGAGAGAAGAGACCTTACCCAAGCTAGTCGAGAGAAACGACAATGGCACTTTCTTGGCAATATTCAAGATCGATCTTTCTTTCTCCCATTGTTGTCGTTGCCTACACCTAGTTTTATCATCTCTTTATTCTTTTTCTTTTTGCCATAATATTTGTTAACATATTCTCCACATGGCACACACATTAAAAAAACAAGGGATTTTGCAAAATTTAATTGTTTCGCAAGGGAAGGGATTCGAACTTGGGACCTTATTTAATTTCCATGCTTTCTCATATTTATTTTAACCATTGGGCTTTTTATCTCATTCTTGAAATAATTTTGCAATATTTATTTTAAAAACAAGGCATGTTACATACTAGGGTTTAAAGCAAAATTTGGAAAATAATAAAAATGGTGAGAGAGAATGGATTTGAACTTGGGTTTCAAGGAACATTTGACTAACACTTAACCAACAAACCAATACCTCATTTATTTCCTAAAAATTCATAGATAAATTTCAAAAATTAAGGCATGACCACTCTCTCTCGATTCAAAAACCCGATCCTACTAACCCCTAATTTTTGGGATGTTACATGTTCAACTCACACTGAGCTTTTCATAAGCTCACCCCCAATAGTGTTTAACTTTTTAGGTAAACCTTGAAAGTAGGACCGGACTCTGCATCCAGAGAATCACCTTGGACCTCGAACTATTTTTAATAAGTACTAATTAGTCTTTATTGGTTTTGGTTTGTAATTTTTAAGTATTCCTTGTATGTGGCTTGATAACTTTTCATTTGGGGATTTTTGAATGCATGGATTACTCAAGTATAATAGCTGGAAAATACATGATATCAGGCTTAAGTAAAATTTGATATTGTTCCCTAATTTTCATTGTATTGCAAATGAATTGTTTTTGAAAAACAAACTTGCCTTTCCAAAATGACTTGAAAATGGTTTTTCCGCTACATTAGTTTAACATCGAGTTATTTTTTTAAAGAAGAGTGACAAGCAAATGGTTTTTCTAAAACAACACTATCAGTAATAAAATGAAGTTTAAGTATACACGACCTAATGAATAAATTCTTTTAAACTAACACAAAGTACAACTACGGTTTTCTCTAAAATGAGTTTATTTAAGGTATTCAAAAGTAACATAAGTTAGCTTAGCCATTTCGGTGGCTAATGTGGCCTTCTCAATCCCAAAGAAGACCTGAAGGAAGATTTGGAGGAGTCGGAAGGTGAACCAAGCAAAGCAGACGAGGCGTCGAATCCTAATTCCGACTAATTTTAAACAATTTTATCTAATTTTTTTTTGTTTTTTAGTTGGACTTAATAAATTTTATTTCTGAATGTTTTAAATTTTAGTTTTTAAGTATTTTAGACTTTAATATTATATATGTAGCATATTTAGTTTTTCTTAGTAGGAACCCCACATTTTTTAAGGCACACAATACAAGTCAAAACTGAGAAGAGCAGTAGTCCCACCAACTGTATTGCACGAATCAAGAAAATCAGGTAATCTCTTTTCTTTATATTTTATTTCATACTAGGGACAATGTGTCGAATAAAGTGTAGGGGTGACCTAGGAAAATTTTTAAAAATTTTTTCTTTTCAGTTATTTTCTTTTCTTTGAATTTAGTAGTTTTAAATTTTAAAATTTTCTTTTTAATTGCATGTTTGTTCTTAAACTTGTAGTAATTCAAGTGATTGGTTAGGAGCATATACCTAGGTTGTTTGTTTAAATTGTAAATTTAGCCTAAAATTGAATAAATTAGGTTTTTTATATTTAGACTAACTAGTTCAGTTTATTAGACTATAAATAGGAAAAAGAGATTAAATATACCAAGTGATAAAGGTAGATACGAATAGGTAATTTTATTTGTAGAAGTATAAAATGTTTGAATTAAAATGAAACTACTTGGTAAAATCCATGGTTATTGAAACGGTGCAGTATGACTAGTATAACCCTTATAAAAAGTGCCCTTAGAAAAATCTTGATCATAGTGTCACAAAATAAAATAAAAATCGTAAGGGTTATCGAGGAAATATTATTGCATTAGAGAGCATGAACAAAAAAACCAAGTAGGAAAAATATATTCGGATTGACTATACTCTGCAAAAATAAGTACTATATTCGTATATACATTTTGATGGAGAAATATATTTAACTTTCTTTGACCTTTTTACTTCGTAATTTATTGAACTAATCTATTTAGATGTAAATAAATTTGAATTTTTAAAATTTCTACCTATATTTACATAGTTAGGCAAATCTTCCTAGTGTCGATGCTCCGATCCAATCTCGTGTATCAAGCCAACTCATGTACATTCGAAACTTATCTCATCCTCCTTATTTACCTAAACAATATCCAAACACTAACGTTTCTGTAACACCCCTAACCTGTATCCGTCGTCGAAATAGGGTTACGAGGCATTACCAACATATATTATACATTTCTCATACATAATTCTAGTTCACATAATTATCAATCTAATACATTCATATTGTCTTTTATAAGGCTTTACGAGGCCTTAAAAAATGTTTAGAAGAGGTTCGGGACTAAATCGATCACATAATAATTTTTTTCGAAAGTTAAAAAATTATCTTGCATTCAGGGGTCACACGCCCGTGTCAACAGGCCGTGTGCCTCACACGGCTACTAGAGATGCCCGTGTCACAGGCTGTGTGAAAATAAGGCGTACATACTGACTTGGGTCACACGGCCAACCACACGCCTGTGTGTCTAGCCCGTGTACCTTTCGAAATGGCCACACATGCCCGTGTGCTAGGCCATGTGCCATTTAGGGGGTATATTGACTTATGTCACATGGTCAGTCACACGCCTGTATGTGAGCCCGTATGAAGCACACAACCAATAGACATGCTCGTGCGTCTAGGTCGTGTCAAACCTGTAAGTTGTACTGACTTAATTCATAGGGCTACCCCAGGGGACACACGATCATGTAGCATGACTGTGTGTGACAGCCGCCCGTGTGGATAAAAATAGGCTATTTGCAAAGCCAATTTGCCACCCTTTTCACATGCTCACCTAGCAACCAAAATGACACCATTTCAACACATTTATAGGCAGCCAAAACATGTCAATTCATATAATATTCATGCCATCTAGTCCCAACCATTACAACTACTCAATTCCATAATCAAAACATATCAAGTCATTATGCTAAAATCATCAAAACTTACATAACTTCTAAATGCATTTATTCAACAATTTGTCATCTATTTTATGCCTCAAAATCAATCCACAACATATCATCTTTCAAGCATTAACTTACCAAATGGCAACTAGCTACTTAAGCAACCATATAACCATATCAAAACATAAGGAAATTTATACATCAAATATTATTCATCTAGCACATAATTCAATCCAACTTAAATGGCTAAAAACACTTTAACATTTACAAGCCAAATCTGATGGCTAATATCATAACTCACAACATACCAAGATGACACCAGCCTATACATGCCATATACCATATATACAAGCTTCAAAGGTACCAAAAAAATGATCGATAGTGTGACAATGCTCCTGACTATCCCTGAGTCTGAGATAGCTTTGATAATCTATAAAACATGAAAAGAACACACAAAGTAAGCTTTAAAAGCTTAGTAAGGCATATACAAAAAAAAGCTACCATATGAACCTTTGCATATCAATTCAAATATGCTAAAATAACTAATCACACACAAGTTCGCAAACCTTTCTCATTCAACACATATTCAATATCATGATCACATTCATCATTTACTTCACATCTCAATGCTCGTATGAATCTCATACGTACCTAAGTCACTTAGCTTATTCACATATTCTTTGTAAACTTGACTTTGCCCGTTGAATCATTTGGAATTGTTAAGGATACTCGGCAATCACATATAGCTCGTACAATGCCATATCCCAGATATGGTCTTACATGTTATCACATACCGATGCCACTATCCCAGACAAGGTCTTACATGTAATCAATTAACGATGCCAATGTCCCAGACATGGTCTTACATGTAATCACATCTCAATAACCTAATGTCATGACATTAGTATCCTATTCTATTCCTAAGGTTCGTACGAGACTTTCAGACATTGTAACTCTGTCGATTCTTGCTCGTAAGTGCTCGGTCAACATTTATATCATTTCCATGACAAGTAAACACATGTAATTTAGTTTAAAGACATTTATTTGCATATGAACTTACCTCGTACGGAAACAAACGAATCAGAACAACTATTCAACAACTTTTGACTTCCCCCAATCCAAATCTGATTTCTTTGTTTCTTGATCTAAATAAATTCAAATTTAACTCATTTAATCACTAATTCATTCAATTTAATCCACAAACACAAAATTTTAGCCAATTTTCACTTTGGCCCTAAACTTTCACATTTTTACAATTTAGTCCCTAATTCATAAAAACAGAAATTACATAAAATTCAATATGACCCATGCTTGGCTGAATTCTATATAGGTCCCTAGCAGCCCATATATCACATTTATTTCACAATTTAACCCTTCAATTTACACTTTTCATAATTTAATCCTATTTAGGCATTTTTCACTCAAAATCACTTAACAAAACTTGATAATCTATCATTTAACTTCCATAATTCATCATCAACTATCACAAATCTTAAGCATTCAACAATGGCATTTTACAAAATCATCAACAAATTCAAAAATTAAGGCACGGGCTAGCTAGTACTCAAAACACGATCACAAAAATGTAACAATCATCCAAAACCGAGAAAATAACATACCTTAATCAAGCTACCAAGTTATCGAAACCTAAAATGCTTCCAAACTCTCTTTTTCTTCCTTTCTATTCAGTTAAGGAAGACAAAAATGGACTAAATTTGGTTTTTAGTTTTATTTAATTAAAATGCCCTTAATTAAAACATTAATCAAACTTATAATGGATGACCATTTATATCAAATTCCACTATAAATGGTCTAATTACATCATAAGGACCTCACATTTAATCAACCATAGCAATTAAACACATTTAACATATAGAATGCCACTTTTACATTTTACACGATTAAGTCCTTTTTTTCAAATTGAGCTATTAAACGATAAAATTAGCTCACAAAATTTTCACAAGTACATATTCACATGCCAAAAATAATGTTAAAATAATTTTACGAGCTCAGATTTGTGGTTCCAAAACCACTGTTCTGATTTAGCTAAAATCGGGCTGTTACAGTTTCAACGGGCAAGGTGTTACACACAAGCTTCCCGAGACGTCGATGCAAAAACGAACAATCAAGGTAAGATGTGGGTGTCATGTCATGGCACGCAAGGATGTGGCATGAAACATGTTGACATGTTGTCTAAGTTTATCAGGGTTATCTTTGTCCGCGCAATCAAACTTATATGAAGACCTAATTTGGGCTGCCAACACCTTTATAAATAGTACATTAAGGGTTGAATAAGTTTATATTTTTGAGCTATTTTAAAGTCTGAAATGAAAATAAACCATTCGATAATAATGAACATGTTGAGTTGTGAAATATTAAATATATTTTTTCAGAAATTTCACCAGGGCTAAAATCATTTTAATTTTATTAAGAGTAAAATTAGGATGAGAAAATTATTTAATAAAAAATATTGAAGTTTATTTTGGGAAATAGAAAAACCGAATCAATTTGGATCAAGTTACAAAGCACTAGGTCAAAAAGTCTGAAAAGTACTCATAATTGGACTCGATGTAAGAGAGGCCCAAAAATCCCTCATGGATATGAAGGGGGTGACAAACCTAGTTGGAATACTAAGGGATGTCATCCACCCTAATCTTACTTTAAGTATGAAGTTGTTTTGTATTTGAAATAAACCTCTACAATTCAACAAAAGTTCTACCTTCTCTACCTATAAATAGATGACACCGGTAGAGCTATTAACAAAACTTTAAGAGATTGTTATTCTGCCAAAAATAGAGAGAATTTATTCTCAACTATTAAATATATTTTTTTAGAATAACAATTCTACCGGTTCCTATTAAAGAAGAGAAAATTTTTATTTTCACCCCAAAAGGAAAAGAAAATTTTTTCTAGTTCTGTGTTTTGATTCAATTGGTTCGAGCCCACAGTCGAAGCAATTCATGGTATGAAAATAGTAGAGAAGATCGTGTGGTTGAAAGTCAGAAAATATGAAGGATCCAATTATCCGAAAACACAAGTATGATTTTGGTGCAAGGTTTATTGCTATGAAGATCACAAACCGGGTCAATTTTCAAAATTTTAATTTTCTGTTGTGCAAGAAAGCCATTTTCAAACCAGATTTTTCCAACAGTTCTTACTGCCTCCCAAGTACAACTCGCTTGCTACCCATTTAGCAAGAATAACTGGTCGTCCTTGGTTGATAATTCAACGACTCCATTAGCTAATACTTGAGTAATAGTGTACAGTTCAAAATATTGAGATCTTAATTTCCTAGGGAATAATTTCAAGTGGGAGTTGAACAACAACACTTGTTGACCCGACACAAAGTCCTTTTGTCTAATCATTGCATCATGATGGAGTTTTCTCTTTTCCTTCTACAATTTAGCATTCTCGTAGGCTAAGAATCGAAACTCTTTCAATTCATACAGCTGAAAGAGACGAGCTTTCTTCGCCAACCTAGGGTCCAAATTCAACGCCTTAATTGCCTACTATGCCCGCTTTTCTAGCTCAATAAGGAGATGACAATTTACCTGTAGACCAATCAATGTGAAGACGTCCCTAAAGGTGTCTTGTACATTGTCCGATAGGCCTACAAAGCATCATCTAATCGAATCGACCAATCCTTCTGAGTTGGATTTACTATCTTTTCAAGATTTAGCTTAATATTCTAAGTCAACACTTTGTCTTTGCCACTAGCGTCAGGATGGTAAGTACTGTCAATTTGGTGCCTCACACTATACTTTGTAAGGGCACTTTCTAGTTGTCTACTACAAAAGTGTGATCCTTCATCACCAATAAGCGCCCGAGGTGTTCAAAATCTTGAAAAGATATTTTTACGCAGGGACTTCACCATTGAATTTGTGTCATTTTTCAGTTAAGAAAATTCTTCTATCCACTTGGACACGTAATCTACAGCTAAAAGAATGTATTGATTTCTAAATGTAACAAACCATTTTTCAGTGGTATAAAAAATAGTGGTTTCAAAATTCGACGAGTGAGTCTGTAAATATTATTTATTAATGTTTACTATTACAATGTTTTGTTGATTTTTTATTTGGTAATTTCATTGAACGATTAATATTTAAGGTACAATGACTAAATCGTGAAAATTGTAAAAGTTAATTGCTATAGATTTTTAAGTTGTCAAAGGTCCAAATAAGCAATTGGACCAACGTGTGCTTATGTTAGTGGATGAATATGTTATCATCCATGTTAGTAAGGCTTAATTAAGCTTAAAGATATGTTAATTAAAGTTTATTTTAAAAGATCCTAATATTTTCAATAATATCAAACTATATAAGTTAAAATTTAATGAAGCAAAAGATGATATTGGATCATTTTCTTCATCTTTTTTCTCCCATAGTCAAATGTTAGAAGCAAAAATATACGGTTTAACATTTCAACGTCAACATTTAATTGTTAAGTGATTTCAAGCTCGTTTCTTGTACTTTTTATGTTTTTAGAATCCCGAGAGCTTGATTTAGCTAACCCACTGTTAAAGTTTTGAAATGTTTCCATTGATGATTTTTGAAGCTTTTGGCATTAAATGGTTGCATGATAAGCTTAAATGTTAAGTAGGACTAAATTGTAAACTAAGATTTTGTTAGTGTTGCTATAAAGGACTAAAATGTAAAATTTATAAGCAGTGGAATGAAAAATATATATTATGTGTTGCTATTAAGTTAGTTAAGGATGGAATTGAGATTTGTTTTGAAAATGAAGGTTAAATGTGAAAGAAATGCTTATTTCGGTTTTAGTGACTAAGTTGAATAAGATGCAAAAATTTAGGGAAATGGTGAAAAGTAATAATAGGATATCATATGCACTGTATAAGATGTTATAAGGTATTTAGAACTAATAAATTGAAATGAATTACCGTTTAGATTAAGATTTGAGTCAACCAGAACTGAATCAAGGAAAAGGAAAAATTACGGAGTACTCCCCAAAGTTGTAGTTTTTTGTTGTTTTGTTAGGTAAGTTCATATGAAGTTTATTTTTTTAATGTGTATTTATGTTTTGTTGTATAATTTGCTTGTGAGTTCAATTGTTGAGTAATAACGAGTACTTGGCATCGGAAGGACTAATTTGTAAAATGAGGTGTTTGTGTCAAGTATGAACGAATATGTAATATGAAATGGATACGAATTGTTAGTATGATTATAGTATCTGTATATGAAAAAATTATGAGGGTTAAAAAGGTGTATAAGGATTTAAGGCCCATATGAACTTAGTAAATGATTAGGATACGAGTGGCATGCCATTAGGGTCTAAAAGGAACCAGGTGTCGATTTTGTATGTCTTTACTGATGTCTGAGGTCCTACATGTTTTGTTTATTCTCCATAACTCATGTAGGTAGTATCGAGTAAAGTTTAAAGTCCTAATTCACAGCTCGTATGAGCAATTATATTCATAGCTCGTGTGAGAAATTTAATTCTCGTGTATATGAGGTCACTTTACTATAGCTCTCCGGGAAAAAATAGTAACTAGATGAAATTGGATCGAATAGTAAGATCAATGTGAAACCAATGGTTATATGCATAAAATGCTAAGGTTATATATGTGTGAATGGTACTTTTATAGCAAACAAACCAAGTTTGTTATGGTGCCAAATTCTTTAAAGTTAATGGTTTATAATCTTATGTCATGTAATTTAATTATATTGTTTAATATCGAGGTAAGTTAATTTTGTTTTTGTACGAACTTACTAAACATCCAAAAATAGCTTAGATTTTCTTTGTTTTTTTTTTTTGTAGATCATTGGTTCTCGATCGTGTCGAGTGGATCACATTGGAGCTTACATTATCGACTTTTCAATTTAATAGAATTTTGATCATTCTAACTCAGTTATATGTGGTATGTACTTAGATGGTTTTATAGGTTCAACTTGAATGGTTATATGTCTTATACATAGGTGTAGTTGTGGATATGTCTTGAGACTTTTCACTTTAGTCTGTATATGACATTTGGTATTAAAATGGTTGTAATAGTTATGAATATGTATATGGTTGATTTGGTATGCCATAATTGTTATCATGAATGGAAACTTTAAATGTGGATTGTATGTTGCTTCTAAGTACATTTTGGAGATGATAGATGTTGAAATGGTATGATGGATAGATATGACATTGTTGTGGCATTGAGGCCAAACTTGGCATGTTGTTTGGTTTTGGAAATGTGGCTACTTATATGTCCTTGGAACTGGTGATTTGATTGTATATAGTTAGTTATAGTCTAATTTTGGTATGTTTTGGATTAGCCAATTTGAATTGAGTAAGTTGAAGTGCCCTTGAATGGCACATTAGGTTAATTTTTAGTGAATGATATGTGTTAGCATGGTTTGGAAGTCTTAAATAAGTCAATGTTGTGAATAGTTTAACTGAGATTTCTATTTAAGGTTGGTTTTAAAAATAAACTTCAAATGACCTATTTTTGCACCACATCACTATGTGTTAGGCATCGATTGGTAGTACATTCGTTTGAATTTTGGAAAATGAGATGTTTTGGAGCCATACAATTACCAATTTCACACGGGTCAACCATACACTCGTGTCAGTATTGTAGATTTGGTCAACTATTTTTCCATATAGTCTCAGTTTGTTACACGGCTCTGCCATACAGTAGTGTGAATACTAGGATGAAAATTGGGTGTTTAACCCACACGACTTCAGTTAGTTACACAGCTTGAACATACGGCTACGTGACCCCTACTTTGCTTAATTGCCCTTCTTTTTGAAAGGTTTCTAATTGGTCATTGTTTGATCCTGGGTCAATTTTAGAGCTTTTGTAAGCTCGTATAAGACACGGGAGAGGGTTTAAATTGTACCAAATGATTATTATGACTTAAATTTTGGTTTGAGTTTGCTATTAAACATCTGCATTTGTATTTTTTGTGTTGTAGCATTTTGTAGCTCAGGTCTGACGAACAAACCAGGTGAGGGGTGTTACACCAAAACAATTCGAAAAGGGTCCCATGAAGACAATCCCTCAAACATTAAAAACTTATACTTCCATAATATCTTTTTTGGCATCTCATCCCTTTTGGAAATGTTCCCCATTCACTGGCATTGGTCACATCTTCTTGCAAATTCATAGGCATCTCAAATCACAGTTGGCCAATAAAACCCAAATTGTAGAATTTTATGTGTTATCCTCTTTCCACCAAAATGTCCTCCACATGGGGAGTTGTGACAACCATTGAGTATGTCCTCCATTTCTTCTTCAGCCAAACACCTTTGAATGAATTGGTCAGTGCAATGTCGAAAGGCTTACTGTTCTTCCCTAATGTGGTCCTTTGTGCCATGAGCAATCTTTTTTTGTTATTGACTAGAAGCGTCCGCTGGAAAAACACCCTTTAGAAGATAATTTACGGTGTCGACATACCAAGGTGTGGAATGTATTCTGTCTTGAATTTGCCAACAAATCAAATTGAATAACTGCTCATCCACAAAGGTTTCATTTATAGCTAAGGTTTCGTCTCGGCCATTATCTAAATCTAACCTAGATAAATGATCAGCGACATAATTCTCTGTCCCTTTTCTATCCAAATCCATAAATCAATTTCCTTGAGAAGTAACACCCATCTCATCAACTAACTTTCTTTTTCATCATGTACTTCAATGTTGAATGATCTATGTACACATAAACTTGACTCGCCATCTAATAGGACTGGAATTTCTCACATGTGAAGACAACAAATAACATATCCTTCTAAGTAGTGGTATAATTGCATTGAGTAGGATTCCATGTTTTGCTCACATAATGCATTGCATGGAAAACCCTATCTTTTTTTTGACTGAATACTGCCCCTGCTGCATAGTCACTAGCACCGCACATAATCAAAAATGGCTCTTCCCAATTGGGGCTAACAATGATAGGTCATGTGATTAATTTTTCTTTTAAGGTATTGAGGGCGTGGGAGACACTCTTTGTCAAACGCGAGCAGAACATCCTTTTGAAGAAGCTGACTTAAAATTTTCAAGATGTGGGAGAAATCCTTGATGAAATGTCGATAAAATCCGGCACGCCCCAAGAAATTCCAAATTCCTCGTACAGAGGAAGGAGATGATATTTTTTCAATAACTTCAGCTTTAGCACAATCGACCTCTAATCCCTTCTTGGAAATTTGGCGATCCAAAACAATACTGTCATTCATCATGAAATGACACTTCTTCCAATTCAGAACCAAATTAGTTTCCTCAAATATTTCTAATACGTTCCAAGTTTCCAAAGAATTCAACAAAATAATCCCTATAAACCAAGAAATCATCCATAAAGACAGCCAACCTTTCTTCAATCGTATCTACAAAGATGGAAGTCATACATCGCATAAAAGTGGCGAGAGTGTTACATAGCTCAAAGGGCATCCTGCGGAAAGCATAAGTACCAAAGGGACAAGTAAAGATAGTCTTTAATTGATTGTTCGGATGGAATGGAATCTGATAATACCCAAAATGCCCATCATGGAAGCAGTAAAATTCATTTCTCGCTAACCGGTCAAAGATTTGATCAATGAAGGGGAGTGGGAAAAGTCCTTTCTAGTGGTCTCGTTGAGCTTCCAATAGCCGATACGCACCTGCCATCCCCTCACCATTCACGTAGGGACCAGCTTGTTCCTCTCATTGGGAACTACAGTGTAACACCCCTAACCAGTATCCGTCACTGGAACAGGGTTACAGAGCATTACCAGAGTTTACAATTCAAACGGACAGAAATTTCAAACATTTCATATTATAGCAATAAAAATATTAAAACCAAGTCAAAACATACATATTGTCCTTCATACGAGCCCTCGAGGCCCTAAATATGCCTTAGAAACAAGTCATGACTAAATTGGAAACTCGGAGAATTTTTCAAAAAATAATGAAAATTTTCAACACTGCAAGGGTCACACGGCCAACATTCACGCCAGTGTCTCAAGCCGCGTGAGCATTCAAAATAGGGACACACAGCTGTGTCCCAGCCCATGTTCGTGCCCATTTAATTCACATACTTAGGTCACACGACCAAGCCACACACCCGTGTGCCAAGCTGTGTACCATTCGAAATAACCTCAAACGCCTTTGTGCCAGGCTGTGTATCCTTCAAAATATCCTCAAACGCCTGTGTGCCAAGTCGTGTGCTAGGCCATGTAATAGCCTGACTTGTAACCCTTTGAAAGTTACAAGGGACACACGGTCGTGTCACCTGGCCGTGTATCACACACGACTAAGACACACGCCCGTGTCTCTGCCCGTATGGATATAACTAGGCCATTTTACAAGCCATTTTTCTCACCTAATTAGAAATGTACGTACAATCAACATTGCATATATATACAAGCCATAAACATATAGTATAACATCATACAACCAATATGCCCTTAGGCACCTCAAATGACAATATATAAACATCTCTAACTATGTATTCAATTTGACCAAATTATCAACTAACTTACATGCATATTTGCATCAACACATACCATATAATTTACTTACCAAAACAAAACCATTTGGTATCAAAATGTCATTCTATAACTAGCATCAATAGTCATATAAGCCATTCAAACAAAGTACCAATTCTCAACAAGTTACAAGCCATATATTTTATGTATATTCATCTATCATTTCATCTTCCATCATTCAACCTCATTATGTCATTCATCAACTATTTTAAGAATACATACCAAAATATACCATTTCACCAACAAAAATGCGAAAACACAAGCCAATCAAAATGAATATTTCAACAACCAAAACACATGGCCAACATTAGCCAAAATACCTATACATGCCATTATAATTGAAATTAAACATCCAAAAGTACTGCAAGAATTGATGGATAGTGTGATATAGCTCCGACAAGCTTCCAACTCGAACGAGCTTCTGGTTCACCATGTATAATTTTTTATTTTTCAATTTAGTCCTTATTTGACAATTTTACTAAAAATTCCTTTACAAAAGTTGTTTATCTAACAACAATCATCCATTTTCTAACATCAAACTTCAAAATGCATGTACATGCATCAATGGTAAAACCCTAATAGTTTAACAGTTTCATAAATTAGTCCCCAGGCTAGCTAGATTAAGCTACAAAGATCCCAAAAACATAAAAATCTTTAAAAACGTGACAAAAATGTATACCTAATCAAGCAAGACAAGCATGGCTGAACCTAGCTTAAAAAATGGCTTCTTTTCTCTTTAATTTTTTTATTGAATAAAGATGAAAAAGATGAAAGCTTAATTTTGTTTTATTTAATTTATCATTAATTACCAATTTACATAATTAGCCTTTAAAAAATTTTAAAAATTGCACAAAATGCCGACCCATCATATTCCACTATCTTTATTAGTTGTCTGATTACCAGTTAAGGACTCTTACTTTAAGGTTCTATAGCTATTTAATACTTTTATCTACTAGAACTCAATTTTTGCAATTTTCTCGATTTAGTCCTTTTTATCAAATTAAGCATGTAAACAGTAAAATTGCTTAACGAAATATTTTTATGGTACTATCATGCTATAGGCAATAGAATAATAACAAAATAAATTTTCCAATGTTGGATTTGTGGTCCCAAAACCACTATTCTGATTTCACTGAAAACGAGCTATTATAATTCTCCCCCCTAAAGGGATTTTCGTCCTAAAAAATCTTACCATAAAAGAGGTTCGGATATTGCTTTCTCATATCTTCCTTGGGTTACTAGGTGGCTTCTTCTATTCCATATCACTGCCAAAGAACTTTTACTAAAGCTATGTTCTTGTTTCTTAATTATTTAACCTCTCGTGCTAGAATTTTGATCGGTTCCTCGCTATATGACATATTAGGTTGAATCTCAACATCTTTCGATGAGATAGCATGTGAAGGGTCAGATTAGTATCATTGTAACATAGACATGTGAAAGACGTTATGAATCTTTTCCAGTTCTAATGATAAAGCTAATCGGTACCAACAGGTCCGATTCTTTTAGTAATCTCATACGGCCTAATAAATCGCAGACTTAGCTTTCCTTTGCAATCGAATCGAAGAACTTTCTTCTAGGGTAATACTTTCAAGAATACGCTATCAACGACTTGAAATTCCATGTCTTTATGCTTAAGATCTGCATATGATTTCTGGTGATCTGAAGCTACTTTCAATCTGGCTTGGATCACTTTTACTTTTTCTTCAGTTTCACGAGTCAAATCAACCCCATATATCTTTTTCTCACTTAGTCCAATCTAGTATAATGGAGTTTGGCATTTACGACCATACAAAGCCTCATACGATGCCATTTTTATGCTCAACTACAAACTATTGTTATACACAAATTTAACCAATGGTAAATATTTTTCCTAGTTCCCTTTAAACTATAATATGCAACAATGAAGCATATCCTCGAGTATCTGAATTATTTGTTTGAACTGACCATCGGTATAAAGGTGAAATGCAGTGCTAAAATGCAATCGCGTACCAAGAGCTTCCTGTAACTTTTTCCAGAATCATGATGTAAATTGTGAATTTCTATCTAAAATAATAAAAACTGGCACCCCATGTAATCTGACAATCTCAGAAACATATAACTCAGCTAATACCTCAAGGGAGAAATCTGTACGTGCCAGAACAAAATGTGTTGACTTCATCAAACGATCAACGATAACCCAAATGGCATCTTTCTTTCTTAGAGAGAGGGGTGAACCCAATACGAAGTCCATAGTAACTCGATCCCATTTCCACTCCGGTATCATCACTGGCTACAATAATCCTGAAGGTACCTGATGTTTAACTTTTACTTGCTAACATACTAAAAATCTCCATACAAAATCAGATATCTCACGTTTCATTCCCAGCCACCACAACATCTATTTTAAGTCACTGTACGTCTTATTACTTCCCGGATGAACAGACAAGCTACCACTATGAGCCTCGTGCAAGATTCTCTAAATGAGCTCTAGATTCTTCGGTATAGAAATTCTACCTCTAAAAAATAAGCAACCATCGGATCCTATCTGAAATTCTGAATCGAAAGTTGAAGCACACTGCGCCCGCTTAGTTAGCAACTCCACATCACATTTTTGAGCTTCGTAGATCTATTGTAAAAACATCAGTCCAGCTTTCAACTAAGCTAGGATTGAATCATCATCAGATAATGTCAGTCGTGTGTTCAGCGCTCGCACAGCAAATAAAGACTTTCTACTCAAAGCATCAACAATTACATTCACTTTTCCCAGATGATAATTAATTATCAACTCATGTCTCATATTCAAATCTTTCTATGACATTAGATACTTCAAACTCTTGTGATCAATAAGTATTTGACATTTTTCACCAAACAAATGGTGTCCCCTAATTTTCAAAGCAAACACCATGCTGCCAAATCTAGTTCATGTGTTGGATAATTCTTTTCGTGCAACTTTAACTTTCTGAAAGGATAAGCTATTACTTTGCCTTCCTGCTTCAAAACACAGCCTAAACCATTTAGAGATGCATCGCTGAAAATCAAAACTCTTTACCTGATTCAGGGTGACCCAGAACTGGTGCCTCGTTTAATAGTTCTTTCAATTGATTGAAACTTTTTTGACATTTTTCAGACAATTCAAATTTCACATCCTTCTGTCAGAGTTGCGTCATCGGTGTAGCTATCATCGAGAACCCTTTGACGAACCTTCAGTAATAACCAGCTAATCCCAGAAAACTTCTGACTTTAGATGCATTTCTCGGTGGTTTTCAGTCAATTTCAGTCAATAACTACTGAAATTTTACTCAGATCAACTTTGATTCCTTCAGCTGATACTATATGTCCCAGAAAATAGACCTCTCAGAGCCAAAACTCAAATTTGCTAAAATTATCAAAAAGTTGTTTATCACGTAGGGATTGCAACATAGCTCGTAGGTGACCAGCATGCTCGACTTATCTTGTGAATATATCAGAATGTCGTCAATAAATACCATAACAAATTTGTCTAAATACGGTCTGAATATTCTATTCATTACATCCATGAATATTGTGGATGCATTAGTTAATCCAAACGGCATCAAAAGAAATTCATAGTGTCCGTAGCTGGTTCTAAATGTAATTTCTGGCTATTCGAATCTTTTATTCGTAGCTGATAATAACCAGAATGAAGATTAATCTTTAAGAATACTGTGGCACCTTTCAACTGGTTGAACAGATCGTCAATTCGAAGCAGTGGATACTTGTTCTTGATTGTAACTTTGTTAAGCTAACGGTAATCAATACACAATCTCATTGATCCATCCTTTTTCTTAACAAACAAAACCGGTGCACCCCAAGGTGAAAAACTAGGTTGAGCAAAACCCCTACCTATTAACTCTTGCAACTATGTTTGCAACTCTTTCAACTCGGTAGGAGCCATTCTGTAAGGTGCTACCGATATTGATGATATCCCCGGTGCAGGTTCAACAGCAAACTCAACTTATCTAATTGGCAGTAATCCAGGTAATTCCTCTAGAAACACGTTAAGATACTCGTAAACCAGTAGCACTGATTCAAGCTTTGATTCAGACACTTAAGTATCCAATACATAATCAAGGTAAGCATTACAACCTTTTTTCACATATTTTTATGCTGAAATAGCTGATATAACAACAGGCAACGCACTTACATTATCTGTTTCAATACGAAACGTCTCACCGTTGTGACATTTCAATACAATAAGCTTTTATCTATAGTTTAGAATAGTGTCATGTAAAGTTAGCCAATCCATGCCCAAAATCACATCAAATTCATCAAACAGTGGCATCATCAAATTAGCCAGAAAATTGTAACCCTAAGTCATCAAAGGATAATTCTTGCTTACTTTATCAACTAACACATATTGATCTAGAGGGTTCGATACTTTAACCACGAATTCAGTGGACTCAATAAGTAAATTCTTACTATATACTAAACTCATGCATACATAAGAATGAGTTGATCCCAGATCAATCAAAGTAGTAACATTAGTATTAAAAATAGAGAAACTACCAATAATAACATCTGGCCTAGAAGCATCCTCTCGCGCGCTAATAGCATAAGCCCTAGCTGGTGCTTGTACCATGGATCTTACAGCAGAATCTTTTGTTACACCATGGCTACCACTCACATTTCCAGGATTAAGAGGTGGTCTACCTCTCATAGCAGTGTTGCTCGGCCTCGTACCCTAATCTTTCTCTTTCTCGAATTTCTTAAGGCAATCTCTAATATAGTGATTGAGGGAACCACATCTGAAACATGCTATATTCTTTAGTCGAAACTCACCATAATGTGGTCTTTTATAGTGCTTATACTTAAGCCAAACATCTTTGACACTACCCACACTTGCTACAGATGTAGCCTGAGGTTTAGGACTCGAACGCCAGTTGCCTCTGTCCCTACTGGAGTACCCCACTGAAGCTGTAGAACAGTTGTGATTTTCTTTTGATCTCTTTGATGTTGACTGATATGACTTCTCAGTCAATCTCTTCCTCTAGTCTTTAGCTTCAAAATCAGCATGTCTTTTCTCTTTACTTAGCTCTTCGACTTTATGTGCTCAATCAACCAATATAACGAATTTTTTTTGCTCAAGAATTCTAACTAGTAGCTTTATGTCTTCATTTAACCCTTCTTCAAATCTTTTACACATAGTAATCTTGGTTGGAATACTTTCCCGAGTATATTTACTCAGTTTGACAAATTCTCTCTCTTACTTTGTTCAAACATACGACCCTGTTTAAGTTCTAGAAATTCTTTATGTTTCTGATCTAGAAACCTCTAACTAATATATTTCTTTCGAAACTTGGTTTGGAAGAATTCCCAAGTGATTTTCTCTCTAGGCACAATAGAAATTAACGTGTTATACTACGGGCAAGCTGAATCTTTCAACAAAGATACTATAAATTTAACACATTCAACCGATGAGCAGGATAGCTCATCAAAGACCCTGATTGTATTCTCTAACTAAAATTCAGCTCTCTCAGGATCATCTTCAGTAGTATCTCAGAATTCTTCAGCCCCATACTTACGTATCTTATCAACAGGTGGCCTACTAACTCGGATTGGTTCCATACCTTGAGATATAACAGGAACCGTTTGAAGAGCAGGAGGGGCAGAGGTTGTAAAGTAGGCAAGTTTATACGTACAAACTCGGTAAACCATTCATTCATCATCTAGAAGAAGGTCTCCTTAGGCTCTCCTCCTCGGTCCACATATACGGGCTTTGTACCACTCGATGCTACTCTGTGAATAGAGGCTTGAGTGTTACTTCCTACTTCATCGGAGTCAACTCGATTGGATGTCATTGCTATATGAAAACATATTTTAAAATGGTCAGGAGATATCACATTATCGCATGTCATGTAATAGCATGTATATCTAGACTCATACATGCTACATTCAGTCTAAGAATCGACTAAATTGTAGCACCGATACCAATAAATGTAACCCCCCTAACCCGTATATGTCGCTGAAAAAAGGTTACAAAGCATTACTAGAGGTTACAATTCAAATGGACAAAAATTTCAAACATTTCATATTATAGCAATAAACATATTAAAACCAAGTCAAAACATACATATTGTCCCTCATACGAGCCCTCGAGGCCCTAAATATGCGTTAGAAACAAGTCGAGACTAAATCAAAAAATCAGAGAATTTTTCAGAAAATAGTGAAAATTTTCAACACTGCAGGGGTCACACGGTCATGTGGCCAGGCCGTGTGAATCACACGGCCAAGAGTCATGTCGGTGTCTCAAGCCGTTTGGGCATTTGAAATAAGGACACAAGGCCGTGTTCCAGCCCGTGTTCGTTCCCATATAACTCACTGACTTGGGTCACACGGCCAAGCCACATGCCCGTGTGCCAGGCCGTGTGCTAGGTCGTGAAACAGCTTGACTTGCAACCCTTTAAAAACTACAGGGGACACACGGCCATGTCACCTGGCCATCTATCACACATGGTTAAGACACACGCCCGTGTGGACGAAAATAAGCCATTTTTCTCACCCAATTAGACATGTACCTACAATCAATATTGCATATATATACAAGCCATAACAAGGCATCCAAATTAAGCATAAACAAGTCATAAACATATGGTATAACATCATACAACCAATATGCCCTTAGGCACCTCATATGACAATATATAAACATGTCTAACCACGTATTCAATTTAACGAAATAATCAACTACCTTGCATGCATATTTGCATCAATACATACCATATAATTTACTTACCAAAACATAGCCATTTGGCATCAAAATGTCATTCTATAATTAGCATCAATAGTCATATAAACCATTCAAACAAAGTACCAATTCTCAACAAGTCACCAATTCTAAACAAGTCACAAGCTATATATATTATGCATATTCATCTATCATTTCATCTTCCATCATTCAACCTTATTAAGTCATTCATCAACCATTTTAAGGCTACTTATATACATACCAAAATATACCATTTCACCAACAAAAATGCCAAAACACAATCCAATCAAAATGGTCATCTCAACAACCAAAACACATGGCTAACATTAGCCAAAATACCTATACATGCCATTATAACTGAAATTAAGCATCCAAAAGTACCGAAAAAATCGATGGATAGTGTGATATAGCTCTGACAAGCTTCCAACCCAAACAAGCTTTCAATTCACTATAAAACACAGAAAATAATACAAAGTAAGCATTGAAGCGTAGTAAGTTCATATAACATAGACTATAACTTACCATTTAGTCATATAATAAGTAAGTAGACCAAACATATCCCAACACAATTTGGCCAAATGCCTAAGCAAATATTCACCAACCATGTTAACCATGTAAACACATATATAAGCCAATAAACATGGATGAATACAACAATTGATCAAGTTCCAAATACATATATCAACCTATCCAAGTTTCCATATACCATGTAACAACATTTCCATGTAATTCGTGTATATATCTATAATATTCCGTATCAAACTCTTATCATTTCGTATCAGAATATTTCCCATTGAACCATTTAGAATGTCGTTGGATACCCGGGATAGCTCACACATAGTATGCTAGCTCAAATAATTGTAACCCATCAATTCATGTGCATGTATCTTATACGAGCTGTGCATCAGTATGCTCACACAAGTTGTAGATCTGTATGCTCTCACGAGCTGTGGGTCGGAACGTAGCTACACGATACTGCTCACACGAGCTGTGGAGTATTCGCAACACATGTAGGACATCAACCGTCGGTAAGACGTTCAGGATCAGTACCCGAATCATGTAGACTCTAATAACATGTCATTTGTATCCTACAAATTCCTAAGGTTCAAATGGGGATCCGTAATGTAGTTGGATATGTAACTGTGTATACATGTAGCAAATTTAAAATTCATGCATATTTCAAAATAAAACATATAATCACAATTTCATCACACGAACATACCTCGACGAGTATACGTAGATACTGAGGAGATTAATCTAAGACTTTCTCTTTGCCCCGATCTAACTCCATACGAGGTCTGACTTGATCTATACGGATAAATTTAACCATAACCCACTACGGCCGAATATCAACTAGGTCCCTAGCATGCCCTGTATTTTATTTATTTCACATTTTCACCATGTATAATTTTATATTTTTCAATTTCATTCCTATTTGACAATTTCACCAAAAATTCCTTTACAAAAGTTGTTTATCTAACAAAAATCATCTATTTTTCTAACCTGAAACTTCAATACGCATGTACATGCATCAATGGTTAAACCCTAATATTTTAACAGTTTCATAAACTAGTCCCCGAGCTAGCTATATTAAGCTACAACGATCCCGAAAACATAAAAATCTTTAAAAACGATACAAAAATGCATACCTAATCAAGCAAGACAAGCATGGCAGAACCTAGCTTCAAAAATGGCTATTTTTCTCTCTAATTTTCTGTTGAATGAAGATGAAAAAGATGAAAGCTTAATTTGGTTTTATTTAATTTATCATTAATTACCAATTAACTTAATTAACCTTTAAAAATTTAAAAAATTACACAAAATGCCAAGCCATCATTGTCCACTATCTTCATTAATGGTCTAATTACCATCTAAGGACTCTTGCTTTAAGGTTCTATAGCTATTTAATACTTTTAGCTACTAGAACTCAAATTTTGCAATTTACGTAATTTAGTCCTTTTTATCAAATTAAGCATGTAAACGGAAAAATTTCTTAACAAAATTTTTATATGATACTACTATCATGTTGTAGGCAATAAAATAATAATAAAATAAAATTTTTGACTTTGAATTTGTGGTCCCGAAACCACTATTCTAATTTCACTGAAAATGGGTTGTTACATATAGTCATCCCCCTTTCTTTGAAACACAATGTGTTGGACTAATCCATTTGCTATCAAAAATAGTGTAAACAGTTCCAACATCTAACCACTTGGTCAATTATTTCTTCTCAACCTCTTTCATAGTAGGACTTAACCTCTATTGAACATCCAGCACGGGTTTCATTCCCTCCTCCAAGAGGATCTTATGTTGACAAAGAGATAGACTCATACCCTTTTTGTCAGCTATAGTCCACCTAATGGCCTTTTTATGAGCTTTAACAATTAAAGCAGAACCAATTCTGTTTCCAAAGTCAAGCATGTCGAAATGATAACTGAAAATGTATTATTCTCTCCTAGATATCCATATTTCAAAACCTCGGGAACGGGTTTCATTTCTAACTTTGGCAGTTTAATTACAGACAATATCATCTTTCTGGATGCATCCTTGAGAGGTCCTACTGGTTCTCTACAATGCCTCCACCAATCAAACTGATTTACCTACTCACTTTTGAGTTGGACCTCAGTGTCTTCTTTGTACTTGTAACGATTGGTTTCTACAAGTGTACACATTCATTCAAGTAATAAGTAAGTAAAAGATTTATTTTCTCCATAGGGACTATGTATGTTAATCAATTAATTTTCAAATTATAAGTTAACAATTTGGTGATAAAAACACAATAATTTGAGTAATGATGATTAAACTAGATTAATTTAACTAGATGTAAAATTGACCCCTAGTACAATTTTAATATAAGTATGCAAATTATCTAAATGTATAAATGAATTTAGCAGCATAAACACAACTTCAACTATCAATAACATAAATAGGCTAGGATAACAACATTAATGAACTTGATTCGTTTTCATCATGCTTAACAATGTTCAAAAAACATTCCATGGCAACTCGATCTTTCATGAGTTTGGAAACCAAATTAAGTCCTTTCGGAATCTTTTACTTAGTGAAACATGCATTTTACTAATCAAATTAAATTAAAGGTTTCTTAGTATTTATGCGAAGTATCAGGGATGGGTTAGTTTTGGAACAGTTTAATCATATAAACCTAAAAACTATGCAAGATAATAGAGCTCGTTAAAGTTATTATGAACCTTCAATTTAGTTAGGTTAGGATCTAAATTAAGCATGCACTTTTCAATTATTGCATCCACTAGTCCTTGTCTGGTTAGGACTACTCAGCTAATTCTAATGCATCCAATCACGTATGAATGAAATACATACTTGAATTTAATTGAAAACATGATTGATTGAGGCACAAACACTTTAAACATAAATCAAACAAATTTAAGCTACCATTGTTGATGTCAAGATCACAAAACACATTGCAAACATAATTAATTTAAAACATGTAACGGAATAATAAACTCTATTTTAAGTCGGCAGTCTCACGGACTCTGATTGAAGGTGTTTTCCTCCACTCCTCATGGTGTACCTTTGCTAATGGCTCCTCAAGGTGGCCGGCCAAGAGATGATCTCTTTAAGGCTTTTTCTGGCTAAAAGCTAAGGGAAAAATAGAATGACAGGCTTGGTGGATGAAGAGAACAGAAGACGAAATGAAGAATGTTATGAAAATGAGGGATGAAGGGATGAGTAAGGGATGATTGAAAAGGTGAGATAGGTGTGGTATTTATACTTGAAGTAGGTGGGAGAGTTTACTAAAATTATCAACAACAATCCCTTGGATTTATCCCTCCTATTTTCGGCCATGATATGTGGAAGAAACGGTGGTTTGATTGCTTAATTGAAGCATGAAATCATGATTGAATCATACAATGGGTGGACGGTTTCTCAAGAAAATCTTGTGTTTCGATTTCCAATGATCTTTCGAGTGTGTGGACCTTCAAATAATTGTACCAAAATTGATTTCATGACTGCCTAATTGTGGTTGTCGAATTGGGTCTCTCTCCTCTTGAACTAGACAGTTAATGACCCAACTAGCTTTTAGACTTGACCAACATGTATCATCTTTTTTATTAGGTCAAGGTGGCATCTTGATGACCCATTAAGCTTGGTCTTGTCGTCCAACACATAAGAATAAATAACATATAATAAACTCAACTCTATGGTCCCACTGCGTAAGTAAATTTAACATATTAATAAATATCATGAAATACTTTAATTTTATGCACAAAATCATATAAAAAAAGCAAAAATTAGCATACTTTATAAATTCATGTCCATTATTAACATTTAAGCAAAATTCGCTTAATTATTGAACAAATATTCAAGATTAATATTATTTTTAAGTAAAAAGGTGGTAAAAATTACTAGAAAAATCCTATATAATTTCGAGTTTATACACCCCGAAACTTAAAACATTGCTTGTCCTGAGCAATGTTCAGGCATAGCAAAAAATTTTGCTAAGGCAATTTTTCAAAATGATTGAGTAGCACCAATCTTTGCACATAAACATGCATCAACAAAATCATGCTCACAAACTCTTTTATTGATAAGCCACTCATACGCAAACATTATTTCAAAATTTTTATTCTAAGTGCAGAAATATGCTAGCATAAGTAATAGAGTGCATGATTTTCAAGATCATACATACCATTCACCATTCAATCAAAATTCCTAATCAATCAAACAGAACAATCATAACATTTAATTAATGGTCCTTATATGTTGAACTTAACAATTCCTCTCTACTAATGTAGTCGGCATAATCATCAAAATAAATAGGTCTTTTATACGGTTGTAATGGGGTTAGGCTCAAAGTAAGGATAAAAGAAAAGTGAATTTTTAGGTTAAGTAATATTAACCCTAGCTTTGCCTTGGATCAATTCGAGGTACATCTCTCTAACTAATGGGTCTTCACCCTCAAATTTAATTTTGAAGCACATGTCCAATATTTCTTAATGCTTTGAGCTCTTTATTTTGTTTTTTATGCTTGACATTCGAATAGAACTCTTTTTTTTTTAACACCATTGAAAATATGGAGAACATGTACATCTATATGAATCTTTCCTCAATTTTTGCTCACCAAGACAAGCATAGTTAAGATAGGTGCAAAAATAAGATAAAATTTCAAAATATGGTAACATGCTTATTATGTAGGTAAATAGCAAAAATAGGCTTTAAGGCTCAAATTAAAGTTTCAAGGGTCACATTCATATGGTAGGCTCGAAAGGCTCAAATGATCCAAAAATGTGCCTAAATCATGTTTATATTCTTATGCCTCCTAGGATATTGTCTCAAGAAAGTCACTAAGTCAATTCTAAGGATTAAATCCTCATACATGTCTATTTCAAAAGAAGTTCAATTTTCATGGAAAAAGGCTACATACGACTTATGAACATACAAGCATTCCATAACTCAAGATAACATAAAAAAAAACTTAGCTAAAATCAGAAATCATGCATTTGAGCTAACTTATGAACAAAAGTTTTCTCTGAACAACATTTTATTTTAGCATACTTATGTGTAATCATTGAAACATACTTAAGAAAAAATTTAACATTCATGCTAACTGCTATACTAAATAAATTTCATGCTAATATTGCCCTACTCCCACCTTAAAAAGAAATAATGTCCTCATTGTGTAAGCAAAGTAATGAATGAGAATTGAACACCAGGTAGGATGGCAAGAAAGAGAGGTGAGTCATTAAGACTGCTTAAGTACCAAGTCTTTCTCAACAATCCAATCTTATACATGTTCATTCACATGACCACACTACTTAGCTTTTTTTATTAAAGTAGAGTCATTGAACTTTATTTTATTCATGCTTGCAATTTTATTGTGCAAAAAGAAAATACTAACTGCGAAAGTAAATAAATAAAACTACTAAGAAAAAGAAAATTTCCCCCTTTTTTAATTTGAATTGTCATCTAAGTCTTTCTCCTTTCCCTTCCTAGTCACAGTTGATCCCACAAGCTCTTCTTTCCATGTCTCAAAGATATGATATAGGAACTCAGGAACAAAAGTGTTAGAGATATTCTTAAAAGTATTTCGAATAGAACCATCTCTAATTTTTGCATATCTCCAATAGGCATGTTGTTGGTTATGCATGAATTTCCACATATCCATCATAGTTGAAAATTATAATTTCTTCATAGTATTTGAAAAAGTAGGCATTGGCATGGTTAACTTAGGACTAAAACTCGGCTCTACTTGTTCAGCAACATTATGTTCCACCCTCGGTTCAGGGTTGTATGGTTTCTCTTTAGATTCTGCTTCTTCTATCTCCCCAATTGAGTTAGCTTCTAGTTCAGATTTATTGGATGATTCGTCAGTTTCTAGTTCAGTTGGTTCACTCAGTTCAATTGGGTTCAACTCATGGATATTTTCTATTAACCTTTCAAGGTCATGGGCTGTGATGTAACCTTGAACATACTGACCCTTCAAGTTTTCTTTTGATTTAACTTGGGCCCTTAATCAAAGTGAAGTAATCAATAATGGAAAGTAGGCACTTCCTACCTTATTTCTAGCATAATTGTGGATCTCCTTGAGAATAATTTTCCCAACATTGATAGACCTTTCTTCATAATTGTATACAACAAAAGCATTCATTCCATCAAGATGGTGGAACTATGTGAGATAGGCATAGAGTTATATCAAACAAATTAAAACCATACCTTAGCCACTAGTTTTAGATACTCCCTTCGGTAAGAATGACTAGCATACTTTCTTATAATATATTGGGATCCTGGATTTGTAACAACATTAAGCACTTGTTGAAGAAAATCCCAATTTATTTTTGTCATCATGGTAAAGTACTCATCTTCTTCAACCTCAAGTAGATTAAACAAATCATTAATGGACATAGAAGTAAGGGGTACCTCCCTTTTGTGAACAAGAACTTCATTAACATCTAGCATGGTAATGTTGGCATAGAATTCTCGAACTAACTCTTCTTTAGGCAGTGATCGCTTATCAAAGAAATAGTTCCAATTGAGGGCATTAATTTTTTTTCGAATTGGCAGGGGTACCACCAACTTGTCATTGCTCTCCAAATTGAAACCTTTTTTCGGCATCATATGTTGATTTTTGAAGATGGAATCAAACCTTTCTTTCGCTTCCTCATCTTGAATCATGATCAAATTTTTGGCAGAGTAGAGGTGTTGGAAGATCTAGTTCTTTTGCGAGACATGGTGATTTTTCCCAAAAAATAGGAAAAATTTGGACAAAAAGGAAGAAAAAGAAATCGGCAATTGATGGTAGCAAGAGATTTGCGACAGCGATAGGCTTGTAGTAGTGATAAGATTGCTCTGGTAAGAGCTATGAGACAGTGATAGTAAGGCTTCAGTAAAAGACTTGCAGCAACAATAATGAGGGTTTTTCGACAAGGGAAGTTAATTGGGGAGATTCTTCGGGATTTAAGGCCAATGGCTAAGAGGAAAAAAATAAGTGGTAGGGTTTAAGCTAATTGCTTGAATGGTTGTGGAAAATATGGTGGTAAAGAGGGGTTTATATAGTAGTAAATTAGGGCAAAATTATAGCAAAAATTTAGCTAAAATAGTGGCTTCGGCAGCAACGTAAGATGGAAAAGAAAGTGGCGGCAACAATAGGGTTTATGAAACCCTTTGGATGGCAATGTGGGGTAAATTTTATCCTCTTTGTTGTTTCAAGCCTTGAGCCTAAACTGGATTTACAAATTGAACTATTTAAACATAAACAAATAAAATTAACATTAAAAACAATATTAAAATGAAAATAAAAATAAAAATTTAATTAGAAAATTTCTTTTCAAAATATTACATTAAATTAATTCCCAGAAAAAGTTAGAGGGGTCACAAATGGTCCCGCTTAAGTTCCAATCTCTTTAGACAGAATTAATTAGATATGACAATTAAAGAAAATAATTTCTAATTATTTATTAAAAAGTAAAAACATGAAAATTTAAGGGTCTATTAAATTGAACAAAGTTTCAATTCGCTCTATTTCAACATCCCAATAGTGTTTGAGATGTTGACCATTAACTTTAATGTACTTTAGCTCCATATGGATAAAATTTGTAGATGGTATAAGATCCTTTCCATCGGGACTTGAGCTTTCCAGGAAATAGCCTTAGCCTTAAATTAAACAACAACACTTTTTGACCTTCTCTGAATTCATGAGGTTGTACACGAATGTCATGCCATCTCCTAGTATTTTCTTTATACATCTTGGCATTCTTGTATGAAAATAACCTCAACTCTTCCAACTCATCAAGTTGTAACATTCTTCTCTAACTGTCTTGCTTAAGATTCAAATTTAATTGTTTCAAGGCCCAGTGAGCTTTATTCTCCAATTCAAGTGGCAAATAGCACGCCTTTCCAAATACTAACCAATAAGGAGTCATTTTTAATGGCTTCTTAAAAGTAGTTTGATAGGCCCAGAGAGCATCATCAAGCCTTCGAGACCAATCTTTTTTGTTAAGGCGCATTACCTTCTCAAGAATACCTTTGATCTTACGGTTTACCCATTCAACTTGCCCATTTGACTATTGATGATAGGCAGTGGCAATTTGGTGTTTCACATCGTACTTGTCAAGCAACCACTTAAGCCATTTGTTTACGAAGTGAGATCCTTCATCGTTAATTATAGCTCTCAGAGTCTCAAACCGTGTAAACACATGTTTATGTAGGAATCACATAACTACCTCAGCATCATTTGTTGGGTATGCCTCGACTTCAACCCACTTGGATACATAATCCAAAGCTACCAAAATACACTTGTTCTCATAAGAAGAAGGAAACGGGCATAGAAAATCAATGCCCCATACATCCAAAAATTCAACCTCTAAAATGTTTGTCAAGGGCATCTCGTTCCTCCTTGATATGTTTCCTGTCCTTTGGTATCTATCGTATTTTTTCACATATGCATACGCATCCTTAAATACTGTTGGCCAAAAGAATCATGATTGTAAAATCTTTGCTATAGTACGGGAACCACCAAATTTTTCCCGACTCAAAGATGAATGGCAATGATAAAGTGTCTCATCAATTTCACTTCCAACTACACACTTCCTGATTATGCTATCTGCATATTGTTTAAACAAAAAAAAAAATCCTCCTAGAAATAATATCTACTATCATGGAAGAATTTCTTCCTTTGTTGGTATGCCATTTCTTGAGGAATTATTCCACGTGCTAAATAATTTGAAAAATCAACAAACCAAGGTGTTTCATGAATTCAACTTACCTCAAACATATGTTCATAAGGAAAATTTTCATTGATTGGAACAATTCAAGGGGTTACCTTATGTTGATCCAACCTTGATAGATAATCAGCTACTTGGTTTTCAACACCCTTTCTGTCTTGGATTTTAAGGTCAAATTCTTGGAGTATAAGTATCCATCGAATTAACCTCGGTTTAGCATCTTTCTTTATGAGTAAGTACTTAATGGTTGCATGGTCAGTAAATACTGTAACTTTAGTACCTATAAAGATATGAACAGAACTTGTCAAAAGCAAAAACTATAACAAAGAGTTCTTTTTGAATTACATTGTAACTGAGTTGGGCTCCTGTCAAAGTTTTGCTTGCATAGTGGATAGGGTGAAACACTTTGTTTCTTTTTTTCCCCATCATAGCTTCAACTGTGAAGTCACTTGCGTCACACATCAATTCAAAAGGAGAGTTCCAATCAAGTGTAACAATTATTAGGGCTGAGATTAACCAATTTTTCAATTCCTCAAAAGCTTCTAAACATGCTTTGTTAAAATAAAAAACAATATCTTTTTCTAAAAGCATACATAAAGGTTTATACATTTTTTGAAAAATCTTTGATAAACCTTCAACAAAAACCAACATGGCCTAAGAAACTTCAGACTCCTTTCACACTAACTAGTGGTGGTAAGTTTTCAACTACGTCCACCTTCACTTTATCAACTTCAATCCCATTTTTGGAAATTTTATATCCTAAGACAATTCCCTCCTTAACCATAAAATGGCATTTCTCCTAGTTAAGGACAAGATTCGCCTCCTAACATCTTCTTAGTACCTTAGCCAAATTACTCAAACAAACATCATAAGTGTTACCAAAAATAGAAAAATCATCCATGAAAACTTCCACAAAATTTTCCACCATATCAGTGAAACTTGCCATCATGCATTACTAAAATGTGGCAGGTGCATTACATAAGCCGAAATGCATTCGCCTAAAAGCAAATCTATCATATGGGAAAGTAAAAGTGGTTTTATATTGGTCTTCTAGAGCTACAAGTATTTGGTTGTATCCCGAATATCCATCTAAAAAGCAGAAAAATTTATTACTTACCAATCGATCTAACATCTGATCCATGAAAGGCAACAAGAAATGATCCTTTCGAGTGGCTTTGTTCAACTTTTTGTAGTCAATACAAATTCTCCAACCCGTGACATTTCTCATCAGGATTAACTTGTTACATTCATTCTCGACAATCGTGATTCTACCTTTCTTTGGTACATATTGTATCGGACTTACCCATGAACTATCTAAGATAGGGTAGAGAATTCCTGCATCTAACCATTTGATCACTTCCTTTCACACTACCTCTTTCATGATAGGATTAACTCTCTTTTGCCCATCGATTCTAGCTTGCTCACCTTCCTCTAAAATAATCTTGTGCATATAGAAAAAAGGGGCTTATACCTCAAATATCAGCTATAGTCTAACCAATTGCCTTTTTAAAAAAATTTAAAACAACAATCAATTACTCCTCTTGGTGTTCTGTTAATTCTGCTGAAACAATCAAACGCTAGGTAGAAAATTACCTAAATAAACATATTTCAAATGGGAAGGAAGTACATTTAGCTCAAGTTTAGGCAATTCCTCGATTGACAACTTGGATTGTGTAATTCCCCGAACTTCTAATTCTGGCAGTTCAAATTGTGTTGGTTGAACATAACTCTTATGATTGCCTTCCATCAAAGACAAATATTCATCCCTTTTTTCATCTCCTAATGGTTCAAACCTTAAAGTGTTCTCTAATGGGTCTTTTTCAAAATTACTTTCCCATTCGATAGAAACAAGGTTTCTAATTCCACCATCACTAAATATTCCTTCATCGGATTAGGAAATTCCATCACCTTCAAAACGTTAAATGCTACCTAATTGTCTGAAACCCTCATTGTAAGTTCTTTTTTTTCACATCTATTAGCATTCTTCCCATAACTGGAAAAGGTCTCCCAAGGATGACCGGTACTTCCTTATCTACTTTAAAATCTAAAACAATGAAATCAGCAGGAAAAATAAACTTATCAACTCTTACAAAAAGTCATCGATCTTTCCCTCGGGATATGCTAAAGATTGATCCACTAATTGAAGTGTCACAGTGTGGGTCTTACTTCACCTATTCCCAACAACTTGAAAATAGATTTGGGCATTAAGGCTCCTTGTGGTCTATTACGAAGCTTAGTAGTTAACTGACCCATTTAGTTCTCTATATTTTTCAGTGTTGCTGCTTGACTTTAGATTAAGGTGTCATTTTTCTCTATGTACGCCTTTAACAAGTCCTCCAAACTGGTTGATAATTCTATTTGAGGTGGTTTTAAAGCTTGTTGATTGAATCTTTGAAATTGGTTGGGTCCATACTGCATGTAGGTGTTATTCGATCCATTTCCTTGGTTACTCCAAGAAAAATTTAGATGATTACGCCACGAAGGATTATAGAAGTTGGATTGTGGTTTTTGTCCAGTTCTATTTTGAAATTGATTCCTTATGTAACAAACAGACTCCGGGTTTGAAGGGTAATGCTCGAAAGAATGGCCATCCCCACAATATACGCAAGAAACAACATCATATTCACTTGGTGATTGAGCTGCAAAATTATTAAAACCATTAGTGGTAAATTGTTTTAACATTAAGGAAATATAAGACACTTGACCTGAGAGTGATGTCAGTACGTCCACTTCGTGCACTCCAGCTACTCGTCTTCCTGAAGTTACTCAATTTGTTGGCCATTGATAGTGGTTGCTAGCGATCCTCTCAATGATCTCGCAAGTCTCATTATAAGACTTAGACAAAATTGCACCATTCGTCAAAGCATCTACCATCAATCTTATGTGTGCGTTAAGACCGTTATAAAACGTCTCTAACTGGATACAATGTGGAATCCCATGATGAGGGCACCTACACTAATTCCTTGAATCTTTCCCACGCCTTGTATAAGGATTCGTCATCCAATTGGGAAAAGGTGGTTATCTTGTTTTGCAACTTGGCTTTCTTACTCGATGGAAAACACTTAACCAAAAACTTTCCATTAATTCTTGCAAAATACATATTGAACTTGGTGGCAATGAATTAAGCCATGCTCATGTTTGATCTCAGAACGAGTACGGAAACAACTTCAACCTCAATGCGTCTTCAGTATCACCAGCTACTTTAAATGAATCACTCACATCCATGAATAATCGAAGGTGAAAATGTGGATCTTCCATGGGCATACCACTGAACTGGCCCACCGTTTAGAGCATTTGAAACTGTAACGCCCTAAAATTTTATTTTTCAACTTTTGTAAATTCGTGACACAAGTGTATATCTGGTTCAGTGGTTAAGTGTTCTAGGTGTGTGTGTAAGGTTCTAAGTTCAAGCCTTTCATTTGGCAAATTTTGGTAGTTTTTTTAATTAAGCCCTATCTTTGTTCAATGGGCTTATATTAAATTAATGGTAAGAACATATCAGAATAGGCTTGCTGGTCTGGTGGTTAACTGGAAGGTTAGTCTACTAAAGGTCTTGTTTTCGAATCCCTGTGCGAGCATGGGAAAATATTTTTGTTCATTTCTAAGAGAGAGTTTGGAATGAGTTAGAACTCTGAGTAGTGGGATAAGTGGGAGATAATTAAGGGATTTAGGGGGTTATCAAATCTGATTTTTATTTTATTCTTTTGTTTTCCTTTTCAAATTTTCCCCAAAAATCATGCCATCCCTTTTCCTTGCTTTCCCTGCCGATTTTTCCCTTTGCTAAACTCTCCCTCTTTTTTGCCATTCTTCTCCCCTCATTGTTGCCAACGAATCTTTCTTTCTTTTTCTTCCGTGCTTCTCTTTCATATCTTGTTTGGTTGACTTTCTCATATTGGTAAGTTTGGTTTCAGTTGGTGAGTGTTAACTTACGGTTGATTTTTTATTTTCGTTTCAGCAATTGTTGGTATAGGTGGAAGCTACGAACAGTAGATTCACTTTGATTGATTGGACGAAGGCTTTGGACAGCAGTAAGTTGAGGTTCTGTTGAATTGTCATTGTCAAATCATTATTAAATCCTCTAAATCAGTGTTGGTTAATACAATTTTTAGGTTCTGGTGGTCTCGGGAGTGTTGGTACAGCGAATCGATAACAGGTGTGTACCTGAAACATAGTAAATGGGGTTTGGCAAAAAGCCAAAAAAGCTTACTATCAATGCTAGACGGGTGTGTGGTCACTCGTGTGGTGGGCCGTGTGACAGAACACATACATGTGATCGATGAGCCAAGCCGTACATACCGGACACGACCGTGTGATAGCTAAGTGGGCCGTATGCGACACACGGGCTTATCAATTTGGGCTATGTGGGCCACACGGCTGTGGGCTCACACGGGTAAACCACACGGGCATGTGGGCTCACACAGGTAAACCACACAGGCATGTGGGAATCTGGCCCAGGCCGTGTAATCCACACGGCCAAGGCCAATTTGGGTCGTGTGGGCTACACAGGCGTGTGGGCCCATACGGGCAAGCCACATGGGCCTGTGAGCCCATTTTACTAGAATGTTTTCTAATGTTGAACGGGTCAACCAAGTCGACTGTGAACCTACTGTAGGGTTGGTAAGCATTACCTAAACCCCTAATTGACTGAAATGACTGTTTGACTGATATATAAATATTTACATGTTATCGAGCATGATGATATTTAATGAATTGATATTGTATGCACTGTTGCCATGATATCGCATGTAATTACTATATGTTGCATTGCATTGGGATTGGGGTTGGTATTGTTTAGAGGAAGGGTACTAAAAGGCCTCAGGCCTAATTTACTGGTAGCTCAGCTACAAACCACTGTTTAGTGCCGCATTCCGTACTTTTTGGAGTGTAGGGATGGGTGGGTTGATTATATCCCCACATGAAGTGTAGGGTTGGACAAAGAAGGTGTGTAGAGGCTGGCTAGGTAGGATTTTGTGACTGTATATCTATTACTATACTGATTACTGATTCTGTAATGGGCCAAGGCCCTAATGTATGACTGCTTCTACACTGAAATGGGCAAAGGCCCTAACTGGAACTGAATCTGGTACTGAAAGGGCTTAAGCCCAGACTGTGATTGCATTTTGTCTGCTTGTTCTATATGGGGATTACACACTGAGTTTTCGTAAACTCACTGTAACACCCCTCGCCCATATTCAACGCTGGAACAGGGTGAGCCCAAAACTTACATTCAAGGTGGTTCGAAACGAAACCAACCTTAGGAAATCGGGCCATAAAATTTCGATCAATTTAAAACTTTTCATTTCATATTCAATTTGACCCTTAATAGGGCTTGCGGGCCCAAAACTTACATTTAAGGTGGTTCGGAACCAAACCAAGGGCTCAAGAAAAACTCAAAGAATCTCATGCTTTAAGGCTCTACACACCTGTGTGCCAAGGACACGCCCATGTCTTGTACCCATGTAGCCAATTTAATTCCACAATTTTTCATAAAACAAGTGCAGACTTCACACGTCCTGGACACACACCCGTGTCCTTTTCCTGTGTCCTCTTACACGACCATGACACGCCGTGGCATAGCCCGTGTGTAAAAACCTGGGTATTCTGTCTCTGACGTCAGCATCAGACGACCATGGTACACACCTATCTACTAGGTCGCGCCCTTCCACACTGCTGAAACACACGGCCATGTCTCTACCCGTGTGACCATTACAATACATTCTGACTTGAAATTTCTAAGTGCAGGGCACACACGGCCTTCTCACATGTCCATGGAACTGTCCGTCTGTCACACACAGCCTAGACACACGCCCGTGTGCCTACCCGTGTGGACAATATGAGGCTATCTACCAAGCCTCATTACCACCCCAGTATACCTATTCTCATGTCAATAACAACCAATACCAAAACAAGCATAATAGACATTCATTCAACCATGAAGATGCATCTTTTGTAGATTCAAAATGGATGTTAGCCCTCATTCAAGGCTTAATGTAGATAGTGGAATCTATTCTAGACCAACACATTTGGCCAATTCTCAAGACACAAAATAATAAGGTCTAACCCTATACATGCCATAATAAAAAATATAAATCCTACTATACTGAGTATTACGGCTGATAGTGTGATCGATATCTCTGACTTCAAGGGATCCTTGAGCTAGTTAAGCGGCACTGAAAGAAAAGGGGAAGGAAAGAGAGTAAGCATAAATCTTAGTAAGTTGCATATAAATAAATATACGACAACAATTTCACCATTAGTCATCATACTCATAGTTCAAAGGTAAGCATCAACTTGACTTACTCATTATCGACTATTCAAGTCACACTTTCTAATTAGAGGTCATTACTCGTGCATACCAATTAGGTACCTGTACCACTCACAACATTATTATGCTTCCTTTATTAACTCACTTTCGTAACTTTTAACATTGAGCCTTTTGGAATACTACCGGATATTCTATAAGCCTGAAACATGGGATAAGCTGCCGATGCCATGTCCCAGACATGGTCTTACACTGACTATCTTCCTCGAGGCCGATGCCGTGTCCCAGACATGGTCTTACACTAGCTCTCGTATATACGTGCTGATGCATGTCCCAGACATGTCTTACACTAGTACAACTCTTAGCCGATGCATGTCTCAGACATTTCTTACACTGGCTATCAACTTCGAGGCCGATGCATGTCCCAGACATGTCTTACACTAGCACTCATCTCAATGCCGATGCCATGTCCCAGACATGGTCTTACACTGGCTCTCATTATGTGGCCAATGCATGTACCAGACATGTCTTACACTGGCTATCATCTTCGAAGCCGATGCATGTCCTAGACATGTCTTACATTAGCACTCATCTCAATGCCGATGCCATGTCCCAGACATGGTCTTAAACTGGCTCTCATTATGTGGCTGGTGCATGCTCCAGACATGTCTTAAACTGGTGCACAAATAACTTAAATGTCATGGCATGAATACCCAGTTTGTTTCCTAGGGTTCCAACGGGATCTTTCTATTATCTCAATCATTAATATGCATTCTCAGTTCACTAACTAGCAATTCATACTATATCAAACCAATAACAATTCAAATGCATGCATTAACAATGTAGTTGTATTATTTACATACAACTTACCTCAATTTACAAAATACACAAGACTAGTTGGTTTAGTTATTTGCTGGGCTTTCCCCTAGTCTAGGTTCGAATTTGGAAATTCTTGATCTATATTAGCAAAATA
Source organism: Gossypium anomalum (assembly GCA_025698475.1). Taxonomy (NCBI): domain Eukaryota; kingdom Viridiplantae; phylum Streptophyta; class Magnoliopsida; order Malvales; family Malvaceae; genus Gossypium; species Gossypium anomalum. The sequence goes on along the minus strand of CM046958.1, from coordinate 33,885,760 downwards.
CACTCATTTAGTCACCAAATAAAATTACGCAAATCCAAAATTTATGACTTAGGTAAAATGACCATTTTGCCTTTAGATCTTGACAAAATGACCATTCTGCCCCTATGCTCGAAAATCAATTTTTATCGAATTTCTTCGTATCTCAAGCCTATCCAAACCCTCTTTACTCTTATAGAAACTTCAAATTCTCACTATTTCATATGTTTATCAACTATTTTACAACTTATGCATAATAGCCTCTTTAGGTGCTTCCATGCTAACACCTTCCACAAAAGTTGTTTATAACTCAACTAGGACTCATATTCTTCCATAAAAACTCAGCAACTATCATAAATCCATTCATGGAAAAACCCTAAACTCTTAATCATTTTGCAAAATACACCCCTCATTTGGAAGCTTATGCTTCAAGGAGTCCAAATATGATAAAATCATCAACAAGGGACATGGAAATCACTCACTTGTTGAGGTGATAAATTTCTGAAATTTCAAGCTTCAAAAACCCCTCTTTTGCTGATATTTCGGTGGAGAAAGAAATGGGAAGAAGATGATATCATTTTTTTCTTTATTTTAGTCCAAATAAGTCACCAACATACCAAACACAAAAATTTTGTCCCCCTTGGACTCTATGGCCGGCCAAGCACTCTAAAAAGGGTCTAATTTCCCTTTAAAGACCTCCAATTTTAATTCTCTAGTTATTTAACAAATTTGGGCACTAAAATGCAACTTTTACCTTTTGTGCGATTTAGTCCCTTTTCGCAATCGGGCTCACAAACATCAAAATTGACTCACCAAATTTTTCATACACTAATATAATCATGTCATGACTCCATACTAATAATAAAATAAATTTTCTAATTTTGGATTTGTGGTCCCGAGACCCCTGTTCTGACTAGGCCCTAAATCTGGCTGTTACATTTCTCCCCCTTAGGGATTTTCGTCCTCGAAAATCTTACTGGTGAATATATTTAGGTACTGCTCTCTTAAAGACTCCTCGGCTTCCCATGTGGCTTCCTCGACCCCATGTCTATGCCATAAAATCTTCACAAGTGGTATATTCTTATTTCTCAACTGTTTGACCTCTCGAGCCAAAATCTTGACCGAGTCTTCACCATAAGTCATATCCGGAAGAATCTCAACTTCAGTTGGCACAATTACATGCGAAGGGTCTGGTCTGTACTGGCATAACATGGAAACATGAAACACATCGTGAATCTTTTCTAACTCTGGCAGCAATTCCAAACATTAGGCAGCAGGCCCTACCCTCTCGGTAATCTCATAAGGTCCTATGAAACGAGGACTCAACTTGCCCCTTTTTCCAAACCTGAGAACTTTCCTCTATGAGGAAACTTTCAAAAAAACCTTATCACCGACTTCAAACTTAATTTTCTTTTGTCTCAAATCCGCATAGGATTTCTGTCTATCTGAGGCGGCTTTCAGGCAGTTAAGAATCACCTTAACTTTTTCCTCAGCCTCTTTGACCAAATTGACCCCGTGAATCTGATCCTCTCTCAACTCAATCCAGTATAAAGGCGTTCGACATTTTCGCCCGTACAAGGCCTTATAAGGCGCCATTCTCAGACTTGACTGATAGCTGTTGTTGTAGGCGAATTCAACCAATGGCAAGTATTTCTCCCAACTTCCTTGAAATTTGAGAACATAACATCTTATCATGTCCTCTAAAATCTGTATCACTCTTTCTGACTGTCCGTCAGTTTGCGGATAAAATGCCATGCTGAAACTCAGCTTGGTTCTCAAAGCCTTTTGTAACTTTTTACAAAACCTTGAGGTAAACCTTGGGTCTCTATCTGACACAATTGACAATGGCACTCTATGAAGCCTCACAATCTCGGAAATATATAAGTCGGCTAATTTCTCGAGGGAGTAGTCAGTACGCACTGGTACGAAATGTGTCGATTTAGTTAGTCTGTCGACAATAACCCATACTGCATCTTTCTTTTTCGGGGTTACAAGCAAACTAGTCACGAAGTCCATAGTAATACGATCCCATTTCCACTAAGGGACTATAATAGGCTGAAGTAAGCCCGAAGGTACTTGATGTTCAGCCTTTACTTGCTGACCACTAATACATTTTGTTAAAGTCGTTGTACATTTTCGTACTAACCGGGTGAACAGATAAATAACCACCATGTTCCTCACTCAAAATCTTCTGAATAAGTTCATTGTCCTTGGATACACAAACTCTGTCTTTGAACATTAAACATCCATCAGTACTGATACAAAAATCTGATTCAATTTCTGATTCACACTGATTTCTCTTGGCTTGCAACTTCTCATCACCTTTTTGAGCTTCTCAGATTTCTTGGACAAAAGTCAGTCTGGCTCTCAACTCTGCTAGGATCGAACCATCATTAGATACAGTCAACTGAGTGTTTAGGGCTCTCAAGGCAAACAACGACTTCCTACTCAAGGAGTCTACGACTACATTCGCCTTTCCCGGATGGTAGTTGATAATTAATTCATAATCTTTTAACAGCTCTAACCATCGGCGTTGCCTCAAATTCAACTCCTTTTGATTCATCAAGTACTTTAAACTCTTATGGTCGGTGAATACCTGACATTTCTCTCCATACAAATGGTGTCTCCAAATCTTCAGCGCGAACACTATAGCCACTAGCTCCAAATCATGGGTCGGATAATTTCTCTCGTGTGGTTTTAACTGTCTCGAGGCATAGGCTATAACCTTGCCTTCTTGCATAAGCACACACCCTAAACCATTTAAGGAGGCGTCGCTATAAATCATAAACTCCTTGCCCGACTCTGGTTGCACTAACACTGGGGCTTCTGTTAACAGAGCCTTTAATCTCTCAAAACTTTGTTGACACTTTTCCGTCCATTCAAACTTGACATCTTTTTTGCAGCAGCCTAGTCATCGGGGTAGCTATCATAGAAAATCCATTTACAAACTGTCTGTAGTATCCGGCCAAACCCAAAAAGCTTTGAACCTCGGTTATATTCCTTGGCAGTTTCCATTCCATAATAGCGGAGATCTTATTTGGATCAACTCAGATTTCGTCACCCGACACAATATGTCCTAGAAACCTGACCTCTTTAAGCTAAAACTCACTTTTGCTGAACTTGGCGTATAATTGTTTGTCTTTCAAGGTTTGTAACACAACCCTCTGATGCTCTGCGTGCTCGCCCTCATTACACGAATAGATCAATATGTCATCGATAAAGATGACAACAAACCTATCCAGATACGGTCTAAATATGCGGTTCATCAAATCCATGAATACCGCTGGGGCATTAGTCAAACCAAATGGCATGATAAGAAACTCATAATGCCCATATCTTGTTCGAAACGCAGTTTTTAGCACATCTCGCTCTTTAACCCTTAACTGATAATAGCCAGACCTCAGGTCGATCTTAGAAAACATGGTAGCTCCCTTCAACTGATCAAACAAATCATCGATCCTTGGTAAAGGATATTTGTTCTTCACTGTTACCTTGTTGAGTTGCCTATAGTCAATGCATAATCTCATCGACCCATCTTTCTTCTTCACAAAGAGTACCAGAGCACCCCACGGAGAATAGCTCGATTTCACAAAGCCTTTGTCTGTCAGATCTTGCAACTGTGCTTTTAACTCTTTCAGCTCTGTTGGAGCCATCCTATACGGAGTAATCGAGATAGGTGTCATTCTAGGAACCAATTCAATTTCAAACTCAACCTCTCTTACTGGAGATAATCCAAGTAATTCCTCCGAAAACACGTTTGTGAACTCGTAGGCTACCGGCACTGATTCAATCTTTAATTCTGACTCTTGAGTATTCAGCACAAAAGCTAAATAAGCTTCATACTATTTTTTCAAATATTTTTCAGCAGTCAATGATGATATTATCATAGGCAGGTTATCTGACTCATCTGGTCCAACTCGAAGAATATCCCCTTTTTCACATCTTAACTCAATCACTTTCCTTCCACAGTCTACTACCACACTATCGGAGGTCAGCCAATCCATCCCAAGAATTACATCGAATTCATTAAATGGCAACAACATCAAGTTGGCCAAAAAACTGGGGCCTCTAATCACCAAAGGACAATTTTTACATACTTGGTCCACTAACACATACTTACCTAATGGGTTGGACACTTTTATGACAAACTTAGTGGACTCTACTAATATATTCACATGAGGTATCAATTCCATACAAATGTAAGAGTAGTAGATCCTGGGTCAATTAAAGCAATAGCAGTTATATCATAGATAGAAAAGGTGCTAGTGATCACGTCAGGGGACTCTGCCTCTTCCCGGGCACGTATAGCATAAGGCCTCGCTGGTGCTCTGCCTTCAGAACTCGCCGTGGTATCTCTTGACGCACCTCTACCACTAGTCCCACTTTTGGGATTCTTTTGTGGCTTTTGGGATTCTTTTGTGGCATACTCTTCAAGGGAGCACTACTTGCTTTCACATCTTATTTTCTCCCTCTCTCATCCATCTCAAAACAGTCACGAATAAAGTGGTCAAGTGACCCACACTTGAAACAGCCCCTCTCGTTTACTCAGCATTCACCTAAGTGTCGTCTCCCACATTACGGACACTTTTGCCTATTTGGCCGAGTACTACCAATGCTAGCGACCGAATTAGTGTGGCCTTTAGATGCCATATTCTGTTGATTTTTGCTTCTCCTTGAATACCCCACCAAAGCATTCGATCGGGTAGTAAATTCTTTTGATCTATTAGATAAGGACTGTTGCTATTTTCCCATCTGTCTTTTCTTCAGATCCCACGACTCAAAGGCCGCTTTCCTCATCTCTTTTACCAACTCCTCTGCCTTGCACCCTCTCTCAACATGTACCAAAAATTTTCTTATTTCTAAGATGCCCATAAACACTCGGATGTCTTCATTGAGGCCATCCTCAAATCTCTTACACATGGTGGCTTCAGTGGATACACATTCCCGCACATACTTGCTGAGTTTCACAAACTCACATTCATACTCCATCACAGTCTTATTGCCGTGCTTCAACTCTAAAAATTCTTTCCTTTTCTATTCCATAAACCTCTGGCTAATGTACTTCTTTCTGAATTCTTCTTGGAAAAATTCCCAAGTTACTCTTTCTCTTGGTACCACAGACACGGGACTGTTCCACCACTAGTAGGCCGAATCACGTAGGAGTGACGTTGTACACTTCACGCATTCTTCAGGTGTGCATGATAATTCATCAAACACCCTTATGGTATTTTCTAACCAAAACTCTGCCTTCTCCAAGTCATCATCCAATTTAGAATAGAATTCCTCGACCTCTTGTATCTGAATCTTGTCCACCGGAGGCTTCTTTTTTCTAAACATGTTCACACCTTGTGGAGCTACCGGGGCATACTGAGGAATCGGAGCAGGTGGGGGAGGTGGGGTGTTCAGATTTTCACAAACAAACTCTGAATACCAAACATCCATCATCCGAAGGTAGGTTTCTCTAGCCCCTCTGCCTTAGCCCGTACTCATAGGCTCGCTCTCTACTGGCGCAGTCCCCTCGGCGGGAGCTAGCGCATTACTTTCCACGTCATCCGCTGTGGTTCTATCAGGATCCATTTACTATATAAGAAAAACATAATTCATAATCGTCAAGAATCTTCACACTATCAATATATTTTTATGGCATGTATAGCTAGACTCATACTTTAGCTAGGTTAGCCCTAGAACCGTCTAAACCATAGCTCTAATACCACTAAGTGTAACACCCCTCACCCGTATTCAACACTGAAATAGGGTTTGAGGTGCTACCAATCATAAACTCAACCAATCTTAGGAAATCAGGCCATAAAATTTTGATCTATTTAAAACTTTTCATTTCATATTCAATTTGACCCTTAATAGGGCTTACGGGGCCCAAAACTTACATTTAATGTGGTTCGAAACCAAACCGAGGGCTCAAGAAAAACTCAGAGAATTTCATGCTTTAAGGCTCCACATGCCCGTGTGGGTATAGAGCACACGCCCGTGTGCCAGGGACACGCCCATGCCCCGTACCCGTGTGTTCAATTTAATTCCACAATTTTTCATAAAACAAGTGCAGACTTCACACGGCCTGGACACATGCCCGTGTCCTCTCACATGGCCATGACACGCCTGTGGCACAACCCGTGTGCAAAAACTTGGGTATTCTGTTTCTGACGTCAGCATCACACGACCATGGTACACGCTCGTGTACTAGGCCATGCCCTTCCACACGACTGAGACACACGGCCGTGTCTCTGCCCGTGTGACCATTACCATACATTTTGACTTGAAATTTCTAAGTGCAGGGGACACATGACCTTCTCACATGCCCATGGGGCTGTCCGTGTGTCACACACGGCCTAGACACACCCCCGTATGTCTACCCGTGTGGACAATATGAGGCTATCTACCAAGCCTCATTACCACCACAGTATACTTATTCTCATGTCAATAACAACCAATACCAAAACAAGCATAATAGACATTCATTCAACCATGAAGATGCATCTTTTATAGATTCAAAATGAATGTTAGCCCTCATTCAAGGATTAATGTAGAGAGTGGAATCTATTCTAGACCAACACATTTAGCCAATTCTCAGGACACAAAATAATAAGGTCTAACCCTATACATGCCATAATCAAAAATATAAATCCTACTATACCGAGTATTACGGCTGATAGCGTGATCGATATCTCTAACTTCAAGGGATCCTTGAGCTAGTTAAGCGGCACTGAAAGAAAAGGGGAAGGGAAGAGAGTAAGCATAAAGCTTATTAAGTTGCATATAAATAAACATACAACAATAATTTCACCATTAGTCATCATACTCATAGTTCAAAGGTAAGCATAAACTTGACTTACTCATTACCGACTAGTCAAGTCACACTTTCTAATTTGAGCTCATTACTCATGCATACCAATTAGGTACCTATACCACTCACAACATTATTATGCTTTCTTTATTAACTCACTTTCATAAATTTTAACGTTGAACCTTTTGGAATACTACCGGATATTCTATAAGCCTAAAACATGGGATAAGTTGCCAATGCCATGTCCCAGACATGGTCTTACACTAGCTCTCATATACACGTGTTGATGCATGTCCCAGACATGTCTTACACTAGCACATCTCTTAGCCGATGCATGTCCCAAACATGTCTTACAGTGGCTATCATCTTCGAGGCCGACGCATGTCTCAGACATGTCTTACACTAGCACTCGTCTCAATGCCAATGCCATGTCCCAGACATGATCTTACACTGGCTCTCATTATGTGGCCGATGCATGTCCTAGATATGTCTTACACTGGCTATCATCTTCGAGGCCGATGCATGTCCCAGACATGTTTTACACTAGCACTCATCTCAATACCGATGCCATATCCCAGACATGGCCTTACACTGGCTCTCATTATATGGTCGGTGCATCTCCCAGCCATGTCTTATGCTGGCGCACAAATAACTCAAATGTCATGGCATGAATATCCTGTTTGTTTCCTAGGGTTCCAACCGAATCTTTCTATTATCTCAATCATTAATATGCATTCTCAGTTCACTAACTAGCAATTCATACTATATCAAAACATGCTTTACACTAGCACTCATCTCAATGCCGATGCCATGTCCCAGACATGGCCTTACACTGGCTCTCATTATATAGTCGGTGCATCTCCCAACCATGTCTTACATTGGCACACAAATAACTCAAATGTCATGGCATGAATATCCGGTTTGTTTCCTAGGGTTCCAATCGAATCTTTCTATTATCTCAATCATTAATATGCATTCTCAGTTCACTAACTAGCAATTCATACTATATCAAACCAATAACAATTCAAATGCATGCATTAACAATGTAGTTGTATTATTTACATACAACTTACCTCGAATTACAAAATACACATGACTAGTAGGTTTAGTCGATTTGCTGGGCTTTCCCCCGGTCTAAGTTCAGATTTGGAAATTCTTAATCTATATTAGCAAAATACACTCATTTAGTCACTAAATAAAATTAGGTAAATCCAAAATTTATGACTTAGGTAAAATGACCATTTTGCCCCTAGACCTTGACAAAATGACCATTTTGCCCTTATGTTCGAAAATTAATTTTTATCAAATTTATTCGTATCTCAAGCCTATCCAAACCCTTTTTACTCTTATAGAAACTTCAAATTCTCATTATTTCACATGTTTATCAACTATTTTACAACTTATGCATAATAGCCCCTTTAGGTGTTTTCATGCTAACACCTTCCACAAAAGTTGTTTATAACTCAACGAGGACTCATATTCATCCATAAAAACTCAGCAACTATTATAAATCCATTCATGGCAAAATCCTAAACTCTTAATCATTTTGCAAAATAGACCCCTCATTTGAAAGCTTATGCTTCAAGGAGTCCAAATATGATAAAATCATCAACAAGGGACATGGAAATCACTTACTTGTTGAGGTGATAAATTGCTGAAATTTCAAGCTTCAAAAACCCTTCTTTTGCTGATATTTTTGGTGGAGAAAGAAATGGGAAGAAGATGATATCATTTTTTCTTTATTTTAGTCCAAATAAGTCACCTAACATACCAAACACAACTTTTGTCCCCCTTTAACTCTATGGCCGGCCAAGCACTCTAAAAAGGGTATAATTGCCCTTTAAAGACCTCCAATTTTAATTCTCTAGTTATTTAACACATTTGGGCACTAAAATGCAACTTTTACCATTTATGCGATTTAGTCCCTTTTCGCAATCAGGCTCACAAACGTCAAAATTGACTCACCAAATTTTTCTTACACTAATATAACCATGTCATCGCTCCATACTAATAATAAGATAAATTTTCTAATTTCAGATTTGTGGCCTCGTGACCGTTGTTCCGACTAGGCCCTAAATCGGGCTGTTCCACTCACCCATTTGTTTAATGTGCACAAGTAATTCCCAGACTTGACGGATCGGTGCGGGTGAGAATTTGACGGTGGCCACACGTATTTAAATTATTTTTACTTCAACTTTGGGTGTTTAATTCTTAATTATTTTTGGGTTAATTTTTTTTTTGTAAATTGGACTTTTGGACTGTTTGATTTTAATTTGGATTTTAAACTGTTTATGGTTTTTCTTTTATACTGCAAAACTCAATGAACAAACGGTTTTCTCTAAAACAAAGGGGTTCTTTTTAAAATGGACTGATTCACCTAATTATCTCGGTTTTCCATAAACTAAATGATTTCGTAAAGCTTCTGCCACGAATTGTGTTTTAAAATGATTGACTAAATAAGTAATGATTTTTGGGGTCAATAAGAGTAAAGAAATGAAAATTATTTTATCGGAGCAACTTAGTTTCAAAAGCTATCATGTGACATTACCAAATTCGACCATAACATCTAGGCTAGGTTTGGGGTGTTACATTTAGTGGTATCAGAGCCAGATTATAAAACTTGACTGTGGACGTGGGTTTTTAAGATGTGATTTCTAAGAACTGATTTCTAAATGTTTTTACTAAAAATGTGTTGCACATAGTCTCCGGCGCCGATCCAATAAGTTTTTTGAAACTGTGAATTGTTTAAACTGAAACTAAAATTGTTTTTGATAGTATATCCTAAAACTACTATAGGTAGTATATACTGAGACTACTATAGATAAACTATACTGAAAACACTTAAAATAGTGTATACTAGGACTGTAGTAAAATTGATAGACATTGATTGACACTGCGATGTACGAAACAAACTTTACACTACGATCTTTGTTTTTCATAAAATATCATTAATAAACACTTGGAATCGTGAATGATGCATAAAAGCGTTAAAAAAATAAAATGCAATTAGACAATGAGTGCCAGAGGTTCTTGCGGAGGGGGTACAAGAGGCCGTGGTAGAGGCCGTAGAGGTGCTCGAGCAAGGTCTTCGTCATCTGGCTATCTGCCTAATTTGGATACTAGTGAGACACTGGCTTCACCTATGACTGAGACTAGGTCTCATGATCGAGTGGCTGGGGATGACGCATTGTCCCAGGCCATGTTGAGGATTTTAGAGAGGGTCACTAGGCCCAATCCTAGAGCTAGAGGCCGCGGGTCGGTTACGGAACGACTCCGATCTAACGGAGCTGAGCTTTTCAGGGGTATTGCTGGAGTTGCCCCTACTGTGGCTGAGTACTGGATAGAGGCCACAGAGAGGATTAAGGACGATTTGGACTGCACTCCCGAGCAGAAATTAAAGGGTGCTATATCGTTGCTACGTGATGAGGCATATTAGTGGTGGCTCACTGTTAAAGAGGGCACTCAGCCCGATCGACTGACCTGGGAGTTCTTTAAGATTACTTTCCAAGGGAAGTATGTGGGGCCCAGTTATGTGGATACCTGTAACATCCCTTATCGTGTCCGACGCCTGAATAGGGTACGAGGCGTTACTTATCTTAACACATACAAACATGCATTTTTGAGTTATAAAAGTTCGTTTAAATTAAAAACTTTTCAAAATTCATCTTTGAGTCCCTAACATGAGCCCACGAGGCGAGGCCCATAACATACTTTAAAAGCGATTCAGGACTAATTTAGGGACTTTTGAAAACTTTTGAAAATTTCACTGAAAACAAGGAAACACGCCCATGTGTCCTCTTAACATGGCCATTCTGAAGGACCGTGTGGCTCACACGGCCTGAGCACATTGGGACACGCCCGTGTCCCTAGTCTATGTGGATTTATTTCTCAATTCAAACCTATAGAGGTTTTCACACGGGTTGGCACACGCCCATGTCCTTGGCCCGTGTCTCTCACACTGCCACGACACGCCCATGTCTCAGCCTGTGTACTAAAACCTTGACATTCTATTTCTGACGTCAGCAACAATTTGGGAGCACACGGCCAAGGCACACGCCCGTGTTCTATGGCCTTGTCTTCCACACAGTTGAGACACACAGCTATGTCTCCGCCCGTGTGGTTACTACTGGGTATTCTATTATGTCAAATTTAGGTGCAGGGGAGACACGGCCTAACTACATGCCCATGGGGCAGACCGTGTCACACAAGGCCTAGACACATGCACGTGTGTCTACCCGTGTGGACAAAAACAAGGCTATCTACCAAGCCTTTTTGGTCACCCTTACTTACACCGACCTACCAAACATCAAATAATGCCAATATAAACATTAACATAGCATTTCCAAGCTATTCTCTTCCACATACAAACCATGCAAAAACCACATCCATGAAAATCCTCATCAATTTCATTTAGCAATAGTAAATATTGGCCATCATCCACGGCCTTGTACAAAATGAGCCAATCCTTTATGACAAGCCAACATATTTGGCTAAAACATCATGGCACTAACAAAAAGACCGAGAATCCTATGCATGCCATATTCAAAATGTTAAGTCTAACTATACCAAGTGCTTTAGTTGATAGTGTGATTAGTGGCTCCGACGTCCCTTAGATCCCTGAGTTAGCTTGGCGACTCTATAAGAAAATGAAAAAGAGAAGGAGTAAGCGTAAAGCTTAGTAAGTTGCAGGAAAATAAGTGACAACATCAACCATGTATATTTAAACACATAGCATGTTATAAACCAACACATCATTCTTGATTTAACAAGGGTAGATTTCACTACATACTTATACATCACAAGTATCAGTCAAAGATTACAAGATCGTCCCGAAATCATCCTCATAGATAGAACTTACTCAATGTTATCCTTACCATTAAAGCATCATACTAGACTCATATCTCATGAGTTTCGAAAAAGAACCTGTACCACTCACAACATGATTATATCATTCCATATCTTTATCATAAAATTTAAATAACCCGTGAAATCATTTGGAATACTAAAGGATATCTGATAAGCCTCACACAAGAGGGTAAATTGCCGATGCCATGTCTTAGACATGGTCTTACACTGGCTCACATGTCGAGGCCGATGCCATGTCCCCAGACATGGTCTTACACTAGCTCTCGTCTCAATGCCGATGTCATGTCCTAGACATGGTCTTACACTGGCTCTCAAATATGGCTGATGCCATGTCCCAGACATGGTCTTACACTAGCACACATATTAATGCCGATGCCATGTTCCAAACATGGTCTTACACTGGCTTACATAACAATGTTGATGCCATGTTCCAAACATGCTCTTACACTGGCTCACATAATAATGCTGATACCATGTTCCAAACATGGTCTTACACTGGCTCACATAACACCCAAACGTCATGCCACGGATATCCAATCTATTTCTAGGTTTAACCAGAAATTTACCACATTAAAGTTCACCATGCATTATTCATAGGCATATTCAACCATATTATGTGAAATCAATCATTCAATACATAATAATGATAAAGTTGCCTTACTTACATACAACTTACTTTGGTATACAAAATATGGGCGACTAATCAGTTTTTAATCCACTAGCTTGGCTTTCTCCCAGTCTAGGTCTGAATTTCGTATTTCTTGATCTATAATGATAAAATTCACTAATTTAATCACCACATTAATTAAGACATTTTACAAACCATATTTTTTGCAAAATGATCATTTTGCCCTTAGACTTTCACAAAAATTACAATTTTACCCCTAGGCACGTAAATTGATTTTCATCAAATTTTTGCACTAACCAAGCCTAGCTGAATTCTTTTTATACTTGAACCAGCCCAAAATTCTAATTATTTCACACATTTACCACATAATTCATAACTTATACAAAATGGTCCTTAGTTAGGGTTTTCACGATAATCACTTCACAAAAGTTGTTTATGTAACAACCATAATTCATTTTCTTCCATAAAATTTTAGAAATAAACATGATTACTGTCATGGAAAAACCCTAGACTCTCAGTCATTTTGCAAAATAGTCCCCCCATTAGTTAGCTTATGCTACAAGGGTTCCAAAAAATACAAAAATCATCAAGAAAGATCATCAAAATCACTTACTTGCAAGAGTAAAGAGTGGCTAAAATTTTCAAGCTCCAAAACCCCTAAAATGGCTGATATTTTTAGTGGTGAAGAGAAGGAACATTTGACCATTCATTGAATTAAGGCTCCATGTCCACCCACTAATATTATATTGGTCTATTTACTTAATAAAGACCTCTAATTTAATGTTCCATAACTATTTGACACATTTAGCTAGTGAAACAAAACTTTTATCCCTTATGCGATTTAGTCTTTTTTTAAAATTAAGCAAGCAATCGCTAAAATTATTTCACCAAAAATTTCATGCACTCATATATTCATGCTATAACACATAAAATAATATTAAAAAATAACTTCTCTTACCTCAAATTAGTGGTTTCGAAACCACTATTCTGACTAGGCCCAAAATTGGGCTGTTACAATGCCCGTAGGAGGAAATTCCTAAATCTAACTCAGGGAGATAGATCGGTGGCCGAGTATGAGGTCGAATTTCTGAGAGTGAGCCGCTATGCGCGAGGTATGGTGGCGACTGAGTACGAGCGATATGTTCGCTTCAAGATGGCCTCAGGGATAATCTGAGGGTTTTGATAGCTCCACAGAGGGAGCGAGACTTTGTTCCACTGGTTGATAAGGCGAAGATCACTGAGGAAGTGAAGCACGCTGAGCGCTAGAACCGAGAGAGAGGTAGGAGCAAGAGGGATTCAGAGCCCTCGAGTTTTGTTCAGAGGCCTAAGAAAAAGGCTAAAGTTGATGGGCTGATCAGAGTTGGGGCTCCTATTGCTGCTACTGGACAACTGCCATGTACTGACTGTGGTAGACGCCATTAGGGCGATTGTTGGAAAAGAACTGGGGCTTGTTTGAGGTGCAGTTCATTAGAGCACCGTATTAGAGAGTGTACACGGAGGTCTATTTAGATGCCAGCTCTGGGCACTGGTATTGGACCACTATCGAGAGTAGTTTAGCAAATCACCGAGAGGCCGTGGTAAGAGCACCAGGCAGAGGTGCTGGTCATACTGAGGAGAGGCAGCCGACTCTAGTTTATATTGCACGTCGCCGAGAGGATGGAGATGCTCCGGACTTTATCATGGGTACGTTGTTTATTTATAATGTACCTTGTACTACACTGATAGATGTAGGATCCACTCACTCCTATATAGCTTGTATTGTGTCCGAGAACTTGGGTATCTTGGTTGAGAGCACTTTAAGTAAGGTGATTGTTCTGAGTCTACTAGGATAATCAGTAAGGGTAAATAAGTTATTTAGAGACGTTCCTTTAGAGGTTCAAGGGGCTATTTTTCTAGCTGCTCTGATGGAACTATCTTTTGAAGAGTTTGATCTGATACTGAAAATGGACTAGTTAGTTAAACACCGAGTGAGCTTCGATTGTGTCACAAAAAGAGTTGTATTGAGAACTGAGGAGGATAACGAGGTACTCGTAATTGGGGAACTTCGGAACTACTTGTCGAATGTGATTTTTGCATTGAGGGTGAAAAAGTTAGTTCGTAAGGGATGTGAGGCGTATCTAGCCTACATCAGTGTTTTAGATTCTAGAGATTCTTCAATTAAGGATATCAGGACAGTTAAAGAATTTCCGGATGTTTTTCCTGAAGAGCTACCTAGGTTACCTTCGAATCGTGAAGTAAAGTTCGGGATTGAGCTCATTCTTAGTACAGCTCTGGTGTCCATCGCTCCCTATAGACTGGCATCGAAAGAGCTTGTGAAGCTTAAGGCTCAGATTCAAGAGTTACCAGATCGTGGGTTCATCCGCCCTGGTGTGTCTCCGTGGGGAGCACTAGTTTTGTTTGTGAAAAAGAAGGATGGATCCATGCGTATGTGTACTGACTATCGACAATTGAACAAGTTGACAATCAAGAATAAGTATCCCTTACCGAGGATAGATGATCTGTTTGACCAATTCCGAGGGCTTCAGTTTTTTCCAAGATTGACCTCCAATCAGGATATCATTAGTTGAGGGATAAGGAGACTGATGTACACAAGATAGCATTTAGGACTCGATATAGTCATTATGATTTCCTAGTGATGCCATTTGGGCTGATGAATGCACCAGCAGCTTTCATGGATCTGATGAACCAAGTGTTCCAGCCTTTTCTAGATCGATTCATGGTGGTATTTATTGATGACATACTAGTGTATTCGAGGACTGGGGATGGGTACGATGAACACCTCAGAGTGGTCCTACAGGTTCTGCAAGAGTAAATGTGAGTTTTGGTTACGTGAAGTAGCGTTTCTGGGACATGTGGTTTTTGTTGAGGGGATTAGAGTTGATCCTCAGATGATTGAGGTTGTCTTGGATTGGAAGAAGCCTAAGACTGTATCTGAGATCTATAGTTTTTTGGGATTGGCAAGGTATTATCGACGTTTTGTAGAAGGGTTTTCACTAATTGTGGCACCTTTGATTAAGCTGCTAAGCAAGGGTGTGTCATTTAAATGGACTGGTGTGCAGAAAGAGAGCTTTAAGAAGCTCAAAATTGTACTGACTGAAGCTCCTGTTTTGATATAGCCAGAGTCAAGAAAAGAGTTTACTATCTACAGTGATGCATCACATGTCGGTTTGGGATATGTGTTGATACAATAGGGTAAGGTGGTAGCGTATACGTCTTGTCAGCTTAAGACTCATGAGGCGAATTATCTGACACATAACCTAGAGTTGGTTGCAGTGGTGTTCACATTGAAAATCTAGAAGCATTACCTATAAGGTGAAAAGTGTATCATGTACACAGATCACAAGAGCCTCAAGTATCTCCTCACTCAAAATGAGCTAAATGTTACGCAGCATAGATAAATTGAGCTGCTTAAGGACTACGACTGTACGATTGAATACCACCTTAGTAAGGCCAATGTGGTGGCTGACACACTAAGCCGTAGAGTTATGATTGATTTGAGGGCGATGTTTGCTCACCTCAGTTTATTTGATGATGGAAGTCTACTAGCTGAGCTTCAGGTTAAGCCTACTTGGATCGATCAGATTAAGGGTAAGTAGTTGGAGGACGAATATTTAGGTCTTCGTTTCTGACAGGTTGAGAGTGGGCATACTGAGGACTTTGGACTAAATAACGAAGGGGTACTCTATTTCCGTAGGAGAATCTGTGTGCCAAAAGATACTGAATTGAGGTAGTTGATACTGAGAAAGGCGCATAGTAGCCCTTATGCTATGCTTCCTGGCAAAAATAAGATATACCAAGACCTTCGTGAGTTATACTGGTGGCCAGGACTTAAAAGAGAGGTTACCAATTTTGTGGGTAAATGTCTGACTAGATAGTAGGTTAAGGCTAGCACCAGTTACCTTTGGGGTTGTTACAGCCAGTTAAGATTCCACTTTGGAAGTGGGAGTGAGTGACTATGGACTTCGTTACTGGGTTAACCCTCACACCCACTAAGAAGGATTCTGTATAGGTCATCGTGGATTGATTGACCAAGTCCGCCCATTTCATATCGGTTCGTACTGACTACCTGTTGCAGAAGCTGGCTAAACTGTATGTGTCTGAGATAGTGAGACTACATAGGGAACCGGTTTTAATCATATCTGATAGGGATCCTCGCTTCACGTCTCGGTTCTGGAAGAAGCTACATGAGGCTCTAGGTACAAGGTTGAACTTCAGTATTGCGTTCCATCTTCAAACAGATGGTCAATCTGAGAGGGTGATTCAGATACTGGAGGATATGTTGAGGAGCTTTGTCATTGATTCTGAGAAAGTTGGGAGGATTACCTGCCACTAGCAGAGTTTGCCTATAACAATAGCTATCAGTCTAGCATTCAGATGGCACCTTACGAGGCATTATATGGTCATAGGTGTCGCACATCTTCATGTTGGATCGAGTTGGGCGAGCAACGTGTTCTGAGCCCCAAACTAGTTTCTGATACTGAGAATAAAGTTATGTAACCCTCCAAACCCAGCCTAGACGTTATGGCTGAATCTGCGATGTCACATTGGAGTGTGTTTTGAAAAGCGTAGTTCCGTTGGAAAAGTCCGTTTTGTATTAAAACCTCATTGTGATCTTTTATGGGAAGCTAACTTTTGTTCATTGTTAAAACACAGGTTGGTTCAGCAAAACGTGGATCATATCAGATTGTTATTACAATTTAAAACTATGTTTGTTGCGGAAGCTTTAAAATTATATTAAGAAGACGTGGTGTTTTTGAAAAACAGTTATCTTTTGAAAGCCCGTCTTTTTCCTATAACTAACAGTTTATACCAAAGCAAGTAAAAATCCCAAATTAAAAGTTAAAACTTTAAAGAGACCTTATTACAGAATAAATTACCAAAAATAAACTACATATAAACTAAAAGTTCAAATTGGAAGCAAGAACGGTTATGTGGCCACCTTTGAGTCCCTCGCAGCACCGATCCGCCTAAGTCTGGGGATTACCTATACAGTTAAAATAGATGGGTGAGTTTACGAAAACTCAATGTGTAATCCCATATAAGCAAACAATCAGGGTAAACACAATTTGGGCCTAAGCCCTTTCAGTTTTAGTTAAGGCCTTAGCCCATTTCAGAATCAGAAACAGTATGGGCCTGAGCCCAATTTAGTAATAGTAACAGCAGGGCCTAAGCCGATTACAAAATCAGTACAGTATGCAATCAGAAAATCCTACCCAATCCAGCCTCTACACACCATCTCCATGCCAACCCTACACACCATGTGGGGATAAAATCGACCCACCCAACCCTACACACTAAGTAATAAGTCCACAGACGTCTTGTGCGACCTGTGTAACCTTAGATCCATAGTCGTCTTGTGCGAACTATGTGACCATATCAGTAAAGTACACTTCCTCCAAAAACATAAATCCCAACCCCATGCAACATGTCATGCATCGTATCATTATGTCTTATATAGATACAACATACATATAACGTGGCATGCTCAAATACAGTCTTACATATCATAGGACAAATCAGTCATTTCACCTTACAGAGGTATTACAGTCATTTTACCCTATGGGTGTATTTTGGTCATTTTACCCTATGGGGGTATTTCGATCATTTTACCCTATAAGGGTAAAATAGTCATTTTTATCGATTACCGTCCCAACAAAAGGTCACAGTCGTCTTGGGCGACCCGTGCAACTTTAACAGTCAAATAGTGATAATGGGCCCACAGCCCATATTGCGAGCCCAAGTAGGCCCACACGCTCGTATGGCCCACATAGCCCAAAATTGCCTTAGTTGTGTGGTTCACATAGCCTAGCCCAAAACTAACCACACTTTTGTGTGATTCTTTCCATGTGGGACCCACAAGCCCATTAGGCCTACATGGCCCAATTCGGCCCAAAATGGCCCAGTATTGTTTCTGCTCATAAAAACGCTCATGGCTATCTCATTGACCACACGGCTATGTTTTGTTACATGGCCTGCCACATGGGCGCCCACACGCCCGTGTGGTGTCGACAGCCCACTTTTTGGCTTTTTGAATTTTTAGCTTTTTCTGTTTCACATCAAATGGTAGTGTTACACACCTGTTTACGAGAATGGTGCAAATCTCCACGTACACCAACCTAGATTCAAACATGGCCCAATATCAGTCTTTTAATCGCTAGGGTTAAACACCCTCTTATTAACACTTAATCCCCAATATGGTACATACTTCTTACCTTGGTTAAGCAAGTATGATATAATCCCTCCTTAAACCTGTGATCACCAAATCCTTGGCACAACCTGCATTGTATCTTAATCTCTTTAACTATCACCATGAACGAAAATAACTAGAACCGAAAGAGCGACAACTTACCACTATGCAGAACTAAGAATGATTGATAGAAGAAATCAGCCTATACCCACACAAGAGTCGAAACGCTTGTACCTTTATCATGAATCAGCAACACAGGAAGATGTTAGAAGAAAAGACCACAATGGTGGAGAGAAACAAGAGTAACGAAGAGCACTTACCAATTCATCAGAAAACCCTTACTAGCTGAAACCAGAATAAATAAATAGAGGGAAATTATTCGGCTAACCCAACACACGAAAGGAGAAGAGAACTGAAACAATAGAAATGAGGGGGAAGAGTAGATATATTCGGTAAAAGACAAAAGAAGAGGTAAATTCTAATGACTGATTGAAAGAGAGAGAGCATGAAGGTTTGGCAATGGTAAAGAAAATTAAGAGAAGAAAAATGAGGGAGAAAAGAAAGCCAAAAGAAAAAAAAAAAAAAAAAATACCTGAATGGTCTAAGTAGTAATCGGCCTTAGACCAAAACGAAATCAATAACAAAGGGGTAGCTACCGAAATAGAGAGCACTTGCTAGTCTCAAAGCTAAATTTTGAGTGTTAGGAGATCACAAACGGCACCACTCTTCACTCCTCTCCAAATCCCGAAAGCATTAAGTGCTTTTCAGAGCTTTCTTTCAAGCTTAATGGCGAAAGAAAGTTCTACTTCTTCACCCGTTAATTCCCATTCGGCACCAACTCTTTTCCAACCACAAATCCCCATGATTTTCTCCTAAATTTCCTCCTGTCCACCAATTCAAACAATCAAAAATCCCCTTTTTTACTCCCCAATTAAGCTAACAACAAATCTATCCAAACTTATTCAAACTCTCGCTGTTTCGATCAAACACAACTTCTCTCCATGGCCATCAGTAAAAATAATCTCCATTTACACAAGCAGGGATTCGAACCTCAGATCAGTAGCACACTCTACACGCCACTATCCACTAGACCAGCAGGCTTTTTATGACATACTTTACCAAATTTTATTTAAGAGTCCTCCTGACCAGAGACAGGGGTTTTATCCTTAAAAACCAAAATTTTTGTGGAAGTCAAGGCTTGAACCCATGACTTCCCAGACACTTCCCAGCACACTTAACCACTGAAATAGACAGTCCATTGTGTCACTTTCTTGCACAACCAACTATTTATGAACAGCTTCCTAACTACTCCCACGGTCAATACCTAATACTTCTAGGCCCAAATCTGGGGCGTTACAGGTTAGATTGATTCGAGACCAATTGAAAGTGGCATATGATAGACAGAAGTCTTACGCAGACCTGAAGCATCATGAGATCGAGTATTCTGTGGGAGACTTTATTTTTCTTAAGGTTTCACTATGGAAGAAGGTACTGAGATTTGGTCGTAAGGGCAAGCTGAGCCCTAGATTTAATGGACCGTACCGGATTCTAAAACAAGTGGGATGGGTTGCGTATCAGTTGGAGCTACCTCCAGAGTTAGACCGCATTCACGATGTGTTTCACGTCTCGATGTTGAGGCACTATCGCTCTAATCCTATGTATATTGTCCCTGTTAAGGAGATCGAGGTTAGGCCAGACTTGACCTTTGAAAAGGAGCCCGTTCAGATTCTAGACCGCGATACAAAGGTTCTGAGGAAAAAGTCTATCCTTCTGGTAAAGGTTCTATAGCGTAATCATAGCACTGAGGAGGACACATAGGAGCTTGAGGATTTGATGCATCGGTAGTATCCTCACCTATTCTGACCAGGTACATTTCAAGGCCAAAATTTTCTTTTAGAGTTGTAACACCCTAAAAATTTATTTTTCGACTTTTGTAAATTTGTGACACCAGTGTATATCTGGTTCAGTGGTTAAGTGTTCTGGGTGTGTGTGTGAGGTCTCAAGTTCAAGCCTTTAATTTGACAAATTTTGGTAGTTTTTTGAATTAAGCCCTATCTCTGTTCAATGGGATTATATTAAATTAATGGTAAGAACATATCAGAATAGGCTTGCTGGTCTGGTGGTTAAGTGGAAGGTTAGTTTGCTAAAGGTCCTACACGAGCATGGGAAATTATTTTTGTTCGTTTCTGAGAGAGAGTTTGGAATGAGTTAGAACTCTGAATAGTAGGATAAGTGGGTGATAATTAAGGGATCTAGAGGGTTATCAAATCTAATTTTTATTTTATTCTTTTGTTTTCTATTTCAAATTTTCCCCAAAAATCCTACCGTCCCTTTTCCTTACTTTCCCTATTGATTTTTCCCTTTGTTAAACTCTCCATCTTCCTTGCCATTCTTCTCCCCTCACTGTTGCCAACGAATCTTTCTTTCTTTTTCTTCCGTGTTTCTCCTTTGTATCTTGTTTGGTGGACGTTCTCATATTGGTAAGTGTGGTGTCAGTTGGTGAGTGTTAACTTACGATTGATTTTTGATTGTCGTTTCGGCAATTGTTAGTATGGGTGGAAGCTACGAATAGTAGATTCGCTTCGATTAATTGGACGAAGGCTTTGGACGGCGGTAAGTTGAGGTTCTATTGAATTGTCATTGTCAAATCGTTATTAAATCCTCTACATCAGTGTTGGTTAATATGGTTTTTAGGTTTTGGTGGTCTCGAGAGTGTTGGTACATCGAATCGATAATAGGTGTGTACCCAAAATGCAAAAAATGGGGTTCAATAAAAATCTAAAAAAGCTTAATATCGACGTCACACAAGAGTGTGGTCGCTCGTGTGGTAGGTCGTGTAATGGAACACGAGCGTGTGATCGATGAGCCAAGCCGTGCGTACCAGACACGACCGTGTGATGGCCAGATAGGCCGTGTACGACACACAAACTTGACCGATTTGGGCTGTGTGGGCCACATGGGTATGTGACAATTTGGGCTAGGCCGTGTGATCTACACGGACAAGGTCAATCTGGGCCGTGTGGGCTACACAGGTGTGTGGACCCACACAGGCAAGCCACATGAGCGTGTGAGCCCATTTTACTAGAATGTTTTCTAAGGTTGAACGGGTCACCCAAGTCGACTGTGAACCTACTGTAGGGTCGATAAGCACTATCTAGACCCCTAATTGCTGAAATGACTGTTTGACTGATATATATATATATATATATATATATATGTTTACATGTTATCGAGCATGATGATATTTAATGAATTCATATTGTATGCACTTTTGCCATTATATAGCATGTCATTACTGTATGTTGCATTGCATTGGGATGGGGGTTGGTATTGTTTGGAGGAAGTGTACTGAAAGGCATCAGGCCTAATTTACTGGCAGCTCAGCTATAAACCACTGTTTAGTGTCACATTCGGTACTTTTTGGAGTGTAGGGATGGGTGGGTTGATTATATCCCCACATGGAGTGTAGGGTTGGATGGAGATGATGTGTAGAGGCTGGCTGGGTAGGATTTTGTGACTATATATTTGTTACTGTACTGATTACTAATTCTGTAATGGGCCAAGGCCCTAATGCATGATTGCTTCTATATTGAAATGGGCTAAGGCCCTAACTGGAACTGAATCTGGTACTAAAAGGGCTTAATCCCAGACTATGACTGCATTTTGTCTGCTTGTTCTATATGGGGATTACACACTGAGTTTTCCTAAACTCACCCATTTGTTAATGTGTACAGGTAATCCCCAGACTTGACGAATCAGTGCAGCGGAGAACTTGACGGTGGCCACACGTATTTAAACTATTTTGACTTCAACTTTGGGTATTTAATTCTTAATTATTTTCAGGGTTAATTTTTTATGTAAATTACAATTTTGGACTGTTTGATTTTAAGTTGGATTTTAAATTGTTTATGGTTTTTCTTTTATACTGCAAAACTCAATGAACAAACGGTTTTCTCTAAAACAAAGGGGTTCTTTTTAAAATGGATGGATTCAGCTAATTATCTCGATTTTCCATAAACTAAATGATTTCGTAAAGCTTCCGCAACGAATTGTGTTTTAAAATGATTGACTAAATAAGTAATGATTTTGGGAGTCAACAAGAGTAAACAAATGAAAATTATTTTATCGTAACAACTTAGTTTCAAACGCCATCATGTGACATCTCCAGATTCAGCCATAACATCTTGGCCGGGTTTGGGGTGTTATAGAAACATCAGTGGTTTCAATTTAAATTGTAGAGCCTCAATATTCTGCCTCCTAATTCCCAGATTTAATTCATTGAAAAGTGACACAGCGTATTGTTTTATGGCACGATCCCTATCATTAGCAATAAGAATTGGATTGTGCACATGATCACCTTTATTACCTTGTCCATCATTTCGATTTCCAAGGTCCATATTGGCTTGTCTTTGCACTGATCTCTCTCGTCTTCTCTGTTTAAACGTTTACTTGATTTTAGGGTTTACAAGTAATAAATCGATGGTTCGATCTATGCTCATAAACACTTAAAAATAAATCACAAAAAATTCAAAGAATAAATTAGTAGATTTAAATGTTAGATAAAAAACCAAACTAGAAAAATAATTTCACAAAGAATAATTAAGGCAACAGTACCCTACAACAGCACCAAAAACTTGTAATGCTCGGTTTGTGCAAGTGTACACATTCATTCAAGTAACAAGTAAGTAAATGAGTTATCATCTCTGTAGGGACTGTGTAAGTTAATTGATTAATTGTAAAATTATATGTTAACAATTTGGTGACAAAAACATAATAGTTTGAGTGATGACATGATTAAACTAGATTAATTTAACTAGATGAAAAATTGATCCCTAATGCAATTTTAATCTAAGTATGCAAATTATATAAATGTATGAATGAATTTAGCAACAAAAACACAAATTCAACAATCAAAAACATGAATAGGCTACGATAACTACATTAATGAACTTGATTTGTTTTCATCATGCTTAACAGTCACTACAGGAAATTAAGCTTTTAACAGCGTTTTTAATGGCGTTTGGACTAAAAGCGCCGCAAAGGTTATACATTAGTGTAGCTAACCAAAAAATGCCGTAATAAGTAAAGCAATGGCGGCGTTTATGAGAAAAATGCCGTAAAAGGTAAAGCAATAACGGCCGCAAAAAGTTAGAACAAGCGATGTTTTTCTCACAAACACCGTAAAAGGTTAGAACTATAGCAGCATTTTCTCACAAACGCCGCCATTGCTTTACTTATTAAGGTGTTTTTTCATAAACAATGCGAATATTTATTAAATTTGATTGAAACAGTGCTGTTTTGTTAGCCTAAAATTCTTATAGTTTTTTCCCAAATCAGTTTTCCCCGAAATCCATAAGTTTTTTTCCCAAATCCCTTTATTTCTTCCCCAATTTCTTTTCCCCTCCCCGAAATCGCCTTCATTGTCCTATACTTGCAAACTGTTTATGTAACAGCCCAATTTTAGTGAAATCAGAACAGTGGTTTCGGGACCACAAATTCGATCCGAAAATAAAGTTTATTTTTATTTTATTATATGATCCGTGTTATGATAGACATGTCGTGTGAAAATTTTGATACGAAAATTTTATCGATTAAGTGTTTAATTATGAGAAGGACTAAATTGCATAAAATGTGAAAGTTGAATTATAGTAGCTATAAGGATTAAATAGCTATGGAATTCAAAACTAGATGTCCTTATATAGTAATTAGATCTTTAAAGAAAAGTATGTAGATTTTTTGGTGACTCATCCATAGAAAAATTAGAAAAGAGTAGGGACTAAATTGGAAATCACAAAAATTAAAAGATGATAATTAATTAAAAAGAAATTATCATCTTATTTTCATGTCTTCTTCCTTAGAATTTCTATGGAAACCCTAGGAGAGAGGAAGAAATTTTTCCAAGCTTAAAAAGGTATGAAATCAAGTCCCGTTTTTTGTAATTTTTATATTTTTAGAATCGGGATAGTCTAATCTATCTATTTGGGGGATTAATTTAAAAAGTTATCAAGGTATGAATTTTGGGTCATGGATGAATATGCTAAAAATTAGAAATTTATGGTAGAAAATGAAAGGTTGTTGATAGATAAACAACTTTTACAAAGTGATTTTTGATGAAAACATGATTTAGGTAAAGTTGTGAAATTTGATGAAAAGTTCTGAATTTTTATGAATACATGTGCTATAAATTTTGCAATGGGATTTTGGTTAGGCTTGGAATAGGGAGTAAATTGCACAAGTTTCATTTTCCGAGCCTAGGGACGAAATTGGAATTTTTTGAAAAGTTAAGGGTAAAATGGTAATTTTACCTAAAACATAAATTGAGTCCAAATGAATATGAAATATGAGAAATTGATGATTAAAGATATTTATATAGATCTGAACAACACAAATTCGAGGTTAGATCAAGAAAAAGAAAAGGTTTCGGATTGGTAGATTAATTACGCGAACAAGTGTCGAGGTAAGTTCGTGTAACTTAATTGAGCATGTAAATATGTTTAATTGAATGTTGTGTTGTATGGAATGAGACTTATATAGATGTACATTATTTGAATGCTATAATGAAAATTTTAAGACATGCTTGAAATGGTGAAAAAGGGGTTAAGCCCCGATTGAATATTGAATTCCGATGAATATATGTGCTTTCCCGAAAGGGATGAGGTCCTGCATTTGTTGCTGACGAATTTAGCTCGGATGAGTAATCCTATTGACCTCATTATAGAAAGGATTTAGCCCGGACAGGTAATCCTAATATAATACCTCTTGAGTATATGTTATGATTAGGGTTTAGCCAGGACTAGTAATCCTAATTGAGCTCCTCTGAGCATACGTTATATATAAAGGATTTAGCCTGAACTGGTAATCCTGTTATACGATATGTGGCTCGAGAGTGTGTTCCTTAGTTAAGTACCCTAATAGGTACCCTTGATTAAGAATTGAGAGATTATTGAATCGTACACCTCGAGTGTACTACTTGATAATCCACCGGAAACTCAATGATTCAATAGACACAAAACCTCTTGGTATGATAAGAGAATTATGGAATGAAATGAATGGTGTCTTGAAGGAAAATTGTATGATGAACTCATCTATGTTTACTTGATTGATATGAAGATTCTAGTGACTAACATGTTTGATTGAATGCATGTGTTTAGGCAATTTTGCTAATGGATGGAAAACATGATATTGTATGGTTAGATTTAATAAGCGAGATTGGTAAGTTTAGTTTCCATTATATGAACTTACTAAGCATGTGATGCTTACTTCGTTTTATTTTCCTGTTTTATAGTGCTCGGAAGCTCGCTAAGGTTGGAGATCAGTGGAGCATCGTCAAACTATCAACTAGCTTATTTTGGGTATACATAGAGAAATCGTTTTGGTATAATGGCATGTATAGGACAACTTGACCATTAGTGGCTTGAAAATGATGTTTATAATCTAGCCATTGGAATAACTAGTAATGGTTGTTTTGATATAATTGTAATGTCATGCTATGGTAGCTAAATATATGTTTAGTAGTTGATCAAATTATGTCTAACATATGGGATATACCAAGGTAAGATTATAAACATGTATGCAAGTAATGTTATGTCTAGTTAAATGATGGAATTTGCTTAATTTGAATGCTTGAATTGGCTGGTATTGGATGTGAGTTTTAAGTGCAGGACTTAGGTGTGATTTTAGGTGAGAAATGAAGCTAGAAATGGCTTCATTTTGACCACACGAGCGTGTGTCTAGACTGTGTGTGACACACGGCCTGGTACATGGGCGTGTGGTTAGGCCGTGTGTTCCCTACACCTTAAATTTGAGAAACAGAATGCTCAAAATTAAGCACACGGGCAAAAACAGGGGCATGTGTCTTAGTCGTGTGTGCTACACGGGCGTGTGTCTTGGCCATGTGAAACCTGCACCTAATTTCGAAGAAAATTAATTAACCACACGACCTAGCACACGGGCGTGTGGCATGGCCATGTGCACAAGTCAGAGAGTTATACGGGGTCAAACACGGCTTGTAGCACGGGCGTGTCCCAGGGTCGCATGGGCGTGTCCCTTGGACCACACGGGCGTGCGAGCCCTGCACCTTGAAAATTTTTTATAATTTTGCGAAAATTTCTTAGAGTTTCCGATTAAGTCCCGACTTGATTCTAATGCTCCAATTAAGAGCCGTTTTATATGATCTCGGTTAATGAAAAGTGATTTATGTGAATTATCTGAAAATATTCTGAAAGTTTTGGTAATGCTCCAAAACCCTGTTCCGACGACGGATACGAGTTAGGAGCGTTACAGTTTGCCTAAATGTTTTGGGTACCATTTCAAGTAAACTTATAGTGGGTTTTTATTTGTTTAACCTGTATACTCATGGAGTATGTATGTGATCTCTTTTGCTCCTTAGGATTGCAATGGCATGCTACTTTATATTGATTGCTTTTAAATAGGGTTTCCTCTTGGCTGGATATTATGTAGAGTCTTTTCTTAGTCCCTGTCTATGCCATCTGCGAGCTACTATTTTGTACTTGTAAATTATAAAAAGGGATATTGTTTGGCTCATCTTTGTATAGATGATCCCCTTTTTTTGTCCATGAATTTAATTATTTCCCTTATTACGGACTATTATTTATTTAATTTTTATTATATATGTATTTCAGAAACATTATAATTTGTTTTGCACTTATCACGTATTTCAAATTACGAAGTAAATAAATGAATGATCCAAATAAAACAAAATAATCAATTTAAATATTATTTATATGGTTAATTTTAGTATTGACAATATAAACAAAATGAAAAGAAATAAACAAAAGAAATAACAAATCTTTAATATCTTTAATAAAAAAACAAAATATTCAATTTAAATAAGTAACTTCATTATAATATCTTATTTTATTGATATCTTTATATTTAATCAATTTTTTTATTATTTATTTTAGTTTTGATTCTAAATTTTTATTTTTATTATTTATCTTTAATATAAAAATAATTTTTTTTTAAATTTTAAATTTAAATTGATCGATTTTAATGTTTAGTATAAAGTTAAAAAGTTCATGGAAATTTAATTTAAATATGAACTCAAAATAGATGAAAAATTAACATTTATTAACTTTATTAACATATAATTATTAATTTGTTAATTTCTGTCTTTTTAAGTATAGTAAACATAAAGGTGATAAAAAACACAAATTTAAAAATTAAAAGAGTAGAATTAAAAGAGTCAATATTTAAAGTTAATATTTAAAGATGATAATCATAACTTACATAAACATTTAAAGAATATAAAAAAAATGTAATTTCTAACATTTAAAGAATATAAAATATATATATCATATCATAACTTACACAAAACTTTGGATCAAAATATATAAAAATCACAGAAATTTGGGCAACACTATTGTTTTTCCTTACTCTTAATTATACTTATAAATAAACAACTTACCTGAATTAGTTTACACCTATTAGATACTTGATACTTGATGTGTATTATCTATTTTAGTACAATGACATGATTTAAATCAATTTAGAACACTTAAGTAATCGTAATTTATTGTCAACTTTAGACTTCAAGAACTATGAAATGGATAAGAGTTGGATGAATTTGTCAAGGGTAAGCAACGACTATCGAAATGGAGTACAAACTTTTCTAAATTTTGCATTTCAAAATGCAAGCCAAGAGAATATGATTCTTTGCCCGTGTAAGAATTGTGGCAACATTAATTGGCATATTCGTGAAGTTGTCTACGAACATCTAATTGTTGATGGCTTTATTCGGGGGTATAAAAAATAGATTTTCCATGGAGAGTGTACACCTCATAAAATCTCTTCAACGATTAATCCGGCTTATCCTCATAATGCTTACCATCAGTCTGTTAGAGAAGATGACATGGAAGGTATGTTGCGGTATGCATTTAATATGCACAGTCATGGTTTGCAATCGTTTCCACTTGAAATTATTGCATCTGATGATTGTGATATTGGTGGAAATGTTTTTACTGAAACGGGAAGAAGTGCACCTGATGAAGAGCCAAATGGAGAAACGGCGAAGTTCTACAAGTTACTTAATGAAATGAATGGAGAACTTTATGAGGGATCGAAATTTTCAAAACTGTCATTCTACATTCATCTGTTTCACTTAAAATGTTTGGGAGGGTGGACCGGAAACTCTTTTACACTGCTGTTACAGTTTTTTAGAGATATGTTTCCGTTTGCAAAAATCCCTCATTCATGCAAAGATATGAAGAAACTGATAAAAGATTTAGGCCTTGGGTGCAAAAAAATTCATACTTTCCCAAATGACTTCATGTTTTATTGGGGTGATCAAAAAAACCAAAAGTCTTGTCATGTTTACGGTAAATCTTGTTGGATGAATAGGAATACAGAAGATGTGAATGAGGATGAAGGTAAGGCACAGTCGAGAAAGAAGCCAATAAATATTTTGTGATATTTTCCGCTAATACTAAGGCTTCAAAGGCTTTTCATGTAGTCAAAGACAGCCGAGTCTATGAGGTGGCATCATGATCAACGAACCGATCACTGCAGCAAAATTGATTTTTAGCGACGTTTTTTAAGGTTTTTAGCGGCGCTTTCAAACGCCGCTAAAACTATTAGCGGCGCTTGTAAAAGCGCCGCAAAAAACGTCTCTATAGATGGCGCCACAAAAGTTTGCAGCGTTTATTTAAAAAAACGCCGCTAAGAATCATGACCTTTAGCGGCACTTTTTCAACAAACGCCGCTAAAGATCATGACCTTTAGCGGCGCTTTCCCACAAACGCCGCTAAAAATCATGGCATTTAGCGGTGCTTTTCCCACAAACGCCGCTAAAGATCAAGACCTTTAGCGGCGCTTTTCCCACAAACGCCGCTAAAGATCACAACCTTTAGTTGCACTTTTCTCTAAAACGCCGCTAAAAGTCATGAAATTAAAAAAATATATTACAAAATATTATAAAAGTCATGAAAAATATAAAAAATTTAAAATTCATTATTTAAATTTAATTTTAATTTATTCAAATAAATTTATTTCAATTTGATTAACTGTTTGTAAGTTAGAAAACTATAATCATCTGAACCAAACGAAATTTAATTTTTTTATTTTATAACTAATTTCTTTTACAAATATAAAAATAAAAAAATTTATTTAAATTAGTAAAAAAATTAAAATACTTTATACAAATATATTTATATATTAAACGGTTGTGTAGCACAAGGAAACTTTGCTAGGGCACAATGTAAAGGAAACCTAGATCAGCTCCTTTGACATAGGGTCCAATGCCCTGCATATCACCATCCACAAGGGATTTTCCTTCAATTCATATAGTTTTGAAAACTCAACAAAATAATTTTAAGTTGCAAGTCACATCATATTATTAGAATTAAGTTCTAAATATTTTATTACCTTGCCATTAAGTTGGAGAAGTTCGCCATCGACCCATCGCGGGTTACGGAAACCAAATTCTACTATTCTTCCCTGACCTTTGTAACATGCAACCTGTATTTTAGAGTTTTCCCATCAATTAGAAGTCTCAAAAGTATGAATTAACATACTCAATACAAGATTCTAAATAAAGTCAAATGAATGAGATAGTAGAGATATTTCAGGCAAACCTTACACCAAAATATTTAATCCAGAATTTCAAGATTCCATGGACCAAATTATATAATCCAAAAAATTTATCCTCTGCTGCAAAGAAGGCTCGATTCATTGAACACACACACCAGAGTGTTTCATGATGCGAAACAGAGAAAGTAGCATGCAGCAAAGCATAACAGCTCTCGACAACCAAGAGTAAGTAGCAACCAAAGAAATTACCAGTCCACTTCCTGTAAATCTAGACAACCGTGAAGCATCATGGTACCGCTATTCATCTATGGCACTCTGCAGATAAACAACAGATTCCAATAAATGCCAAAGCATAACAAAGCCTTCATTTATTTGAGAGGCTTACAATCTCTTACCTTCAACTGAGACATGATTTTAGCTACACTGTCTTTTGAAGAAACCTCTGCAATAGCCAACTTTAACTTTGCAGCTTCTTCAAAGTCTTCCTTATCAATTGCATCCTCAAGTTGGAACTACAAGGTGGAGCATTCAATCAGGAAAAAAGAGAAGGATTCTTACATATATAACAATCAATGTAACATGTATGGTTACATGTAAAAATATATGAAGTACCAAATGCAATTTAATTGTAAAGTACAAACCGAAAGTGGAAACAAAGTTAATAACAAATAGGATGAAATGCAAAAGACAATATATAGAGAGGCATTTATATTCAATATCTAGAAGGCTTTAGCATCTAGCTATTTATTTTAAGACATAAGAGGGGAAGTCTTTTTTTCTGAACCATTGATAAAGTAAGGCAAAAAAATTATAAAATAAAGTAGCAGGCACAGAGCTTACAAAAGGCAATTAAAAACTTCCCATAGCCTTTCCTTTGATATGGAGGAAGGGTAAGGATACATGCCAAATTATAGGATTCCTCTGAATGCTTTTCCTGCATGATCAGATGCAAAATGCTAAGATATCTGTTGTAACAGGTAAAACATTCTAAGCATTCTAGGTGTAACGACTACAAAAAGATTTGTCCATTTTTCTAAATAAAAGTCAACTCATATCAGACTTTAAGATATAAATTGAAAGAAAATTTAACAAAATGTCATGAATTTTCTTTTAAGAAAATGATATAAAAGTTTTTGGCAAATGAATGCATTTTCTAATTTAATTACCTAAAGAAAATACTAAATTGCAAAAAAGAAAAATATAAAATGAAGTTCCAACTTAAAACTTAATTTGTTCAAACAAACTTGACTTAAAACGATACAATATTAATCACATAAACATAAACTGGAGATATTGTCTAAGAAATTAGAGGTTGACACTAACAATTTGTGATTAAAGAAAAAAAACCTTTGTTGCCAAGTCCTAGTAGAGATTTCAACAAGCTTACTAATCATGTACCCTAATCGAATTCCACATCAACTATTATATAAGGAAATTGTTTAATATCAGAATAACATCTATATATAAATAATACACATCTGTCAGTCGGCTGCATTGTAGTGTATGCATGTATATATATATATATATATATTGTTATTTATAAACATAAATATCAAATTCACTCATATTTCTCAACCCAATTATCAAATTTAATTAACTTCCAGGATACATATATGAAATATTCAATGATTCTTAATCGGATAAAATAAAGTCCAAAAAGATTTAAATGATGTGCTGGACTTGCCATTTCATTACCACAATAATAATAATAAGAATAAGAAGGCCAAAACTCGTCGACAGGATGTTTTCATGTGTAACCGGTTGCTAGGTACTATCCATGTCTCTTTATTACATCATAAAACATTATGTATTGTTTTTAATTGGCAATCAAAATGTTCATTACAGGCACTGTATATACTCTTTTTCTCTGCTAATTATATATTTTTCCTTGTAATAAGTAGAAAATGGTTGCTTTCAAATCTAAGAATATGCTTTCCTTTTTTATCTTTTTGTGAACTTTTTGTAAACTAGATCAAGGAAAGCCAGAACAATATAGATTCTACTTAACTAGATCAAGGAAAGGCTATTTCCTTTTTTATCTTTTTGTGAACTTTGGCACAGAAAGTAGTAGCAGTAAAAGCTATTCAAGAATATATCTCAAACATTGACAGGGTACCAATTTAAGAATTTAGTCACTATATTTCTATTCTTAAGAATTTAATTCCTCTATGTTTCAAATTTCTGAATTTAATTTTAATTGTTAAAATTACTTTTTTATTATTATTAAATTCATTAGGGATTTAGGATGTCGAATTTGGGAATGGGTGATAATACTTTAGGGATTTAGGATGAGAAAGAAGGGGGAAATAGAACTGGGGAAAAACGGAGAAAATGTTAACTGTATCAGGTGTGGGTAAAAAATAAGACAACTAAACGACGAAGTTTTGAACAAAATAATTTAACATTAGCAGTGTTTATAACCTAGCGCCACTAAAAATGCACCAATTGTGGCGTTTAGGGTTTTAAGGGTTATAGTTTAATGTTTAGGGCTTGTTAGGGTTTTAGGGTTTACTATTTTAGGGGTTATAGATTAATGTTTTATGTTTTTTTTTGGGTTTAGGATTTTGGGAGTTATATGACTTTTAGTGGCGTTTTACTAAAAGCGCCGCTAATGCTCTGGTCTTTAGCGGCGTTTTACGAAAAGCGCCGCTAATGCTCTGGTCTTTAGCGGCTTTTACCAAAAGCACCACTAATGCTCTTTTTTTAGCGGCGTTTTAACAAAAAATGCCGCTATTGCTCAGTTGCCGCTATTGCTCTGTGTTTTACAATTTTTGCGGCATTTTATCAAAAAACGCCGCTAAAAACGCCGCTAAAGCCCTATTTTCCTGTAGTGGATGGTTGATTATTAAGGTATCCTACGGATTTTTTAGCTTGGAAATCATTTAACAGTAAATTTACAAGCTTTGCAAGTGATCCTCGGAATCTAATTACTTCAACTATATGTCGATGACCTTTGGGCACATTTTCCTTTGGACTTTATGATGAGTGTTGGGCACAATTTTTACTTTGGTTATACCGATGAGCACTGGGCACAATCTAATTACTTCGGACGTTTCGATAAGGCACTAGGTGCCAAATTGGTGTATTGGTTGCGATTCATGTATCTGTTCGAGTCCAAGTCATGTTAATAGGGGATATAATTTTTGAATTGATTAAATGATATTGGAAAATGGTTAAATGTTACAAAGTTGTACTACAGATACTTATATATGATATTTGATTATCAATAGCATGTGAAAGATTATTCAAATCGGTTAACGAGCCTATAGGCCGATATAGTAAGATAACGAATAAATTGATTCGATTTTGTGATAAAATGTGGTATGATCAAATGTTGCATATTGAATAGATATGCAAATATCATTGGCATTGAAATGTTGGTATGATATTTCTATTTAGCTTGGCTAATTAAAGTCTTGTATAGGTGATTCATATAACGCATTTGGTATATTTGTGGCATATGTATATATTGATGTATTGGATGAGATTTAGTATAAGATGTGTTTAAATTGGTTGACCTTAGAAATCAAATAAGTTGTATGCAATTAATTATAATCTATGTTATATTGATTTGAATCATGGAAATACCATTAAGCTTTATCGCTTAGCGTACAATTTGTTTCTTGTGCATAGGTTAAGTACATCTCAAGGTCCCGAGCAGTGACTCTAGCATCCAGTCAAAGATCCTAGACTCTTCAATGTTTGTAAAGTTTCTTTTTGTTCGTTATGTGACATGTACCTAGATTGAGTCAGTTTTTGCATTAGGTGTTAATATGTAAGTTTAGGTAATATAAAGGTATGTACGATGAGTTATGTTAAGATTGAACATTTGAGAATGGCATATGTGACTGAATCGGTGATTGATTGTGATGAATTTGTTTCCTAAGTGAGGCAAGTTGGTGTCATTTTGGCCATTTTTAAAATAGTAAGTCATGTTGCGACGACATCCTCCCAACGTTGCAATGAGATGAAGCAAAGAATTGTGTTGCAACGACGTACATTCGAGGTCATGATGAGACCGGGTCAGTATGTGGCGTCGTAACGAGGAACCCTTAACATTGCGATGTCAACCCAATATTTTGAATTCTTTACATTCTGGTCCTAATTCGACCTCGGGTTTGGAATAGAGCTTTCATAAGCTCGTATAAAACCCGAAAATATATATATATATTGTATCGTATGCATGTATTGCATACAATTAACTATTAATGATATAAAATAAATGTAATTTAATCGTAGTTGCTTCGACAATGGATGTGACACCTTGTATTCGGACCCAGCGATCAGGTTGGGTATCGAGGTGTTACAGGACCAGTTCAAGTGGGTCAAATGAGTCTCATATAATTAGTTATCCGCGACCCTGACACTAATACAAAGTTGTGATTCTACGGTGGTTGCATACATTGGTACAAGTCTGGCCACATATTCAACAAATATTTTTTTTTGTCGTAATTAGAGTATCCACCAATAATTAAGTAGCTTAACAAATATAATTTTTAATTTAAAAATAATAAAATATATAAATATTCACAAAATTATATATTTTTATAATTTATTTTGAATTTTTCTACTAATTTAATGAGTGATTAATTAACTCTGATATTACCGTCAACAAGAGATTTTACATCGACATTGCTGCTTGATTTTTCTTTGTCAATGGCAACAAAAATTTAGTTGAAGTAGATGACTGAGCCATTGCCATGAAAAGTGGTGTGTGGAAATTGAACCATGGAACTATCAAAAGTCATCGCCAATCGATACTTTTGAAGGCACTTACACGTCGTCTCACATGGGGCTCAACATGTAGTAAGTTAATTTTTTGCGAAGTGTATGTATGAACAATGTGAGCTTTTTCACACGATGAGTGAAATTTAGAAGGCTAGACTTAGAACTCGACTCCCCAGTGATTCTCATTTTTATAATTCAACCAACACAGACGAGAGAAAGACAAGGTGGCGTTGCGGTCTTGATTTATAATTAATTAATTGTGGATAACTATCTATCTATAATATATATAAAAGTATGATCAGTTTGAAAAAAAATTAATTTAGTAATTTTTTTTTATTTTTCATCATATTATTAGATTGATATTTTAAAATAATTATAATATTTAATTTAAAAATATTAATTAAATTGTAATATTTATATATTTAAAAATAATTATAATTTAATAGAAATTGTGATAACTACTCATTTAAAAATAATTATAATTTAATTTACAATTATTATTTAAAATAATTTAGTTAAAGTAACTATAATTGAAGAAAAGTTAACGTAAATTTTTTTATAATTACAATCATTTTAAAAAGTGTTTTTTAATTTGTTATTAATTTTTGTTACATATTAATTTTTTATTATTTACAAATTAATAGAGTCGGTTTATTGAATATTAAGAAATTGAATAGTAAAACGTGAAGAGTATCTTGATAACAGTACAATGTTTTAATTATGATTTAATTTTTGAATATTATTAAAAAATTATTGATATATTAATTTTTAATATGATGTTTGAATTTTTTTTATTATATGTGAATTATTAAATAATTTTACATATTTAAATTATATTTAATTATTAGAATAACGAATTAAAAATTAATTAAAATAAGATATTATTTAAAAATTAATTAAAAAATTAAACGCATAAAATCACATGCAATAAATGTGCCGTTAGAAATTAATTATATAAAAAAGAGACTCTTTTTAAATTCCTTTTTAATTTTCTAAAACATTTTCATATTTGAAAATCAAATTAAATTTATATTAAATTGAAAATGGAATCAGTTTGAAAAAAAAAATTATATTATCTTTTATCTCAAAAACTTGAACTAAAAACTTTATTTAAATATACATATTCTCATCGCTTGATTTAGTCTATTTATCTTTCGCGTAATACATTGTCATTCAAAATAAAGTAAAAGATCGGAGGTTTAATGCAAATAGTTGAGCAATAAAATGAACGGATCATCAGTGCCAGGTCATGTCAATGTAATGAAATGAAAATGAAATTCATCTGAGTTGAATGAGCCAACGATAGGGCCCACTGAGAAGCATAGCATAGGGCCCATCAAGAAGCTCAAGGCATCGGGAGGAAATTGCCGTTGACTTCCTCCTTCATTTTTTTTTTCATTAATTAATTTTCTATTGCTAGCTGTCATGATGTTTTTGTTTTCACATTTGGTTAAAATTAACATTATTTATTTCCCCTTCAATTTTATAAAAAAATTGATTTAATTTTTTATTTAATTTTTTTCCTTAAAATAGTGTTATTTATCAAATTATCTCAAAGTAAATAAAAAAAATTAACATCGGTTAACTTTCTTAATATGACATTCATATAGGGTGACAGTCTACATGTATTTCATGATAGTAATTAATTGATTCTTTTTAAAATTAAAAATATTAAAAAATATTTGTTTAGAATTTTTATACTTTTTAAATAATTTTATAATTTTATAATATTTTTATATTTTTTTAAAAATTTTAATTAATTATTGAGATGAAATCAATGTGTATGGGAATTAGGATGTTAACTTTTCTATCTATTTTGAAATAATTTGATAAATAATATTAATTTAAAAATTAAATAAAATGTTAAAATAAATTATTATGACTTAGAAATTTTGTTTTGGTTTTTGAGTTGGAAATCTGATTTTAAATTTGTAAGGATAAAACAAAAATCTAAAATTTATATTAATTAAAGACTAATTTTTTATTAAGGGTGAGTAAGATTCGATTTGATTCGATTCAAAAAATCCGATAAAAAATTCAAATTTTGAATTAAATAATTAAAGTTATTTGAGTTAATCAAGTTATTCGGATAAACTTGAATAAAAAAATAATTTTTTTGATTCAACTCGAATATGAATTACACAATTCGAGTTATCCAAAATCCAAATAAAAAAAAATTAGTTCGTTTTGATAAATGTTTACTTTTTTCAGAAGTTAAAATTCAAAATAATTAAGTTAAAAGGCAAAACTACATGGTTTTGATAAATATTTACCCATTAAATTAAAAGGTAAAATCATTATATTGTTCATGTAGTTAAATAATCTTATACTTCTTCTACTAGTTAAATAATTGATCCATCTAAACGTAACATTAAGTATAAATAATAGGATTCGTTAACTCGACTCAATTTGACTCGAAATTTTTTTACTCGGTTTGATTTGATTTGAAAATATTCAAATTGCGTTCGGTTACTAAAATAAGATTTATCAACTCGACTAACTCGAAAAAATTTACTTGATTCGACTCGACTCGATCGAATACTTAACCTTATTTTTTATTATTTATCACTCCATGAAGTCTTGTTGATAAATTCTTTATTTAATTTGGGGGGGGGGGGATAAAAACATATTATTAAGGGTAAGCAAATTGAAGAAAAGAGTGTAAAATGGGAGGTTGAAATGAGAAATAAGTGACAGAAACAAGAGGGGGCAGGAGGATTGATTAGTACATAAAACCAAGGAAAAAGTCCAAACAAACACCAAGTCTCCATTACCCCCTTCTCCTCCACATCCCATCTACTTGGTTGCTTCGCCCCTCTTTCTTCTCTTCTTCCTCGAACCTCAAGAAAGCTTTTCTTTTTTCTTTTAAAGTCAATAATCCTTTTGTCTTGCTATATCTATTCAATCCCAAAGAAAAGATATCGAAATTGCAAAAAGAAAACAACAAGAGTTATCAGATCATATGGGGAACTGCTTTGGTACTCAAGTTGATCATCATAGCCAGCCACCCACCCCAGGTACGTACAAACAAACTTGCCTTGGAATTTCCGACAGCAGCAACCACCCCAACCAAACCAATTCATATGATTGAACACACATGCAGAAGATACGAAGAAGCTAAAGGACAGCAGCAAACAACATGGAGTGGTGCCACCTATAGGAAACAAAGAAAGCGGTGGCGGTGAAGGGAACGAGACAAGCAGTGGAAGAAGCAAGGAGGGCGAAGGAGGAGGAGTGCCGGCCAGTGGAAAGATTGTGAGCACCACCTTGAAAATATTCACTTTGGCAGAACTTAAGGCAGCCACCAGAAATTTCAGACCTGATACGGTGCTGGGTGAGGGAGGTTTCGGTAGAGTGTTCAAAGGTTGGGTTGATGATAAAACCTATGCTCCTTCTAAAGTCGGAGTAGGCATCGCTGTTGCCGTCAAGAAATCTAATCCCGATAGCTCTCAAGGCTTGCAAGAATGGCAGGTATTTTTCTTTATTTTTTTTTTCTTTTAGTTCTTATTTCTCATTCATTCTTACAAACATTTATCAACCATGTTAATTTCATTTTAGGACTCTTATTAAATTCATTTTTACCTTTACTTTTAGTACTTTTAAAAAAAAAAAATTTATTTTATTCTTAAGTTCGTGTATAATCAGAATAGTAATTGTATGATTGAATGAAGAGGCGTAATTGATAATGTAAACACCGGCCAGCAGAATTATTTTGTTTTCCGAAATATACGGCGCCGTGTTATTTTATGTATACTTTTCCATGCTTTTTATAACTTGGCCTCATTTTCCATGAGATAGTTGGAATTTTATTAATGTATGTTCATGCAAGTTTAACACAATTGATTTATATTTTATGTACTCCCAGGTTCTCATTATCTACTTATTTATCAATGTTAGGTTTAGTTGGAGTATTTAACTAATAATATTTAGTCCACTTTTATAACTTATTTTTAGCAAAAAGAAAAAACTTTTTCCTTTATTTTGAAACTTTTTTTAGTATTTAGTTTTAAGTTTAAATTTGTAGTAACTTTTCTTTATTTTACATCTAACTATTATAATATAGATAAGTTTTTTCCTTGTATTATTACATCAGTAATCGAGTGAGTAGTAAAACAACATCAAATTATGCACTGAAATTTGCATTTTTATGTGAAGAAATGATTTTCAAGAATGGTTGCATATGATATGAATGCTTTGAGATTAAGTTGATTTAGGGAATAATATTGTGTGAGGACAGGCGGAGGTTAAATTCTTGGGCAAGTTCTGCCATCCAAATCTGGTAAAGCTGTTGGGATACTGTTGGGAGGAAAATCAGTTCCTCCTTGTCTACGAATACATGCAAAAGGGAAGCTTGGAAAACCACCTCTTTAGATGTAAGTAATTAAGGAAAAACACACATTGATCTATCATATTCATTAAACATGCTATTTTTCGAGAAGATTAAAGCTTATTTTATATGTAAACTCAATGCAGTAGGCGGAGCAGAGCCTCTTACATGGGAAACGCGGCTTAAAATAGCCACTGGGGCCGCCCAAGGCTTGGCTTTTTTGCATACATCAGAGAAGAGTGTAATCTACAGGGACTTTAAAGCCTCCAATATTTTGCTAGATGGGGTAAATAAATTTAAAGCCCCCCTCTGTGTCTTTCTTTTACATAATCACTTATTTGATTTTCTAACTTTATAAAAAAATTTAAATTTTCATTTAATTTTTGTTTTTTATACTTTAAATTTATATTATTTATCAAATCATTTCAAAATAAATAAAAAAGTAATGTTTATTAAACTTTACTGATGTACTAGATATCATATTAGAAACTAATTAATTTTTTAAAATTTTAAAAGAATTATAAAAGCATATTTTTTAATGTTTTTAATTTTTAAAATTTTATTAATCGTTAATGTGATATGCACTAATACATCACCACACCAATAAAATTAATAATTATTAACTTTTCCATAATTATTAACTTTTCCATGAATTTTAAAATAAGTTAGACAAACAATAAAAATTTAAGAAAAATTTAAGAGCTATGAAAAATTAGATAAAACTTAAAATAATTTTATTTTTTTATAAAATTAGGAAAAAAAATCATTATTACATTGTTTTTGGGGGGCGGGTGGGATTTGCTTTATCTTTCTCATATTACGATAGTACTAATAATTTAGCTATTAAACAAGTTGATTGACCGCTTTTCAGGCCTACAATGCGAAACTTTCAGACTTCGGGTTGGCAAAATTGGGTCCTATAAATGGCAATTCGCATGTCACCACACGTGTTATGGGCACTTATGGTTATGCTGCTCCTGAATATGTTGCCACAGGTAAATTTACCAATCTTTCGCCCACATAGCATATTTAGAATGAATTCAAAGGTGGGGTAAAGAGAAGGGCTAATATATACTATGTAATTCTAATTAGTAATTTGTTTCTATTTGGTATTTAGATTTTGTTTTTGGACTTAATTGATATCTAATTTTAGAAATGGTAAGTTGATATGGTATTCTTTTTTTAAGTATGTGACTAATATTGTTAACACATGTTAATGTGATACGGATAACTAATAGAATGGTGACACGTGGTGGCCTCATATTTTAATGCATGATAAAAATATGAGATCGCCTTGTGTCATCATACTATTAGTCATCAATGTCACATTAGCACCACGCCAGCTTTTTAACGATGTTAATTAGATACTTAAAAGAAGTACTAAATTGACTTATGTTTAAGTATAATTAAATTAAAAAAATTAAATACCAAATATAGATATTTCCGTATATATTATCCCTTCAAAAAACAACAAAGAATGACAAAACATAACAAAATTTTATAGGCCATTTGTATGTTAAAAGTGATGTATATGGGTTTGGAGTTGTGCTGTTGGAGATGTTAACAGGCCTACGGGCCCTGGATACAAATCGTCCCAGTGGTGAGCACAATTTGGTGGAATGGGCCAAACATTCACTGACTGAGAAGAGAAAGCTCAAGAAAATAATGGACCCAAGGCTAGAAGAAAAATACCCAATCAAAGCTGCATTGCAAGCCGGTGAGCTTATTTTAAAGTGTCTGGAAGCTGATCCTAGAAACCGTCCATCCATGGAAGAGGTGTTGGAGACGTTACAAAAGATAAATGCAATCGATGAACAACCTAAAGAGAGTAAAGCTACCAAATCTAAGCTAAAGGTTAACAATCATCGGTCTCCAGTGCATTCTAAGCAAGGTGGTACCGGCAGTCGGAAGACAAATAATCATCGCCACTCTACAGCTAGGTCGCATAGATAATTAGCATTCCAGAGAAGTGCATGTAACGCATTGTAATAATGATTGCTGCTGCTATTAGGAAGCAGCTTAATTTCATAGAATTTAGTTCCAATATATATATGTAACTCTTTTTTGGACTCCTATATATGTAAGCGAAGGATATGTGAAATACAATTCCACTACAGGCGTTACTTGAGGCCAAGTTTTATGTCAAAGTGAAGCGCATGTATTATTGTTAACCATAATGGAAAATTTCATTTAAGTTTAATTCCTATATCATCGGTAAACCATGTGATGTCGTATGATAATAAATTTGATGTTTTTATATTGTTTTAGGGTTTTTGATGAGGTGTTAACTTTTGATTCACTATTAAAGCACTAATAACATAATAAATTGTAACACTCCACACCCGTGCCCTACACCGGGACAGAATGTGAGGCATTACTAAACTCAAACACATGTATCCAAGCGCTTCTGAGCCACCAAGACTCGATTAGATTTAAAACTTTTTCAAATTTTGATTTAATCTCCTTAATATGGGCCTACGAGGCTCTAAACGTTCATTGGAAACCATTCGGAACCAACTCGGGTCTTAAAATCGACTTAAATAAAATGACCCTTGAAATAGGGCACACACCCGTGTGGAAGGGTAACACACCGGTGTGGCCCTTATGACTTGGCCGTGATGATGGCCCGTGTAACACACACGGCCAAAGCACCTAGGGACACACCAGTGTCTGTGGCCCGTGTCCCCCACTCGGCCATGACATGCCCGTGTTCTAGCCTATGTCTAAAAACCTTGATATTCTGTTTCTGATGTTAGCAATCCTTAAGGGTCACACGGCCAAGGCACACGCCCGTGTGCTAGGCCGTGCCCTTTACACGTTTGAGACACATGGCCGTGTCTCTGCCCATGTGTTTACTAGCATGCATACTGACTTGAAATTCTTATGTGCAGGGGACACACGGCTGGACAACATGCCCATGAGGCTGACCGTGTGACACACACAGCCTAGACACACGCCTGTGTGTCTACCCGTGTGGACAACATAGGACTATTTATCAAGCCCTTTGCCACCCTGAAACACAAAAATAACAACATCCATCATGCTAAAGATCATCATAATATGATTCCTCAATCCAACAACCACATCTAAGACCTTTACACATTTCATATTGACTAAAACAACCAACAAATTTCCCATTCATGAAATAACTTCATGTATTCATATTACAACTTTCAACTTTAGCCATTTCCGTGGCCTTATATAAAATGAATCAAATTACTAAAGTAAGTCAACACATTTGGCCAATTAACAATGACACAAAATTCTAAAGTTAGGGTCTTATACATGCCATAATCAAAATAAATAGATCTAACTATACCAAGTACTTTGATTGATAGTGTGATTGATGCCTCCGACGTTCGTTGATCCACAAGCTAATTAGGCAGCATTATAAAAAAATGGAAAGAAATAGGGTAAGCATAAAGCTCAGTAAGCTGCATGAAAATAAATATAACGATAACTTTAACATTCATCATCATGCTCATAATACTAAAATAGGCATAAGCACAACTTACTCGTCACTATCCAACACAATTCACATAGCATATACTAAGCTCACATCTCATGCATTTCATTTAGGTACCTGTATCACTCACAACATGGTTATACTTTTCTTATTTAACTTAAACTATGACTCTCACCTTTGAACCATTTGAAATACTATTGGATAGTCACTAAGCCTCAAACATAGGGCATAATGCCGATGCCATGTTCCAAACATGGTCTTACACTGGCTCTTACGTTAAGTCGATGCTATGTCCCAGACACGATCTTACACTGACTCTCACATATCCGTACCGATGCCATGTCCCAGACATGGTCTTACACTGACACATCATATAGCCGATGCATGTCTCAAACATGTCTTACACTGGCTTACATCTCGAGGTCGATACATGTCCTAGACATGTCTTACACTAGCTCTCGTCTCAATGCCAATGCCATGTCCCAGACATGGTCTTACGCTAGCTCTCATAATGTGGTCGATGCATGTCCCAGACATGTCTTACACTAGCACACATATGACCCAAATGTCATGGCATGAATATCCGATTTATTTCTTACGGTTCAAACGAGAGTTCTACTATCTCAATATTCATCATACATACTCATTTCCACAAACAAGCAATTTATGTTATATCATTTCAAACACATATAATAACAATGTAGTTGTATTATTTACATACAACTTACCTCGGATTACAAAAATGTAGTCGACTAGCTCAGCTTAGTCCACTTGCTTCACTTTTCTTTGGTCTAGGCCCGGATTTTGTATTTCTTGATCTATAATGATAAAAATTCATGAATTTAACCATTTTATTAATCTATGTACTCAACAATTTAAAATTGGGCAAAATGACCATTTTACCCCTAGGTCCAAAAATCAATTTTTATCGAATTTCTTCATATCCTAAGCCTAGCCGATTACTTTTTACACTAGAAGTAGCCAAAAATTCTCTATATTTCACACATTTATTACCTATTTTACAACTTATGCAAAATAGTCCTTTTTAGGGTTTTCATGAGGAATTTCTTCACAAAAGTTGTTTATTTCACAACCATGATTCATTTTCTTCCATAAAATTTTAGAAAACAACTTAAATGTTCTCATGG
Source organism: Gossypium anomalum (assembly GCA_025698475.1). Classification (NCBI taxonomy): domain Eukaryota; kingdom Viridiplantae; phylum Streptophyta; class Magnoliopsida; order Malvales; family Malvaceae; genus Gossypium; species Gossypium anomalum. The sequence continues at coordinate 33,842,088 of CM046958.1, read as the reverse complement.
TAAAACCCTATACTCTCAACCATTTTGTAAAATAGTCCCCTCATTAGCTAACTCATGCTACAAGGGTCCCAAAAATGTAAAAAATCATGAAGAAAAATCATCAAAATCACTTACTTGTGAGGGAACTAAGTGGCTGAAAATTTCAAGCTTTCAAAACCCGTATTTTTGCTGGTATTTTTGGTGGTGAAGAAGGTGAGAAAAAGATGATATCTTTTTCTCCTTATTTTATTTTTATTTTAGTTAAAATAGGTCACCAACTCACCTAATTTTGACCAATTTCTCATTCTTTTGTCTCCTATGGCCGGCTATCACTTATCTAAGTGTCTATTTTCCCTTTAAAGACCCCAAATTTATGATTCATGACAATTTAACACCCTTAGCTATCAAAATAAGACTTTTACACTTTATGCGATTTAGTCCTTTTTTCGCAATTAAGCATGCAATCGCTAAAATTATTTCACCAAAATTTTCATGCACTCATATAATCATGTCACAACACATAAAATAATATATAAAAAAATAATTTCTCTGACCTCGGGTTAGTGGTTCCGAAACCACTATTCCGACTAGGCCCAGAATTGGGATGTTACACAAATATCAATCCATATTTAAATCTTGGGATTGAATAATCAAGAGCATACATGCAGGTAAATTTTAGAATATCAATAGAGAAAACTTAAAAATTGTGATTTGTGAATGATATTTGTGTTTTTATCTTTTCTATGGGGTGGCATACATTTCTCTCTTGTACTACGAATTGAGAACAGAGCCACTGACTGAGAGTGAGAGGAAATATTTGCCCACCCCGGTTAATGCTTTCCTTGCTTGCTTGGCTTCATGCTCTATTGTAATTTATAATACATGTTAAATGGCATGGTTATAAAGAGTGACGTAAATTCGATTATAACACCATGTATTATCTCTTACAATACTTAATAAGGCAAAAACACTAGACAATTGCTTACGCAATAAGATGACAAACACCTAAATCTACAAGCTAACATCCAAAGAATAGTGGTATTACAACTATTTTCTAAGTGGAGGAGAGTTGCAACAACCTGCTTGTCGAAGCCTTGGTATCTGGTTATTGCTTGGTGTGTATTGGTAAAAAAAATGTAAATATGAGTAAGTAAAGTGTTTATTTTGACTAAGTATATGATTCTTTGTATGCGCCACTTGGCAAACTCTTAGCTTTAACATAGACTTGTAGTTTGGTGAATTCTTCTGTTAAGTGTATGTCACCCAAATGCTTTGGTGAACTCGTTTGGTTTGCAATTGAATAGATTTGTTTATTATTTTAGTAAAGAAATTTAATTAGTTAAGTTGAGACTTAGTTAGAATGGAACTAAGCTACTATAGATGAAAAGACTTAAATTGTTATAAGCGCATTTAATCACGAGAATTAAGAATGTTAGTGGAATTATCTGATTTTCCACTAAACTTTGTCTTCATGCTTAAGTATATAAGGATAGTAGTGTCTTCACCGAAAATCTTTATGTTTTCTTTGTATTCATCTTCCTCATTGATTTTCTTTGCACTTTCTAAAAACTTAAGTCTAGAAAACCTCTCCAAAGTTGGGTTCGCTGTAGTCAGCTAACTTACAAGTTTGTTTAGCTTACTGGTAATTACTGATGAACCGTAGATTATTTTTGAAGTTATTTACGTATTTTTTGTTTTACATGCATAAATGTTAGATTGGTGTGTAAGGAAGGAAACTTCTTGGTTTTGGGTTCAAAGTTGATGTTTCTTACATGCATGTTTAGATTCGATAAAGTAGTGATATAACATGTTGAATTATCCCCATTTTTAGCTTAAGAAGCTACTGAAGATCCAAGTGATAAAGGTAAGAACCTGTTATATAGACTTTGCTATATTTCTTGTGAGTTCCTTCTTACTTACATGTATTGTGGTTTTCTTTTTCTTATAGTTATATAATGTAAGTATTTTTTCTCTGTAAAGTATGTATAATGTAAATGTGTGAATAAGGGTTATTTAGAGCCAATAGTTTGAGTCTAGTAAGACTAGGTCATTTTCATGTTAAGCCACTACCATCTGCCTCTGGTATGAATGATTTGATATGATCTGATATGTGGAGATGAAGTTGATGATATATTTTTGTTTAGCCTCCAATAGGGCAAGTATATTGCAAATCAGATTGGCAGATCACAATAAAACATGCTACAAAAAATGATTTTGATATAGGAGCTATAAGGGGAGGATGTATATGAATGAACCAAAATTACATTATATGTATCTAACTCTGAATTATGGGTATATGGCTTACATGAAAATGGAATGTTTGAGTTATGTTATGTTGGCATATAGCATTTGCCCATGTGATACACCGTCGGCGTACTGAGTCTGTCTGAATCCTGTATACGCTATTGCGCGTACTATGTGATAATATGAGAAATCTCTTTGAAAGATTCGATTGTGCAATCAATATTCTTATGTAAGGTCTCTTTGGAACTCACAAAGTTATTTTGAACTTAGCCCGTTACCCTTTTCCTTCTCAGGCCTGCTAAGTGAAGGAATACTTTCTGAAGGACTACGCCAGAGGACATCTATTGCTGTGAGATAACTGTTTATTTGTACTACGCATGACAAATGGGGGGGTGATGTCTAGTTGTATTTTGAAAAGGATATGTACCTAAGACTTCTATTGGTAAATTATGATTTAATGAAGTTTCATTAAATTTTATAGAATGGTTTTAAAGTATTATATTTTGTTTGATGAAAAATATCTCACTGAAATTTATATGCCATTTGACTTATACTTATTTTCCGTGTTTTATTAAAAGTTTAATTCAAATAATGTGGTCTTACAAAGTTTACACCAGAAACAATTTTAAAGATAGATGATTTCTAAGTTGTGACACATCATACTTAGATTCTTATAAAAGATCATCTTTGGCGTGTTACACACCTTTTGTATTTTTTTTCCAAAATGACTTTAGTTTCTTACACAAAATGATTTTAAATGCCTCAAATAACCTTATAAAAGTTGGAATGAAATGTATAAAGTGAAATTACCTTTGAATTGACTCAATGTTCAAATGTGGCATCCATTGCTTTGGTTACCAATAACACCCAGGTAAGGGGTGTTACAACATCTTTTTCTTTGACGATATTCACAAACTTTAAATTGACCTATTTTATATTAGAATTCTACTCACTCAAGGATTTGTTTACAATACAAACCATATTAAAATTTTCTAGCATGATGTTGCAACTTTCATTATTATCAGGAGCATCACTATCATGATTGCTAGTTGCGTCTAATGTTGTGGTTATTGTTGTGGCCACAGAAGAAGAAACTGTTGGAAAAAAGGGGTTTGGAAAACGCAAAAAAAAATAAATTTAGGGAAAAAATAGAGTTTTAAAATTTTCCAAAACAATATCTTAGTTGTGATATCTAAAGTAATAAACAATTAATCAAAATTGTACCTTTTTGATTCGTCTAGGATGAGCGCTTCGACTGAGTAGTATTCTTCACTATCCTCAAGCTCACATCTACCTAGTGAGGGCTCGTTTTGGATTAGAAAAATTTTCACAAAAATTACCAATGGGATAATTTTGTAATTTCTCTAAATTTTTGGGTCAAGCTATAAATCAGAAAAATATCTCAAGAAATTTTCTGAAATAATTTCTTCAGAGAATTTTCTCTCTACAACTTTCTCTTGAATTCAAGTGTGTGTAAATAATGACAAAAGACTCTTTATATAGGGAGTGTTTAGAGAGTTCAGTTATGATTAAATTTAATCACTTTAATATTAAATTTAATCTAATATTTATCTTAATAAATATTAAATCTAATATTAGATTAAATTTAATAATAAATCTTATTTAAATAATAGAATATTTATCTACAAGATAAATATTAAATTAAATTTAATATTAAGATAATAATTTTAATATTAAATTAATAAAATACTATTAAGATAAGTATTAAAATAAATTTAATATTAAACTATTAAAATAATATTATATTTGGAATAATTAATCTTAAATCAAATTATCTAGTAGAGTCCCAATAGGAGTATAACTCTTCCGCTACTCAACCACCGATAACCAACCGCCGTCGGCCACCGAGACATCGCTGTTGCAACCACCGGCACCACTGTGTCCAGTGATACAAGTGCAACACACTTACGACACCCCGAGCAGGTTTGGCTGCTACCGGTGCAATCCGGGTTAATGACGACCCGACCGGTCTGATCTAGCCCCCGGTTAGACCGTCGGCCTGATTTCACATACCGGGCTGATTTGACCAGTTTTTGAGTCTTGGTCTAAGTTTTTGGGCTCTTAGCCGCAATTTACGATCTCAGGTCCAATTTTGAAATTCAATTACTCATTGGGCTAATTGTCTAACTTGAAAATTAACTTCCAAAAATATCATATTAATTTTAATTGATTTCATTAATTTAATTTTACTTGATCAAAAATAATTTTTTCAAAAATCACTTAGATTTTCCAAATTTATTTTTCAAGAAAATTTTTTAATCAAATTCTCTAGTTGAACAATTCTCACGACCACCTAATTTAATTCTACATCTAATAATTCGACTCAATTAAATTATTTCCAAAGTCGTAGAATTTTCTTTTGATTCAAATGCAATCCGATCGAGCTTTTGTTAAGCTAGCGAAGGGACTAACCTAACATATACAATTAGGCTCTGTTGATTATAATTATGTCCAGAAGCATCGTTCCAATAACTCGCAATTATTTAATCATGAAGTCCGTCCACAAGAAGTACCATGATTGAAAACTCCTTATTGTATACTCTTTACGAACGCAATTCATCCAACTATTTTGTCAAATGACCTCGTCATGTGTGTGTTATCCTCATATGATATCCTTGATTCCTTTGAGTTAAATCCATTCACTTAATACAATCCTATTTTATCTCATTATCACCATTGTGTCTTCTTAATGATTAATATGATCACTTTCAACAAATGATTGTGATAAATTACTCATCCTAGAACAAAAAACCCGTGGCCACGTTCCATATTTATCAATCCACACAATGCCAATGAGAGGATATCATTAACTCCTCAATTCAGCTATGAATTACATTGTTGCTAGTAAAGTCATGATATACACAAGTCATGTACCCAACATACTGGAGATGGGCTCGATCATCTTTAGAGCATAAGCCTCCACTTATATCAAAGCATATGAGTTGCATACGCATGGATAGTAACTAACTCAGGATTTAGGTAAATCACACCATGAAAGTTACAAGTGAATTAATTCACAAACAGATTCCGAAATAGTTCACCTTGGGTCCTGTCCAAGGTATCATTCTACCAATAAATACATCTATGTCTCTACTCGTGGAGTCAACTGTTGTGCTAGCCAAAACTACTTATCTCCCTAATTGGAATTGTAGACGATATAATAATCATTCTCAGTATTTGAATCAAATGCTTACTTTGATTCTTTTACGGGATTACAGACTCATTTAGATTATCTATTGAAGTAAGTTGCCTTTCTCACAATGTAAACGTTCTTTACAATGTCACTTATCTTCAGTTTGAACTTTAGATAATCAATGAGCTAATATTTGTTCGTCACAATTTCACTATTCATGCAAAATATAAAAGACATAAATACAAAAGACATAATAATGAAATGTGAAATTAACTTTATTTATTTATTCATTGTTCAAATAAATAGAAAATAGTTACATGTTTACTACAATATGTGCAAATTTCCCAATAGAAACAACTTTCAATTTTGTATAGAAAGCAACATATTTGTAAATTCATTATCATCAAACTCTTCAACCTTTGAATCTTGTTGAAACACATCAAAACGATCGAAAAACTTCAAAATTGTAACTCCCCTCACCTGTATTTGTCGTCAAAATTGGGTTATAGGATGCTACAATAATTTATAAAACATAAACATACAATTTCCATTTCAAGATTCTTTTAAACAATCGTTAAATAACAACCATTCAATTAAAACATGTTATACATGCAAAATCGGGTTTAAATCGAGCTTACAAAAGATCTAAAAACAATTCAAAAATAAACAAGTACTAATTTGAAACTTTACATAAAAGTGAGACAAAAAATACAAAATAAGGGTCACACAGCTGTGTGACCAAGCTCTCTGAAAAGTTGAGGCCGTTGACAATGGTTCACATGGTCATGCCTTCAGGTCGTGTACAATTGATGCTGTGTAATGCTGAGTCATATGGTCGTGTACCTAGATTGTGTAGCTCATGGAAATCGTATTTACAAATCACCTACCATATCATAAAGAGAACAATGTCATTCTGTAGGAAAAATTGGGTTTTGGAAAACACAACGGAAAATAAATTTAGGAAAAACAGAGTTTTAAATTTTTTTCCAAAACAAGATATTGGTTATGATATCCAAAGTAACAAACACTTAATCAAAGTTGTACTTTTTCGATTCATCTAGGAAGAGCGCTTCAACCGAGTAGTCTTCTCCGCCATCCTCAAGCTCACGTCTGTAGAGTATGGGCTCGCTTTGAATCAAAAAAAAAATTCACAAAAATTACAAGTGGGGTAATTTTGCAATTTCTCTAGAATTTTGGGTCAAGTTGTTAATCGAGAAAATATCTCTAGAAATTTTCTGAAATAATCTCTTCAAAAAAAAAAAATCTCTACAACTTTCTTTTAAATTCAAGTTTGTGTAAAATAATGACTCAAGACTCTCTTTATATAAGGAGAGTTTAGAGAGTTCAACTATGATTAAACTTAATCACTTTAATATTAAATTAATATAATATTTATCAAGATAAATATTAGATTAAATTTAATATTAAATTTTATTAAAATAATAGAATTCTTATCTACAAGATAAACATTAAATTAAATTTATTATTAAGATAGTCACTTTAATATTAAATTAATAAAATACTATTAATAGAAGTATTAAATTTAATTTAATATTAAACTATTAAAATAATATTTTTGGAATAGTTAATCTAAAATCAAATTCTCTGGTGGAGTCCTAGTAGAAGTGTAACTTTTCCACTACTAAAGCATCGAAGACCAACTATCGCTGGCCATTGGGACGTCGTCGACATCGCCATGTTCGGTGATGCAGGTGAGACACCCTTTTGGCACCTGAGCCAGTTCAATCTGAGTCAATGACGACCTGACTGGTCCGGTCTAGCCACCCATTGGACCGTCAACCTAGTTTGACATACTGGGCTCGATTCGACTAGTTTTTGTGTCTTGGTCTCAGTTTTTAGGCTCCTGGACCCAATTTATGATCTTAAGTCCAATTCTCAAATTCAATCACCCATTGGGCCAATTGTCTAACTTGAAAATTAATTTCCATAAAATCATATTAATTTTAATTAACTTGATTAATTTAATTTTACTTGATTAAAATTAATTGTCCCAAAAATCACTTAGATTTTCCAAATTAATTTTTGAAGAAAATTCTTTAATAAAATTCTCTAGTGGAACAATTCTCACGACCGCCTAATTTAATTCCACATCGAATTAATTAACTCAATCAAATTATTTCCAAAGTTATAGAATTTTCTTCTGATTCAAATGCAGTCCGATCGAGCTTTGGTTGAGCTAGCAGAGGGACCAATTAGACAAATACAATTAGGCTCTAATGATTGCAATTATGTCCAGAAACATCATTCAGATAATTTGCAATTACTTAATCATAGAGTCAATCCATAAGAAATACCAAGATTGAAAACTCCTTATTGCATAATCTTTATGAAAATAATTAATCCAACTGTTTTGTCCAATAACCTCGTCATGTGTGTGTTATCCTCATATGATATCATTGATTCCTTTGAGTTATATCCGCTCACTCAATATAATCCTATTTTATCTCATTGTCACCATTGTGTCTTCTTAATGATTAATATGATCACTGTCAACAAATGAGTATGATAAATTGCTCATTCGAGAACAAGCAACCTGTGGCCACGTTCCATATTTATCAATCCACATAATGCCAATGAAAGGATATCGTTAACTCTTTAATGCAGTTATGAATTCCACTATTGCTAGTAAAGTCATGCTATACACAAGTTATGTACCCAGCATGACTCGATCATCTTTAGAGCATAAGCCTCCACTTTTATCAAAGTACATGAGTTGTATATGCATGATTAGTGACTAACTTTTGATTTAGGTAAATCACACATTGAATGTCACAAGTGAATTAATTCACAAACAGATTCATAATTAATTCATCTTAAGTCCAGTCCAATGTATCATTCTACCAATGAATACATCTATGTCTCTACTTGTGGAGTCAACTGCTCAGATACCCAAGACTAGCCATCTCCCTTATTGGAATTGTAGGCGACATAATAATCCTTCTCAGTATTTACATCAAATGCTCACTTCAATTTTTTTATGAGATTATAGACTTATTTAGATTATCTATTGAAGTAAATTGTCTTTCTTGCAATGTAAACGTTCTTACAATGCCATTTATCTTCAGTTTGAACTTAGACAATCAATAAGCTAATATTTGCTTGTCAAAATTTCGCTATGCATGCAAAATATAAAAAATAGAAATAACAAAAAGGCATAATAATGAAATGTGAAATTAATTTTATTTATATATTAATCGTTCAAATAAATAGGAAGCAGTTACATGTTTACTACAATATGGGTACATTTCCCAATAATTTCTCACTTGCCCTAGTGAAGTAAATGTGCCATGTTTTGAATTCCCATATCCTCGATGTGATTGTTAAAACTCTTAGTTATAAGAGTATTAGTAAATGGATCAAAAAGGTTATCCTCAAAAGCTACTTTCATCACATCTACAATTCGTTCGTCTACTACCTCTCGTATCAAGTGATACTTCCGATCAATGTGTTTCCTTCTCTTGTGACTTCTCATTTCCTTAGTATTACTATTGCAACACTGTTATCACAATACAATGTTATAGTTTTTCCATACCAGGAATAACTTCAAGATCAATTAAGAACTTTCAAAGCCATATTGCTTCTTTTGTTGCCTCAGAAGTAGCCACATACTCGGTCTCCATAGTAGAGTTAGCAGTGCAAGTTTTTTTACCACTTCTCTATACTATGGTTCTACGGCCTAGAATGAATAAATTTCCCGATATCGATTTCCTTGAATCTTTAATAGTTTGGAAGTCTTAGTTTGTAAATCCAACAGAAGTAAGGTTCTCTCCAAAATACATAAGCATATAATCCCTGATTCTTTTAAGATGCCTTAATATATGCTTTACAACTTGCCAATGCCTGAGTCCTGGGTTCACCTAATATCGACTAACCATTCCTACTGCAAAACAGATACTTGGACTTGTTCAAAGCACCACATACATGAGGCTTCCAACTGTCGAGACATATGGAACCTTACTCATATGTTCTCTTTCTTTCGCTATCTTAGGACAGTCATCTAAAGAAAGATGAAAACCTGATGCAGTTGACTGAACGTTTGACTTAGCATAGGTCATTGCAAAACATTCCAATACCTTATTGATGAATAAATTTTGAGATAGAGTTATCATTTTATTCTTTCGATCCCTAAGGATTCGAATTCCAAGAATATAACTAGCTTCACCGAAGTCCTTCATGCTAAACTGTTGAGCTAACCAAAGTTTAACCGATGACAATTTTCTTACATCATTTCCAATAAGTAGAATATCATCGACATACAAAACAAGGAAGAAAACCTTTTTTTCACATATACGCTTATAAACACAAGGTTCATATAATAACCTGTTTTTCAGTGGTGTCAAAAATAATGGTTTCGGGGCCACCAAATTCGACGAGTAAGTTTGTAAATATTACTATTTAATATTTACATGTCAAATGTGATTTTAAAAATGTTTTTGATTTGATAATTTATGTTATTTAAGCGATTTATTAAGTTCAAGTGGTAAGACCCTAAGGTCAAGTGGTTTTAGAAAATGAGGTATCGGGACCTCGTTTCTATAAACCGAGCTATAAATATTTTTATAAATATTTACGGAGTGTCATTAAGGTAGTATTAAAGTTTTGTTAAGAAATTTTAATGTTTCGATAGTTAATTAAGCAAAAAGGACTGAATCATAAAAAGTGTAAAAATTGAATTCTACTAATTAAAGATGTTTAATTGCTATGGAAAATTAAATTCATGGACTAATATGGTAAATATACCATATTTTATAAGAGTGGGTGGTTGCCTTTGTCTTATTATGAATATATATATATGTTTTATTAATTAAAATAAAACAAATTATAAGGTAAAAAAATAAAACAAAAGAAATCACCTTTCTCCTTTTAATGTTTTGCCAAAATTGAGAAAGAAGAAAACTCCATGGAAGCTTCAAGCTTTGTCCATGTTTCATTTGATGCATGTAAGTCCATTTTAGCCCCTTTTCTAATAATTTTTATATTTTTGAGATCGTTGCAACTAGGTCTAGTTGGCTCGTACCTTTGATTTTGAAACTGTTAAAGATTTTGAATGTTTCCATTGATGAATCTAGTGATTTGTGATGTTAAATGATGAATTTGAAATATTAGTTATTATATAAAAGTATTTTTAAGTGATTTTTGATGAATTTATCGATTAGGGACTAAATTGTTAAAATAATAAAAGTACAAGGATTTGATGTGAAATTATTACAAAAATGGGCTAAAATGGAGGCTACGAATATTTTGCTAGTGTAAAATTTCAATAAATATGGTTAATTTGCATGTTTTATGCTCAGTGACTAAATTGAATAAAAGTAAAATTTTAGGGGCAATTTTGTAAAAATGTAATAAAGACTAAATTGCATAAATACATTGTTTTATTGTCTAAATTAATATATTGAATAAATTATTAATTTAGATCAAGATTGAGTGGAAAATCGAGGAGAATGGAAAATTACCAAAATGCCTCTGAACTTTGACATTTCTGCAATTTAGCCAGGTAAGTTCATAACTTGGTTAGTTCAATTAATTACTGTTTCAAGAAATTATTATCTATTTGTGTATATATGTGAATCAAATTTGTCAGCTTGAAGGAAACAAATAAGACTATGGTTGGACCATGGCAATGTTTACGTAAGACCATAGCTGGGCTATGGCATTCTAATGATAAGACCATAACTGGGTTATGGCACTATGAGCGTAAGACCATGGCAAGGCAATGGAAGTGCACATGTAAGACCATAGTTTGACTATGGCACAATATGAAACGTGTACTGGGGCTTCAATCGTCTTTACAATGTTTATCGAATATGAAAAGGGATGGTTTCGATCATCGTTTAGCACACTTGTGTAAGCTCTAGAAAGGGTTCCGATTGACTTAACTACGAAAAATATGGAAAGGTATGATGTACCAATGATCAAAGTATGAATATTCATGATTATGAAAGGTATGATTTAAGTGATGTTATGTTTATGTATCATATCTTACCATGTCATGATATTGCTAAGTTATGTGTTTAATCACTAGCTTGTGACTATGGAAAATGTAATGTTTATGTCTTTTGTGTTATGCAAATGAAATGGTAAGTGTTCAATATGAACCAAGACATGTGTGTATGGAACTTATTGAAATGAAGATACATGAAAAAGAAATGATATATTATGAAGGATGATAGATCCAATTGGATCATGCCCAAGTATAACGGTTATCTATGTTAAGTTCACATGAATTATATTCAATTATGCTGACATGTGTTGTTGTTGGTGCTTAGGCTTGTGCCAAGTTTATGATTGAATTATATCATGTTTAATCTTAATGAAATACATTGAAATGGTAAGTGCTCAATTGGTAACGTGCTTATGTCCATGAAAAGGTGGAATAAATCAAGTATGTAATTTCTTATGCAATGGATGATTATGTAGTTGATTCCAAAAGAGCTATGTTTAAATGCACTAGTTTGTAGTCATGATTGATATTATGCGTATATCTTGTGTTTTATGCATATGAAATGGGTGAGAAAAGGTAATGAAATAGTAAATTCATAGTTAAAATGAAATTTGATGAAAAAGGGATTAATGAGTTTGAATGATGTACTATATGTGACAAATTTACGTATGCTATGGATGAATATACCTATATCATGGATAAATAAACTAAGTCAGGAATTGATAATATTGCTTAGGCTTATGATAAGCATTAGGAATGGAAAGAAAAGAAAATAGATTGAAAAGTGTTGTAATACCCCTAACTCGTATCCGTTATCGAAACAGGGTTACAAAGCATTATTGGAGATTTCAATTCAAAACAAAATTTTTTTAAAACATTTAATTCACATTGTTAACCATAGAAAAACCAATCAAAGACATACATATTGTCCCTTATCCGAGCCCTCGAGGCCTTAAAAACACATTAGAAACAAGTCGAGACTAAATCAGAAACTTATAAAATTTTTCGGAAAAAATGGAAATTTTCAACTGTAGGGGTCGCATGGCCATGTGGCCAACCCGTGTGACCCACACAACTGAGACACACGCCCGTGTCTTAGGCCATGTGGGCATTCAAAGTAGGGACACATGGCCATGTCTCAGCCATGTCCGTGCCCGTGTAACTCGTTGACTTGGGTCACATGGCCAAGCCACACGCTCGTGTGCTAGGCTGTGTACCCTTTGAAATGGCCTCACACGCCCGTGTGCCAGACTGTGTGCTAGGCTGTGTAGCTGCTTGACTTGTAACCCTTTGAAAGTTATAGGGACACATGTCCGTGTTGCATGGCCGTGTTGCATGGCTGTGTGTCACACACGGCTAAGATACATGCTCGTGTCTCTAGCCGTGTGGATGAAAAATTGGCCATTTTCAATCTATTTTTCTCACCCATTTAAGTACATACCTACAAACAATTAACCACATATACACAAGCCTTTAAGTTGCACTTAAAACATGCATAACTAAGCTAAATCAATATAACATATATTCATACAACCAATATGCCCAAAGGGCACCTCAATCACAAATCCAACATGTACCTAATGGTTGCATAAATTAAGCACAAAACATCTAATTTGTAACTAAAGTCATACCAACAATTACCTTCATGTTCACATATTATAGTCACACTCATTATACCAATTTGGCCATTCAATATCCATTAACAAAGCATTAGCGCAAATAGCCATGTATATAACAACTACAACTAATAAGCTAAAATAACCACATTCAAACATATCTAAGAACAACACATAGCATACATTTTAACTACCATTCCATCTTCCCCCATTCAAGTGCCAAATACATGTATATGCTAACATAACAACTTAATTCATCAAACATTGAAACCATTCACAAGAATTTTCCTTCATAATGTTATATCAAGTCAAAAGATTTATATATACAAACCTAGAAAATAAAGTATCTAAACACATAACTTAGTAGTTCATCATTATACCAAAAACAACTAGACAGACACATATATACATTTATGGCCACATATACATGCCACAAACCTAAAAAGTTCAAAATCTACTAACTATGATGGATAGTGTACGCCAAAGATTCGATGCATCCAAAGTCAGCAAAAGTGATCTACAAAACGACACACAAACATGTATAAGCTTATTATTCATAGTAAGAACATAACAAATTAATTAACTTAACATTATTTGAATAGAACACTTATTTTACATTATTGAAGTTACTAAAATATAATCAAGGGGACATAAGTGCAAATCAGGGGTACCAAAGTACAATAGGGGCACGTATGTGCATTCAGGGGTATCGAAGTACAACAGGGGCACGTATGTGCATTTAGGGGTGCCGAAGTACAACAAGGGCACGTATGTGCATTCAGGGGTTCTGAAGTACAACAGGGGCAGGTATGTGCATTCAGGGGTACCGAAGTACAACAGAGGCACGTATGTGCATTCAGGGATACCGAAGTATAACAGGGGCACGTATGTGCATTTAGGTATAATTACATAACAATTAACTACTTGATTATAAAATGCCAATATATAAGAAAATTTAATTATACAATTTAATACTATGAGCTTACATTGACAACTAACGCGTAGGAGTACGATCGACTAATCCACAACTTTTGCCTTCCCTCGATTTAAATCTGGTTGTGGTTTATCTTAATCTAAATAAATAAATTCGACCAATTTAATAACTATTATATTCAATTCAATCCAAATTCATATTTTTGAAAAATTACACTTTTACCGCTAATATTTTGATTTCTTTATAATTTAGTCCTTAAGCTCATAAAATGAAATTCATGCAATTTCACCCCTCCCAAGCCTAGCCGAATTTCATGCAAGCTCCTAATAGCCCCACATTTCATTATTTCACAAATTACACTATAGACGTTTCACATTTTACAATCCAATCCCTAATTGACATATTCATCAAAAATCACTTAATAAAAGTTGTTTATCTAACAACAAGGTTTCATATTCTATCATCAAACTTCACAAAAACATAGATTCATTCATGGCAAAACTTGAATCTTTTAACAGTTTTGCAAATTAGTCTCTGGGCTAGCTAGATTAAGCTACAACGATTCCAAAAACGTATAAATCATTAAAAACGAGACTAAAATTCACTTACATGCATTAGAAGACCCTAGCCGAATACACAAGCTCCTTCCATGAAGTTTTTCACCCTTATTTTCAGTGAAAAAAGATGAACCAACTAGATGACATTTTTTCATTATTTTACTTAGTTTATTTATTAAATTATAACTTTAACCTTAATTATTAACCTTTAAAACCATTAAATAAGTGTCCATATTTGTCCACTAATAATACTGGTGGTCTAATTACCATTTAAGGACTCGTACTTTAAGGTTCTATAGCCATTTAATATCTTTAGCTACTAGAACTCGACTTTTACACCTTTTACGATTTAGTCCTTTATATCGAATTAAGCATGCAAACGGTAAAATTTCTTAATGAAATTTTTATACGGTAATACTAACATGATGTAGACATTAAAATAATAATAAAATAAATATTTTGACATCAAATTTTTGGTCCCAAAATCACTATTCTGATTTCACTGAAAATGACTGTTACAAGTGTATAATCTTATAGAAAAGTTGATGATTATCTATTAAGTCCTATAACATCCTATCATGTTATGAATGATAAAGGTATGTAACATTAATGAACTTTCTCATTTTTGAGTTGATGATCATATTGATTTATGAATCTTATGGCATTGACATAGATTTATGTTTATTCTATAAAGTTTATTATTGAAATGAACTATTATTGTAACGCCCCATACCCGAGAGCGTCGCCGGTGTCGAACACGAGGTGTTAACAGACTTAATTCATTACTTTAAACAGCTCAAACAATTTATTTTTAAAATTTTCAGTCAAGCTAGCAATCTGCGTCATAGTCGCTTAAAAATTCATATCTCGAGTTCCGAAACTCAAAATCCAATTCCGTAAATTTTCCCTGAAACTAGACTCATATATCTATTTACTAATTTTTTTATAGAATTTTTTGGTCAAGAAAATTAGTATAGTTTATTAGTTAAATTATCCCCTATTTCAGGGTTCAACTGCTCTGACCTCTGTGTATTTCAAATCAGATATCTCCCTGTACAGAGTTTCAATGACTATGACGATTATTTCTAATAAAACTAGACTCAATAAGGAATCTGTACATATAAATCATGACTTCTAATTATCTTTGAAAAATTTACGGTGAATTTCCAAAGTCAGAACAGGGGATCCAGAAATTGCTCTGGCCCTGTTTCACAAAAATTTAAACACTCATAAAATATAACTCATATACCTATTTTGTTCCATCCATATGAAAATAGACTCATCAGCTTCAATTACATAACTTATTCATTATTTAGTTCCATTTCTACTATTTTTAGTGATTTTTCAAATTCACGTCACTACTGCTATCTGAATCTATTTTATGGTAAATTTTACCCATTTCATGGTTCCCATGGATTAGCTAGCAATTTAGCATACATAACACCAAATATGATCATGATTAGCCATTCCAATGGCAAATCATTACCAAGCATTTCCATACCACTCAATAACCATATCATAAGACCATATATACAAAATGATTATAACGCTATACATGCCATACTCAAAATATACAAGCCATTATGCCAAGATGGTATACGGATAGTGTGAGCGTGCCTCCGATCATTTTTGATTTCCGAGCTGGCTTGTCAACACTACAAGGAATGAAAAGGAGGAGTAAGCACAAATGCTTAGTAAGTTCACATGCAAATAGCAAGTAACACAACTATATAAGCAAACATAAACATCATTTGCATGATCATCACCGAGACATTCATATCACATTTTCATTTATCATCTTACCATATTGTTGTTATATCGAGTTTTCAACCCGAGGGTTAAGTACATACCTGTTCAAAGTATCCATTTCACATCACTTACCAATACGTCCCTTTCATCTCGAGTATTCCTCCATTTGAGTAGAATTTACCCATTGTCGAAATATAATTCAGATACACTAAAAGTTTGCACATAAGTGCCACATATGTAGCCAAGCTACCATGTAACCCGCCCATAAGTGAACTGAGACTCAACTTAACGAGCTCAGGCGTTCGCGTCCATAAGTGAACTCAGACTCAACTCAACGAGCTCAGATGCCTAGTTACATCTCTCGAACTCGGACTCAACTCAACGAGTTCGGACGTTCGCATCCATAAATGAACTCGGACTCAACTCAACGAGTTCGGATGCCCAAATATCCCAGTGACATGTCACTTGTATCCTAATCCATTCCTAAGGTTCAACGGGACCTTTTTCCCAATCATGTGTCTCAACCATCTTCTACGGAATGCCGATACCGATACTCGATAGTATTTCACATTTTCCAAGTATATCACATAATTTGACATATTATCAAACAATTATCACGAGTATAATATTTCATAATAATTATCATATCATTTAAATAACATAAAAACATTTAAAATAATAACTATGTTACCAACATTTACATATGAACTTACCTCGTATGTGAAAATGGCTACTTTTACCATTTCGTCCACAACTTGGTATTTTCCCCATTTTAGCCTGAATTTTCGTTTTCCTTGCTCTATCATTTAAAATATAGTCTAATTAGGCCTCACATTATTCAAATTAACCCAAAATCATATTTTGGCAAAATTACAGTTTTGCCCCTAAACTTTCGCATATTTACACTTTTGCCCCAAAGCTCGTAAATTAAACTTCAGCATATTTTCTTATGTTTTATGACATGCTGAACATTTTTCCCTTCTATGACAACATCAAATTCTCACTCTAACACATAGTTATGAACAATAACAATTTTTTACCGATTAAGCCGTTTTACTCATTTTTGCTTAAAATCGCTTAGCAAAAGTTGTTTAACATAATTTCAGCCTTCATATTCTACCATAAAACATCAAAATAAACACATTTCACCTATGAGTATTTTTCCAAATATGAACCCTAGCTTAAATTATTGCTAGAATAAGCTTAATCAAGTTACCAGGATTCCAAAAACGTAAAGAACTTGAAAAACGGGGCTAGAACGGACTTACAATCGAGCTTGGAAGCTTGAAAAACCCTAGCCATGGTTTCTCCTTGCTATATTCGGCCATGGGGTTGAAGATGAGCAAAATTGGCTTTTAATTTTGTATTTTAATTCATTTTACCCCTAAATGACCAAAATGCCCTTACTACTAAACTTTCCAAAAATTCCATCCATATCCAATTTTTGTCCATAGACTTAGAAATTGGTAAAATTGCTATTTTAGACCTCCTAATTAATATTTCAAAACAATTTCATTCTAGAAACTTCTAGAATGCAAGTTTTGCAAATTATTCGATTTAGTCCCTAATTTCAATTTAAGCACTTTATGCATAAAATTTCTTCACGAAATTTTCACACAATCATGCAATCATATCATCGACCTCAAAATAATCATAAAATAATTATTTCTATCTTGGATTTTGTGGTCACAAAACCACTATTTCGACTAGGCCCAAAATCAGGATATTACAATTATGCTTAAAGTTTATACAAACTTATTAAACATGCATTGCTTACGTAGTTATTTTCCTTTACTTTATAGATTATCGGAAGCTCGATCGAGTTGGAAGCTAGTTGGAGATCCATTACACTATCCATCCGATTTATTGGTAGATTTTGATGTTTTAGTCATGGTTATAAATGGTATGTATAGGTGGACTATGTCTAATGTTTAATTGATGAGTTTGGCATGTATATGTCATTTTGGTTGATGATTATGGCATGAAACGTTGCATTGGATTTGAGGTACTTAAGGTACCATTGATGTCTTGTTGGTTGTGGTTAATATAGTCAAATTGATGCATGGTTTTATGGCCAAAATGGTAAGTGTTGGCATGTATATATATATGTGTGTGGTTTTATAAGTGATGACATTTTGACATTTTGGTGCTTAAATGGTTAATTTTGAAATGGTCAAGTAGATGTATGTTTTAATGATCAATTTGGTACATTTTGTTGAGGTTTGACATATGGTCAATTGTGCTATGTCTTGGCATGATGATTTGTGGTTGTGTATATTGATTTATGCCAAAACATGTATGTGTTTAGGTTGATTTTAAGATTTATGTTTGAGGTACCTTTTGGGCATATTGGTTGTATGCAAAATGCCATATTGATCTAGTTTTATTATGCATGTTTTAGGTACATTTTTGAATGCTTGAAATATGTGCAAATGGCTTGTATGTATGAACATGTTTTGGGTGAGAGAAATGGCTTGAAAATGGCCTATTTCTTATCCACATGGCTTGGGACACGAACGTGTGTTTAGCCGTGTGAGTTACACAGCCATGCAACATGGTTGCGTGTCCCTTGTAGGGTTTTAAAGGTTGCATTTCGAGAGTTACATGGCCTGGCACATAGGCGTGTAGCTTGACCGTGTGAACCAAGTCAGAGAGTTACACGGGCACGAACACGGCTGTGTGTCCCTACTTTGAATGTCCACACAGCCTTAGACACGGGTGTGTGTCTCAGCCATGCGACTCACATGGCCTGGCCACACGACTGTGTGACCACTGCAGTGTGAATTTTTCCATCTTTTTCCAAGAAGTTTTAAATGTTTCTGATTTAGTCTTGAATAATTTCTAAAGTGGTTTTATAGCTTCGAGGGCTCAAATTAGGGACTTTGTGCATATGATTGATTGGATTTTTGCAATGATAATGAAACGTTTGAAATGAATGATTTGAGTTATGTTTTTATTGTAATGCTGCGTAAACTTATTCCGACGACATATACGTGTTAGAGGTGTTATAGTTCATCAGCATTTATCTCAATTCCAAAAGTTTTGATCGTTTGATCAAGTCTTTTATTCCATGAGCGAGACGCCTGCTTAAGTCTATAAATGGATCTTTGCTCATTTCCTTTGACAACATAACTAGTGGGTTGAGCCATGTAAATGGTATCATCAAGATAACCATTCAAGAATGTTTTCTTGACATCCATTTGCTAGATTTCATAATTGAGAGCAGCAACAATGGATAAGAGTATGCGGATAGACTTGAGCATGGCTACCGGAGAAAAAGTCTCACCATAAGTAATTTTTTTTGTGTGTTTTACATTTCCTTACAAGTCTAGATTTTTGTGTTTCCACTTTCCCTTTCACATTTCTCTTCTTGTTGTAGATCCACTTACACCTTATAGGTATAATCCTAACCGGTAAGTCTATAAGTTCCCACACCGTATTAGATTTCATTGAATCCATCTCGGCATCCATGGCCTATTTCTAAATCTTGGAATCAATGTCCTGCATAACCTCTACGTAAGTGAGTGGATCATCATCCTCATGATTGTCTTCCATATTATAAATACTACCATCATAGATGAAGAAGTCTGGTTTCTTAGAAACTCTCCCACTATGAAGGATTCCCCTATGTTGTTAATTGTTTATAGGTCTTTCTACAACTTTTTTGAGAATTGAACTTGGTGATTGTTCTACCACTCCCGAAAGTTCCTCGACTACCATTTTACTTTGAGGGCTAAAGTTATCCATGTAGTTTCCTTGAGGAAAGCAGTATGAGTAGTGTAACAGCCCAATTTCGGTGAAATTGGAATAGTGGTCTCAGGACCACAAATCTGAGCCAAAAATAAAATTTATTTTATGGTCCGTATTATTATAGACATGTCATGTGAAAATTTTGATAAGAAAATTTTACCGATTATGTGCTTAATTACGAGAATGACCAAATCACATAAAATGTAAAAGTTGAATTCTAGTAGCTAGAAGGATCAAATAGCTATGGAATTCAAAAATTAAGGCCCTTATATGGTAATTATATCATTAGTAAAAGTATGTAGATATTTTGGTATGACTCATCCTTGGAAAATTTAAAAAAGGGTAAGGACTAAATTAGAATTAATTAAATTAATTAATTAAAAAGATGATAAAAGAATTATCATATTATTTTTCTCATCTTCTTCCCCAAATAATACATGGAAACCCTAGGAGAGAGAGAAGAAACTTTCATGGCCAAATTGGGTAAGTATTCAAGCCCCGTTTTCAGTAATTTTGATATTTTTAAAACCGGGATAGCTTAATCTCTCTACTTGAGAGATTAATTTGAAAATTTATCGAGGTATGAAAAATGGGTCATGGATGTATATGCTGTAAATTAGAAATTTATGGTAGAAAATGAAAGATTGTTGATGGATAAACAACTTTTACAAAGTGATTTTTGATGAAAACATGATTTATGGACTAAAATGAAAAGTTGTAACATTTGATGAAAAATTTTGAAACTTTATGAATACATGTCCTGTAAAATTTGTAATAAGACTTTGGTTAGGCTTGGAATAGGGAGTAATTTGCACAAGTTTCATTTTTCGGGCCTAGGGACGAAATTGAAATTTATGGAAAAGATAGGGGCAAAATGATAATTTTGCCTAGGTTGTAAATTGAGTCCACATGAATCTAAAATGTGATAAATTAATGTCAAATTTACTCGTATAGATCTGGATAGGCCAAATTCAGAGCTAGAACGAGGAAAAGAGGAAAAGTCGGGTTAGTAGATTTTTCATACATGAACAATCGTTAAGGTAAGTTCATATAACTAAATTGTGTTTATTTACATGCTTGCATTGATTGTGTTTATGTAAATTGTATAAATGTCATAAATATGTGGAAATGATTACATATCTGATCAAGTCTGATAAATGAAAATGTTTGAATTAAATGATAATGCCTGATAGATGTTAAAGGATAAACGATGAGAATGTTACTTATATACTTGAAATGAATGTGGAATGTGTTTATTTAAATTATATGAATGCTGTGAATTTATGAAATAATCAAATGCCTGATAATGCTTGAAAAATGTTTGAATCCCAGTTGAATAAAATGGAAATTTGATGGATATGCGATTTCCCCAAAAAAATAAGGTCCTGCATTTGTTGCTAATGGGATTTAGCTCGAACGAGTAATCCTATTGACCTTATCATAGAAAAGGATTTAGCCCGAACGAGTAATCCAGATCAAGCTCCTTAGAGCATATGTCATAAAAAGGATTTAGCCTGGACTGGTAATTCTGTTGTATACATCTATGGCTTGAGAGTGTACTCTCTGATATAGTACCTTATGGGTACCGTTGAATATGAATTGACGAATCCTGATTTGTACACCACGAGTGTACTACCTGTGTATCCATCGATATTTCAGATAGATTCAATGGGTAAAAGTTCTTGACATGAAAATATATGAATAAGAAATGAGTTATTACACATATCGGCCTAAAATACATGAAAATGACGATACGTGATAATTGATATATGGAAATATGAAATGACGATATTGTACGTGGAATTTATTTGATGAGTACGTACATCCTTGATTATAGACTCATACACCTTGAGTGTACTAATTGTGACCTTGATATTCTGATTAATATGAGTAAAGTTCTGATATGAAATGATCTGAACTCGAGATGAATTGGTATGAAATTATACTTGTAATAATGAGATAAATTACGCATGTTGAATGAATACATGTTGTGCAAAGCATATGTGCTTGGAATCTTGATTGTTGTTGAGTCCATATAAGTTTTGATGTTATTATGGATTAAATGACTAACAAGGGCAATGAGGATGTGTGTAGGGCTTGAGGTCAAATTAATTGAATATGCCTTACATAGTTACCTTATAATAGAATGAATGATAAGTTAGGTACCAAGTTATGCGAAGTTACTAAGCATTTTATGCTTACTTAGTTTTATTTCCCTGTTTTAGAGTAAATCAGAAGCTCGTTGGATTGGAAGCTTGGCGGAGATCACTCACACTATCCGTCGGCCCATGTCGGTACAATATGGTAAATCAATTAGGGTTGTAATGGCATGTATAATTTATATTGGCCATATTGGCATGTAAATGTAAATGATGCTTGTAATCTAGCCATTGGAATGGCTAGTAATGGTTGTTTTGATATACTTGTAATGTCATGCTATGGTAGTTAAATATATGTTAAGTAGTTGATTAAGTTATGACTAATATATGGAATAGACCAATGTAAGATTGTAAACATGTGTGCATGCAATGATATGCTATGTTGAATGATGGAATTTGCCTAAAATGAATGCTTGAAATGGTTGATATTAGTTGTATGTTCCAAGTGCAGGTCTTGGGTGAAATTTTGGGTGAGAAATGAAGCTAGAAATGGTTTTTTTTTGTCCACATGGGCAGACACATGGGCGTGTGTCTAGACCGTGTGTGACACTAACATGGGTACGTGGTTAGGCCGTCTGTCCTCTGCACCTTAATTTTGAGAAACAAAATACTCAGAATTGAGCACATGGGTAGAGAGACAGGTGTATGTCTCAGCCGTGTGTGTCACACAGCCTAGAACACGGGTGTGTGTTTTGGTCGTGTGAAACCTACATCTAATTTCGAATTGAATTATTTAACCACACGGCCTAGCACACGGGCGTGTGACATGACTGTGTGGACAAGTCAGAAAGTTACACGAGGTCAAACACGACCTCTAGCACGGGCGTGTCCCAGGGTCACACGGGCATGTCCCTTGGACCACACGGTCATGTGAGCCTTGCACCTTGGAAAAATTTTGAAAAGTCAGGAAAAATTCTTAAAGTTCCTGATTAAGTCCCGACTCGATTCTAATGCTCGTATTGGGCCTCGAGGGCTCAATCAAGAGACGTTATGAATGATCTTGGTAAATGAATAGTAACTTACATGAATTATTTGTAAAATGTTCTGAACATTCTGATAATACTCTTAAACCCTGTTTTGATGACGGATATGGGTTAGGGGTGATACAAATAGAAACTTAAATCGTATTATCTTTTAGATTGTAGAATAATCATCCATTTGTTCCTTTCGAATATCCTACAAACACGCACAAATCTGTTCATCATCTAGAACATGTGTTGGATAACCTCATATTCTAAAGTGATTTAGTGTAGGATTATTTTCATGCCATAGTTCATAAGTTGTCTTACAGGCAGACTTGGTTGGCACATCATTCAGAATAAAGCAAGTCGTTTGCATCGCATATCTCCAGAAGGAAGTAGGAAGTTGTGAATAGCTTAACATTGAATGAACCATGTCAAGCAAGGTTCTATTCTCTTATCTATGCTATTCTACTGTGGAGTGTCTGGTGCAGTCAATTGGGACAAAGTTGCATTTTCTATGAGGTATCCTAAGAACTCATCAGAAAAGTATTCCCCACCTTGGTCAGATCGAATATTATTTATAGATAAACCTAATTGCTTTTCCACTTCTACACGAAACTCTTGAATTTTATCAAAGGTTTCGTTTTTGCGGTGCATTAGATACACATGTCCATATTGAGAATAGTCTTCGATAAAAGTCACATAATAATCGTAACTTCCTTGGGCACTAAAGCTCATGGGACCACATACATCAGTGTGCGCAAGTTCTAAAGGTTGGTTTGCCCTCGTACCTTTCGCATTAAAAAATCTCTTAGTCATTTTACCTTCAAAGCAAGATTCACATTGTAGAAGACTAACTTCCTTAAGCATACTTAAAGGACCATCTTTCATGAGTTTAGTGATTCTTTCTTGGTTAAATTGACCAAGTTTAAGTGCCATAGGTACCCCGGATTAGAGTGAGAAGTTTTAAGGTTTTTATTTACTATTTCAGATTGAAACATTAAGTAGTTATTTGGTTTGATAAATTAGAGATTTTTTTTCCATCTATCCATTACAAATTAAAGAACGATTAAATAACCGTCACAAAATAAACATGCTACAAAAATTAAATTCCTCTTAAAATGAGGTACATAAAACATGTTCTTTAAAACAATCTTCCTAAAATTATCAAAGTGTAAAATAACTTCTCCTACTGCTTCAGTTGAAACATAGCTCCCATCTCTCGTCCTCAATGAGAGACTCTTGTCCCGAAGACTTCTCGTTTCACTAAACCCTTGTAAAAAAACACACACATGGTTAGTGGCTCCAGAATCAATAACCTAGTTGCCAATTGATTCTTACACTAAACAAGCTTCAACCACTAAGAGTTCCATACCTTTGCCCTTTTCGGCTAGGTAATCCAAATACTCTTTACAGTTTGATTTGAAATGCCATTTCCTTTTGTAGAAGAAACATTTGATCTTTTTGGGATCTTTTGACTTTTTAGCCTTCTTCCTACCCACATGAGTTGGAACTTAAGACTTAGTCGGTTTCTTCTTTCTCTTAGCTTTCTAATTTTCTTTAGAGGACAAGAGGCCCACAACTAAGTCTGCTTTCTTCTTTCTCCTGAACCAACTTGCCACCATTCAGCATCAACTCATAGGATTGTTATTCCTTCATAAGCTGAGCCAAGGTAAACACCTTATTCACTAAGTTGTAAGCGGCCCTAAAACCAACAAACTCCTTGGTTAAAGATTTGAATACTATTTCAATCTGAGTGTTCACGTCTACCTCAGCCACATTGTCCTCCATTTCTGCAAAGAATGCCATAAGCTTAAGCATATGTTCTTTAACCAGAGTGTCAATTTTCTATTGAGAATTCATCAAATTTGTAATAGCGGATTGTCGAGCCAATGTGACTTGGCCTTAAAGGAAATCCCCTAAATTTGTTACGATCTCTTTGGCAGTATGGAAATTCTTTTGTTGCTTTTGCAACACACTACTCATGTTCATTAAAATATAACATCGAGCAGCCGAGTTAGAATCTCTCCAGTGATTTCTCGCTTTGGGCTGAGCTTCAGAAGGGATATTTCGTCAATAACAAATTTATGTTTCTCACAACTGAGAACTATTAGCAAGTTTCATTTCCATTCTCAAAGGTTATCCCCATTTAATTTATTCTCATTAAGAATGCTAATAAGAGGAGTAGGAGACATAGTTGAAATGAAAAAAAAATAATGATTCACTAATTACTATCTTTGTATTAAGCAAATATTTTTCATTTCAATAACATATCAAGAATGTAGTATGTTGCATGCGTCTTGTATTAAAACCTTGAAAAAAATATTTTTTCGTTGCTACGATCATTCTCACACCCATCAACCATGTCGCATTGGGGTCCCATGATTAACTAGCAAGAACATGGATTACACCCAATCAATTCGTGAACCTTAATTCTCAAGGCTCCACATAAACTAACGACCGTTTAATGTTTGGCCATCATCTCTAGCTTAAATAATGTTTCTTTGGAAAATATTTAATAAGAGATCATCTTAAGTGTGTGACCATTGACTCAACACCCATCACAAACATGCTCTCATTTGTGAGTCATCTTGGGACAATTTATCTGAAAGTCATGCATGACTAGTTGTTCTTAAAAGAAAATCCCATTGAGTGAACCCACATGACAAAGTTACCTTGGGTGAACTAGTTCGAAACTTTATCATGCTATCACTTAGGGACCATCAATGTAGGCCGCAGGTCTTGTTCAAAAACCTTCTCCCAAATTTCAAGAATGATTAGACAATAGTCCTAGTGGCATTCTTACCTAATCTAAATGACATGCTTCCAATATATGCATGGCATGCTATGAAAATTTTATAATATTCATTCAAAAGAATCAATTAATCATAAAAACAAACAAATTTGATTCTCCACGGTTTTTCTTTTAAGGAAAAAATCAAAGAAGTGAATGTGAGCCATGCACCAGGTAGGGTCCCAAGAAAGGGAGTTGAGTCAAATTTGACCACTTAAAAACCAAGCCTTTCCTAGCCAAAGCCAATCCTAGACATGCACCTTCTCATTACCACACTTCTCACAATTATCTAATAACCTAAAGAAGTGAATGAAACAATACAACACATGTATTTTCTCATTACCACACTTTTTTTTTAAACGATAGACTATGGATCATCTCATATATATATCACAATTAAAACATTACATAATATAAATATTATAAATAATTATAAAACATATATATAAGAGATAGGTAATTAAAATAAAATTGCCAGCAAATGTTTCCATGGTTCTATTTCTAGAAATAAAATTACATAAATTTTTACCACAAGGCTTTCCTTGGGTCTTCAATCACCATCGCATCTTTTCCTCATCATGAACTCCTTTTGGAAAAATTCTGTTTTCGACTCAAAAGAATTCTATGAAAAAAAAAATCATTACGTGGAGATGATAGTCTATGGTCTATTTCCTAAGAACCACAACCTCGGCAATAAAAACAATTGTATAAAAAACATATAATTTTGCATCTATTCCCATATATAACTCAAAACATGCATAAGATCTAAAAAATGTCACTTTCTATATAATCAAATAACTCAAGAAGAAGATAAATTTATTTTGATTATCTGTTTATATTTATAGATAGAACACAATCTGGCTCTGGTACCAATTGTTGAAAAAATAGGTTTTGGAAAATGCAACAGAAATTAAATTTAGGGAAAACAGAGTATTAGAAATTTTTTCAAAACAAGATCTTGGTTGCAATATCTAAAGTAATTAACACTTAATCAAAATTGTACATTTTCAATTTGTTTAGGATGAGCCCTTCGATCGAGTAGTCTTCTCTGCTATCTTCAAGATCAAGTCTCTCGAGTGTGGGCTCGCTTCGAATTAGAAAAAAATTTCACAGAAATTACCAGTGGGGTAATTGTGCAATTTCTCTAAACTTTTGAGTTAAGTTATAAATCGGAAAAATATCTCTATAAATTTTTGAAATAATCTATTCAGAAAATTCTCTCTATAATTTTCTCTTGATTCAAGTGTGTGCAAAATAATAACCCAAGACACTCTTTATATAAGGAGAGTTTAGGCAGTTTAACTATGATTAAACTTAAGCATTTTAATATTAAATTTAATCTAATATCTTTATAAATATTAGATTAAATTTAATATTAAATCTTATTAAAATAATAGAATATTTATCTACAAGATAAACATTAAATTTAATTTAATATTAAGATAATAAATTTAATATTACATTAATAAAATACATTAAGATAAGTATTAAATAAAATTTAATATTAAAATATTAAAATATTATTATTTTTAGAATAGTTAATTTGAAATCAAATTCTCTAATGGAGTCCCAATAGGAGTGTAACTCTTCCACTGCTTAACCACCGAAGACCAACCACCGCTGATCACTGGGATGCCACCGTCGTGGTCGCTGTGTTCGGTGATGCAGGTGCGACACCTTACAGCACCCCGAGCCAGTTCGATATGGGTTAGTGACGACCCGACCGGTTCAGTCTGGCCATTGGTAGGACCGTCAACACGGTTTCACATACCGCGTCTGATTCGACCAGTTTAAGGGTATTGGTCTTAATTTTTAGGCTTCCAAACCCAATTTCCGATCTCAAGTCCAATTTTAAAGTTTAATTACCCATTGGGCCAATTGTCTGATTTGAAAATTAATTGCCAAAAATATCAGATTAATTTTAATTAATTTGATTAATTTAATTTTACTTGATTAAAATTAATTCTCCTATAAATCACTTAGATTTTCCAAATTAAATTTTCAAGAAGATTTTTTAATCAAATTCTCTAGTTGAACAATTCTCACGATCACCTAATTTAACTCCACATCAAATAAATCGACTCAATTAAATTATTTCCAAAGTTGTAAATTTTTCTTTTGATTTAAATGCAGTCCGATCGAGCTTTTATTAAGCTAGCGGAGGGACCAATTAGACATATACAATTAGGCTCTAATGATTGCAATTATGTCCAGAAGCATCATGTAACGCCCCAATTTTTAGGAACCTTGTAAAATCTATAAAAATTAAAAAGTTGTGTTCTTCTTGTTATGTGTAGGATTTCTTATGATAGTAGGCCTCTAAAAGGCCCAAGCTTAGGATAAAACCCGGTGGTTTTAATTAATTTTAATTCCATAGGAGAAAAGGGGTTCTGTTAAATTAGGCTTATAGGAATTAATTGTGTAAAATAGATCACAAGGAAGCATGTGGTAAAGTGGCTAAGTGACGCCACTAGGAAGGATGTAGGTGGCGTGTATAAGCTTAGGAGGACCTGTGTTCAAGCCGATGAATGACAAAATAATGGATTTATTTTTATGAGCAGTAAAAGGTAGGTGGTGGAACTTAAGTGAAAGTCCATCGGTGGGAGTTTGAGTTGTTAAGGGATTGAATAAGGATAAAGATAAGGGAGGAAATCTAGGAGCTGATCAAGGAGCAAGAGGTGGCTAGGCCAAGGGACTTTAGCTTGGGAAATTCAACTAGGTAGTGCAAAGACTAGGAATTTTCAACATTTGGGTGTGTGGTGACCGATTCTCTAATCATCTTTTCTTCTCCTCTGTTCTTTCTTTCTTTTTCCCTCCATCTATTTTTCCTTCTTCTTGCCCATAGCCGAATCCTACCATTATTCTTTTCATCTTCACATTTTCATCATTTGTTTTTAAGCCTCTTACACAAAGCCGAAATCCCGAAATCCTATAGTTCTTCTGTGCCGATTTCTCCTAGCCAAACCCTATGGTTTTTCCGTCTTATGGTTGATTCTTCCTTCTTCTAAATCTATAACTTCTGCTGACAAGTCATCACAAAAAAACCCTACCATACCGTATTTTCTTTCATTGTTACAAAAAGCCGAAAAAAAACCCTATAGTCTAGGGAGTGTAGCCGAATATTGAAGTCACTGAAAGCTCGATTTCCGTTGTCAAAGGAGGGCTTAGATCTACATCAGGAGCGAGTGGGAAACTCGTTGGAAGCATTCACTAAAGAATCGGTGGTAAGTCTTCTCCAAAACTTAGTAAGTCTTCTCCAAAACTTAGTTTTCTTTCATATATTATAAAAAGCTGAAATCCCTAGAAGTTAGGGAGGATGTCGATTTTGGACTTGTAACCCTAAGGGGAGGGTTGTGTTAACTACTTTATTTTTGGAAATAGCATGATTTGAAGGCGGTTGATCAAGGGCTTGGACAAGTGGAGCGGCCAGATCTTGGTTAAGACTCTACTTTCGGCAAAGGTAGGAATGATAAGGCCTAGGAGGGTTGTTGGCCGAATATGGTAAGAAATTTATATGAAGTTCGTTTCGGTAGTGAGATTAACGTATTATAATTGTAGACAGTTCGTGCATGGATCTCGTCAACGAATTATCATAAAACAGGTGTGTAACTTACACCCTTCTATAGACTAGATCGGCGAAAGCCGAAAAGCCGAAATACTGAAAAGTCGGTATTTTGGGAACTTATGAATGTGCGAATGCTCGTAAAAGGAAAAGGGTTAATAATTCTACTATTCCGTGATGGTAAGATCGCAAAGTGCACCAATCGTGCGTTTTGACAATTTTGGGCTTAATCTGGGCAAAAAGTCGGTTAATGGGCCAATGGGCCCAACTTAGTAAGAATGTGTGTAAGTAGTTCGAACATATGTAAATAGTGAAAATATGCATGAAAACCCTAAGAATAGATAAATTACTAGATTACCCTCATGTATGAAAAATTACCGTTATACCCTAGGTGTAAAATGACCTAAATACCCCTAGGGTTGATTATGTCCGAAAAGCATGTTAATGATTTTCTCGTATGATGTATGACATGAATGCATATTTGTTGCATGGGGATATGGGTTATATTATGGAGGAAGCGTCCCGGTGGCTATGCCACAAATTATCTGATTCAGTGGCTTCGCCACACATATATCTGATTCAGTGGCTTTGCCACATATATCTCAGAGATCCGTGACTCTGTCACATTTTTCAGATCCGCGACCATGCCGCATATTTTCGTGGCGTGTAGCGGTTGGGTGGGTCGAGTAATCTCCCCACATGGCGTAAGGTTGGATGGGGTGTATATGGTTGGTTATGGGTTGGGTTTTGCATAAGCATGATACATCTATTCTGCTCGCTCGGGCCTATGGGCTATATTCTCAAATTTGTTTCGGGCTAAGGCCAACTCATTCTGCTTTACGTGGTTTAAACCGATTTAGACTATGGTTGGGTTAAGTTATACATCGAAGTTTCCCCAAACTCACCCCTCCATTCTCATCTTTGCGAGGTAATCCCCAACCATAGTGGGCTTGGAGCCGTGAGGAGTTCGGAGTGGCCACTTATTTCCGCAAATCAGTTTCTTCCTGTCGAACTAGACGTCTTTCATTACATTTATGTTTTTATTTGGGTTTTAAAGTGTAATAAGGCCGCTCTATTGTTTTAAAGGTTTTGATTTATATTACATTAGGTTAGGAATGATTTATGATAATTGGCAAAATGGACTAGCTCTAGGGCGCATTTTCAAAAGCTTAAAACGATTTCAAAACAACGCAATCATGAGTAAGACTTCCGCTAAACAAACATTTTTTTTCAAAATTAATCATTTTCTTAAGATGGACTTAACCAAAATAGTTTTCTCAAACTCATACGAGATGTTAGAGTGTGGTAATGGCGGTGTGCATATCTAGGATTGGATCCGAAGGGAGCTTGGTACTTAAGCGGTCCGATGGACTCACCTCCTCTTCTTCTGGTTTCCTACCTGGTGCACAGCTTCCATTCACTTTAACCTAGTTTTAAAGTATCTTTTACAACACCGACTAAGCTTTCCAAATTAAGTAACATAGAATATTTTGAACGCTTCGATGTGGCACGTCAGATCCGGTCATAACGTCTAGGCCGGGTTTGGGGTGTTACATTTAGTGGTATCAGAGCCAAGTTGCAACAACTCGGCTGTGGAATGGGTTTACAAAAACAACGATTTTTTTTCAAAAATAAGATTTACAAAATTCAGTTAGTAGGTGGCATTCCAAATCTCCGGCCCAAGTCTGTAAGTAATTCTGAACTTTTCTGAACATATATTTTGAATTATTCTGTAATAGGACCCTACCAGATACTCTAGATAGGATGCATCAAAGCGGTAGGAAGACTTGATAAAGGACTAAAATGATAGCTAAACATCGAATCTGCGAAAACAACTCTAAATTATCATTCGAGTCATAAAACATCCGTAATAAACACTGGAATGCTAAAATTGATGCATAAAATTTGTAGTCGATAATACGATATGAGTGCGCGGAAGCAATTTTGAGGTAGAGGCCGTGGATTTAGGCCGAGGAAGAGCCCGAGCGGGATCTTCATCTTCGAGACATATGCCGGCCGAGCGAAACATCGGTACCATCAAGAACGGAGGTAGAATCACACGATCGAGGTGCAGGGATGATGCCCCGTCGCAGCAATGCCCGAAGTTCGAAAGGGTTACTGGGGCAAGTTCGAGCAACGGAATTCGAGGATCGATTTACGGCGACTCTGGCTAACGGTGCGGAGATCTTTAGGGCGATCTGGTGTAGCTCCAAATGTGGTGAATATTGGTTGGAGGCCACAACGAATCATGGATGACTTGGATCATTACGTGGAGCGTAAACCAAGGGAGCCGTGATCGTTGTCGCGAGATGAGGCTTATCGGTGGTGGCTTATTGTGAGGATGGAAACCCCACCGGTGTGTGGTCACATGGGAGCCTATTTAAAACGGCCTTTAAAGGGAAGTATGTGGGGGCAAGCTATGTGGATGCTCGTAGGAAAGAATTCTCGAATCTAGTCCAAGGAGGCAAAATCGTTCTTTGAGTACGAGGCTGAGTTTTTGAGGCTGAGTAGGTATCTTTGTGGGAATAGTTGCTACGGAGTATGAACGTAGCGTTCGCTTTGAGGATGGACTCGAGATGACCTTAACAGTCTTTGATTGCTCCGCAGAGGAGCGTGACTTCGCAGATTCGTAGAAAAAGCTAAGATAGCAGAGGAGGTAAAGCGATCGAGAGACGTAACCGTGAGAAGGATCGAAACCGCTTTCGAGGATCTGGACCCTCGAGTAGAGCAAGTAAAAATGTCAAAAGGGCAAGAGTGGAAGAGCTCGTTAGAGTCATTTCGATGAATGTGGTTAGACCACCAATATGTAAAGACGTGGTAAGGTGCACATGGGTGAATGTAGGAAACGCTCGGTGCTTGTTTCGATGTGGATCGATGGAGCATAGGGTTAAAGGGGATCCTCGGAGAATCGATCGAGGTTCGGAGTTACGGACGCAGAGGGTTGCTCAACCAATGAGAGGTGGACCACAACCACCGAGAGGACGTGGACAAGGTAGGGGAGAAATGGAAATGGAAATGGTCGAGGTCGAGGGACGCCCGCAGGAGCCGAAAATGCCGAGGCTCGACGACGGCGTTGGTATATGCGGCTTCGTGCGTCGAGAGGAGGCGACGCACCGATG
The DNA here is from genome assembly GCA_025698475.1 of Gossypium anomalum. Lineage (NCBI taxonomy): Eukaryota > Viridiplantae > Streptophyta > Magnoliopsida > Malvales > Malvaceae > Gossypium > Gossypium anomalum. Next base: position 33,809,544 of record CM046958.1, on the reverse strand, counting down.
TCATAATCGAGTACGTTTTTGGTTTCTAATTTGCCATTTCTCGCTTTGGTAGATATTGGATCTACTCATTCTTATGTTGCATGTGCCATATCCGGGTTATTGGGAGTGCATTCGAGAGAATATAGTGAGTGGGGGGTATCCGTGCTAAGTCCTTTGGGTCACTCGGTTAGGGGTAGACAAGTTGTATAGGGATGTACCCTTAGAAACTCAAGGGAAGGTCTTTTCTCAAGCGATCTAATGGAGTTGCCGTTTTGAGAGTTTGATCTCATTGCGGGAATGGAGTGGCTTGTTAAGCATAAGGCGACTTTTGGGTGTGCCGCTAAGCGAATGGTGCTAAGGACCACGGAAGGTGATGAGATTATGATGATAGGTGAGCGAAGGGACTATTTGTCTAACGTGATATCGGCCTTGAGAGGGTGAAAAGTGGATTCGAAAAGGATGTGAGGCTTATTTGGCATTTGTAAGTCAAAGCAGATGTAGAGGGGCCGATGAGTGGATAAAGTTAGAACTGTACAAGAGTTCCAAGATGTTTTTCCGGAGGAGCTTCCGGGATTGCCTCCAAACCGAGAAGTCGAATTTAGAATCGACCTGTTGCCTGGGACAGCACCAGTGTCTATTGCACCATATAGGATGGCACCAAAGGAGTTGGTAGAGTTAAAGGCACAAATCCAAGAGTTGTTGGATAGGGGCTTTATTAGGCCGAGTGTGTCTCCATGGGGAGCACCGGTGCTATTCGTGAAGAAGAAAGATGGGACGACGCGCATGTGCATTGACTATCGACAGTTGAACAAACTGACAATTAAGAATAAGTACCCTCTGCCAAGGATTGACGATTTGTTCGACCAGCTTAAAGGGGCTTCTGTATTTTCCAAGATCGATCTTCAATCTGGATATCATCAGTTAAGGGTCAAAGAGGCAGATATTCATAAGACAGCATTCAGGACTCGTTATGGACATTACGAGTTTCTGGTTATGCCATTTGGATTGACAAATGCTCCTGCAGCGTTTATGGACCTGATGAATCGAGTGTTTTAACCATTTCTGGATCGGTTCGTGGTCGTTTTTATTGACGATATTCTGGTATGTTCTGAGACTGAAGTAAAACATGATGAGCATCTGCGCACGGTGTTGCAAGTGTTAAGGGAGAAAGAACTTTATGCAAAGTTCAGCAAGTGTGAGTTTTGGTTGAGGGAAGTAACCTTTTTGGGGTATGTGGTCTCTGCAAAGGGGATTAAGGTGGATCCTAGAAAGATCGAAGCAATTTTGGAATGGAAGCCACCTAGGTCGGTGTCAGAAATTTGAAGTTTCCTTGGGTTGGCAGGTTATTACAGAAGGTTTGTGGAAGGTTTTTCTGTGATGGCAGCACCTCTGACGAAACTCATAAGGAAAGGAGTACCGTTTGTTTGGACTGAGAAACAGCAGGAAGCTTTTGAGAGGTTGAAGAAAGTTCTGACTGAAGCACCTGTATTAATTCAGCCAGAGTCTGGGAAGGATTTCACTGTGTATAGCGATGCATCACACGTAGGTTTGGGTTGTGTGTTGATGCAAGAGGGTAAGGTGGTTGCTTATGCATCACGACAGCTTAAGCCTCACGAAGGGAATTATCCTACTCATGATTTGGAGTTGGCAGCAGTGATCTTTGCGCTTAAGATTTGGAGACACTACTTGTATGGGGAAAGGTGTATCATATACACGGATCATAAGAGTCTTAAATACTTGTTGACTCAAAAGGAGCTGAACCTTAGGCAAAGAAGATGGATTGAGTTGCTTAAGGATTATGACTGTTCGATCGAATACCACCCAGGCAAGGCTAATGTGGTAGCCGATGCTCTAAGTCGTAGAGTCAGATTCGATCCGAGAGGCGATGTTTGCTCGTTTAATTCATTTGATGATGGAAGCTGTTGGTTTGAATTGCAAGTAAGGCCAACTTGGGTGGATCAGATTAAAGAGAAGCAGTTGAAGGATGAGTTTTTGGTCACTCATTTTCAACAAGTTAAGGAAGGGGGGACTTCTGAATTTGGGTTAAATGATGAAGGGGTTCTGTGTTTTCGAGGTAGAATTTGTGTTCCGAAGGACTCTGACTTGAGACAGTCAATTTTGAGGGAAGCACATGGGGATGTGTGCTATACATCCTGGGGAATAAGTTGTATCACGACTTTGCGAGAATCGTATTGGTGGCACGGACTTAAACGCGAAGTAACCGAATTTGTGGGAAAATGTCTGACATGCCAGCAAGTGAAAGCTGAGCATCAATTGCCTTCTGGATTACTGCAGCCAGTGAAAATACCACTTTGGAAGTGGGAGAGGGTAACCATGGACTTTGTGAGTGGGCTACCCTTGACACCTTTGAAGAAAGACTCAATATGGGTAATTGTTGATAGGTTGACTAAGTCGGCACATTTCATACCTGTTCGCACTGACTTTTCACTGCAGAAGTTAGCCAAGTTGTATGTAGCGGAAATTGTACGACTTCATGGAGTTCCAGTTTCGATCATCTCCGATCGAGATCCTAGATTCACATCTCGTTTTTGGCAAAAATTACACGAGGCGTTGGGAACGCAGTTGAACTTTAGTACGGCTTTCTATCCCCAAACTGATGGTCAGTCGGAAAGAGTTATTCAGATTCTGGAGGATATGTTGAGGGGATGTGTGATTGATTTCCGAGGCAGTTGGGAGGATTATTTGCCTTTGGCAGAGTTTGCCTACAATAACAGCTACCAGTCGAGTATTCGAATGGCACCTTATGAAGCACTGTATGGGCGAAGGTGTCAAACACCTAGTTGTTGGACTGAACTGGGGGAGCGACAAGTTCTTGGACCTGAGTTGGTGGCAGATACCGAGGATAAGGTCAAGTTGATTAGAGACCGGTTAAAGGAAGCGTCTGATAGGCAAAAGTCGTATGCAGATCTGAAGCGTAAAGAGATTGAATATTCGCATGGCGATATGGTCTTCTTGAAGGTTTCACCTTGGAAGAAGATACTAAGGTTTGGAAAGAAGGGCAAGTTGAGTCCGCGGTTCATTGGGCCTTATCAGGTTTTGAAGCGAGTAGGCCCAGTGGCTTATCAGTTGGAATTGCCTCCAGAGTTAGACAGGATTCACGATGTTTTTCACGTCTCCATGCTAAGGCGTTATCGTTCTGACCCTACTCATGTCGTGCCGGTTACAGAAATTGAGGTGCGAACTGATTTAACCTTTGAGGAGGAGCCTGTGCAAATATTGGATCGAGACGTTAAAGTTCTGAGAAGGAAATCTGTCCCATTAGTGAAAGTACTTTGGCGTAATCATGGCAGAGAGGAAGCTACTTGGGAGCCAGAGGAGGCAATGCAGCAACAATACCCTCATCTATTCGGACCAGGTAAATTTCGAGGACGAAATTTCTTTAAGGAGGGTAGAGTTGTAACGCCCCAATTTTTAGGAACCTTGTAAAATCTGTAAAAATTAAAAGTTGTGTTCTTCTTGTTATGTGTAGGATTTCTTATGATAGTAGGCCTCTAAAAGGCCCAAGCTTAGATAAAACCGGTGGTTTTAATTAATTTTAATTCCATAGGAGAAAAGGGTTCTGTTAAATTAGGCTTATAGGAATTAATTGTGTAAAATGGATCACAAGGAAGCATGTGGTAAAGTGGCTAAGTGACGCCACTAGGAAGGATGTAGGTGGCGTGTATAAGCTTAGGAGGACCTGTGTTCAAGCCACGATGAATAAACAAAATAATGGATTTATTTTTATGAACAGAAAAGGTAGGTGGTGGAACTTAAGTGAAAGTCTGTCAGTGGGAGTTTGAGTTGTTAAGGGGATTGAATAAGGATAAAGATAAGGGAGGAAATCTAGGAGCTGATCAAGGAGCAAGAGGTGGCCGGCCAAGGGACTTTAGCTTGGGAAATTCGGCTAGGTAGTGCAGTACTAGGAATTTCGGCATTTAGGTGTGTGGTGACCGATTCTCTGATCATCTTTTCTTCTCCTCTGTTCTTTCTTTCTTTTTCCCTCCATCTATTTTTCCTTCTTCTTGCCCATAGCCGAATCCTACCATTATTCTTTTCATCTTCACATTTTCATCATTTGTTTTTAAGCCTCTTACACAAAGCCGAAATCCCGAAATCCTATAGTTCTTCTGTGCCGATTTCTCCTAGCCAAACCCTGTGGTTTTTTCGTCTTATGGCTAATTCTTCCTTCTTCTAAATCTATAACTTCTGCCGACAAGTTATCACAAAAAAACCCTACCATACCGTATTTTCTTTCATTGTTACAAAAAGTCGAAAAAAACCCTATAGTCTAGGGAGTGTAGCCGAATCATCAAGTCTTTGAAAGCTCGATTTCCGTTGTCAAAGGAGGGCTTAGATCTACATCGGGAGCGAGTGGGAAACTCGTTGGAAGCATTCACTAAAGAATCGGTGGTAAGTCTTCTCCAAAACTTAGTTTTCTTTTCATATATTATAAAGTCAAATCCCTAGAAGTTAGGGAAGATGTCGATTTTGGACTTGTAACCCTAAGGGAGGGTTGTGTTAACTACTTTATTTTTGGAAATAGCATGATTTGAAGGCGGTTGATCAAGGGCTTGGACAAGTGGAGCGACCAGATCTTGGTTAAGACTCTACTTTCGGCAAAGGTAGGAATGATAAGGCCTAGGAGGGTTATTGGCCGAATATGGTAAGAAGTTTATATGAAGTTTGTTTCGGTAGTGAGATTAACGTATTATAATTGTAGGCAGTTCGCGCGTGGATCTCGTCAACGAATTATCATAAAATAGGTGTGTAACTTACACCCTTCTATAGACTAGATCGGTGAAAAGTCGAAGTCCTAAATACCAAAAGTCGGTATTTTGGGAACTTATGAGTGTGCGAATGCTCGTAAAAGGAAAAGGGTTAATAATTCTACTATTCCGTGATGGTAAGACTGCAAAGTGCACCAATCCGTGCCTTTTGACAATTTTGGGCTTAACTAGGCCAAAAGTCGGTTAATGGGCCAACGGGCCCAACTTGGTAAGAATGTGCGGTAAGTAGTTCTGAACATATGTAAATAGTGAAAATATGCATGAAAACCCTAAGAATAGATAAATTACTAGATTACCCTCATGTATGAAAAATTACTGTTATACCCCTAGGTGTAAAATGACCTAAATACCCCTAGGGTTGATTATGTCTGAAAAGCATGTTAATGATTTTCTGTATGATGTATGACATGAATGCATATTTGTTGCATGGGGATATGGGTTATATTATGGAGGAAGCGTCCTGGTGGCTATGCCACAAATTATCTGATCGTGGCTTCGCCACATATATCTGATTCCGTGGCTTTGCCACATATATATCAGATCCGTGACTCTGTCACATTTTTCAGATCCGCGACCATGCTGCATATTTTCGTGGCGTGTAGCGGTTGGGTGGGTCGAGTAATCTCCCCACATGGTGTAAGGTTGGATGGGGGTGTACATGGTTGGTTATGGGTTGGGTTTTGCATAAGCATGATACATCTATTCTGTTATGTTCTGGGCCTATGGGCTATATTCTGAAATTTATTCTGGGCTAAGGCCAACTCATTCTGTTTCTGTGGTTTAAACTGATTTAGACTATGGTTGGGTTAAGTTATACACTGAGTTTCCCCAAACTCACCCCTCCATTCTCATCTTTGCAGGTAATCCCCAACCATAGTGGGCTTGGAACCGTGAGGAGTTCGGAGTGGCCACTTATTTCCGTAAATCAGTTTCTTCCTGTCGAACTAGACGTCTTTCATTACATTTATGTTTTTATTTGGGTTTTAAAGTGTAATAAGGCCGCTCTATTGTTTTAAAGGTTTTGATTTATATTCTGTTAGGTTAGGAATGATTTATGATAATTGGCAAAATGGACTAGCTCTAGGGCGCATTTTCAAAAGCTTAAAACGATTTCAAAACAACGCAATCATGAGTAAGACTTCCGCTAAACAAACATTTTTTTTCAAAATTAATCATTTTCTTAAGATGGACTTAACCAAAATAGTTTTCTCAAACTCATACGAGATGTTAGAGTGTGGTAATGGCGGTGTGCATGTCTAGGATTGGATCCGAAGGGAGCTTGGTACTTAAGCGGTCCGATGGACTCACCTCCTCTTCTTCTGGTTTCCTACCTGGTGCACAGCTTCCATTCACTTTAACCTAGTTTTAAAGTATCTTTTACAACACCGACTAAGCTTTCCAAATTAAGTAACATAGAATATTTTGAACGCTTCGATGTGGCACGTCAGATCCGGTCATAATGTCTAGGCCGGGTTTGGGGTGTTACACATCATTCAGATAATTCACAATTACTTAATCATGGAGTCAGTACATAAGAAGTACCACGATTGAAAACTCATTATTGTATAATGTTTACAAAATCAATTTATCCAACTGTTTTGTACAATGACCTCGTCATGTGTGTGTTACCTTCATATGATATCCTTGATTCCTTTGAGTTAAATCTGTTCACTCAATACTATCCTATTTTATCTCATTGTCACCATTGTGTCTTTTTAATGATTAATATGATCACTGTCAACAAATGACCGTGATAAATTGCTCATTCGAGAACAAGCAACCCGTGGCCACGTTCCATATTTATCAATCTACACAATGTCAATAAGAGGATATCATTAGCTATATAATTGACCTATGCATTGCACTGTTACTACTAATGCCATGCCATACACAAGTTATATACCCAACATATTGACTATGGGTTTGATCATCTTTAGAGCATAAGCCTCCACTTATATCAAAGCACATGAGTTGCATTTGCATGGTCAGTGACCAACTCAAGATTTAAGTAAATCACACCATAAACATTACAAGTGAATTAATTCACAAACGGATTCAGAATTAATTTATCTTGGGTCCAGTCTAGTGTGTCATTCTACCAATGAATATATCTATGTCTTTATCTGTGGAGTCAACTGCTCTGATACCCAAGGCTAGTCATTTCCCCAATTGGAATTGTAGACGACATAATAATCCTTCTTAGTATTTGAATTAAATGTTCACTTTGATTCTTTTACAGGATTACAGATTAGATTATCTACTGAAGTTAGTTGTCTGTATCACAATGTAAACCTTCTTAGAATGCCACTTATCTTCAGTTTGAACTTAGAAAATCAATAAGCTAATATTTGCTTGTCACACTTTCGCTATGCATGCAAAATATAAAATATAGAAATAAAAAATAAAAAATAGTGAAATGTGAAATTAACTTTATTTATTTATCATTCAAATAAATAAAAAATAGTTACATGTTTACTAAAATATGGGCACATTTCCCAACACGTTCCACATGCCCATGTGTGGCACACGGCGTTGTGCTGGACCGTGTGTACCAAAGGAACCTTTCAATGCAAGTTGTAAAACCCTATGCTCACTTATGCCATAGGCAAGCATTATATCGTTCCTAAAACATGTTCAAATGCACTAAAAACATACCAAAAAATACAATTTTTAAAACCATCCTAGGTGCCTAAGCAATATGCCAGAATTGACTCTTAAATTCAGTAATTCATAATTAAATCATTCATCATCAATCATAGCATAACATTCATAATTAGACTTCCCTCACATGCCACTTATAATTGGGCTAAATGTTTCAAAAATGTACCAAAGGAATGGTGGATAGTTTGAGCTCTGAACATGATCCAATCGACAACATGATTTCGACAATCTACAAAGAAGGAAATAGATAATGGTAAGGTTAGTTGAAGCTTAGTAAGTTCGTACAAAAATAACTCAACTTACTTGATTAATATATATATATATATATATATATATATATATATATATATATATAGCTCAAGTTTGAAACACAAAAATAAACATGATAACCTTTGGCTCCTTACACAAATCATACCATCATCAAATGGTTAGTCAACTTCCATATGATAAACATAACACATAATCCATTACATATATACATGTAGAAACATGATTAACATCCTTGTATAATAAATCATTTAAGCTATTAAACTTCTTAATTTGCATTTTCTCCTGGAGAACTATAGTAAATTAACTTTGGATACTCGAGATATGATTGCTCATACGAACTGTGGTGAGTCCACAACGTATGCAGGATCTCAACCACTAGTAAAATAACCAACACCAGTACATAGTACCTACTGAATAATATGGCACAAAGCCAACACCAGTACATAGTACCTGCTGAATACTATGGCACAAAGCCAATACCAATACATAGTATTTGTTGAACAATATGGCGCAAAGCCAACACTGGTACATAGTACCTGCTGAATTTAAACTCTAATGACATGTCATATGTATCTTAATCATTCTCTAAGTTCACATAGGCCTTAAATCGATTCCCACATTCTTTCCATCAATCTAACATGTCTCATATATCAACATGGTCCAATTAACATTCCATATCATCTCTCTATTCATTCAAAACACATATAATTATCATACTTTGTAATTTAGTCCTTCAATTTTCAATCAAATGCTTATTTCAAAGCAATCACACAAACACAAATATATAATATACAAACATAAACAAGTATTAATCAAAATGAAACTCATACGAACGTACCTAATTTGAGACAACAACAAACACGGCACTAAATACTATTTAACAAAATTTCCTTTTTCTGCATTTATCGATCGGTTGATTTGTCTATTAACCTATACAATAATTCATTTCAAATTATAATTTCTAAATACCTTATAACATCTTATTTAATGCATATGAACTCCAATTATCATTTTTCACAATTTCCCTAAAGTTTTCCATTTTATTCAATTTAATCCCTAAAACTGTAACAAACATATTTTTCATATTAAGCCATAAACTTTAAAACTGAAATCATTCTCACCCTTTATAGCTATCAAACATATAAAACTATAAGAATTTCATGCCAAATTCAACATATTATAATTTTAGTCCTTCAACTCAAAACTAACCAAATTCACTTTACAAAATAGTTCTATTTCATAACAAAGCTTCAAACCCAACCATTAACAACCCAAAAAGCTTTAACAACAACAATGCTAACTTTTCAAAACTTAGACAATATTACGAAATGGTCCATGAGCTAGCTAGATTAAGCTATAACGATCTTAAAAACATAAAATTTACGGAAAAATAACTTTGAATTCACTTACAGGCAAACACTTAAGCTTAGCCGAACTTCCTAAGTCCAAAAATGGTGATTTTGGGTGGAAATAACAAGAAATGAAGATAACTTAGAATGTTATGTTTTTTACTTCTATTATTATTACTTATAACAATATTTTTTTAATATAGTTTAATCAAAACAACCTAATGACCTTCCATTATTACCACTATGGCATAATTGCCAATTAAACCCATCCAATTATGCTTTTAAACTCATTTAGCACAGATAAATCAATAGTGATTAACTTTTTCACTTTTTATGATTTACTCTATTTTCCTTAATTAACTATTCAAACGTCAAAATTACCAGACCAAACTTCAATAAAACACTTTAATGACCTCGTAAATATTAAATTAATAATATTCAAGGACTCACTTATCTGAATTGTGGTCTTAAAACCACTGTTTCTGACACCACTGAAAACGGGCTGTTATAACTCTTCCTCTAAATGAATTTTCATCCTTAAAGATATTACCAGAGAAAATTTTTGGATGTTGCAATTTCATAGTTTCCTCCTATTTCGACATGGCTTCCTTGATATTGTGACATTGGCAAAGAACTTTTACTAATGCTATTAGTTTATTTATTAACTTTTAACTTCCCGAGCCAGAATTTTCATCGGTTCCTCGTTGTATGTCATATCAAGCTGTAATTATATTTCAACTGGAGAAATCACATGGGAAGGATCATATATGTACCGTTGCAATCAATACATGAAAGAAATTATGAATCTTTTCAAGTTCTAACAGAAAAGCCAAATGATATGCTACCGACCTTATTCTCCCAAGAACCTCTTATAGACCAATGAACCTTGGACTGAGTTTTCCTTTTCGGCCAAAATGAAGAATTTTCTTCCAAGATGATACTTTTAGGAATATTTTATCACCAACCTAAAATTCAATATCTTTTCTTTTTAAGTCAGCATATGATTTCTGATGATCCGACGCAACCTTCAAACAGTCTCGAATTATACAAACTTTGTCTTCAGTTTCTCTGATCAATTCTATTCTTATTAACTTTCTTTTGTTCAATTTTGACCAGTATAGCAAAGTTCTTCATTTTCATCCGTATAAAGCGTCAAACAGTGCCATTTTAACATTAGACTGATAGCTATTATTATAGGCAATCTTAGTCAATGATATATATTTCTCCTAATTACCTTAAAATTTGAGAATACAACATTGTAACATATCCTCCAAGATCTAAATTACTCGTTCTGACTGTCCGCCTATTTGTGGGTGAAAATCTGCATTAAAATTAAGTTTAGTACCCAAAGCCTCGTGCAGTTTATTCCAAAACCTAGAGGTAAATCTTGTATCTCTATTAGAAATAATGGATAGTGGCATACCATGCAATCTAACAATCTCTAAGATGTACAACTTAGCTAGTTTCTCAAGTGAATAATCTGTCTTGATAAGAATAAAATGTGTTGATTGTGTTCATTTGTCTACAATTACCCAAACAAAATCTTTCTTTTTCTGTGTTAATGATATACCTAATACAAAATCCATTGTAACTCATTTCCATTTCCACTCAAAAATCAGAATAGGTTGTAGCAACCCTAACAAAACTTGGTGTTCAGCTTTCACTTGTTGACACACTAAACATTTTGGTACAAACTCAGAGATCTCACATTTCATTTCTGGCCACCAATATATCTATTTCAGATCATAATACATTTTATTACTGCTTGGATTCATCAAATAAGCACTTGTAACACCCATATCTAACCTACTCTCCAAGTTCGGGTCCTAGATGCTATAAATATTAAATAATTGATTAACATTATTTAATTTTTTTTCAACAAATTAACAATATGCAATAGTTTATTTTAGCACATACATCTTTTAAAATTACTGTTTAAAAACTTCATTTACAATTTTGATTGTAAAACTCGAAGAATTTATGGCTAGGCTAAAACCCCAAGGTTTAACCTCTGAGAGCACCCCTCTATAAGCATGTTACAGTTACCAATCCATTGTTCTTTTATGTTGGCAAAGTCAGGCTTAGTCCTCTGCTCGATTTCTAGTGGAAATCTTATCCTACAATTAAGCAGACCATTTATAAATTCAATTGAACTTAGTGAGATTCTAAATAACATATATATAAATCAAAATTCAAAGCTAAGGGATTGAAGGTTTAAAAGAATTTTCCATTCCTTGGTTAACCTTGCCATTTAGCAGATTATATTGATGAGGCATTTACCATCACTTTTTTTCTCTATAGCCTGTAGTTGACTAACTTCTCTTCCATTTCTAGTATACACCAATTTTCTTCAGAGTAGAGATTTTCTAGGAACACGAACCTGGATGCACCTCAACTAAATTTCTTTCCTGCAACACCATGAAAGGGAGACCCACTATCGGTCATTGCTTATTAGACCTTTATTTCCTTGGGTTTCAATTTCTTATCCTCTCTATTTCCTAGTAGACTGTTCACTCCAGGTTAATCCTTGACAGACTCCTTCATTTGCCAACCCAAACGACTTAGCCCAGTATAACTTCGACGACGTAAACACCCTTAATTTCCCCTATGTCTGCGGACCCCTAAGTCCTAGTCGTAGGATGAATCCATCCTCTTGCTCAATCTACCTTGGAATCCACTCAATTTAGTGATCCTTGCCAACCTCTATCACTGAGTCAAGAATTTACACCTTATAAAATCTCGAGTTTACCTTACCGGTTGAGTCCTCATGATTCATAACTGAGTTATTGTCTTTCACTTTTTCTTCCCACATTAATTGTCCTCGTGGATGTTATCCCGCCTTTTGTCCTGGCGAATTTCCCTTGTTTACTATCCTAACAGACTATCCTGTTTTTATTACCCTGGTAGACTATCCCATTTTATTGTCTTGATGAACTATCTCGTGTTTATTGTCCCAACGGACAATCTATGAAATCATGGAGTCTTTCAGCTATGGTTATACATGTCATAATTTCATGTCTACTGTCTCGACAAACTATCAAAGGATACCATAGCGTCTTTCAACAATTGTCTTACACACTTCTATCATGATGCCATAACATCTTTCAACTATGGTCTTACTCATTTATGATGCCATAAGATCTTTCAACTATGGTGTAACACCCCTAATCCAAATTCGTCGCTGGAATGGGATTATGAGGTATTACCGGACTAGACACAACTTCTGAACGACTACATAAACTCTTAGGTCACTACGAATGCATACATAATAATTTATAAAACACATAGTAAAATTTTACGAAACATTAACATTAAACAAACATCTTATTTCATACTCGAACCCTGTCATATTCAAAAACAACCATATAAATATAATGTGTAACCATGCTTTGAAACATATAGTAACAATTGTTAACTCGTAACTATTAAACATACAAAAAATATTGCATTAATAAATCACACAAATATCTAAAGCATAATTTTAAAATTTATAACATTATGTGCATGGTACATATTAGTAGGAACCATTTGATTAATAACTTAAACTCAAAAATCGGCTTACCTAATTTGCATAAAAAAAACAATCATGATTCCTTATAACTTAAATTTACTATTCATTTTGTCATTTTCCAATGCCTTAGCCGAATATAAACTTGCTAAATACATATGCTTATTCAATGTCCACTTTCATTTTACTCAACCATATCACACGCATGTAACATTGCATAAATTAAATTCCATACATCAACCATAATTTGCATTTCATGTCAAGCACTTCACAAGTTTATATATATATATACACACACATAATTTAACCAAACTCTCAAATATAAAAAAAAACAAATATATCAATAAATCATATAAATATAAACATGGTCAAAATGCATAAAATTTAATATTAATCATAACCATTTATAAATAAACATTAATTTCCTAATTAATCTATTGCCGAATCTCAAACAACTTATATTCATTACCTAAATTTAATATCATAGCCGAATACATTCATCAAGCACATATATCTTTAACATTTTTTTTCCAAAATAAACTCATCCATAATCAAACTTACTAAACCTCAAATATTAATAAACCATATCAACTTCACTTCCTCTATATGCCATAACCGACTTTACTTTAATACCAGTTCACATAACAAAACCTTAACAAAGCATATCAAACAAGATTCACATATATATATACTTATATATATAAGCCATAGCCGAAACACCAAAACCAAACATAGCCATCATTTAATCAAAGCATAAAATCCAAGCTTAATAAAATAATAGGCCATTTTTGCATGGCTCATATTTACATACCCCAAAATCAAATATATAAACTAGCCTATACATGCCATAAGTTCGAGTTCAAACTTATAAAAGTACTGAAACAGTCGATAGTGTGATAGACTTCTCTAACGATCCCTGAGCCCGTAACTAGCTTCCACAATCTATAAAACATAGAGCAAACACACAGAGTAAGCTTTCACAGCTTAGTAAGTCATAAACAAATAAGACATTCAATCACATTCATAATTCAATTTAGCTACTAAAATAAACCATCATAAATTCATATACATTTCCAAACTTATAATTTCATATCTCAAGACATATAATTTTGCATAAGTTTTCCTTTGGCCAAATACTCATTTGAACATTAGCATGTTTACCTTCATTTTCTACATCACAATTACATTATTTGGTCGAATGTATACATTCACATGTGCATACACATAGTTCACATTAACATATAACTTTTATATCATCAATTCAAACATTCAACTTACCATATTTTCATAACTTAGTATGAACACATACCTGAGCCTTTTAACTTGTTATTAAATTCAGTCTTAACTTATCATTTCCCATTGGACCATTCAGAATTAAATAGGATACTTGGATAGTCACACATATCGTACAATGCCAACGTCCCAGACGTGGTCTTACATGTAATCACATATCGATGCCACTTTCCCAGATAGGGTCTTACACGCAATCACATAACGATGCCAACGTCCCAGACGTGGTCTTACACGAATACACATATTGAAATCCTATGTCATTACATATGTATCCCAACTATTCCTAAGGTTTGTATGGGGCTTTCAGACGTCGTATCTCAGTCGAATTGAACTTGTACACATTGCTCCCATGTATATAACCATTCGACCATCATATATATATGCTCATAGAATTCAATTCAACAATTTTAAATTCACGTATATTCAAAATTAACAACATTTATTTGCTTATAAACTTACCTCGGACAACGATAATCGGAACAGGATGATTATTCGACAACTTTGGTTTTCCCCCAATCCAAATTCGATTTCTTTGGTTCTTGATCTAAAAATATTCAAATTAAGCTCATTCAAACATAATTTCATTCAATTTAGTCCAAAAACACATAAATGGGAAAATTACCATTTTGCCCCTGACATTTCACACTTTTTACAATTTAGTCCAAATTGCACAAAACACAAAACATGCAAAATTTGAGTACACCATGCTTATGCTGAATCTTCCTTATGCTCATACAAGTCCATACATTTCATTTATATCACATTTTAGTCCCTCAAATTATTATTTTTACAATTTAGCCCTAATTACTCAAATTCATCAAAAATTCCAATACAAAACATATTAATCCAAAACATATCTTTCATAAGTCATCAAATAATATCACAAAACTCAATTATTCATCAATGGCATAACTCAAAATATTCATCAAAATAAAAAATTAAAGTATGGGCTTTATACATTTCACTGCAACGATCTCAAAAACGTAAAAATTATAAAAAAATCGAGCTAGTTACATACCTTGATTATGCTACCAAATGGCCGAAACTTTCAAAGCTTATTCTTTCTTTTTTCTTTTAGCATTCGGTCATGGTTGAAAAAAAGATGAATGCATGTTTTTATTTTATGTTTTATTATAACATATATATTATTTAACATTTTACATTTTTAACCTTTATTAATTAATATGTAACCATTATAAAATAAGGTCACGACCGTCCATAACCTTTAAATATGGTCTAATTACAACTTAAACACTTCAAATTATAAAGACAACCACAGTTCAGCCATTACAAATTAAACCATCAAATTTTCATCTTACGTGATTAAACCCTTTTATTAAATCGGGCACTCAAACGACAAAATTAAAACACGAAAATTTCACGGATATTAATTCACACATAATGAACACAAAAAATAATTTTTTAAATATTTTTCTGACTTGGATTCGTGGTCCCGAAACCACAGTTCTGAATAGGGTCTAAATCGGGTTGTTACATATGGTCTTACTTGTTTATGATGCGATAAGATCTTTCAGCTATGGTCTTACTCATTTATGATGCCATAAAATCTTTCAGCTATGGTCTTACTCATATTTGGCATATAGCCTCTGATCGGACCCATGGCCAAGCCATGATCTTTCTATTTACTTCTCCCATTGCATTCCGTCTATTCCTCCGTTTCACCATTCCTAACCTTGATACTCGAACACCACAGTGTCCCCTCCGCAAGGCCTAGAGCTTCGTGCATCATGGTTTTCACTCAATAATATTGTATGGTGGTATCTAATAAGATCACTCATTTACCCAATCCTAACTTAATCTAACCCATCGATTTTTCCCACTATCTAAATCATACAATACACGCATTTCACTTACATACTAGCATAGAGTGAGTTATCTATTAAAATATGTAATCATGACTATTTCATACACATTGTACTATCTCTAGGTAGATACTCATATACCATGCAAATTCTAACCATTCATAGCATACGAAATCAGTAGAGATCATTCATAATTTAGAAAATGGAGTACAAAAACTCACCTCACTTCCTTATCCTTAACAACTTTCTAGGTAATTCTTCCCTTTTCTTTTCTTTAGTTCCACTTTGTATTATTATGTTCGGGTTTGCACTGTCATCTAATGAATGGGCCAGGGGTTCCAATCCCCAAAATTAGAGGGATTCTCCAAGAAATTCTATTGTTAGGAATGATGGAAGTTCCTATCTCTCAAGAACTAGTACTTCTTCGAGATGCCTCTTTATATGGTTTCCATCACTCCCGTAGAAATGATAAACTATCTGGCAGCTTGAGGTATTCATTTTTCCAACTTCACATATCAATTTAATATCATTATAGGGGAGAGGCACTTGAGCAATTTCAATGAGGGCTTCATCCTAGCCCTTTATATGTCAGAAGTTGGTTTTCATCTCCCCTTACATCCATTTTTTATTGGTGTGCTCAAAGAGTATGGGATTTCACTAAGGCAATTGTCTAGTTTATCCTAGTGGACCTTGATGGTGTATTTTCTACACTGTAGTAACGTATTCCAACGCTTTTACTGATTGAAGGTTTTGAGCCAAAGACCTTCAACTGGTATGGTTTACTTTAGCATTCGCCAGGGTCACGAAACTTTTCTTAAAGATTGGGCTCTTGAACTTCATCTAGACTGTAGTAAATTTATTTTGGTGAAAAACAGACTCCCTAATTGTTTTAAATTTCCCACGAAATGGTCCATTCCCACTGAATCTACTTGCTGCCTTTAGACACAAAGATCGCTGTGCGCAAATTGGTAGATTGAGTCCAAGGTAGATTCTAGAGTTAAGAAGACTTATTATTATTAGGAACGTCTTTAGCTATTTCTGGAAGGGAAGGAGCCCAAATAGTTTGTGTGCACCCCAGTCGTTATCTCAGTCTAGACCTTGGTATAGTTCAGTCTACCGAAGAGACGTGGTCGTTTAGTGCTGACAGCTAGTTAACTTCGGCTCTTGTGGGAAGACGGAGGGATGCCTTTGGTTTCTTCTATACTATGTACAATATTCCACCCTGCCAATGGCTTACCTCATATTCGGGGTTTAGGGGTAAGTCTTCGGTAGGGACTTAATTAAAAACGCTACTGACTTTATTACTTCCCTTGCAAGTGCTACTTATTTCTCGCCCCCGATACCCCTATTCCAACAAAGAGTCATTGATATTAAGGCCATTTTCAAAACTACACAAAAAATAATAGATATGGTTGCTTCAATTGCACGAGCTAGTAATAGTAGTCGCAAAAAGTCGAGAGCTAAAATGGGGTCCTCTAGTTCCACGAAGAGCAATGGCATCAGGTCGCCTCCCCACCAACCTAGCAAGAAGTTGGTCTTCCCAAAGGGTGAATCCCTTACTCCTCGGTTAGCACCCACTACATCATTCCCATAATCTATTTCTCCAATACGTTCTTTGTCCCTACCTCCGGCTCTTCTCGAACCTCATGTTGAGTCCACTAATGGCACAGAACTGCCTGCTAACACTTCAGTTCCCTGTACTTCCCTTATTGGTGCCATCATTTATGGTCTCCCTTTAGGGGTAGTCCAAACCTTCTTCCCCTGGAGAAATCATCTCCACACAGGCAGTATTCTTTTTATCCTTTTCTTGTCCAATAAATTTAGGACTAGGAGTTGCCCTCAAAATTTAAGGAGTTAGCCTACCCTTCTTCCTCTTCCTCTAGAGTTCATAAGCCCACTCTTAGTGAGTTGGTGGGTTCCTATTTCATGCTATCAGTAGAGAATACCCTCGCAAACTGGGCTCTCCTACAAGCTTGTGTTAAAACTGAGGCCAAATACGTCAAGTCAGAAAGGGCCTTTCTCTCTAGTAAGCAATCTCTTACCTTACTCTGCTAGTCACATGAGGCTTTTGTCGAGTAGATCACTGAGCTTACTAAATCCATCTTCATCTGGGAAACCAAGTACCAATCCTTAGGGACAAGAGCAAGAGAGTTGAAGGAAAGGGTTCGCTAATTGGAGACTCGTGAGCAACAATGTCTCGCCAATATGGAGCGCATCCAAAAGAAAAATGAGAAGGCATTGGCGAAATATAAGGAGAATACCCAACAAGACATTCAAGATTTTCTGCCTGGGCTAAGGGCTAACTTGATACTACATGTACAGGTCGCCGCAGGTCTCTTTGACCTAAGTCAAGTAAATTTCAATTACCTTCACCAATTTACAAACACTAACCTCATCTTTAACATTTATAGCTCTTTAAGAGCGAGCTAGGAAGAATTTTGGAGGGAATGTAGGGAGTTTCAGAAATTCTTTTACAACCAAATATGAATGTATCCGACCTTGATTCTTTAGGAAAGTCTATTCCAGGGGAGAAATGAAATGATCACATTTAATTAATCATTTCCTTAAATTGTCAACGGAAATTTATTTCATTTACTTTTTCTCCTTATCACTCATGCTTTGTCTCCCGTTTCTTTTCCTCGGCCTTGATACACTAAATATTGGTCTTCATAATTCATGCAACTACATCCACTTCTTTATTATTCGTTAGTCTCATATAATGGCACAATGGATAAAAAAAACTTACCGTAACATGCTTATAGAGCTATATATATCCTTACTAAGTCCAGAGGATCGACTGAACCAAATTTTTAATACCACAAAAAATTGTAACACGCATACCCGACTCAATCTCTGAGTCTAGGTCTCTGATGTTACAAATTTTGAATAATTGACTAACTTTATTTATGTAACAACCCGTTTTTATGTCAAATCAGAATAGTAGTTTCGAGACCGCAAATCCAAAGTCAAAATATTTATTTTATTATTTTAATAAGATTTACAGCATGATAGATTAATTATGTGAAAGTTTCGTAAAGAAATTTTACCGTTTACATGCTTAATTTGGTAAAAAGAACTAAATCACGTAATACGTAAAAGTAGAGTTCTATTGTTTAAAAGTATTATATGGCTATAGATTAAAATATGAGAGTCCTTGCATGTCAATTAGACCTTAAATAGCATAGTGGAAGTTGTTGGCTTGGTATTTTTGATATTATCAAATGTTATAAAGGTTAAATTTGTAAATGGCTTATTAAGTAAATAATAATTAAACAAAATCAAAATCACATTATTCTATTCATCTTCCCAAACAAAAATTGAGAAAGAAAAATCAGCCATAGCTAGGTTTTACATTTGGCCAAGCTTGAGTGAGCAATTAAGGTATGATTTTGACTCATTTTTAATGATTTTTACGTTTTTAAGCTCGTTGCAGCTTAATCTATCTAGCCTGTACCTTCATTTTTGAAACTGTTATAGATTTTGAGATATGCCATTGTTGAATACTTAGGTATTTTGAAGTCTCTTGTTAGACTATTGATGGTTGTTAATAGATATACAAGTTTTATAAAGTGATTTTTGACAAAAAATGAGAATTAGGGATTAAATTGTAAAAGATAGAAATGTTGTGGTTGAAAATGTGAATAAAATGAAAATATGGGCTGCTATGTGATTATGTGAAATTCGGCTATACATGGGTTAAGGGTAAATTGCATAAATTTACCATTTTGTGTATAAAGGACTAAATTGCAAAGTAGTTAAAAGTCTAGGGGTAAATTTGTAATTTAGCCAAAATGAGTGTTTTAGGCTAAATTTAATTGCATAAAAATTTAAATGAGTTAATTTGATATCATATAGATCAAGATAAACAAATACCAGAATTAGATCGGGGGAAACGAAAGGTAGACGAGTAGGCGATAGTTTTCATCCGAGTAACCCAAGGTAAGTTCGTATAATTAGAATCGAACTTTTCTATACTTGTAATGGTTGAATTGAATGTATTTAATTCAATTATTTGAAATATGAATGCCTCGATGATATATTGAATTTGATACCGAGCCTTGTTTGAACTTTATGAATTCATTGGATACGAGTGACGTGTTACTGGAATTATTGTAATGGTCGAGCTCTTGCATTTGTTACGAACTCACCATAGCTCGTATGAGCTTACTGTTTCAGCTTATTGGAGCTTATCGATTTAGCTCGAAAGAGCTTACTGTTCAGCTCAATAGAGCTTATCTTTTTAAGCTCAATTGAGCTTACTGTTATTCAGCTCAGAGGAGCTTACCGACCATGACTCGAATGAGCATGTATGATGATGAATTGACGAATTATTGTCATTGTTCGTCGATTATCCTTTGAAGTTTTAATAGATTCAATTGGCCTAAATATTGTTATATGGAAAAGTTATGGTTTATGTATTAGTTAAATGACTAACATGTGATGATTATGTATGATTAAGTGATGGTTATATTGAATGGTTGACATTTTATTTTTGCTTTGATTACTTTAAATGGTAAGTTTAATTCTGAATTATACGGGCTTACTAATCTTAGAAGCTTACTCTGTTTTTGTTTCTATGTCTTATAGTGGTTTGTTAGCTCACTCCGTTCGGACAAGTCAGAGTTGCACGTCACACTATCCAATTTTCGTTTGGTGCTTTGAACTTATGAACTTATGTAAATATGGCATGTATAGGCTAGTTTGATAGTAAAAGTTATGTTTTGGTATTATGGTTTAAGAATGAATTTGTATATAAGTTAAGCCATGTGATTTGGCTTATTTTGGTACTATATTTGGATTGCATATATGTGCTTAATGATGGTATGTTTTGGTATGGTAATGTTTGAATGAAATTATGCAAAATAAGTCTTAATATATGGATGTTAGATGATTGAATTGTATATATAGGTATATGTACATGTAAATGGTAAGTTTGATTATGGCTTATAATATGTATTGAAATGGTTGATTTGGTTGCGAATTGAGTTGCTTAAATGTGGTCAAATATGAATGTATATGCTCATGTTTCAGGGTGGAAAATTTGGCTTTTCAAATGGCTTGTTTTTGTCCACACGGGCAAAGAAACGGGCGTGTGTCTCAGCCGTGTGCAACACACAGTCATGTTGCAAGGCCGTGTGCCCCTTGGGGTACCTTACAATTGTAAGTTAGGCTTGAGCACGACCAAGACGCACGGGCTTGTGGCTAGCCGTGTGACCCAAGTCAGTTTCGACCATGAACAAGGCACACGGGCGTGTCTTGTGGCCGTGTGAGCAAGTCAGTATGTATGCCATGTTTGGCCACAGCTTAGACACACGAGTGTGTCTAATGCCGTGTGAGGCACATGGCCTATTCACACGGGCGTGTGACATTTTAAAAGTTGAAAATTTTCTAAGTTTCTGAAACTTTTATATGTTATCAAATTGGTCCCAAATGCATGATTAAAGGTTTGTATGATTGACTTAAATACATTTGAATGTGAATGTTTAATAGTCACTGAAATGAGATGGAATTTGTTAAATGGTTGTTTTGAATTGAGTTACAGGTCCGGTAACACCTCTTAACCTATTCTGGCGATGGTTACAGGTTAGGGGTGTTACATTTTATTGGTATCAGAGCTACGACTTAGTCAGTTCTAGGACTAACCTAGCATATGTGAGTCTAGCTATACATGCCATATATAAAACTATGATAGTGTGACGACTCCTAACATTCTTAAATGTGTTTTTGTTTAGTAATGGATCCTGAACGAGCTGTAGTAGATGACGTAGAAAGTAATGCGCTAGCTCCCACTCAAGGAGCAGCGCCTACTGAATCTAGATTTGTGACGAGTAGTCACGGGGGTGAGGCTAAAGAAGCCTTATTTTAGATATTAAATGAGTGGTTTACACAGTATATACGTACGAACCTGGCTGTTTCGCAATCTCCACCCCCACCTGTTCCCCAACCGATCCCAGTAGGTCCTTAAGGTACCGATTCTCTGCGATTGAATAAACCGCCTGTTGATAGAATTCAGAAACATGAAGCTGAGAAATTTAGAGCTACTGCTAATGATGACCCTGAAAAGGCTAAATTTTGGCTTGAGAACACGATTCGAGTGTTCGATGAATTATCCTGCACACCCGAAGAATGTATGAAGTGTGTTATATCGTTGTTGAGAGATACTGTGTATCAGTTGTGGAATACCTTAATATCTATAGTTCTGCCAGAGTGAGTCACTTGGGATTTCTTCCAAGTTGAATTTAGAAAGAAATACATTAGCCAAAGATTCATTGATTAGAAGAGAAAATAATTTCTTGAATTGAAGCAGGGTTGTATGTCAGTCACTGAATATGAAAGAGAGTTTGTACGACTCAGCAAGTATGCCCATGAATGTGTATTATCTCAAGCTATAATGTGTAAAAGATCCGAAGATGGACTGAATGAAGAAATCAGAGTGTTGGTTGGGATTCTTGAGCTGAAAGAGCTTGTTGTTTTGTTTGACCAAGCCTGTAAGGCCGAAGATCTTTGTAAAGAGAAAAGAAAAGCTGATTCTGAGGCTAGAGAGTCTAGAAAAAGATTTACGGTCAAATCACATCAGTCAGCATCAAAGAAATTTAAAAAATATCACCCTCATTCTACAGCCTCTGCGGGAATTTCTATCAAAGACAGAAATGCGAGACAATCAAGTTTAAAACCTCAGGCGACATTTGTGGCCAGTGTGGGAAGTGTTAGAAACGTTGGATCTGAATGTAAACATTACAATAAGCAACATTACGATGAATGCAGATTAGTGAGCGGAGCTTGTTTTAAATGTGGATCTTTGGATCATTTTCTCCGTGATTGTATAGAAAAGTTCACAGCTAAAAGAGAACAACCAGTGAAAACAAGTAACACGACTACTAGAGGGAGACTGCCTCGAAACATCAGAAATGTGAGTGGTAATCGAGGTGCTACGAGAAATTTTATTATGAGATCCGAGGTACGAGCTCCTGTCAGGGCTTATGCTATACGTGCACGAGAAGAAGCATCATCACCAGATGTTATCACTGGTACTTTTTCTCTTTTTGATACTGATATAGTTGTGTTGATAAATCTTGGATCAACCCATTCATATATCTATATGAATTTAGTATTTAAAAAGGGTTTACATGTTGAGTCTATAGAATTGGTAATTAAAGTATCGAATCCCTTAGGCAAGTTTGTTTTAGTTGATAAAATTTGTAAGAATTGCCCTCTGATGATCCGAGGTTACTGTTTGTGGGCCAATTTGATGCGGCTATCGTTCGAGGAGTTTGATGGGATTTTGGGTATAGACTGGCTGACTATGCACAACGCAGTTGTGAATTATAGACAGAAGATAATAGAATTGAAATGTCAAAATGGTGAGATTCTTTAGATTGAGTCTAATGATTCGAATGAATTACCTACTGTGATATCGTTTATGTTAGCTCAGAAATCCTTGAGAAAGAGCTATGATGCATATCTTTCATATATATATTGGATACAGAAGTGTCAAAATTAAAGATTGAATCCGTACCTGTTGTTTGTGAGTTCTCGTGTGAATTTCTAGAAGGATTACCAAGATTATCGCCGATTAGAAAAGTTGAATCTGGTATTGATTTAATACCGAGAACAACTCCGATATCGATAGCTCCATACAGAATGGCTCCAACAGAATTGAAAGAGTTGAAGGTTGAGTTTCAAGAATTGACAGATAGAGGTTTTGTGCAACCGAGTTATTCCCCTTGGGGTGCACCAGTACTGTTTGTGAAAAAGAAAGATGGCACGATGTGCATGTGTATTGACTATAGATAGATTTGTTGTGGTATTCATTGATGATATTCTGATTTATTCATGAGATGAATTTGAACATACCAAGCACTTGAGACTTGTGTTACAAACTCTACGTAATACGCAGTTATTTGTAAAGTTCAGTAAATGTGAGTTCTGGCTCAAAGAGGTTGGATTTTTAGGACATATTGTTTCAGCCGACGGTATTAGAGTTGATCCGAGTAAGATTTCTACTATTGTTGACTGGAAACCTCCGAGAAATGTACCTGAAGTTTGTAGTTTTCTAGGATTAGTGGATTATTACCGAAGATTTGTGAAAGGCTTCTCAACGATTGCGACACCAATGACTCGACTACTACAAAAAGATGTGAAGTTTGAATGGTCAGAAAGGTGTCAACAGAGTTTTGATCAGTTGAAAGCATTATTAACAGAAGCACCAGTTTTGGTTCAACTTGAATCGGGTAAGGAATTCATGATCAATAGCGATGCATCACTAAACGGATTGGGTTGTGTTTTAATGTAAGATGGAAAAGCTATAGCTTATGCTTCTCGACAGCTGAAACCGCATGAACAGAACTATCCAATGCATGATTTAGAACTGGCTACGATTTTTTTGCATTAAAGATTTGGTGACACTACCTATATGGTGAAAAATGTCACATTTTTACAGATCATAAGAGTTTCAAATATCTGATGTCACAGAAGGATTTGAACTTACGACAACGAAGATGGCTCGAGTAGTTAAAAGATTATGACTTTGTGATTGATTATCACCCGGGAAAAGGTAATGTAGTTGCTAATGCCTTGAGCCGAAAATCATTGCTTGCGTTATGAGCCATGAATACCCAGTTGATGATATGTGATGATGGGTCTATTTTAGTTGAATTGAAAGCTAAACCGGTATTTCTGCAGTAAATTTGTGAAGCTTAGGAAAATGATCATGTACTGTAAGTTAAACGAATTCAATGTGAGTCTATTTCTAATTCAAAATTTCATATTGGAACTGATGATTGTTTAATGTTCCGAAATAGGATTTGTGTACTGAAAAATACAGAGCTTATTTAGAAAATTTTGCATAAAGCACACAGTAGTCACTTTTCTGTTCATCCAGGATGTATAATGATTTGAAACAGCAGTATTGGTGGTCAGGAATGAAACGGGATATATCAGAGTTTGTATCGAAATGTTTGATTTGTCAGCAAGTAAAAGCTGAACATCAAGTACCATATGGTTTACTGCAACCTATATTGATTCCTGAGCAGAAATGGGATATAGCCACTATGGATTTTGTATCGGGACTGCCCCTAACTCCAAAAAAGAAAGATGCTATCTGGGTTGTCGTTGATCGACTAACAAAATCTGCTCATTTCATACCGATATGGATTACTTTCTGGATAGATTGGCTGAAATATACTTGTCTGAAATCATACGATTACATGGTGCACCACTTCCGATTATCTCCGATAGAGACCCGAGATTTACGTCAAGATTCTGGAAGAAATTACAAGAAGCTCTTGGAACGAAATTAAATTTCAACACAGCTTTTTATCCCCAGATAGATGGTCAATCCGAAAGAGTTATACAGATACTTGAGGATATGTTGCGTTGTTGCATTCTCGAATTTGAAGGTAACTGGGAGAAATACTTGCTCTAATTGAATTTACGTATAACAACAGTTTTCAAACGAGTATAAAGATGGCACCCTACGAAGCTTTATATGGTCGCAAGTGTCGAACACCATTATACTGGGCTGAATTAATCAGAGAAACAGAAGAAAAAGTGAAAACGATTCCAGATAGTTTAAAAGCAGCTTCAGATCGACAGAAATCCTATGCAGATTTGAAATGTAGAGAGATTGAATTTCAAGTCGGAGACAAAGTGTTTCTAAAAGTGTCACCGTGGAAAAAGGTTCTTCGATTCGGTCGTAAAGGAAAGTTAAGTCAGCGATATATCAGGCCATATAAGATTGTTAAAAGAATAGGACCTGTAGCATGTCGACTTGCTTTACCATCAGAACTGGAAAAGATACATAATTTTTTTCATGTTTCGATGCTACGTCGATATAGATCGGATCCATCACATGTGATTTCTCCAGTTGATGTTGAGATATAGTCTGATTTATCGTATAACAAAAAACCGATCAGGATTCTGGCTCAGGAGATTAAAGAATTGAGAAATAAACTATAGCTCTTTTGAAAGTTCTTTGGCATCGAAGAAGCTATGTGAAAACAGTATCCTAACCTCTTTACCGGAAAGATTTTCAGGGACGAAAATCCCTAAAGGGGGAGAGTTGTAACAGCCTGTTTTTAGGTCAAATCAGAACAGTAGTTTTGAGACCAAAATTTGAATTTAAAATATTTATTTTATTGTTTTAATAAGATTTACAGCATGATAGATTAATTATGTGAAAGTTTCGTAACGAAATTTTACCGTTTAAATGCTTAATTCGATAAAAAGGACTAAATCGCGTAACGCGTAAAAGTAGAGTTCTATTGTTTAAAAGTATTATATGGCTATAGCTTGAAATATGAGAGTCCTTGCATGCCAATTAGACCTTAAATAACATAGTGGAAGTTGTTGGTTTGGTATTTTTGATATTACCAAATGTTATAAAGCTTAATTTTGTAAATGGCTTATTAAGTTAATAATAATAAATCAAAATCAAAATCGCATTATTCTATTCATCTTCCCAAACCGAAATTGAGAAAGAAAAATCAGCCATAGCTAGGTTTTACATTTGGCCAAGCTTGAGTGAGAAATTAAGGTACGGTTTTGACTTGGTTTTTAATGATTTTTATATTTTTGAGCTCGTTGCAGCTTAATCTAGCTAGCCCGTACCTTTATTTTCAAAAATGTTATAGATTTTGAGATATGCCATTATTGAATACTTATGTATTTTGAAGTCTCTTGTTAGAATATTGATGGTTTTTAATAGATATACAAGTTTTATAAAGTGATTTTTGACAAAAATGAGAATTAGGGATTAAATTGTAAAAGATAGAAATGTTGTGGTTGAAAATGTGAATAAAATGAAAATATGGGCTACTATGTGATTATGTGAAATTCGGCTATACATGGGCTAAGGGTAAATTGGATAAACTTGTCATTTTATGTATAAAGGACTAAATTGCAAAATAGTTAAAAGTTTAAGGGTAAATTTATAATTTAGCCAAAATAAGAGTTTTAGGCTTAATTGAATTGAATGAAAATTTAAATGAGTTAATTTGATATCATATAGATCAAGATAAACAAATACCAGAGTTAGATTGGGGGAAATGAAAGGTAGACGAGTAGACGATAGTTTTCATCCGAGCAACTTAAGGTAAGTTCGTATAATTAGAATCGAACTTTTCTATACTTGTAATGGTTGAATTGAATGTATTTAATTGAATTATTTGAAATATGAATGCGTCGATGATATATTGAATTTGATACCGAGCCTTGTTTGAACTATGTGAATTCATTGGATACGAGTGACGTGTTACTGGAATTATCGTAATGGTCAAGCTCTTGCATATGTTGCGGACTCACCATGGCTCGTATGAGCTTACTATTTCAGCTCATTGGAGCTTACTGATTTAGCTCGAAAGAGCTTACTGTTCAGCTCAATAGAGCTTATCGTTTTCAGCTCAATAGAGCTTACTGTTATTCAGCTCAGAAGAGCTTACTGACCATGACTAGAAAGAGCATGTATGATGATGAATTGATAGATTATTGACATTGTTCACTCGATTATCCTTTGAAGTTTTAATAGATTCAACTGGCCTAAATATTGTTATATGGAAAAGTTATGGTTGTTGAAACCATTTTTTGTTTGAGGGTCGACTTTTATTTTAAAAGCGAAAATGAAAATGGGAGTCGCCACCAATCCTTTTTATTTAGGTGTGGTCAGATCACCTGGTAATTCAATCATTTTAACAAAAGTTTAAATTTATTAAAACGATGATTTTTGGTCTACAAAATCCAGAAAACGGGTTCGGGAGTTGGTTACGCGCGAGGAAGGGTTAGCACCCTCAATACGCCCAAAATTGGTACTTAGTTGATTAATAAATGTCTTAGTGTCGAAAGTTTGAAAACTCGAAAATAAAATTAAAAATACGATCCTCTCTTTTTTAATGTTGATTTTTATGAAGAATTTTCTTGCGTAAATCGAAACAGATGTTAAAGACCTTATTGTCCCAAAGTAATAAAATGTAACATCCAGTACATTAGGACACGACGTTTTAAACCCTCGAGAATAAGCTTGTCTTTTGATTTTCAAAACTCATGCCTTTTAACTTTAAAAGGATATTTAGTCATTCGGATCAAACAAAAAAGAATTGAAGCCCAGTACGTTAAGGCACGATCTCTCGAATTTCCAAACACAGAATATAGCCTTTATCAAAAAATCTCTTTTTTATGAATTTTAAGGTGAAAATTAATGTAACTCTTAAAACGATATGCTTAGTTTGATCGTACGAAAAGTGTTTAAAACGTACAAAAATGTTGGGTTCAATGAGGAACGATAATGGAACATGATTTAAAAATATAATAAAACTTGCAAATATAATGGCAATAATAGGTTTCAGTTCCAACATGCATTGTGTGATAATAGTAACAACAATGAAAACGGTAACAATAATGACATGAAAATACAAATAAACGAATTAAAAAAAACATAATGGAAACAATCACACGACACATGTTATTTTGGTATCAATATTAACAATCAAAGAAAATGAAACAAAATAAAATATAAAAGGTTTGAGATAAATAATATGTGAAGAGAAATTTAAAATAAATGATATACCAAACAATTTAAAAATAAATAATGTATAGAACAATTTAAAATAAGTAATGAAACCATTTTAAAATAAATAATACATAAAAATAGGTTTAATAAGCAATATATAAAGCAATTGAAGGTAAGTAGTATGAATAATGTTAAATAACATATAGTAAAACAATTTACAATAAATAATGCATAAGTACAATTTGGAATAAATCCATATGAGACAATTTAAAATGAATAGCATGTGAAACAAATTTAAATAAATAACATAACAAACAGTTTAAAATAAATAGTGTATATAAAAAAATGAAGCTAAAAAAGTTAAGGAGTGAATTGAAATCAAAATAGAATTGAAATCAAAACAGAATTAAAAGGAACAAAATGGAATGAAAATAAAATTTTAGGCCCAAATTGTGATACGCGGATGAGATGAGGGAAATACTACAAAAATTATAGAGCAAAAATTAAAAGAAAAGAAAAACAAAATAGGGTCGAATTGCGATAAACCCCAAAAGTGGAGCGACCGGATCCTCAAATAACCCATTAGGGCAAAAACACGCGGGTCTTGGCCTATGCGGGTCGGGTCACACGGGTCTGGTACCTAAACGACGCCGTTTTAAGACTAGAATTAAGGTACAAAATCGGTACCATTTCATAAGCCATATAAATCTAATTTTTTTAGCAAAAATTCATTTAGTCTCCCTTTTTTAAAAAAAAAAAACTTAAGAACCCATCTCTTTTTCTTTCAACTCCCTCACCCCTCCTTTGAACCTGACCAGGCACCGGCGAGCTCGCGTGATGGCTCCGTCACGTCGGAAAGTAGGAAATGATTTTAAAAAGATCCCCTTTTCCATAAGTTTTCTCTTTTTTAAAAAAAAAAAAACTAAATCGATTTGGGTATTTTTGGACTGAAAATAGAGATTAAGAGAAAAAAAGAAAATAAAAGTGTCTTTCGGTCTCCCGTTTCCCTCGTTAGACGAAGCCTAAACGAAACTCTAAAGACTTTCCATGGCTTTCACGAGTGAAGGAGACCTCCTATGCCGACGAAGTGCGAAGGAAAAGGTAAATTTCGATCTCTTTTTTGTTATTTTATCTATAAAATAAAGATGGGATATATGAAAAATCACCTCTTTTCTTTTTTTGTATTTGATTGCTATATCTGTGTGCGTTCATAAAAAAAAAAAGATACAATGAGAATGTTCTTACGTTATAGCTGAATCATTACAAGTTTGTCTTTCATTTTTGTTCATTTTTGTTTTTGCTATTTTGTGCTATTGCGTGTCCCTTTCTTGCAGGTGCGAGGCGACGTGGCACTCTGCGTGGGGCGTAAGGAGGTTGCGCATGGCAGTCATATGGCGTTAAAGGCTAGGGCTTGGCTACAACGCAAGGAGGAGAAACCCTAGGGTTTCTGTTTCTAAAATATTTTGGGCCGTTTGGGCCTTGAATTTTTGGGCTAGGTCTTAGGTTGGGTCATGGACTGTTTTATGTTTTGGGTTTTTGTTTTATTTTGGTAAATTTGGGCTGATGTAATAAAGGGACTTGGACTATTAAAAATTTTGGTTTTATTTATTTTATTTGTTTTCTGTTGGGCCAAAATTGGCCTATTACAGCTGCCCCTCTTTGCTCATTGTTGTGTAACGAGAATAGAGCAAAGACTTCAAAGAGGGCCAATTTTGCCTGGTCTTGCCGAATCTTGACTTCTTTGGTGCTCCTTTTCTTCAAGTAGTCCTACTGCAACTTCAGAAAGATGAGACTTGTAGCTTCGATTTACTCTAGTATAGTTTCAAAAAGATGAGATTTGTAACTTTGATCTACTCCGCTAGAACTTCAAGGAGATAAGAACTGGTAATTTCAACCTGCTCCACTGTAACTTTAGGGAGATGAGGTTTGCATATTTTTATCCTGCTCTACTGCAACTTCAGAGAGATAAGGAATGTGGCTTTGATTTGCTCCATTGCAACTTCAGGGAGATGAGGTTTGTGTATTTTTATCCTGCTCTACTACAACATCAGAAAGATAAGGATTGTGGCTTCGATCTGCTCCACTGCAACTTCAAAGAGATAAGATCTACTATCTTCAGTCTGCTCACTACAACTTCAGGGAGATAAGACTTGCTACTTCAACCCGCTCTACTGCAACTTCAGAGAGATAAGGTTTGCTATCTTTGATCTATTCCATTGCAACTTTAGGGAGATAAGAACTACTTTCTTCAGTCTGCTCCACTGCAACTTCAGGGAGATAAGGCTGGTGGCTTCAATCTACTTCACTGCAACTTCAAGAAGATAAGATCCGCCATAATTTGTAGCTTTAATCTGTTCCACTACAACTCTAGGGAAATGAGATTTGCTATCTTCAGTCTGCTTCGCTGCAACTTCAGGGAGATAAGGCTGGTGGCTTCAATCTGCTTCACTGCAACTTCAGGAAGATAAGATCCGCCATAATTTGTAGCTTCAATTTGTTCCACTGCAATTCCAGGGAAATGAGATTTGTTATCTTCAATCTACTCCATTGCAACTTCAGAGAGATAAGACTTTAACTCCAACCTGCTCCACTGCAACTTCAGGGAGATAAGGTTTGCTATCTTCATTCTGTTCCACTAAAACTTCAGGGAGATAAGACTTTAACTCCAACCTGCTCTACTGCAACTTCAAGGAGATAAGGTTTAGAATCTTCAGCCTGCTCCACTGCTGCTTAGAGAGACAAGGCTAGTGGCTTAAATTTGCTCCCTTGCTACCTTAGGGAGATAAGATTCACCGTCTTCGATCTGCTTCACTACTGCTTAGGGAGATAAGATCTACAATCTTCAGCCTGGTCCACTGCTACTCAGGGAGATAGGGCTAGTGGCTTAAATCTGCTTCCCTACTACCTCGAGAAGATAAGATTCGCTTTCTTCAATCTACTCCACTGCTGCTTAGTGAGATAAGATCTACAATCTTTAGTCTACTCCACTGCTACTTAGAGAGACAAGGCTAGTGGCTTAAATCTGCTCCCTTGCTACCTCAAGGAGATAAGATTCGACGTCTTCGATCTGCTCCACTGTTGCTTAGGGAGACAAGGCTAATGGCTTAAATCTGCTCCCTTGCTACCTCAGGGAGATAAGATTCGCTGTCTTCGATCTGCTCCATTACTACCTCATGAAGATAAGATCTGTAATTCACCGATGTTCCTATACCATCCTCTAGGGACATGATCTGTAGAATCAGTTTCATGTACCTATGCTTATGCCAAATGATTAGGATGCTATGATCAAAGTGAATCAAATGCTCCTAACTAGATATGTTATGAATGATATATGAATGCAGAAATGAGAATGACCCTTTTTTAAATGCTTAAGGTATCATCACTTGTTGTTCATCAAGGCATTATCACTGACATATTACACTGCCATCTTGTTCGGCTGATATTCTTGGCAAAAAACCCAAAGAAACAATCACATTTTGCTTAACAAGCTTGCCCCGCTGTAATTTCAAAGTCCCTTCCACTGTACCTTCTGGGACATAAAGTTTGTACCTCCCACTGCAACTTCACGGGAATAACATTTGGTTTCTTCCATCCATCCTGCTGTAACTCAGAGGTATAGGATTTGTATTATCTTCAATCAATTTGATTCGTTACGCCATTCCCTAGGTGTAATTACCAGATGTATATGCCTGATATTTGCATGAATGCAAAGTATCATTTTTCTTTTCCCGAGAATGATCCCTTTTACACTTGGGTTGACATTGCTCGTTATTTTTCGAGGTTGTATCTGATGAAATGTCTTGTTTTTTTGTTCAACCAATAAAAATTCCAAATAGATAATCATCTTTCTCCAATATTTCCAACCCTTAGGCTTGGTGAGTTCTAAACAATAGTCCTATTTCAGGTTCTTGTATTATTTAGAAGCTTCCAAAGTAGTATGCGAAACTCCTTTTATGAAAGTACTATTAGTCCACTAATTGTTATTTTAATGCAAAATGCTTGAAAAAGATCATAATAATGGACCGGAAGGGAATTAATTAGGAGCATAGCTCGAAGAAAGTAAGTTAATCAAGGATAGCAAATGCAATTAAGAAAGAAATTTATTGGGACGTATCTTGAAAAGAACAAGGTAATCAAAGATAGTAAATTCAAAATGGGTAAAATGGAAAACTAGGTGCCCCAGATATCGCAGCTTGAGCTTCTCTGTACCAACTTCTTGAGGACCATTTTAAGCTCAATCTGTGTTTAGAGGATCCGGAGTACTTTGTCGATGCCCCAAGACGTAGCATACTTCTTCATTGTTAATTTAGGCATAGCAAGACTACTTTATACCCCACTTTGATCCAAATTTGAGCTGCCCTTTTCGGGTTTTCAACTCAAATCCCCTTTGGTCTCAAGGCCTGCTTTGCTGGTTTTCGCCTTGGCCTCTCATTTTTCTTTCTTCTTTTTTTTTTTTTTGGTCTCAAGGCACCCTTTACGGGTTTTCACCTTGGGCCCTCTTCTTTTAGGTACAATACTCCTTGACTAGATTTGAATTCACCGAATTGGGCAAATATTTGCCATCTATCTCGATTAATATCAATGCCCCTCCAAAATAGGCCTTCTTTACTACATAAGGTCCTTCCCAGTTTGGCATCGAATTTCCTCTGAAGTCCTATTGTATAGGAAGGATCATCTTCAATATCAAGTTCCCTTCGTGGAATTCTCTAGGATGAACCTCTTTATCGAAAGCTTGCATCATTCATTTCTAGTGTATTGGACCACGACAGATAGCTTTCAACCTCCTCTCTTCAAATTCAACTGACCTTATCGGGATTGGATCCATTCTGCCTTATCCAAATTCAGCTCTGACAAGACTCAGAGAAAAGGAATCTCGTCTTCAAAACCATTTCTATCTCATAAACCAATGAGCAATCTGTTGCCCCAGTGACAGTCTTGGCTAACGTTCAATAAGCATAGAGGGTAAATGGTAACTTCTACCTTTCACTATGACCTTTGTTTTGTTCTTTTTATTCTTCTTTATCTTTATCTTTCTCTTTTTATTTTTATTTTTTATTTTTTTTGTACTTTTGTTTTTCTTTTTGGCTGCCTTTGCTGCACTGTGATATGGCGTCTGATCTTTGAATAGACTGTAAACTTTTGACATTGTGCAGTTGTCCATTATTAGACCTGATCTTTTCTGGCATTCTTTGTCAGTACCTGATCTCTTTTTTTTATGACTTTCGACCTTGTAATATTGGCATATAAGCTACTTTCACCCTCTTAGTGAAGTAATTGACGACGACAAAGATGAATCAATGTCGGCCAGAAGCTTTTGACGAGATCGGCCCAATAACATCCGTGCCCCACATAGAGAAAATTTGTGATGAAATGAATGAAGCACATGGATCTTCTCTCCCTAAATTCGGCATTTATGGCATAACCGATGCAATCCCTTTCTATGGTGGACCTGCAATACCTGAACCTCATGATTAACCTGGCTATCGAAAAGCCATTGTCATGTGCTTTTCGAGCACCCTATAGCATCCTCACGTCTTGATGTGGTCATGCGAAAACATCCTTGAATTGGGAATAACTCAATGATGTTTCGTTTTGTCTTTGTGGTGAGCTAGGCTTCGATCTTCACCTCTTTCCTAAGCTCGCAATGCCCACTAACCCTTTATAGAGTATAATCTATTTTTCATCTTGTTTTACCATTCTTAACAAATCAGGAGATAAGTTACAATCTCTGTCATTTTCAAAGTCCTGAGATCCCCCTAAACACATATCTCACCCAAAAAGAGACTCTGAGTCAGTGACAGCGTCGCTCACGTCATTGATAACTGGGGACCTATTGTAGGTACGAAGGCAGATTCCAAAGAATAAATGATTCTAAGGATGATTATTTGTATGGTATGATCATGAATGAAGAATAAAAGCATATTTGAAAAAGAGTCCAGAGAACAAAAGAATATATAAATAGAAAGAATAAAAGTATATTTACTCAAAAAGATGTATTTTATTCAAATAAAGATTTTGGACGCAAGCCTATTTCGCAAAAGGATTCTTATTGCCTTTAGGCTCAAAGCAACAAGCGTGTTCTGAATATTACTCTAAGGCTCTATCTGGTAACCTGTAAAAGCTTTTCCGTAAAAGCTTTTCAGGGCTTTCTAATGTTTGGTTGGGTGAAAATAAATTCCTACGATAAAATATTTTACATAAGTTGGGAAAATGAAGTCTTTCTTTTAGGAAAATGTCTTACCCTTTTGAATTCAGTAAGACATTTTTCAGAAAATGACAGCCTTCTTCTCCCTTTCCCCTTCCCCTTCCCCTTGGGTTGCAAATCAGTTTGGTCAAGAGAGAACTGAAGCCATTTTAGCAGAGCCTAAATCTATTTTCAATGTTGAAGAAGCCATTACATGAACCTCTCCCTGTTTTAAATCCTCATCTCGAAGTTTCTGCTATGAAAGTTTTTTCCTTCAACACTCCCCATTTTTCGTCCATCATCACAAAAAGAACATCAGCACAGCCATGTCCAACTTGATTCACAAGAACCCTTTTTCTAAAACTTCCTCAGAGCTTCCAAAACAATCTCTTTTTTAGACCGTCGGCTAATTCCTTTGCTTTTTTTTTCCTCCGTTTCTTCTTCTTCTAACGTATTCATCGAGTCAACTGCCAACGACATGTATTTGGGTTGAAACATAGCTCCAGAGATTGAGATCTATAGTGGTGGACAAGCTAAGGCTCTAGGGAACAAAGACAAAGTCATAACCGTGGTTCTTTTGAGATGGCTTGGGGCCACAAACAAACACTTAAATAGATATGTGGAATGGTATAATTCTAGGGGAATCCATGCAATTACTTTTGTTGTAGAACTTAAGGATTTACTATGCTTGGATCTCTAATGGTCATCCTCCTTGGTGACATTCTGCTAACCTTTTTTTTATTGGAACGAATGTTCATATATCTTAATATTTGACGTCGGATAAAGTTGTTCTGCTAATTAGAGAAATGTTGTATTCATCCATAGGATGCACTAAGGTTTAGCTTGGAAACTTCTGTTATTCCAACATTTGAGATGTCATGCAAATCTATGTTTGAGCAAATTGATGTCACATTTCAGAAAGGGCTAATGGAACACACGACTCATCGCTCAAAGCAAAGAATTTGAAAATTCACATTCTTCCCTTGTCGTTGCTTTAAAGGTATGGTAGATTAGTGAGATTTTGGTGGTTTCTATAGTAACTTAATTCTCACTTTAGCGTGTTAAAACTGTCAAAGGTTACCTTCCTTAGTAGCTTAATCATGATAAAATGTAATTGAGTATTCTCACTTTTTTATAATTTTTACTGCACTTTGTAGATGTTCTTGACTTGATATCTTTTCTAGGATAAGTTGTAGTATATCTGTTTACAATTTTTTATAGCCATAGAATAAATGATGTTGCATAATGAATTTTATACAGTTATAGAGGTGCCTTTGACTGAACATGTTTCTGCAAAATCTTGTTTCTAGATTGCTACTGAGAGAATATCTGAATGTAGGCATATATGCTCAATATTAGGATTTGTTTTTGAATAGGAGATTTCTAGATTGCTACTGAGATAATATCATAACCAGTGTTGTCAAGGCTGCAAGGCGCACTCTAGGTGCTAGAACCCTTAAATTGGTGCAAGAAACGTGCTAGCCTGAGTGAAGTAAAGCGCAATATATGTATGTTGCTTTAGCAAGTCTGTATATATGATATATAAAGCATAAGATGTATAGTAAACTCTAAATTATGGTCTAGTTTATCTACAGAACATACAATTTTTTTATTGATCAATATGCATGATTTCCTTATAGTCAATGTTTGTTGCAGAATGCTCAAATATTGGGAAGTATATAGTTTGACATGATTCCTTTCTAACTAGTAAAGAGATATCAAATGAGATCGTGAAAAATAAAAGAAATTAAAGGAGATTCAATCAAGTGGATTTTTTTATACTATTGCCAAGCGCTCCTAGGTACAAGCTTCGTGTGCCTAATAAAAAAGATTTACTATGTTCTTAGACGATTGATTACAGTTCACAGTAAGCTTTTGAGTTTTGAAATGAATGTTTTATATCAAATTATGAGCAGAGTTCTTTAGCTTATATCACTAAAGGTCTGCTCTTGAATAGAACACAGTGGAATCAATAAGATACTAATTTTGGCCTTTGATAAAAAAGAATTGAGTACGAGTCCAGGTTCTGGAAACATTTGGAAATTTCTATCACTTCAGTAGCACTACTCTAATTGTATGATCAAAGTTGAAATACTTGTGTTATGCTTTGTTATATTAGTTGTAGAAAAGACTTTAGAATGCGCATTATATGTATTGATTTGTGAAGCAGATGAAGTCTCTGTAGTCTGGATGTTCAAATTCAACTTCTAAATAACTTTATTCATACTATTTTGATTTTCATAAAACTCTCCTAAAGTTTTCTTTGATTATGAGCTTGGATGTCATGTTTTATTTGTTTTGTGCACATTTTCTGATGTATGCTTTCCAACAAGGTGAAAAGGGCTCATCCTTTGCAGGTTTGGGCAGCTGGTTTTGTTATTGCTATACTGAAGCAACAAGGTTTGGGCAGTTGGTTTTCCAACAAGGTTTGGGCAACTGCAACCTGGGAAATGGCTACTGGTTTTAAAAAATGTTGTAGTTAGTGATTGCATATTGATCATCTGTACACCCAAGGCAACATAATTTTTGATGCATTCTTTGATATTCTTTTTAATGCTTGGTATCTAAATCAAATTTCTTTGCAGATATTTGAGAAGAACCCTACCAAGATCAAGAATTATGGTATATGGCTCCACTACCAAAGCTGTACTAGTTATCATAACATGTACAAGGAATACCGTGACACTACTCTAAACGGAGCTGTTGAATAGAAGTACACGCCACAGAGTTCAGTTTCCATGTATCCAGATTATCAAGACTGTAACTATCCCAGCCAAGCCATGCAAGAGAGATAGCATCAAGCAGCTCCCCAACTCCAAAATCAGGTTCCCATTGGTGTTCAATATCAGGAGACATATCTGTCACATGACTATATTGCTTCATGAAAGCTTGTACTAGGTCTTTCCATAAATTGATCCTGGTACGGCTCAATTGATTGTACCATTTAGATGTTTCCCCAACTAAACTG
The DNA here is from genome assembly GCA_025698475.1 of Gossypium anomalum. Classification (NCBI taxonomy): domain Eukaryota; kingdom Viridiplantae; phylum Streptophyta; class Magnoliopsida; order Malvales; family Malvaceae; genus Gossypium; species Gossypium anomalum. The sequence goes on along the minus strand of CM046958.1, from coordinate 33,772,217 downwards.
TCTTGGAAACTGTGAATCAATAATTGATCATTATTGACATACCTAGTCATTCGTTTGCAAAACATGGTGATGTGAGCTTTAGGACAGCTAGTACCGTTATACTTTTCAAATTCAGGCATTTTGAGCTTGTAGGGAAGTATTAAGTCTGGAACCAAGCTCAGGTCCCTGGCGTCAATTTCGCGATAATCATCAGCATTTTCCATTCCTTGAATTTTTCCTCTAACCATTTACATTGATCCTTTAGCTGCTTTGGGAGTTCTTCCCTTGTTCTCTCTACTTCTGCCACATCATCTAGATTGGGAACACTAGGATTAATTGGGTTATTCCTCAGATTAGAGCCTGAGCTATTTAGGCCTAATTGTAATAGATGGTCTCTGTGGATGCACGTCGGGTTGCGTTTGAGCATTTGTTGGGGTGAAACTAGGAGGGTAGAGAGGATTTTCATTGTCATTCCTCGTATTGACCATACGACCCTTTCCTTTGTCTGGCCCACTGGTCAGTAGTTGTGTTAACTGGTCCATCATGTTTCTTTGTGATTCCAACATTTGGTCTTTCATATCTTGCTAGATTTTATCCAATTGCTCTTGCATTTGTGCTTGCATCTGTTCTTGCATCTCCTTCTGCATTTTGTTCCAACCTTTCTAGTCTTTTATCCATTACTTTGGTTTTTCTTCGTGTACCGTAAGGATGCGTACTTGGTAGATTTTTTTCGGTTTTCAGATTAACTGAAATAGTTTTTAAATAATTAGGGCCCTTTTGTGACATTCAATGCATATGATGAAATGCAATGCAGATGCATGAAATGAATGCAAAAAGAGAGATTGATTCTGATTCAATTATGTTAAGACAGCTTTTCTAGATAACAAATCTCTTTACATGAAGCGAAAACATATACGGTATTACCCTCATACTCCAGGCGAAGACATCGATCCCTTTCTTCATATCCGGATGTTAAGATCAAATCTCGTGAACTTCCCAATGGATGCCTCTACTAGCTCCTTTTTGCTTGATTCAGGTTGTGATCCATTGCCTACTTATCCCCGTGAGGCTTGTTAGTTTCTTTAAGAAAGTTGACGGCTCCCGAATAATCTTTGTCAGCTTGAATCCTCCCAAATAATCTTTTTCGGCTTGAATCCTTAGGCAGTGAAGCATAGTCGTATTCTCCTCCACGGACTATCAGTCTTCACTCGTTGTGTTTACTCGGACCATATTCGGACGGCCGTATTATATTCCACTTTATCAAGAAATCCATTTTCCATGACAAGCTCTCTATTTAAAAATGAAACGTGAATCAACACCTCTTTATTATGATGATGCAATGTAATGCAATCATAAACAAAACAAAACACGTCAGTACAGAAGAAATAAACAACAAATAGAGCACCTATTCGGGTGACCTCTAGGGGTTTGGTGGTTCTACCTAGGGTAGGCTCCTAAGGCTCACTATATGTGGTTTGGTTCTAAAGAAAAAGGTTCCCGAACCAGCAGATTCCTCAATCCTCACCCATTATAGGCTCATAAGGATCGAGTTTAATTTAGGGGAATACATTTCCCTATGGTCATGCGGATATGAAAATCTCACGAAGACATAGGTACGGATGTATCCTGGAAGTAGTCCACTAACCCGTGCGGAGGTGAAAACCTCACGAAGGCATAGTTTCTCACTCCTACTTAAAAGGTGTAACCACAACGGTCATGCAATGCAATGCAAGAGTATTCTACGAGACTCAAACCACAACAATCATAAGGATCACAAACAAATGCAACAAAAAAATCATGATTTTCAAATCAAATTTTTAATTTTCGACAAAAGGACAGAAAGTAACCAATTTCACGGCTTGACTCTCTTATTTGTCCCCAGTAGAGTGGCCAAGCTGTCGAAACCATTTTTTGTTTGAGGATCGACTTTTATTTTAAAAGTGAAAATGAAAATGGGAGTCACCACCAATCCTTTTTATTTAGGTATGGTCGGATCACCTGGTAATTCAATCGTTTTAACAAAAGTTTAAATTTATTAAAATGATAATTTTTGGTCTACAAAATCTAGAAAATGGGTTCGGGAGTTGGTTATGCGCAAGAAAGGGTTAGCACCCTCGATACGCCCAAAATTGGTACCTAGTTGATTAATTAATGTCTTAGTGTCGAAAGTTTGAAAACTTGAAAAGAAAATTAAAAATACGATCCTCTCTTTTTTAATGTTGCTTTTTATGAAAAATTTGCTTGCGTAAATCAAAATAGATGTTAAAGATCTTCTTGTCCCAAAGTAATAAAATGTAACATCCAGTACATTAGGACACGACGTTTTAAACCCTTGAGAATAAGCTTGTCTTTTGATTTTCAAAACTCATGCCTTTTAATTTTAAAAGGATATTCGATCATTCGGATCAAACAAAAAAGAATCGAAACCCAGTACGTTAAGGCACGATCTCTCGAATTTCCAAACACTGAATATAGCCTTTATCAAAAAATCTCTTTTTTATGAATTTTAAGGTGAAAATTAATGTAACTCTTAAAACGATATGCTTAGTTTGATCGTACGAAAAGCGTTTAAACCATACAAAAACGTTGGGTTCAATGAGCAACGATAATGCAGCGTGATTTAAAAATATAATAAAACTTGCAAATATAATGGTAATAATAAGTTACGATTCCAACGTGCATAGTGCGATAATAGTAACAACAATGAAAACGGTAACAATAATGACATGAAAATGCGAATAAATGAATTAAAAAAACATAATGGCAACAATCACACGACACATGTTATTCTGGTATCAATATCAACGATCAAAGAAAATGAAACAAAATAAAATATAAAAGGTTTGAGATAAATAATATGTGAAGAAAAATTTAAAATAAATAATATACCAAACAATTTAAAAATAAATAATGTATAGAACAATTTAAAATAAGTAATGAAACCATTTTAAAATAAATAATACATAAAAACAGGTTTAATAAGCAATATATAAAGCAATTGAAGGTAAGTAGTATGAACAATGTTAAATAACATATAGTAAAACAGTTTACAATAAATAATGCATAAGTACAATTTGGAATAAATCCACGTGAGACAATTTAAAATGAATAGCATGTGAAACAAATTAAAATAAATAACATAATAAATAGTTTAAAAAAATAGTGTATATAAAAAAATGAAGCTAAAAAAGTTAAGGATTGAATTGAAATCAAAATAGAATTAAAAGGAACAAAATGGAATGAAAATAAAATGTTAGGCCCAAATTGTGATACGCGGATGAGATGGGGGACCAAATGGGGCAATATCCCCGTCCCCCAAAATGCATAACTTCAATAAGGACTGAAATCAAATACTACAAAAATTATAAAGCAAAAATTAAAAGAAAAGAAAAAAGAAGCAGGGTCGAATTGCGATAAACCACAAAAGCGGAGGGACCGGATCCGAAAATAACCTATTAGGGCAAAAACACGCGGGTCTTGGCCTACGCGGGTCGGGTCACATGGTCTGGTACCTAAACGGCTCCATTTTAAGACTAGATTAAGGTACAAAAACGGTACCGTTTCATAAGCCATATAAATCCAATTTTTTTAACAAAAATTCATTTAGTCTCTCTTTTAAAAAAAAAAACTTAAGAACCCATCTCTTTTTCTTTCAACTCCCTTGGCCCCCTCCTTTGAACCGGACCAGGCGCCGGCGAGCTTACGCGGTGGCTCCGCCGCAGCTCCGCCATAGCTCCGTCGCGCCGAAAAGCAGAAAATGATTTTAAAAAGAACCCCTTCTCCTTAAGTTTTCTCTTTTTTTTAAAAAAAAACTAAATCGATTTTGGTATTTTTGGACTGAAAACGGAGATTAAGAGAAACAAAAGAAAAATAAAAGTGCCTTTCAGTCTCCTGTTTCCCTCGTTAGACGAAGCCTAAACGGAACTCTAAAGAGTTTCCATGGCTTTCACGAGTGAAGGAGACCTCCTATAGCGACGAAGTGCGAAGGAGAAGGTGAATTTCGATCTCTTTTTTGTTTTTTTAATACAAAATAAAGATGAGATATATGAAAAATCACCTCTTTTCTTTTTCTGTATTCGATTGCTATATCTGTGCGTTCGTAAAAAAAAAGATACAATGAGAATGTTCTTGCTTTATAGCCGAATCATTACAAGTTTTTCTTTCATTTTTATTCTTTTTTTCTGCTATTTCGTGCTGTTGCGTGTCCCTTTCTTGCAGGTATGAGGTGACGTGGCACTAGGTGTAGGGCGTACAGAGGTCGCGCGTGGCAATCGTACGGCGCTAAAGGCTGGGGCTTGGCTGCGGCCCAAGGGGGAGAAACCCTAGGATTTCTGTTTCTAAAATATTTTGGGCCGTTTGGGCCTTGAATTTTTGGGCTAGGTCTTAGGTTGGGTCATGGACTGTTTTATGTTTTGGGTTTTTGTTTTATTTTGGTAAATTTGGGCTGATGTAACAAAAGGACTTGGACTATTAAAAATTTTGGTTTTATTTGTTTTATTTGTTTTCTGTTGGGCCAAAATTGGCCTATTACAATTGTTTATGTATTAGTTAAATGACTAACATGTGATGATCATGTATGATTAGGTGATGGTTATATTAAATGGTTGGCATTTTATTTTTGCTTTGATTACTTTAAATGGTAAGTTTAATTCTGAATTATATGGGCTTACTAAGCTTAGAAGCTTACTCTGTTTCTGTTTTTATGTCTTATAGAGGTTCATTAGCTCGCTCGTTCCGGACAAGTCGGAGTTGCACGTCACACTATCCAATTTCCGTTTGGTACTTTGAACTTATGAACTTATGTAAATATGGTATGTATAGGCTAGTTTGATAGTAAAAGTTATGTTTTGGTATTATGGTTTAAGAATGAATTTGTATATAAGTTAAGTCATGTTATTTGGCTTATTTTGGTACTATATTTGGATTGCATATATGTGTTTAATGATGGTATGTTTTGGTATGGTAATGTTTGAATGAAATTATGCAAAATAAGTCTTAATATATGGATGTTAGATGATTGAATTGTATATGTAGTTATATAGGTATATGTACATGTAAATGGTAAGTTTGATTATGGCTTATAATTTGTATTGAAATGGTTGATTTGGTTGCGAATTGAGTTGCTTAAATGTGGTCAAATATGAATGTATATGCTCATGTTTCAGGGTGGAAAATTTGGCTTTTCAAATAGCCTATTTTTGTCGACATGAACAGAGACACGGGCGTGTGTCTCTACCGTGTGTGACACACGGTTATGTTGCACGGCCGTGTGTCCTCTGGGGTACCCTACAATTGTAAGTCAGCCTTAAGCACGGCTAAGACACACGAGCGTGTGGCTAGCCGTGTAACCAAAGTTAGTTTCAACCACAGCAAAGGCACACGGGCGTGTCTTGTGGCCATGTGAGCAAGTCAGCCTGTATGCCATGTTTGGCCATGGCTTAGACACACGCCCGTGTCTCTGCCTGTGTGAGGCACACGGCCAGTTCACATGAGTGTGTGACACTTTAAAAGCTGAAAATTTTCTAAGTTTTTGAAACTTTTATATGTTATCAAATTGGTCCCAAATGTATGATTAAAGCTTTGTATAATTGATTTAGATACATTTGAATGTGAATGATTAATAGTCACTGAAATGAGATGGAATTTGTTTAATGGATGTTTTGAATTGAGTTACACGTCTAGTAACGCCTCTTAACCTATTCCAGCGACGGTTACGGGGTAGGGGTGTTACAATTTATGTTGGCGAAGTCAATCTTAGTCCATGACAATGCCAAAATAATGAGAATAGAGAACCTATAGTGGTATTGCGATACCAAGGATGGGTATCTCTATACTGAGATCCAAAAGGTCCCAAATTTCAATACTGAACTAAGTATCATGATATCCAAGCCTGATGCAACAAAAAATGACTGTAGGGGTAGTTTTTGTCCAACGGCCACACCAATCAAAATTAGGTGCCTAGGGACATTTTGGTACAAAATTTAGGGTTAAAACCATCTATTTAAAGCCATTTTTGGCTGAATGAAAAGGGATAGCTTTTCACTTTTGTTTTCCATCATTTTTTTCCTTAGTTTTAGGTTAGGGTTAGGGTTTTTTTCTTTATCTTTTTCTTGTCATTTTTAGTTTAGATTTTATCTTTTCTTTATAGGTTAGATTTTATTTTTGTTGTTTACTTTCTTCCTTATTGTTAAATATTTTGTAAAAAAGAATGGACAAACTCTTGGGCTTCAATGGAACTTCATCAATTGAATGAGCATTTTCTTAAACCCTTTGCTTTCATTTTATGCTTACAATATGTTTGATAAAATGTTTGCTTGGGATTTAAGTTTGAATATTTGCTAAACTTGTTGGATGGTTGCTTGTTAGGTTGTTTGTTAGCTTAAGTTTATATCTATTCTTGATTGATTGGTTGTTTTATTATATCAAAATACTTAATATGCTAGAATTGACACCTCTAGCAGAAAACCTAGATAAATAAGACTGAGGGGAGAGTTTATCCTTAGATAGTTCAAAATGATTGTACTGAGTAGTGAGACTGGGAGGTAATTTATATGCCTAGGTGAAACCGGGAGGTAATCTTAGGTGGTGTCTTTTAGTCTAGGATGAGACCGAGAGGATATTCCTAACTAAAAGTGGAAAGCAATAAATTTGGTATACGTTCGTTCGTTTATATAGCACTCAACTAATCAATCGACCATCGTTTAATCATTTACATTATCTAAAACATTATGAAGAAAGTTTAGCTTAGTTAGTTTAATTAATAGTTCAATTTTAGTTTATAGACAATTTTATTTGGACTTGCACTAATAATTTTCAACCCAATTAGATTAGTAATTCCTTAACTTGTAATTAACTTGATAAACACATTTACCCACTTGGAAATCCTTTAGGTTTGACCCCTTGCAATACTTTGTGTTTCATCAAAACTATAAATATTACAACTGATACTGTTTACTTGCATTTAAACCCCCTCTTTAAATTGTTTTATAAAATCATTTGTTTTACGTGCACAAGGACACTCGGTCACCTGACATTTAGCAGATTATATTGATGAGGCCTTTGCCTTCCTATTTTTTTTCCTTTCAGCCCACAATTGACTAGCTTCTCTTCCATTTGTAGTATAAACCAATTTTCTTCAGAGTAGAGATTCTCTAGGTCCACGAACCTGGATACATCTCAACTAAATTTCTTTCCTCCACAACCATGAATGGGAGACCCAATATCGGTCATTGCTTGTCAGGCCTTTATTTCCTCGGGTTTAATTTCTTGTCCTCCCTATTTCTTGGTGGACTATTCGCTACAAGTTAGTCCTTGATAAACTCTTTCCTTTGCCAACTCGGATGGCTTTACCCCATATAACCTCGACGGACATAACCACCCTTAATTTTCCCCTATGTCCGTGAACCCTTAAGTACCGATCCTAGGATGGATACATCCTCTTGTTCAATCTACATTAAAATCCACTCCATTTGGCGATCCTTGCCAACCTCCATCATAGAGCCAAGAATTTACACCTTATAAACTCTTGAGTTCACCTTACCAGCTGAATCTTCATGATGCCATAACTGAGTTATTACTTTTACTCTTTCTTCCCACGCTAATTGTCTTGATAGATGTTATCCCGCCTTCCGTCCTGGCGAATTTCCCCGTGTTTACTGTCTCAATGGACTATCTATGATTCCATGACATCTTTCGATTATGGCCTTACGTGACATAACCTCGTGTTTACTGTTCCGATGGACTATCAAAAGATGTCATAGCGTCTTTCAGCAATGGTCTTACATTCTTCTATCATGATGTCATAACGTCTTTCAGCTAAGGTCTTACTCATTTATGATGTCATAACATATTTTAGCTATGGTCTTACTCATTTGTGATGCCATAACATCTTTCAGCTATGGTTTTACTCTTGTTTGGCGTATAGCCTCCAATCGGACCCATAGCCTAGCCATGGTCTTTCTATTTACTTCTCACATTGCATTCCGTCCATTCTTCCATTTCACCATTCCTAACCTTGATGCTCAAACACTATAGTGTCCCCTCCGTAAGGCCTAGAGCTTCGTGTATCATGATTTGCACTCAATAATACCATATGGCGGTATCTAATAAGATCACTCATTTACCCAATCCTAACTTAATCTAACCCATCAAATTTTCCCATTGTCTAAACCATATGATGCATGCATTTCACTTAAATACCAGCATAGACTGCGTTATCTATTAAAACAAGTAATCGTGACTATTTCATTCACATTGAACTATATTTGGGTGGGCACTCATATACCATGAAGATTCTAACCATTCATAGCATACACAATCAACAGAGATCATTCATCATTTCAAAATTGGAGTATAGAAGCTTACATCACTTTCTTATCCTTAACAACTTAGCTTGACCGAATGCCAAAGCCTTCTTCATCCTAGTAGCAGTTCCTAATCTTCCTACTTCTAAACTCAAATTCGCATGATGGTTGCAACATACAGAGCTCCATTTAGCTATGTCTTTCTTGTTCTTCAGGGTGATTGAAGAAGACGATGCTTAGAGAGAAAGATTTGGGAAACAGAATTGAGAAGCACTCCAATCCCACGCACATCTATATATATATATACCATTGGCACATTCTCCACAGACCTTTGTCGTCGCTCAATCCTAATTATTATGTTTCCATCTATAGAACTAGCCGATTCCAATCTAACTAAATCAGGATTGGAATTTAATCATCCCCCATCCAACCATTCAAGTTTTTTAAATATCTTATTTTAGTTCTCAAATTCCCATTTCCATCTAATTGGCTCCAGGTCTTTTCTTTAAATTTGAGTCCTCAGGGGGACTGGGTGTGACAGCACTGCTATGAGCTTCGTTTAGAATATTCTGTTTCAACTCTGAATCAATAGGTACACATAATTTGTTACAAAAATATAAGCTACCATCCATACCAATACTGAAATCGGTTGCCTGACTATCCTCGGCTACTTTTTGTTTAGCCAACAAATTCGGATCATTATTTTGTAACTCCCAAATTTTTTAAAAGAACAAGGGTTTATCCCTCAACTCAGCTAGTAAGATCCTTCCCGCTCTAAGTTCAACTAGACATTCATCGGCCTTAATGAAAAAGTGATTTCTAGCTTAAGGCAACGACAAAAACATTAGCTTTACCCAGAAGATAATCTATTACCAGATCGTAGTCTTTTAACAATTCAAGTTACCTTCGTTACTACAAATTAACTCTTTCCGAACCATTAAATACTTTAGACTTTTATGATCAGTATAAACATGATATTTCTTGTCATACAGATAGTGTCGCAAATCTTTAAAGCTAATATAATCGCGACCAATTCTAAATCATGTGTCGGGTAATTTCTCTTGTGTGGTTTAAGTTGTCAAGAAGCACAAGTTATAACTTTTTCGCCTTGCATCAGAACAAAATCCAAACCATTCAATGAAGTATCACTGTAAACAACAAGTTCTTTCAAAAGTCAGGCTAAGTTAATATTGGTGCCTTTTCAACATGGTTTTCAACTGTTTAAATCTTTACTGACATTTTTTTGACTATACAAAGTTGACATCTTTTAGTAATAGTTTCGTCATCAGTGATGCTATTATCGATAGGTTCTTAACAAATCATTGATAATATCCAACTAAACTAGAAAATTGCATACCTCAAAAATGTTTCTTGGATGCTTCCAATTCAGAATAGTAAAATCCTTACTCAAATCAACTCATATGTCTTCCACTGAAATCACATGACCAAGAAATCTAACTTCTCTGATCCAAAATTCGCATTTACTAAACTTTACGTACAATTGGTTTTCACATAAAGTCTACAATAAAATTTTCAAATGTTGAGCATGCTCAGACTCGTTTCTGGAATAGATTAGAATATCATCGATGAATACAACTACGAATCTGTCAAGATGTGGTTAAAAAACTCAGTTCATTAAGTCCATAAATGTTGCATGAGCATTAGTCAATCCAAAAGGCATTACTAGAAACTTGTGATGTCAATAACATGTTCTGAATGTAGTTTTCGACACGTTAACATCTTTAACTCACATCTGATAATGGCCAAATCGGAGATCTATTTTCTAAAATAGGGTGCCTCCTTTCAACTGATCGGATAAATCATCTATACGAGGAAACACATATTTCTTTTTTATAGTGACTTTGTTCAACTGTCGGTAGTCAAAACATAGCCTCATTGTCCCATCTTTCTTTTTCACAAATAGTACTGACGCACCCCAAGGTGACACACTCGGTCGTGTAAAAAATCTTTCAATTAATTCTCGCAACCATGCTTTTAATTCTTTTAATTCAGTTGGAGCCATTTTGTACAGGGCGATTGAGATCGGAGCAGTTCCAAGTACTAACTCTATAGCAAATTCAACTTCCCATTCTGGCGGCAATCCAGGCAACTCCTCAAGAAATACATCAATAAAATCACAAACCACTTGTACTTGATCAAATTTCATTTCTGATACTCTAGAATCCAGAATATAAGCTAAAAATGCTTCGTAGCTTTTTTTGATCAGTTTCTATGTAGACATTGTTGTTATCACTTTCGTAACACAATCGAATCTATTATATTCAATAGTAATCATCTCACCACTCTGACATATCAAAGCAATTTTTTTCTGTCTACAATTCACTACTACATCATGCAACATCAATTAGTCCATTCCCAGAATAACATTGAATTCGTTAAAAGGTCGTAACGTCAAATCAATAGGAAAGTCATAGCCTTGAACTTTCAGTGGACATTGTCTACATATCAAATCAACTATGTTTTTTTGACCTAATGCGTTTATTACTTTGACAACATACTCAGTTGATTCTACTAGTAATTCATTTAATGCATATGACCACTAGTTATCATTTTTCACAATTTCCCTAAATTTTTGCACTTTATTCAATATAGTCCCTAAATCCATAACAAACATATTTTTCATATTAAGCCATAAACTTTAAAAATGGATTCATTCTCATCCCTTTATAGCTCTCAAACATCTAAAATTATAATAATTTCATGCCAAATTCAACATATTACCATTTTAGTCCCTAAACTCAAAACTAACCAAATTCACTTTACAAAATAGTCCTATTTTATAACATAGCTTAAAACCCAACCATTAACAACGTAAAAAGCTTTAACAACAACAATGGTAACTTTTCAAAACTTAGACAGTTTTATGAAATAATCCATGGGCTAGCTAGATTAAGCTACACCAACCTTAAAAACATAAAATTTAAGAAAAACAAGCTTCAGATTCACTTACATGGAAAGACTTAAGCTTGACCGAACTTTCTAAGTCCAACAATGGTGGTTTCGGGTGGAACGAACAAGAAATGAAGAAGATAACTTAAAATTTTATGTTTTTTTACTGTTATTATTATTATTACTTTTAACATTATTATTTTTCATATAATTTAATAAAAAACCACCTAATGACCATCCATTATAACCACTATGGCATAATTGCCAATTAAACCCATCTAATTATGTTTTTAAACTCATTTAGCACATATAAATCAATATTGATTAACTTTTACATTTTTTATGATTTAGTCCTTTTTTCTTAATTAACTATTTAAACATCAAAATTTCCAGACCAAGCTTCAATACGACACTCTTATGTCCTCGTAAATATTAAATTATAATATTCAGACTCACTTATCGAAATTGTAGTCCCGAAATCACTGTTTTCAACACCACTGTAAATGGGTTGTTACAAAAATCTGGACCACAACAAAACCTAGATTACTTGGCATCGATTGAGGAACGAATTGGTACATACCTACCAATACAGTACCAATTACCATGATCTCTGTTATATATATAATTTGTGCTTTCTATAAGTCGAATTTGAATTGTGTTATCAAATATAAAAGTAAAATGAATTATTATGTTCAAAATTAAAATATTTATAACATAGAAAATTCAAAATTATTTGAATTTGTCATAGTCCACCCGACTCAAATTGATCAGAATCTAAAAAGATTCGAGCCCGAAAAAATCGTATTCAAAAGGCTCAAGTCTAAGAAATCATAAGCTCGAAAAATTCCAATATAAGAAAATCCGAGCCCAAAACATTGGAGCATAAGTAAATTCAAATCTGAAAAAGCCCGGTCCAAGCCCACTCGAGCCTACCCATTTGTCATCTCTACGCATATCTCACATTTTTGTTGCTTTTTAGATAACTATAAGAATTATGACAAATAAAAAATAAAAAAAATTTGCCAACAATAAAACTGATATACACAGATGAATTATGGTTTTTCATGTTGGCAAACTTATACCACAAGTGAATGAAGTGAATGTGTACTATCACCGTCATTTTACTACCACATTTCAAGTCGATGATTTGAAATGGTCCGAAATTAGAGCTTTCTTTTTAACATTTTACAAATTGACAGGAATGTATGTTGTAGTTCTTTTATATTTTGAAAATATAGCTGTAATTTTGTTTTATTTTGAAAAAAGAAATTAAATATCTACAATTATATTTTATTCTTATAAAATAAAAAATTCGATCAAAGACATCGTAATTAGTATATTTAATCTATGCCAAGACTGAGTGAAGTGAAGATCAATATGCATGCGGATAGGTACAAGCAAAAGAGTGAAGTTTTGGAAGAAGAATCATGGAAGTTGGTCACTTGTTTTCATAACCTGTAAAAGTCCTCTAGCTTTCCTTTGTGCTCTATTTGTTCCAGTTTCGGAGATGTCAACTAAATGCTCATAAACACCAAACTGAAGGGCTGCAAGAATGTGAGATGAATTATTGGAACTCAACTCCAGAAGAACCGAGGCTGCACACTCCTTGTTCTTCGGGGTCCCCTTTTTGATGATATCAACCAGGGTTCCAATGAATGAAAGCTGCCCAATCTCATATCTACCTTGTGGATGAGTTACAAGTAGTAAGAACATGGAAAGGGCCTCATCAACCATGTTCAGTTTCTTGTCCTTGAGTAAGAGCAGTAAAGGTGGTACAATGCCTGCATCAATAGCCCTTGCTTTATTGGCTTGGTTCAGACATAGGTTGAACAGTGCTGTAACAGCATCTTTTTTGCCTCTAACTGTCCCCTGCTCCAACAATTCTACCAGTGCGGGAATACCGTCTGAGAGTGCGATTGTTACTTTGTTCTCATCCAGCATCGATAAACTAAATAAAGCTGCTGCTGAGTTCTCTCTCGACTCCATACGTCCATTTCGCAACACATCTATTATTGTTGGTATTGCTTGTTCATTAGCTATGAGCTTCTTGTTAGTGTCATTAATGGATAAATTCAATAGGGCTGTCACGGCATGCTCTTGAATCATGGAATCCGGATATGTCAACAACTGCACCAATGCTGGGATTGCTCCATTTTCAGCAAACAAAATTCGGCTCTCGGGGTTCTCTTTGGAAAGCATTCGAATATCCTTTGCTGCCCTTCTCTGCACTTTCAATTGACATGAAGATAGTTCTTCAACCAGAGATGAGATCTCTTCCTGTTTAACAGATGAGCCTTGCGGGGATGCAAGACCCTCTGTATTGGGGCTCTTATAATTGTTCGTCTCTCGCCATAGAGTGATAAGGTTCTTGAGAGCATGATTTGGCGCTAACGACAAGTGACCTAACCTCTCCCTCGTCTTCGGGCACGTCCGATGGTTGGAATCAAACCACTTTTGTATGCTTTCTCTTTCAAATGTCTGAAAACAAAACATGACAGATAATCAAGTGTAAATGACTTAAATGATATTATTTTCTGTCATGGTACAGGCATCCTCATTACCTGTCCACTTGCGATGATAACCGGATCTCTCATTACTTCGAGCGTGATCGGACAAAGGAATTCGTGCGGAATCACTAAAGACCCAGACTTCGACAACAGTTTAGGCTTGACAGGATCCTCAAAAACATCAATTACTTGCATGCCGAAAACCTGCTGGAATTTGTTGAGTATCTCTACAATTTGCTCTACACATTCTGAAGTTTGGCCTCTTTCTTTAGCGACATTGCTTATAGCTATAGTTTCTTTCTTCAAGTTCTCAACGGTATTCAAATCTAGTTTCTTGGCTAGCCTTTCTATTATGGCAATATCAGCGTTCCTTTCATCGGTTTTTGAGGATACCGCCATTAAATCTACTGCAAGTTCCATATCCTGTGTGTCTTTTCGCCTTTTACCTCGCCTCAATTGTGTCACCATTAGCTCAACCTGAATAACAGCGGGCATGAACATTTTACAAGGATCTTAATTAAAAGAATTGTTCCTATGAAGGCATCAGTAAGAGATGATAGTTCTATTCATACCTGCTCCCTCACTTCCACAGAAACTTCAATTTCATCGAAAGGTAACTCATCCAGAGCCTGGCATAATTTTTCGTGAACAGCGTGAAATTTGACCATCATAGCCTCACTCTCCAGCGCCTGAAGGAAAATGGATTCATCAGATAAATAAAATTGGAAATTAGAAAGTATACGGATGGATGTATCCTGACCAGGTAAATCTTGCTACCCTCATTGCAAGTTTTCAAAAGTTTCTTGGCCAAACAAAAAACTTTCTTGAGCTTTGACAAAGAAGCAATGCCGTTAGGAGGAATGGCGGAACCGAGGAAGCGAATCTCATCGAACAAGGGCAACAAACTCTTCATCCGCCGGACGAGGCTGTAACATTCTTGTCGTTGGGTGCTTCTGAAATCTCCAAGGCGGGCAACATATTCGATGAGGCTGACGCTTTCCTGAACCAAATCGACCCCATTGGGTGCGGGTGCTGTAGTGACGATTCCAATTTCATCCGCCAACGTATCCCCTCTTCGATCTTCAACATCTCCGTGTCTCTTTTTGTCTCTCTCTAGCCCCATCGTAGTTCGTGCAAGCTTTCTCCCGGAACGGCTAGGGGCTGTGCTCTCTTCGGGGGTTTGAAGGAGAGGAGACATGATCGGAGAGGAAGACGAAGACGAAGAGGGTTGAAGAGGAGGAAATCAAATCAAGAGACATTAAACCCTAACGCTACTTTCCATGATTCAATATGCTGACGGTGTTTGTTGTGTTCCTCCCTCGGGTCTGTTGCAATAAATTTCGCGGGAGTTTTGCTTCTTAAAATAGAAAATCTGCTCTCTTTTCTTTATTTCCTTATATAAATAGAATACTAGATTATATCAATATTGTAAGAACCACGTTAGATCATTTTCATTTTTGATAGTTAAATTCGAGTTGAGTGACATGAAATTCGAATCGAATTGAATATATTTATTCAAGTTAAATTAAAAAATAATTTTGAGTCTTTATAGTCACTGTCACCCACCGTAATCAAATTTTTCTAGCATAATCAAATTTGTTCTTAACTTTTATCCCCTCATAATTTATTTATTAATATTTTATATATATGTTAGCTTCTTTGCTTGCTTAGTTGCTTAAATTATCTTTTGATTCTTGTTACTACGTATTTTAAAATTAAAAAATATATTAAATTAAAAAATATGATCTTTTAATAAAATTTATTTTTAAAATAAAATGTGAAATTGATACCAATAGAAAATATTAACACGAATATTTTATGACATTATCAATAATTCAATTTTAACAGAAATTGATAAAGGTTCAACATGATTAAAATATTCAATAATATAAATAGTACAAAATGTGAAATTTAATTCAATAATATAAATAGTAGACATAAATTCGAAAAAAAGAAATTTTGGGATTTTTTTTAAAAATTAAACATCAATAATGACAATGTAGAAAGATTGCAAAGAAAAAGAAAGAAAAAAATAGAACAAACAGATTTTATATGAAAACCCTTTCGGTTAAAAATCACGGGCAGAGGAGAAGAAAATTTTACTAATGTTGAATTCGAACGATACAAAAGGAGTTTCGACGACATCTATTTATAGGTTGAAAACCCTAACTCTAATCAATACCAAATATTATGCTAATAAATGCTAAATATATTATACTGATAAATACTAAATCTTCTAAAAAGAAAATATATTTTACTTGACTTGCAAGTTATCTCTTAGAATTTGGGTCATATAACTCTAACAATCTCCACATTGACAAGAATTCTCAACGAACAAGTTATTCACCATGAATTCTCACAGAACAAGTTCTTCAGAACGAATTCTTAACGAACAAGTTCTCCACCTCTTCCACGAAACCCCTTAAGGGTATTCTTCAACAATGAACACCAATGCTTGGACATGGTTATAGGAAATGACTTAGTCATCATATCATCAGGATTATCATGAGTACTAACTTTGCTCATAACAATATCACCACGAGCAATAATATCATGGACAAAATGATACTGAATGCCAACGTGCTTTATTCTCTCATGAAACATTTGATCCTTTGTAAGGAAGAGGACACTATGACTATTACAAATCACTGTACTGATCTGAAGGTCTTTACTGAGTTCACCAAAGAGTCTCTTTGACCAAATAACTTTTTTACAAGCCTTCGTAATCGCTATGTACTCGGCTTTAGTAGTAGACAAAGCAACTGTAGTTTGCAAAGTGACTTTCCAACTAGTTGTGCAACCTCCAATAGTAAAAACATACCCGGTAAGAGATATTCTTTTATCAAGGTCTCCAGCAAAATTAGAATCAACATACACAATCTCTAGTTCTTCCAAACTGTAAGCAAACATTAATATCTGAAAATCCACTGAACTACTTTCCAGTGTTCTTTACCAAGATTCGTTATGTGTCTACTAATTGCACTAACTATATATGATAAACCTGGATGTGAGCAAATGATAGCATACATGAGAGATCCTATTGCACTAGCATATCTAACATGTGACATGTAGTCAATCTTATCATTTGATTATGGAAATAAAGCCAATGCAAGTCTGAAGTGGGCTGCTAATGGAAAACTAACAGGCTTCACATTCTGTATATTGAATCTACGAATAACTTTCTCAATGTACCTTTTCTGACTTAGATACAATTTACATGTTTTTCTATCTTTCAGAATCTTCATCCCAAGTATCTTCTTTGCTGCTCCCAAATTTTTCATCTCTAATTCTTTACTAAGATGGGTTTTGAGCTTTCTTATCTCTCATTCATCTTTGTCTTCTATCAACATGTCATCAACGTATAGGAGTAGATACACAAAAGAACCATCACCATTTTTCTTAAAATAAACACAACTATCAAAGCTGCTTCTTTTGAAATCATGAGTAGTCATAAAAGAATCAACCTCTTGTACCATTGCCTTGGTGACTGTTTCAAGCCATAAAGGACTTTTTCAATAAGCAAACATAGTCCTCTTTTTTTCGAGACTATAAAATCTTTTGGTTGTTGCATGTAAATATCTTCCTCAAGTTCTCCATGTAAGAATGACGTTTTTACATCTAACTACTCAAGCTCCAAATCATACATGGCCACAATACCAAATAAGGCTCGAATCAAACTATACTTCACATCTGGAGAAAACACATCTGTAAAGTCTACACTTGGAATTTGACTATAACCTTTTGCAACCAACCTTGCTTTATAACTGAGCTTTTCAATTTCTTGGTTTTTCAACCTTGCTTCACTAGATCTCATGTTCTATTCTTATGGAGTGATTTCATCTCTTCTTGAATGGAAAGCATCAACTTTCTTGAATCTTCATAGTAAACTGCCTTAGAATAAGTAGATAACTCTTGATTTGCATCTATATCTTCAGCCACGTTTAAAGCATAAGCAACTAGATCAGCCTCGGCGTACCTCTTTAGAGGATTAATTTCTCTTCTAGGTATATTCTTGACAATGAATATTGTGGTGAAAAAGTAACTCTACTGTAAGTTTCTGTACTAACATGAGGAGTAAACTCTGTTGTAGATTCTGGATCAATTTGTAACTCCACTTGCCTCACATGTGTGCTTGGACTTTGATGATCTTTATTGGAAGAGTTTTTAAGAGATAACTAGGTAGTATAGCGATTTCATAAAAAATAACATCTCTGCTAATCACAACTTTTCTATTTTCAAGACAACCTAACTTATGTCTTTTAACACTAGCCTTATAACCAAGAAAAACACATTTAATTGATCTAGGTTTCAATTTCCCATTATCAATATGAGCATACGCAGGACACCCAAAAATCTTCAAATCAGAATAATCAACAGGATTACTAGACCATACTTCTTGTAGAGTCATTTTCTCAACGAAAATAGACGAAGACCTGTTAATCAAAAAACATATAGTAGAGACCACTTCAGCCCAAAACGACTTCGGTAAACAAGCATTGGACAACATACATCGAACCTTTTCCATGATTGCTCTATTCATCCATTCTGCGACGTCATTTTACTGTAGAGCATGATGAACTGTCAAGTATCTCATGATCTTTTCTAATTTGCACAATTCATTAAACTCATCAGAACAAAATTCCAAGCCATTATCTGTGCAAAGGTGTTTTATCTATTTTTCTGTCTACTTTCGATCATATTTTTCCAAGTCTTAAACGTGGAAAACACATCACTTTTCTGCTTCAGGAAGAATGCCCAAGCCTTTTTGGAAAAATCATTAATAATCGCCACCATATAATTAACGCCACACCTCGAAGGCACTCTAGATGGTACCCAAAGATTAGAATGAATATAATCCACCGTTCCCTTTGTGTTATGGATTCCTCTGGTGAATTGAACTCTCTTTTGCTTCCCAAAAATGCAGTGCTCACAAAACTTCAGTTTTCTAATGCCTTGTCCATCAAAAAGTCCTCTTCTGCTCAATTCTTTCAAGCCATTCTCAGTCATTTGCCCTAAACGTATATGCCAAAGTCTAGTAACATCATCATCTAAAAAGGAAGAGGAAGCACCATCTGCATCACTACTAACAGTTGAACCTTGCAAAACATATAACTTGGAAGTCTTTCTTTGCCCTTTCATCACAATAAGTTCTTTTAGCTTAAGCAACGCCGGAACATCCATCTTTTCTTTCCTACTCTGATTCCATTCAGTGATTTGCTTTCGCTGAAGTTCAAAATATTGTGCGTATAATGTGTCTCCAATTATGCTCTTTGTTGACTTCATGAATTGATCATTTCCACTTATTGGCACTCTCGCCCTTCGACATAGTGTTGTCACTAGATGAGGAAATAAGAGCCTGATTTCTGACTCTGGATGCATCTTTTCATTTCTCAAAAAATCCAATGTCCCGCAAGATCTGTTTATGCTGCAAGATACCATACAACCAAACAGCTCAGAAAACATTAACATTAGAAACATTAACGACACATTTGGTTCACTGTAATGGAATAGGGTTGTAATTGAATAGAGTTGTAATGGAATAGAGCTGTAATCAGTAATGTAATTGTTTTGTTGAATGGAATGGAATAGACTGTAATAGTATTCTTGTGTTTAGTTGAATGGAATAGATTTGTAATAGTATAAGGAAAAAAGCTAAAATGACCAGAGTACCTTTAGCAGAATTTTTTTAGATGATGATTATTGTCATTAGATTTTAATAAGATTATTATTAAATATAATTTAATAAAAATAAAAATAATAAATAATTTAATCATATTTTAATATAATTATTATTAAATATACTTTAATAAAAAATAATATATAATTTAATAACATTCTTAATATAATTATTTTTATATAAAATTATATTAAAAGTTTTTTAATTTTTATATAAAATTATATTAAAATATTTAAAATATTTTATTTACTACCTTTCAAAATAATACACTATTATTTGAATCAATTGCTTCTCAAGTTATGTTCATTATAGTTGACACACAACAAATACATTCTAAAAGCTTAATTATTAATGAATTTAAAATATTTAAAAATATTTTTGAATTCGACAAATTCATATCTTTAACTCTTTTTTAATCTAATTTTATTTGTTTAAAATATATACATTTTATTCTTACTATTTAAACCTTCCTTTTGTTTTTAAAAATAATTAATATTAATTGTTAAAAATATTTAAAATTTATATTGTATATATCAAAATATTAATAATGAGCCAATAATAAATTATTTTCTTTTATATCCTTACTAAAAAAATATAATATTAATGAATTTAAACATCACGTTTACTTTAGCCAATAATATTTTATATCATAACATCAAGTCTAAAGTAAATCTTTAATCTATCAAAAGTACTTTTTGATAGCAAACTAAACTCTTTTAAACTAAATTCTTTAAAGTTTCATCCTCTTTTGGAATATCGTCATTTTAGATTGTGTCGTAAAAAAAACAATTTGCACTTTACTTTAACATAAATGTACTAATTTGTCTATTTCTTAAATAGAGATCAAAATACAATCCGACTCGTAATATAAGAGCCTCTATGATAGTTCTACCTTTAGGCAACTCACCACTAGTAATGAAAGCTTTCCATGGCCAAGTTTGATGCAGTCGTTGAGAGCACAAAAAATATCTTATT
The DNA here is from genome assembly GCA_025698475.1 of Gossypium anomalum. Taxonomy (NCBI): domain Eukaryota; kingdom Viridiplantae; phylum Streptophyta; class Magnoliopsida; order Malvales; family Malvaceae; genus Gossypium; species Gossypium anomalum. Next base: position 33,751,866 of record CM046958.1, on the reverse strand, counting down.
TCCTACAAAATAATGAAAAAGAACAATAAAGGGAAAGTAGGGTCGAATCCTCAGGGACCGGATTGCACGAATGCTTTTTTTCGAAATCCTGGGCAGAATCGTGCCCAAGAAAACTTGCGTTCCTAAAAAAAATAAAAAAACAGAATTAAAAGTTTTGGTCTGGAAAAATAAAATAAAAATAGAATTGAAAGTCGAATTGAAATTGTGAAATTAAATAAATTGCGAATATTAAAATGGAGAATATAAAAATAAACAGAGTTTGGGAAAAGAAAGAGTTTCTTATGTGGCGAGATTCCAGCCTCCGGTTGTCTTGATTTGTCTTGGGTCCAATCCTTGGCTTTTAAGTGATCCTTCTCAAGCAGAATAAGCCAGTTATAGTGGAAGAGGACGCCTACGATCATCAACTCCAAGAATTTAGACTTAAGATTTAGCGGAACCTAACTCTAGCCAATAATCGCTTTTGTGGGACTATCTTCTGCTAGATCATCACTTCCCAACGGCGAATACGACACCATTTTGTCTCTTGGACTCGTCAACCTCTGATGCAGAAAGCCAGCGAACCGATTGTGCAACCTTCCCAAAACGTACAAAGCGGTCATTCCTTGCACCAGTTGAAAAGATCACCTATTAAGGGACATGGACGGAAGCGTCAGCCCCGTAATGTGGAGAAGTAATGAATACCCTGTTGAGAAGGCTAAGCGCGGATTCTAAGCCTCATGAACCTTTTTGGGGAATTTTGACAACCTTCGGCTAGATTAGATTTAGTGGCTCTTGATTTTTGGGGAAAAATAAATAAAAATAATGGAAAGGGAATTTTTTATTGAAATATGAAAAGAACAAAAAGAACTAAATTGATGGGGGAGAGAGTGTTACAGCAAAAGATGGATGAAATCTGTGTCACTTCATCCCCTTTTTATAGTACTAAGAAACCTAGCCTATTCCTAATTAAATTGTAAAAGATAAATACAAATAAATAAAGATAATTAAAGATAAATGAAAATAAATCCTAAAATTAAATCTAAATAATAATCATTGATAATTATCCTAATATAATTAAACATTAAATAGAGTCTTATGCTATAAAATCTCTTCTTTTACACTTTTGCCCTTATGTCTTCCATACTTGCATTTTTGGCACCACCTTTTCCCTATATCGCATGTTGGCCCATTGTATCTTCAAATTTGCACTTTTTGCCCTTAAATTTCCTTTTGCCTTCAATTTAGTCCATAAAAGATAAAAGACCATAATATAGCCCAAATTAGTAGGATCATACTCAAAATAAACATGCAATTATCATATAAAATATGTCGTTCTAGAGTATTATCAAATTCCCCCTACTTAGCCCATGCTTGCCCTCAAGTATGGTTCCTGTCCATTGTGAAAATTAAATCCTGCCATGAAAGAAATATTACTCCAAAGTTTTATAAAAATTAGTCAAATTGCATATGAAAAATAAAGAGAACCCTTAGCTTGCTTTAAGTAAAATTGAAAAAGTATTCCAATTAACACACACAAAAATTAAGATCGACTTGGATTATTTCATGAAAATTAGGTAATTTACCAAACCTATCAAGACACCCTATTTGTTTCTACCTTTAGTCCCCACATTTTATTAATACATCTTTTTTTAATTTATTTATTTTTGCTTAAGAATATATTGAACCTTTTGACGCGAAGAGAGATGACAGCCAAGCACCCCACCCCGGTTACTCAGCCTAACATACTCCTAATTTTTATTTTTCTTAAGAATATATCCAACCTTTTGACGCAAAGAGAGATGACAGCCAAGCACCTCACCCCGGTTACTTAGCCCAACACATTCCTAAGTATTTTAATTCCGATTAGTGGAGTTTTACCTAACACATCACACAACCTTTTGACACGAAGTAGGATGACAACCCAAGCACCCTACCCCGGTTACTCAGCTAGTCACTTTTTAAGCTGCATTCATAACCACGAAAACATTATTATTATTAAACGAAATTTTAATTTTGGAGGACTTAAGAGCAACAATCAAGTGTCAAAAATAAGTTTCAGTATCCATCTTAATAGTCATGAACATATTTTAAGCATGCAATTGCATTAAGTGTCCTCTTTTCATTTAGACTTAATCAATTATACTATAAGGAAGATAGGGTTGACTTTATTGATCATAATTATTTTGCCTAAAAGAAATAAAACAATAGAGATGAAATCAAACAGGCAAAATCATAACTAACTCAGTAGACAAAAAACATGCTTGTAGATCAAACAGTGGGCAAGTCGTGGTCAAATTCTTAGGCATGAAAAGAGGCAGAATATTCTTAAAAAAAAAGAAAATTATATGGGCAGCAACAAAAACAACATTTAAAATGACAGAAAAAATAAGGAATACCTTCCCCTACTTAAAACACATAGTCTTCAATGTGGAATAAATAAATAGGTGGAAGAAAAGTTTAGAAGAACTCCCCGTTAATTACTGTCGTTCGCACATAATGGCAATGAGTTCGGCTAGTTGCTGGCCAAAAGTGTCGAGTCGAGCCTCGATGCGCTCTGAGTGTTGCTCAACAGTCATCGAAGGTTGGGCGTGAGTAGGTACTTCGTTCTGATTTTATTGTCTAAAGACTTGTTCAGCTGGTGCAGAGCACACGCTTGGAGGGACAAAACGAAAGAAAGATGGAGTGCCAAGAAGCAGTCCCATCGAGCATCCAAAGGACCGGCCTGACAAGCAATATGCAAATCTGAAATAGGCGCATTAGAACCATGTAGAGAAAATAACAATTGTGTAATAAATGAGCCTAAAATTAGTGGACACTTTGCCTTTATGACATGGTCGAATTGAAGTGCATACCAATAGCCTAAATTTATCGGACGATCGGTATACATACACCACAAATAAGAATAATTCCGTCTTCGAGACGGTAGCTGGAGCATCTTGACGGCCTAAAAGATTGTAAGCCAAATATCGGTGTATGTAACATAAGGCGGGGTTACGAAACCATAAATCCTTTGATGTTTTTGGGCTATACATGGATTCAACATTATCAGTTAACAAAACAAAGGCCTTGACAGCCTTAAAATTTACAGGAAAAGTGCATAGGCTATTTTTATAATCAATAGACATGGTATAGTCTTCAGTCACAAAAGATAATGCAATATTAAAATCGATGAGGGACAAATTATGCATGGTTCCAAGTAACCGAAACTTGACAACACCAGGTGTATCCAGTGAGATTTGACCGTGTCACTAAAAATGAAACGTAGAATAAAATTTAAAACCAGTTTATAATAGGCACAGTGAGTAATATCAAAATTTCCAACCCAGCCAATATTGCAAAAATAAGTAGTAACAGTAGTTTCAATACGCAAAGCATCCAAAACAGGTAATGATAAACATTTGCAAGGCACGAGTGGTTTATGGCATAAACGATCATACCTATTTTGGCAGGTAGTAGTATCAAATGCTAAGTTACCGTGTAAATGGCACTCGAGTGGTAAAACATTTGCTCGAGATCGATAGGTATGGCAACGAGTGGGACACAGTCACTAGTCATCGTGACTCTCAGAGGTATTGGAGTGTGCAAGCTAGTCAGGAGCGTCAGCAGTGGTGTTGGAGGAAGAGCCTGTGAGTACCTCTGCTTGCTCAGCTGACTGGCGTGGTGGACGACAATGATTCCGACATCGTGAAGGTCCGAGAGTTGAGCATGGTGGCGGTGATGGCACGGAAGACTCTAGCGGGGACGGCGAAAGCAAAAGAAGGCAAAGCAGAGGTAGTGGGTTAGGTTCGATGTGTGACGGGTAAGAGGTTGTGGTGGCATCGTTCGGCATCAAGGGAGGAGAAGACGGCACCCGTGGAAGAGTCGAAGAGGAGACACACAGTGAGGAAAAAGGAGGAACCGATGGCACCGACGTCGCATCAAGTGGAGAAGAAGAAGAGGAAGATGCCCCGTCGGTCAAATCGATGGCTTGGAGAGCGAAAAAGCGACGCCAGCGTGAGTTGACAGTGAAGAAGGCGTCAACAGCAGCGCGGCTGTGGGTTCGCACCATGATCGACCGCAAATCGACGATGGGAGGGGTGGTGGAGATGATTCGGCGGCTAGGGAGAAAGGAAAGGAAAATTGGTAAAAAAAATTGTAAGGTTTGGGGTTTTATTTACCTGAAAGGGGGTGTTTGGCTGCAGGTTTTGGGGGGTCTAGGGCAGAAACATGCTATTCCAAGCTGGAATAGGGATGGAATATGAGCTGTTTGGCTGCAGGTTTTGTTTTTTCTCTTTTTTCTCCTTATTTTTGTTTCGGTTCACTTAGTTAGAAGAAGAGAATTTTTTATTAATATACAAAATAAAACAAATAATTAAGTAATAAATCATTAAGATAAAATAATAAATAATTAAAATAAAATAATAAAAATAAAAAAATAAAAAAATAAAAAAAAAGAAAAATAAAGAGAAATAAAAATTGGGTTGCCTTCCAACAAGTGCTTGTTTAACATCGTTAGCTTGACGCCGTGAATGGTTTTATGGTGGCTCTAACTGAATTTTTTTGACCGTGTGGGCCTGAAAATTCTCGTAAAATGGCTTCAACCGTTGGCCATTGACTACAAACTGCTTTCCTGTTTCTTCATTCTCTATTTCAACTACACCATGTGTGAATACTTGAGTCACAATAAAAGATACTTGCCATCGAGATCGAAGCTTGCTTGGGAATATCTTTAATACGGAGTTATAAAGCAAAACTTTTTCTCCTACCGAAAAGTGCTTCTGGGCTATTTTCTTATCATGAAACAACTTTGTCTTGTCTTTATAAATGCAAGCATTCTCGTAGGAATCATTACGAATTTCCTCGCCTTCCCTACGGGTTCTAACTCCATGTTACATTGTCGAATAGCCCAATAAGCTTTATGTTTCAATTCTACTAGAAGATGGAAAGCTTTCCCAAAAACAAGTCGATATGGGGTCATGCCAATTGGTCCTTTATACGCCATCTGATAGGCCCAAAGTACGTCATTAAGCCGAAGACTCCAATCCTTTCGGTTGGGTCGAACTGTTTTCTCCAAAATAGAATTGATTTCCCTATTCAAAACCTCTGCTAGGCCATTCGTTTGGGGTTGGTAGGCTGTCGCTATACGATGATAAACTCTGTATTTTGGCAATAGTGCCTCCATGACTTTGTTGCAAAAGTGGGTGCCACGATCACTGATCAAAGCTCGAGGTGTGCCAAACCTAGAAAAAATAGTTCACTTTAGAAACTCCACAATAGTTTTAGCATTATTATTGCGAGTAGGCTTTGCTTCTATCCACTTAGAAATATAGTCTACTACAAGAATTATATATATGTTTCTAAAAGAGGAAATACATGGGCCCATGAAATCAATGCCCCATACATAAAAAATCTCACATACATGAATCGGGGATAGGGGCATTTGATTTTGTTTAGTGATGTTACCTATATGTTGGCATTTATCGCAAGACTTATAGAAATTATATGCGTCACGAAAAATTGTGGGCCAATATAGCCCACACTCCAATACCTTATGAGCAGTCTGTTTAGGGCCAAAGTGACCTCCGCAAGCTTCTGTATGATAAAAAGTAAGGATAGAGGTTACCTTAGTTTCTGGAACACATCATCTTATTATCTGATCTGAATAGCGTTTCCACAAGTATAGGTCGTCCCAAATATAATATCGGGCTTCCCTTCTAAGCTTGTCCTTCATGGAACGTGCTAACTTAGTGGGCAGTGAACCTGTGGTTAAGAGATTTACTATATCAGTATACCATGGGTAGTGAGCCTCGATTGAAAATAACCTCTCATCAGGGAACTCATCCTTTATAGGAGTGTCATCGTCAGGTATTTTTAACCTACTCAAGTGGTCAGCTACCAAGTTTTTGCTCCCTCTTTTGTCACGAATCTCAATGTCAAATTCTTGGAGCAGAAAAATCCATCTAATGAGCCTTGGCTTTGCTTCCTTCTTTACGATCAAGTACCTAAGAGCTACATGATCAGAAAAAATAATCACCTTAGATCCCAATAAATATGACCAAAATTTATCCAAAGCAATTAGAACAACTAAGAGTTCTTTTTCTGTGGTGGTGTAGTTGCTTTGTGCAACATCTAGGGTTTTTGAGGCATAGCAAATGACATGAGGCTCTTTGCCTATCTTTTGCCCTAACACGGCCCCTACACTGCGTTCGCTTACATCACACATAATTTTAAAAGGGTAGTTCCAATCTGGTGCTTGTACTATAGAAGTGGACACCAACTTCTGCTTGAGTGTATCAAAAGCCTCCTTGCATTTTGGGCCAAACTCAAATTTCTTATCTTTCTGCAATAATTTGCACAGTGTTCAGCTACTTTCGAGAAGTTCTTTATAAAATGCCTGTAAAACCCTGCATAGCCAAGGAAAGAATGAATTTCCCTTACAGTAATGGTATATGGCAAAGAATTTATAATGTCAATTTTGACCTTATTGACCTCAATTCCCTTAGCTGAAACTACATGTCCTAGAATCAAACTTTTGTCTACCATAAAGTGGCACTTTTCATAATTCAAGATAATATTAAATTCTATACATCTACTTAAAATTTGCATGAGATTTTTAAGGCATTCATCAAAATAATTCCCATGCACAGTAAAATCATCTATAAAAACTTTGATAATTGTTTCCACATATTCGAAAAATATACTCATCATGCATCTCTAAAAGGTGTCCGGTACGTTGCAGAGTCCAAATGTCATCCTTCTGTATGCAAATGTGCCAAATGGGCACGTAAAAGTGGTTTTTTCCTGGTCCTCTGGTGCAACTGGGATTTGGAAGAAACCCATCAAGACAACAAAAGTGAGTTTTACCAGCTAATCGCTCAAGCATTTGATCTATAAAAGGAAGAGGGAAATGATCTTTTCTAGTGTAAGAATTCAACTTCCTATAATCAATGCAGACACGCCACCCATTTTGCACTCGAGTTGGTACTAAGTCACCTTCAGCATTTTTCTTTATTATCACACCCGTTTTCTTGGGCACGACTTGTACCGGACTTACCAATCTATTGTTAGAAATGGGGTAGATTATATCAGCATCTAGCAGTTTGATTATCTCCTTTTGTACCACCTCCATCATATTCGGGTTCAACCGTCGTTGCGCCTCTCGTCTTGGCTTAGTGTTTTCTTCCAAGTAGATTCTGTGTGTGCATGTCAAAGGATTTATCCCTTTTAAATCGGCAATGGTCCAGCCAATCGCCTTATTATGATTTTGTAGTACCTGGATCAAACTTTCTTCTTTGAGCTTAGAGAGTTTATTTGAAACTATAATCGGTAGAGTATTACCTTTCCCCAAAAACGCATAGTTAAGATGTTCAGGAAGTGGCTTTAATTCCAAATCTGGAGCCTGCACAACAGAAGGTAAAAGTTTAGTATTTGATGGAGACAATAACTCATTAATAGATTCATAATCATAAACTATAAATTCAGATTTATCTTCATAAATAGACTCAAAAGTCTCTTCTACTAAAGAGTCAATTATGTCAACACGGTTTACGCTTAATATTTCACTTGGATGACTGACAGCATCGTAGACATTGAACTTTACGATCTCCCCATCAAATTCTATTGTAAGAGTTTCACTTTGAATATTTTTTTGGTGCTAGCAGTACTAAGTTTGAATGTTGATTTTGGTGCTAGCGGTACTAAGGAAAGGTTGGCCCAACAAGAGGTCCAAAAATCCTGGAGTGCTATCCTCCATTTTTATCACGTAAAAATTTGCAGGGAAAGTAAGTTCGTTAACTTTTACTAGTACGTCCTCCAGACCTGTTTACCAACTGAATGATAACACCTGTTTTCGTCAAGAAACCTGCATTAAGTGATTCATATATAGAATAAGGCATTACATTTATTGAGGCCACTAAATCACACATAGCCTTCTTAATTCCTAAATGGCCTATCTTGCATGGTATTGCAAACATGCCCCTATCTTTACATTTCGCTGGCATTTTCTGCTGTAACACTATAGATACATTTTCACCAACACTTACCTTTCATTACCTGTTAATTTTTGTTTATTGGTGCAAAGTTCTTTAAGGAACTTGGCATATCGCGAAATTTGTCTGATGGCATCCAACAGTGGTAAATTGATCTTGACATTTCTGAATGTCTCGAGGATCTCCTTGTCTTCTTTACCTTTCTGACACTGATTTAATCGTCTTGGGAATGGAGGTTGAATTTTTGACAATAGGGGTTTCGCTTGGACCTGTTCATCATTTTTGGGAATTTCCTGGGCAATTTCTTGGCCAAGATTCCTGCCAGGAATTGATTCTAGTACCTTACCATTTTACAGCGTCACTGCATTCGCGTTTTGTCTCAGGTTCGGTTCTGTTTGTGATGGTAGCTTACCTTGAGAACTCATTTTCTCAATTGATGTGGTCAATTCTCTTATAGATGCCTCGGTTTTCTATTGAAAATCAAGCATATTAGCTACTAATTTATTAACCAAAGCTTCTAGAGAATTACCTGAATCTCGTGGCTGTTGTGGAACCCAATTTTGGTATGGCTGGTTATATCGTGGATTGGCTCCATAACTTAAGTTAGAGTTGTCCCTCCATCCTGGGTTGTAGGTGTTAGCGTAAGGGTCGTATCGCCTTTGTGGTGGCTCAGGAAAATTTCTCACAACATCTAAATGAGCCATAGTATCATCATACAAACTAGGACATGCATCAGTTGTATGTTTAGGTGTAGCACATATTCTGCATACTCGGGTTGGTTTTGTTTTTTCTGCAACAAGAGAATTCACAATATTAGTAAATCTATCAAGTCTATCCTCAAAGGTAGGATTACTTAGCTGGTCAACCCTTCTAGAGGGTTTAGGATTGGCTCAAAATTGCTGAGAATTTGTAGCCATCGTGGAGATCAAGTCTCTTGCTTGTTGAGGAGTCATGTTGACCAATGCCCCTCCACTAGCGGCGTCTACCATATTCATCTTCATGGGTTTCAGACCTTCGTAAAAGTATTGGAGGAGAGATTGCTCTGTAATACCGTGTTGTGGGCAGCTCGCACACAACTTCTTAAATCACTCCCAATAATCGTAAAGAGACTCTGTTTCTTTTTGTCTTATTCCAATGATCTCTCTTCTTAACTCAGCTGCTCGTGATGCTGGAAAAAACCTATTGAGAAATAAATAAGAAAGATCAGGCCAAGTTGTAATAGATCCATGAGTAAGTAAAATAGCCATTCCTTAGCTGAATCTACTAGGGAAAAAGGGAAAGCACACAATTTAATTTGATCCTCAGTTACCCCCTAAGGTTTCATACTAAGGCAAACCGTATGGAACTCTTTCAGATGTTTGAGGGGATTTTTGTTTTGCAACCCACGAAAAGTTGGCAGTAGTTGGATTAAGCTTGACTTTAATTCAAAATTAGTATCAATAATAGGATACGTGATGCATAGTGGCGGTTGTTCTGCAGGAGCTTTGGCTAGTTGCTGAATTATTTGAGCCATAGGTTGAGGTGCTTGATTAGGGTTTTCGTTAACCCTAGCGTTAAGCACTTCTTCTGGGGAATCGACTTCTACTTTTGCGCTTTCAAATGTTTGAGTCGGGTTTTCGTTAACCCTAGACTCTACTTTGTCATCGATTCTAATTTTCGGCGGTGGATTACTTTGAGTCCTAGCCACCGCTGACTGCTTTTTCCTTAGCTTTGTTTCCTTGCGATTAGCTCTCGCAGTCTTTTCAATCTCTGAATCAAATGCAAGAGTACCTGGAGCAGATATGGCCATAAGAAAAAAAAAAACAAGATTAGTACGTTATAGATCCCCGGCAACGACACCAAATTTGATGCGGTCGTTGAGAGCACCAAAAATATCCTATTTCCTACAAAATAATGAAAAAGAACAGTAAAGGGGAAGTAGGGTCAAATCCTCAGGGACCGGATTGCACGAATGCTTGTTTCTCGAAATCCTGGGTAGAATCGTGCCCAAGAAAACCTGCATTCCTGAAAAAAATAAAAAAATAGAATTAAAAGTTTTGATCTGGAAAAATAAAATAAAAACAAAATTGAAAGTCGAATTGAAATTGTGAAATTAAATAAATTGCGAAAATTAAAATTGAGAATATAAAAATAAATAGAGTTTGGGAAAAGAGAGAGTTTTTTATGTGGCGAGATTCCAGCCTCCGGTTGTCTCGATTTGCCTTGGGTCAAATCCTTGGCTTTTAAGTGATCATTCTCAAGCAGAATAAGCCAGTTATAGTGGAAGAGGACGCCTACGATCACCAATTCCAAGAATTTAGACTTAAGATTTGGTGGAACCTGACTTTAGCCAATAATCGCTTTTGTGGGACTATCTTCTGCTAGATCATCACTTCCCAACGGCGAATACGACACCATTTTGTCTCTTGGACTCATCAACCTCTGACGCAGAAAGCCAACGAACTAACTATGCAACTTTCCCAAAATGTACAAAACGGCCTTCCTTGCACTAGTTGAAAAGATCACCTATTAAGGGACATGGAGGGAAGTGTCGGCCTCGTAATGCGGAGAAGTGATGAATACCCTATTGAGAAGGCTAAGAGCGGATTCTAAGCCTCATGAACCTTTTTAGGGAATTTTGATGACCTTCGGCTAGATTAGATTTAGTGGCTCATGATTTTTACGGAAAAACAAATAAAAATAATGGAAAGGGAATTTTTTATTGAAATATGAAAAGAACAAAAAGAACTAAATTGATGGGGGAGAGAGTGTTATAGTAAAAGATGGTCGAAATTTATGTCACTTCATCCCCTATTTATAGTACTAAGAAACCTAGCCTATTCCTAATTAAATTGTAAAAGATAAATACAAATAAATAAAGATAATTAAAGATAAATGAAAATAAATCTTAAAATTAAATCTAAATAATAATCCTTGATAATTATCCTAATATAATTAAATATTAAATAGAGCATTGTGCTATAAAATCTCTTCTTTTGTACTTTTGCCTTTATGTCTTCAATACTTGCATTTTTGGCACCACCTATTCCCTATATCGCATGTTGGCCCATTGTATCTTCAAATTTGCACTTTTTGCCCTTAAATTTCCTTTTGCCTTCAATTTAGTCCCTAAAAGATAAAAGACCATAATATAGCCCAAATTAGCAGGATCATACTCTAAATAAACATGAAATTAGCATATAAAATATGACGTTCTAGAGTATTATCATACTTTTACAAGCTAATCTAATGTTAGAATTTATGCCTATACCTTTTACCAAGTTCTATACCAAGTAAAAATTGTCCTCAACAAAGAAAAGGTACAACCCTTATTTCTCTTTATTAGCAAATTCTATGGAAAAACAAAAAGAGCCTTTAAAAAAATTATGGGGCAAATATAAGTTACTTCACTTCAATTAAACAAGGAATGACTAAAAACAGTTATCACATTTTTTTCACTTTTTTCTTTTTTAAATAAAAAACCATTGACATAAAAGGGAAGATGGCAACACCTTGAAAGTCAACAAGAGACTAAAACTTCAAAAATCTTTTTAGGTCTACCATACTCTTACCAAAATGAGCTTTTTTTTAAGCTCTCAAGGCTTGAGTGCCAAAGCAAGTCCAACATTGGGGCTTTTATCGATGGACTTTGTATCCACCTCTCTAGAAATGGTAAAGAGGGATTTCGGGCGCCACTCATGCTGGATGAGTGTGCTTGCCTTGTCAGTATTGTTCACTCGTGCCTTGATTATGGTTAATGGATCCAATGCATGTTGTGTACCCACGGTGATGGTGTTCACATTGGTAGAGAAGCTATGGGTCACCTTAACACCAACAACAGTGTTGGTTGATGGATTCACAATATGGTAGTCAGATGCATTAACTGAATCACCCTTTTCATTCATGCATTGACAAAAAAGGTATTAAAATTGAGATTATATCATTTGGAATATTCAGTTGTAGATAGGTATATAGCACATAACCACATGCAGGGCCAAAGAAGTAATACGGTCTGCATTAGTGAAGCCCAATCCCGCGTTGCATTTGGTGAAATTCCTAGTTTTCGTGTCAAATGAGATATCAGTACCTAGTGCAAGAACATTTGTTCCAAGCATACCCGAGAAGTTAACTATTGGGTTAGCAGTCAATCCAATGCTTGAGCTTATCCTAGCACACTCATGCAAATACTAGAGTTCAATCTGGTATACATAAAAGTGAAAAAAAAGACATGTCCAACAGAATTTCAAAACAAATTCTAAGTAACACGTTCTCATGAGAAAAACCAAAACAAGAACGAAGTTTCAAATGATAAAAATTGAAATCTGAGACAGGATTTTGTACCTTGCCAGACATCTGATCAAGGACTCTAAAGCTAAAGATTTCCTTTAGCCCAGGTGCAGGTTCATCAAGTATTATGGTGGTAACTTGTCGATAAACATAATGTACTTCAGTACAATAAACGATTATCAGAAAGGCTTACAAAAGATGGAAAACATATATATCAACAACAAAGGAATATAAGAAAGAAAAAAGGAACTACGATCTCAACTAAAGATATCCTTTAATTAAAAAGCATTTTCGACAAAATAGGTCAGGTCCCGAGTAGTATGATGTTTTAAACAATGTTATCAAGCAGATATTCTTCTAGTTAAAGCTTGGGTTTCAAACATGAAGGGGATAAGATATGATCACTAATTTTATTATAATAGAAGATGGATGAAGGCTGAAAAATATATAATGGAGGAAAGAGCATCATATCTAACTTGCAAAAGAGAAATTTTAACCAAGAATTCAAATTTCTACATAAAACTAGAAACCAACAGAAGGAGCAGATGAAGTACTTACATTAGAGCTCCACTTTGATATTAGTTGTAACATTCCTAGACTTCAATTGGGTAGTAACATCAGCCAAGAAAAGATCAACTTTCTTCGTTCTGGTAGCGATAATTACCTGAAAATAAAGGGAAAAACAACAAACAAGGCAAAATTAATTCAAGTTCTCATAGCAAATTGAGAAATTGAACATCTTTCATAATACATTGCAGTTAAAAGATTGGGATAACCATGATGAAATTCAAGAAAAATAGCTACTATTATACTGTAAAAATTGAACACACACATACACACACACATGTTTGAAAAGCATACACCTTACCTTTAATTTTAGCTTAAATTAAACATTCTTTTTTGTAATTAACATAATTGTACAATAAGACATACATTTTATATAAAATTAAAAATGACCAAAATCACAACTTGGGTTTCACATGACGAAGCATCTCAAATGTATTCTTTAATAATAATTAAAGAAAACATAATCTAGAGAAAAAAGTTTAAATAAACCCAGAAAATAAGAGTCAAACTTACAACACCAGTGGGAGAGCAAACAATCAAGCAATAACCTTTTTTTCCTTGTATTTACAGAAAATAAAAAATGCTTGGAAAGGGAGAAAAAGCACTGGGATAAGGAAGAGAAAAAAACCCATTAGTTTTGAGCGAGAAAGAATAGTTTTTGGGAATGGGTTTGGAAGAAAGAGAGAGAAAGAGGAATTTAGAGGGGGTGGAAAAGTGTTTAGGAGAAAGAGTTTGAGGTAGCAGAAGGGAAGGGAGGAAGTGTTTGGAGGATATGAAAATGGTAGTTTTGGAGGCAAAAGAGGAGAGATTACGAAGGAAGAGATGGAAGCATTAATTGTAGTAAGGAAGACGCAGCATCACTCAAACATCCATATGCTTGCTTGGCTGCCTGTCTATTTTTCCCTCTATTGGAGTTGAAGGAAGGAAGGGAGTGGCTATCGGTCGGGCTGAGTCTGAGCATTTTCTAGGTGAGAAATTGGGGAGGGTAAAATTGATTTTCTAAACAACAAATAAGCCATTTGGTGGGAAGAGGAGGGAATAGAAATGCTTCCTATTCTCTGCATAAGGCTATAATGGAATATACTCGTAATAAGGTATTCCAATCAACCAAACGACTATTTGTGGTGGGCTCACTGAATAGAATTGTAATGGCATAGCCATTACATTGAACCAAACATGGCCTCGGTGAAGGGTGCAATTCAGGTTCCTATGAAGGAGGAAACTTGTGAAGGAGGAAAGTAATGAGAGTAACTTGTGAAGAAGGAAAGTAATAAGAGTAACTAATAAATTTGAAGATACATACTTTTTATTTATCTATAAAATTTGCGTAGATTGTAAGCATTCCAAGTCCATGGCATAACTATTTTGTCAATCCAGTCCAGTCGGTATGATCCAAATCCAATGACAACAACTTTCTAATATGGTTCTTCTCATGAGGTTGAGAATTTTCCTTTATTTCTTTTTGGTTAGATTGCATTCCTATTTCTCATAACCAAATATCCTACTAGAAACTCTCATCTATGAACCTTGGAGTTATAATATTTGACCACCTATTGAGCTCTGACTGCTAAGCCAAGGACTGTTTAATTTCTGGTTTCGTCTAGAAAATCCAGGTTCTTGCAAAAAAATAACTTCATTGCCTTGAGAAGTATAGTGCAACACATGAAGGATGTTGAGATCGATTTCTGTAGGTATCACTACTTCAATCCCAAACAAAAGGTTGAAAGTAGTTTCCCCAGTTCCATAGTGTGATGTTGTTCAAAGAGACCATAAGGTTAAAGGGAGTTCCTCTAATCATCTGCTTTTGGTCCCATCTAATTTTTTCTTTAGTCCTTGGAGGATTTTCTTGTTGGTGGATTCATCTTCACCATTTTTCCATGAAGTCTTGACTGAACTATGGATTAAGGAAATGTGGAGATTCCCATAAAAGTCTTCAAACTTCTCTTGCAATTAGGTCTCGTTATCTACAATTATAAACTGTGGGATCCTATACCGACATATAATGGTTTCCCATACAAAAATTTACATATACTTCTCAAATATGGTGGCTAAAGCTTCTTCTTTTGTGCCACAACGAGTGGGAATGGGCCAACTATGTTGATTCTTCAAGTGTAAAAGGGCTAGGGGCTGGATATGCTCTAGAGGGGTTCTGCTAGCTGTTGAGGAATTGGAGAATTTCTGGTAGAACTCACATTTGGCAACATACTTTGCCGCATGTTTTTGCATTGAAGGTCAGTAATAACCCTACCGTAAGATTTTTTGTGCTAGAGCACTTCCCCTTGAGTGATGCCCACAGATTCCTTTATCGATATCTGCCATTACATAGTTGGATTCAAAAGGTTCATCGCCGCCAAACCTGCAAACGTTTGGACTGGAAATACTGCAGCAAAAAGATATAAAATAAATCAGTGGATGTCCATAAGTATAGGGTCAAATTATAATAAAGTATTGTACAATGGGGTACAAGAAGTACCCCAAGGATCGTAGGAGGATGGATTAAATCTAAAATTATCTTCTACAATAATAGGTCTAAATAGTACTCATTGAAAATTATATTACGATAATGAATAATAACAACTAAGGTCATAAAATAAAATAAAATTACTAAAAAGAAATTGCAAACAATGAAATCTTAAATAACAGACAGAAGATTAACTCGTTTCAGTTTTATAATTAACTTCAGAACTCGGGTTTGAATGAATTAGTTAATAACTAACCAATTATTACCTTTCGACCTTTAACTGATTAATTCATTGATAAAAACCACTTATCTCTCAACATCACAATTTAAACTAGGATAAATTATGAGGTGCTCAGTGGACTTATCTTGTAATATCCCGAATTAGGGCCTAATCGGAATAGTGGTTTCGTGACCACAAATTCGAGATAGAAATAATTATTTTATAATTATTTTGAGGTTTATGATATGATTACATGATTGTGTGAAAATTTCGTGAAGAAATTCTATGCATAAAATACTTAATTTGAAAGTAGGGACTAAATCGAATAAGTTGCAAAACTTGCATTCTAGAAGTTTTTAGTATGAAATTGCATTGAAATATTAATTAAGAGGTCTTAAATAGCAATTTGACCAATTTTAAGTTCATGGACAAAATTAGGACATGGAAGGAATTTTTGGAAAGTTTAGTAGTAAGGGCATTTTGGTCATTTAGTTATTAAAATGAATTAAAAACAAAATTAAAAGCCAATTTTTGTCCATCTTCTTCATTAGGCCGAAATTTCAAGGGTTCTCCATAGCTAGGGTTTGTTTCAAGCTTCCAAGCTCCATAGTAAGTGATTCCAAGCCCCGTTTTTAATGTTCTTTACGTTTTTGAGATCCCGATAACTCGATTAAGCTTATGTTAGCAATAATTTAACCTAGGGTTTATATTTGGAAAAATACCCATAGGTGAAATTTGTGTATTTTGGTGTTTTATGATAGAATATGAGGTTTTAAATTATGTTAGACAACTTGTGCTACTCGGTTTTAGGTAAAAACGAGTTAAAGGACTTAATCGGTAAAAATACCTAATAGTCATAAGTGCTTGTTAGAGTGAGAATTTGATGTTTCCATAGAAGAGAAAAGTGATCAGCATGTTGTAAAACATAAGAATAAGGAATAAAGTTTAATCCCAGGAGCCTAGGGGCAAAATGTAAATATGTAAAAGTTTAGGGGTAAAATTGTAATTTTGCCAAAATTTAAGTTAAGGATTAATTTGATAATGTGAGTATTAAATAAGCTAAATGGGTTATTTTAGATCAAGAAAGACGTGGAATCGACCTCAATCGAGGAAAAGAAAAGATTGTGGACTAAATTGCAAAATCTTTGTATTTTGGTACCAAGGTAAGTTCTGTGTAAATAATGTAGTATAATTTTTATTTGTAAATTATTGATGTTAATTATATGATATGCTGATTTTTATTATGAGATATATGCTTTGTGGTTATTTTGAATAAAATGCAAATTATTTGTATTATTTGTTAAATATAAAGTGCTACTCAGAGAGTATTGGTTTCGGTATTTTACGGAAGATGGCAAGGATATGTGTTCGAGGAAAATCCCGTTTGAACCCTTAGGAATAGATTAGGATACAAGTGACATGTCACTAGGATGGTTGAGCATCCGAACTCGTTGAGTTGAGTCAGAGTTCACTTATGGATGCGAATGTTCGAACTCGTTGAGTTGAGTCCGAGTTCGAGAGATGTAACTAGGCATCCGAGCTCGTTGAGTTGAGTCCGAGTTCACTTATGGATGCGAACGCCCGAGCTCGTTGAGTTGAGTCCGAGTTCGCTTATGGGCGGGTTACATGATTGCTTGATTGCATATATGGCACTTATGTGCAAGTTATCCATGTATCCGAATTATATTCCGATGTGTTCAACGGGCAAAGTTTTACTCGGATGGAGGAACATTCGAGATGTAAAGAGACGTATTGGTAAGTGATGTGAAATGGATATTTTGGACAGGTATGTATTTAACCCTCGGGTTGAGTATTGATACAATCACGATAAGGTAATAAGATGATGAAAAATGATTAGAAATGTGATATGTGTTTTAGTGATGCATGCTAATGTTGATTGGTATGGATATTTGTTATGTTACTTATTAGTTGCACATGAACTTACTAAGCATTTATGCTTACTCCTCCTTCTTACTCATTGTAGTTTTGGACAAGCCACTCAGAGTCGGGATAGGTCGAAGGCTCGACCACACTATCTGGAAGACTTTTGGTAAATGGCTTGTAAATTTAAGTATGGCATTTATAGCAATATACCTATTTTGTGCAAATGATCTTATGATATGGTGATGGAATGGTTGAGAAAATGTTTGACAATGATAAATTATGAAAATGGTTAGTTTAGATTATGTTTGATGTTAAGGAAAATTATTAAGATACTTAGTGCATAAAAACTCATAAAAGGGATGAAATTTGCCATAAATAGAATACTGCAGCAACAATGACCCGAGTTTGAAAATTTACTAAAAATCATAGAAATTGAATCTGGTGATGGAATATATATCAAATTGAAGCTTATTATGTCTAGTTTCACATGAAACAAATGAAATAGGTAAAGGAATTATATGTTAAAATATATTTGAATTTTAGTGAAACAGGGTCGTAACAGTTTCTAAATCCCCTGTTCCAACTTTAGGAATTCACTATAAATTTTAAAGATATAATTAGGTGGTATATTTTATATCCTCAGAATCCTTATTGAGTCTAGTTTTAGTAGAAACAAACCTCATAGTCATATGAATTTTTTACAGAGAGAAATGTGGTTCGTAGTAAAAAGAGGTCAAACCAGTCAAGTCCTAAAACAGGGGTAATTTTAACTAATAAACTGTACTAATTGTCTCAATCAAAAAATTCTAGAAAAAAATTAGTAGATAGGTATATGAGTCTAGATTCAAGGAAAATTTACGGATCTTAATTTCGAGTTTTGTAACTCGAGATATGATTTTTATTGTGACTGTGACGCAAGTAGTTTAAAAGCTGTGAATGTAGAAACAAATAATCCAAAGTTCTAAAAATGTTAAATTAAGCTTAGTAACACCTCATACTCGACTCCGGCGACGGTCTCGGGCGTGGGGGCGTTACATTTAGTGGTATCAGAGCAGGTTTAGTCGGTTCTCGGACTACGTTTTGTATGTACGGATTTTGCTATACATGCCATATGTATAAATTGTGATAGTGTGACGACTTCTGACCTTTTTAAATGATTTTTTTTATAGTAAATGGATCCCGATCCAGCCGTGGCAGATGAAGTAGAGAGTAATGCGCCACTCCGGCTGAAGGAGCAGCGCCGACTGAAAATCCACCTTCACTGTTGGTCGGGAGGAGAGAGAGAAAGGGTCGGGAAGCCTTTCTCCAAATGATGAGTGCATGGTACACTGAGTTCGTTCGTACGAACCCAAATGTACAACCTCCCCCACCTCCCCCAATTCCTCAACCTGTACCCCGACGCCTCAAGGTATGGATCTGATGAAATTTCACAGAACTCCAGTTGATAGAATTCGCAAGCAAGGGGCCGAAGAATTTAAAGCAAATATTGATGATGATGCCGAGAAAGCAGAGTTCTGGCTTGAAAATTCTATCCGGGTATTTGACGAATTATCTTGTACACCTGAAGAATGTTTGAAATGCGCTATATCTTTGTTGAGGGATTCAGCTTATAATTGGTGGAAGACTTTGATTTTGGTGGTACCGAAAGAGAAAATAACTTGGGAATTCTTTCAAGAAGAGTTTGGAAGAAATATATTAGTGAAAGATTTATTGATCGTAAGCGTAAAGAATTTTTGAGTGAAGCAAGGTAATATGATTCTGAGAATATGAAAGAGAGTTTGTTCGATTAAGTAAGTATGCCAGAGAGTATGTTCCTACAGAGGCCAAGATGTGCCGACGATTTGAAGACGGGCTCAACGAAGACATCAAGGTATTTGTTGGAATTCTTGAATTAAAAGAAATGGTAGTATTGGTTGATCGAGCTTGTAAGGTCAAGAATTGCTTAAAGAAAAGAAAAAGGTAGAGAAGTGAGACTAGAAATTGGAAGAAAAGACCGATGAGAGCGTTCATTTTCACAAAGAACTGGAAAGTCAAGGAATATGAATCCTCATTCCCAAGCTTCACTGGGCAATCATATGGGAATTATAAGAAGCAAAATGTGGGTCCTAAATCTCGGACTACTTTCTGACCAGTGTAGGGAACTCGAGATTTGTTAAACCACGAGTGCAGCGGTGGGGTAGAAATCATTTTGGTCCGTGTAGAGCAAATGAATGTTTTCGATGTGGTTCTCCTGATCATTTTATTAGAGATCGCCTGAGAGAGAGTGAAAAGAAAAATTTGAGAATACAAAAATAAGTGGGGCGGATTCGAGAGGAAGATATCCAAGAAAAGTGGGAGCGAAGCAAGCAAAGAAGAATGTAGCCGAGGATGCACCAGTTAGACCTGAAGGAAGGGCTCCGGCTAGAACTTATGCTATTAAAGCGCGTGAAGATGCTTCCTCACCTGATGTGATTACCGGTACATTTTCTCTCTATAATGTTAATGTTATTGCTTTGATTGATCCCGGTTCTACTCATTCATATGTGTGCATGAAATTGGTGTCTAGTATGAATATACCCGTTGAGAACATGTAATTTATGATTAGAGTGTCGAATCCGTTAGGCAAATGTGTGATTTGTTGATAAAGTATGTAAGAAATGTCCTTTAATGATTCGGGATCATTACTTTCCTACGGTGACTTGATGTTCTTTGCCGTTTGATGAATTTGATGTTATTTTGGGTATGGATTGGTTGACATTGCATGATGCTATAGTAAATTGCAAAGAAAAGGTTATAGAATTAAAGTGTGAAAACGGTGAAACTCTGAGGGTTGAATCAGATAAATCAGAGGTATTGTCTAGTGTGATTTCTTTGATGTCGGCTCGTAGATATTTGAGAAAGGGTTATGAAGCTTATTTGGCGTATGTAATTAATACAAAAGAAGTTGAAAAGAAAGTTGAATCGAGTGCGGTTGTGTGTGAATTTATGGACGTATTTCTGAAGAATTGTCGGGTTTGCCTCGATCGTGGGAAGTAGAATTTGGTATTGATTTGATACTGAGGAACACTCCGATTTCGATTGCTCCGTATAGAATGGCACCAGCAAAGTTGAAGGAATTAAAGTCACGATTGCAAGAGTTAAGCGATAAAGGTTTTGTGAGACCGAAGTTTTTCACCTTGGGGTGCTCCGTGTTATTTGTGAAAAAGAAGGATGGTTCTATGAGGTTGTGTGTTGATTATCGCCCGATTAAACAAGGTGACAATCAAAAACAAATATCCGTTGCCAAGAATTGATGATTTGTTTGATCGGCTAAAAGGAGCGACATGGTTTTCAAAGATTGACTTGAGAACTAGGTATTACCAATCATGGGTAAAAGAGTGGATGTGCCTAAAGCGCTTTTAGAACAAGGTATGGTCATTATGAATTTTTAGTTATGCCATTCGGGTTGACAAATGCTCTATTTGTGTTTATGGATTTAATGAATCGCATATTCACCATACTTGGACAAATTTGTTGTGGTGTTTATAGATGATATTTTAATTTATTCAAAAGATGATACTGAGCATCTTTGAGCATTTGAGGATAGTTTTGCAAACTTTGAGAGATAAGCGGTTGTATGCTAAGTTTAGTAAAAGTGAATTTTGGCTACGGGAAGTTGGATTCTTGGGTCATATTGTTTGGTGATGGTATACGGGTTGATCCTAGTAAAATTTCAGCCATTGTTGATTGGAAGCCACGAAAAATGTAGCGAAGTTAGAAGTTTCTTGGGGCTAGCTGGTATTATCGGCGGTTTGTAAATGGATTTTCTATAATTGCTGCTCCTATAACTAAATTACTCAGAAAGGATGTTAAATTTGAATGGACGGAAGAATGTCAACAGAGTTTTGAAGAATTAAAAATTATTAATGAGGCACCACGGTGTTAGTACAAACTGAATCAGTAAAGAATTTGTGGTGTATAGTGATGCTTCTCTAAATGGTTTGGGGTGTGTGCTCATGCAAGAAGGAAAAGTGGTGGCATATGCTTGAGGCGATTAAAACCTCATGAGAGGAATTATCCTACTCACGATTTGGAATTGGCTGCAGTGGTGTTTGCTTTGAAAATTTGGCGACATTATTTGTATGGTGAAAAGTGCAGGGTATATATCGACCATAAAAGTCTTAAGTACTGATGTCACAAAAGACTTGAATTTAAGACAGCGAAGATGGTTGGAGTTATTGAAAGATTACGAGCTTGTTATTGATTATCATCCCAGAAAAGCGAATGTGGTTGCTTTGATGCTTTGAGTAGAAAGTTGTTGTTTGCTTTGAGAGTTATGAACACTCGGTTGGAAGTGTCGATGATGGTCCGATTCTAGCAGAGCTAAGAGTAAAACCGAAGTTTTTACAAGAGATTTACGAAGCTCAAAATGATGATCAAGATTTGCAAGCCAAGAGAAAACAAGTGTGAAGTTGATACTGAGTCGATTTGAATTGGTTACGATGGGTGCTTAATGTTTAAAGATCGGATTTGTGTACCAAAGAATGAGGAATTGATTCAAAAGATCCTACAAGAAGCACATAGTAGTTATTTCTCGATTCATCGGGTAGTACGAAAATGTATAATGACTTGAAGAAAATGTATTGGTGGAATGGAATGAAAAGAGATATATCAAAGTTTGTGTCCAAATGCTTAATTTGTCAACAGTGAAAGTGAACACCAAGTGCCTTGGGATTACTTTGACCTATTATGGTTTCTGAATGGAAATGGGATCGGATTACTATGGATTTTGTTTCAGATTGCCATTGACTCGGGAAAGAAAGATGCCATCCGGGTAATAGTTGATGATTAACTAAGTCAGCTCATTTTATTCCGGTACGTACGGATTATTCTCTTAACAAGTTGGCTGAACTGTATATTAGAGAAATTGTTAGATTACATGGAATACCATTGTCGATTATTTCAGATAGAGATCCAAGGTTTACCTCGCGGTTTTGGCAAAAATTACAAGACGCGTTAGGTACAAAGTTAAATTTCGATCAAGATCGCCTTTCATCCACAAACCGATGGACAATCGAGAGAGAGTAATTGATTCTTGAAGACATGCTCAGATGTTGTGTATTGGAATTTCAAGGAAGTTGGGAAAGATATTTGCCGTTGGTAGAATTTGCTTACAACAATAGTTATCAAACGAGCTTGAAAATGGCACCTTATGAAGCATTGTATGGTCGTAAGTGTTGAACGCCTTTGTATTGGACTGAACTCAAGGAAAATCAGATTTATGGAGTTGATCTAATAAAAGAAACTGAAGAAAAAGTGAAAGTAATTCGAGATTGTTTGAAAGCTGCTTCAGATAGACAGAAATCTTATGCAGATCTAAAACGAAAAGACATTGAATTTCAAGTTGGTGATAAAGTATTTTTAAAGGTGTCTCCGTGGAAGAAAGTCCTTAGATTTGGACGGAAGGGCAAATTAAGTCCGCGTTTTATTGGGCCGTATGAAGTAATTGAAAAAGTTGGACCGGTAGCATATCGGCTAGCATTACCACCTGAATTAGAGAAGATTCATGATGTGTTCCACGTATCTATGTTACGTCGGTATCGTTCGGATCCTTCACATGTAGTTTCACCGACAGAAATTGAACTACAACCAGATATGACCTACGAAGAAGAACCGATTAAGATTTTAGCTCGAGAGGTCAAACAACTAAGGAATAAAAATGTTGCACTTGTGAAGGTGTTGTGGCAAAGGCATGGAATAAAAGAAGCTACATGGGAATCGAAGAAACTATGAGAAATCAATACCCACATCTCACATTTCTGGTAAGATTTTCGAGGACGAAAATCCTAAAAGGGGGAGAGTTGTAATATCCCGAATTAGGGCCTAATCGGAATAGTGGTTTCGTGACCACAAATTGAGATAGAAATAATTATTTTATAATTATTTTGAGGTTTATGATATGATTACATGATTGTGTGAAAATTTCGTGAAGAAATTCTATGCATAAAATACTTAATTTGAAAGTAGGGACTAAATCGAATAAGTTGCAAAACTTGCATTCTAGAAGTTTTTAGTATGAAATTGCATTGAAATATTAATTAAGAGGTCTTAAATAGCAATTTGACCAATTTTAAGTTCATGGACAAAATTAGGACATGGAAGGAATTTTTGGAAAGTTTAGTAGTAAGGGCATTTTGGTCATTTAGTTATTAAAATGAATTAAAAACAAAATTAAAAGCCAATTTTTGTCCATCTTCTTCATTAGGCCGAAATTTCAAGGGTTCTCCATAGCTAGGGTTTGTTTCAAGCTTCCAAGCTCCATAGTAAGTGATTCCAAGCCCCGTTTTTAATGTTCTTTACGTTTTTGAGATCCCGATAACTCGATTAAGCTTATGTTAGCAATAATTTAACCAGAGGTTTATATTTGGAAAAATACCCATAGGTGAAATTTGTGTATTTTGGTGTTTTATGATAGAATATGAGGTTTTAAATTATGTTAGACAACTTGTGCTACTCGGTTTTAGGTAAAAACGAGTTAAAGGACTTAATCGGTAAAAATACCTAATAGTCATAAGTGCTTGTTAGAGTGAGAATTTGATGTTTCCATAGAAGAGAAAAGTGATCAGCATGTTGTAAAACATAAGAATAAGGAATAAAGTTTAATCCCGAGCCTAGGGGCAAAAATGTAAATATGTAAAAGTTTAGGGGTAAAATTGTAATTTTGCCAAAATTTGGAGTTAAGGATTAATTTGATAATGTGAGTATTAAATAAGCTAAATGTGTTATTTTAGATCAAGAAAGACGTGGAATCGACCTCAATCGAGGAAAAGAAAAGATTGTGGACTAAATTGCAAAATCTTTGTATTTTGGTACCAAGGTAAGTTCATGTGTAAATAATGTAGTATAATTTTTATTTGTAAATTATTGATGTTAATTATATGATATGCTGATTTTTATTATGAGATATATGCTTTGTGGTTATTTTTTGAATAAAATGCAAATTATTTGTATTATTTGTTAAATATAAAGTGCTACCGAGTATTGGTTTGGTATTTTACGGAAGATGGCAAGGATATGTGTTCGAGGAAAATCCCGTTTGAACCTTAGGAATAGATTAGGATACAAGTGACATGTCACTAGGATGGTTGAGCATCCGAACTCGTTGAGTTGAGTCCGAGTTCACTTATGGATGCGAATGTTCGAACTCGTTGAGTTGAGTCCGAGTTCGAGAGATGTAACTAGGCATCCGAGCTCGTTGAGTTGAGTCCGAGTTCACTTATGGATGCGAACGCCCGAGCTCGTTGAGTTGAGTCCGAGTTCGCTTATGGGCGGGTTACATGATTGCTTGATTGCATATATGGCACTTATGTGCAAGTTATCCATGTATCCGAATTATATTCCGATGTGTTCAACGGGTAAAGTTTTACTCAGATGGAGGAACATTCGAGATGTAAAGAGACGTATTGGTAAGTGATGTGAAATGGATATTTTGGACAGGTATGTATTTAACCCTCGGGTTGAGTATTGATACAATCACGATAAGGTAATAAGATGATGAAAAATGATTAGAAATGTGATATGTGTTTTAGTGATGCATGCTAATGTTGATTGGTATGACTGTTTGTTATGTTACTTATTAGTTGCACATGAACTTACTAAGCATTTATGCTTACTCCCTCCTTCTTACTCATTGTAGTTTTGGACAAGCCAGCTCAGGAGTCGGGATAGGTCGAAGGCTCAGTCACACTATCTGGAAGACTTTTGGTAAATGGCTTGTAAATTTAAGTATGGCATTTATAGCAATATACCTATTTTGTGCAAATGATCTTATGATATGGTGATGGAATGGTTGAGAAAATGTTTGACAATGATAAATTATGAAAATGGTTAGTTTAGATTATGTTTGATGTTAAGGAAAATTATTAAGATACTTAGTGCATAAAAACTCATAAAAGGGATGAAATTTGCCATAAACAGAATACTGCAGCAACAATGACCCGAGTTTGAAAATTTACTAAAAATCATAGAAATTGAATCTGGTGATGGAATATATATCAAATTGAAGCTTATTATGTCTAGTTTCACATGAAACAAATGAAACAGGTAAAGAAATTATATGTTAAAATATATTTGAATTTTAGTGAAACAGGGTCGTAACAGTTTCTAAATCCCCTGTTCCAACTTTAGGAATTCACTATAAATTTTAAAGATATAATTAGGTGGTATATTTTATATCCTCAGAATCCTTATTGAGTCTAGTTTTAGTAGAAACAAACCTCATAGTCATATGAATTTTTTACAGAGAGAAATGTGGTTCGTAGTAAAAAGAGGTCAAACCAGTCAAGTCCTGAAACAGGGGTAACTTTAACTAATAAACTGTACTAATTGGATCAATCAAAAAATTATAGAAAAAAATTAGTAGATAGGTATATGAGTCTAGATTCAAGGAAAATTTACGGATCTTAATTTCGAGTTTTGTAACTTGAGATATGATTTTTATTGTGACTGTGACGCAAGTAGTTTAAAAGCTGTGAATGTAGAAACAAATAATCCAAAGTTCTAAAAATGTTAAATTAAGCTTAGTAACACCTCATACTCGACTCCGGCGACGGTCTCGGGCGTGGGGGCGTTACATATCTAGTCGACCTATCTATCTAAATTACTTCCTATGGACATCAATCCTAGGGTTTAAGCATGCATAATTTAAGCTAACTAATTCAATGGTGAACCCTCATTCTTCCGTTAATTACTCTCACATTCGCTTGTTAATCTTCCTAAAGGAATTAGTTTATCATAAATCTATATGTCATTTCCCTAGAATTAATTTAATAATGCAAAACACAAAAATTAAACTAAAATGATATGGAGATAGAAATTGATTCATTTGATGAGCTGATGTGCTCAATTTTGCAATTCCTTTAACAGGTAGAGAGATATCGATGTTAACAAGAGAGAAGTGAAAGAAAAATACTAAAATACTTAATAACGAAGACTTGGAATCAAATTGAATCGAAGTTAAAAACAAGAACCAAAATTGTTTAGAAAATAAAATAAAACCTAATTAAAACTAAATTTACTAACTAAAACCCTAAGAATGACTTTTTAAATCGCCTCACATCGCTCAGGTTAAGCCTTGCTATTTCTAGGCATCATTAGTTGCCCTATTTTGGTTAAATTCAAGCCTAAAATCTAATGAATATGGATTGCATGGACAAAAAAAACCCTGGTTAATTTCTAGCCCTCGTCATAGTTGTGTAGCAACACAGGTTATGCGTGTCGCGACACACAACTTCAAACTTCAAGTTTGCAGCTCGTTATAATGTGTTGTGACCTGGTTGTCATTCCTGATGCTTTTAGGCCTAAAAATAGGTATCTTGGGAGGTCAATTAAGCTCATTAAAACTACCTATGTCCCGTATTGGCCCAATAGGTCAACTAACAAAAACTTATTGTGTAAAAATGCTTATTTTGCAAGAAAATAAATATAAGCCAATAAAACTAAAAATGCACAAAAAAAATGTAAAATGGCTTAAAATTAAGTTTGTTAAGTGCCGAAAAGTAACTAATTTGCCACTACAAATTGTGGCAAGTCAAATACCCCCACAGTTAACTCGTTGCTTGTCCTCAAGCAAACAAGAAAAAAGAAAAGGAAAAAAAAGTAAAGAAAACAGAAAGTAGAAATAAAGTACTTGAACATGCTTCATACACAAGTTTGGACCGAAGCAATATAAATAAGATGGTGTGGCTAAACATGTAATTCTAGTGCGATATGTAACTAACTCTTGATTTTTAATGTTAGAGTAGTTAGTTCAGTAAATTACAAAGCAAACAAATCAAAGAATGTCAAGAATAGTTATCCATCAAAACAAGTACACAAATATACATTTATACTCAAAGTAATATAAGTAGTACGAATTTTCAATCATCAGTTCAATTTTCATCCATGCAGTGTATCACTTAGGTCACATAAGACTTTTTAGCTTATAACGTTTTGTGGCTTAGGTTGGTTCGGACTTCGAGAACAGACTCGATGAAATGAGTTAATCACAAAAATAGTTTGGCACAATATATTGTTCCCAATACACCCCCAATGTCCTAATTAGGCTCACCACCTTATATTCACTTTCCTCAGCTTCTGTTTCTCTTCATTTTCTAAGGTACAATATAGTATTCATAAGTACAATCATCTTAGCAAGTCTTTTGTGCAAGAATGAGTATATTTTTTTCTTTTTTTTTCTACTCACTCCGCTTTTATTCATTTCAGATTTTTTTGCTTGGATCTTCGCCTTTACAAAGCTTTTCTTCAATTGATATAATTTTCATTAAAGCACAAGCTTGCAAGAATCTTATATTCATTATACTAAATCGTTCCTTAGTTTTCAATCTCAATAATATTTTTCTTTATTTTGAAACCTTCGGTATCTATCTACCTAACCCTCAATATTAATGGCTTGACTTCTAAGTTCGTGCCGGGACCAAGAAAAAAAAGGATTAAGAGATTACTCATTCAGCTTATGGTTTCATTCATGGTTTATCAAGAAAATGGATTTAGGCTTGAAATAAGGTACTAGGGAATTGATGCATTCGGTCGGCATTTTAGCTCTAGTTTGTACCAAAAAATGCCTTAGGTCATCCCTAGATATTTCAATACATGGATTCAATTAACCAAGTTTATCAATTCTCACAACCTATTATTCAATCAACATTCATGCTTTTTGTGTATCCATTTATAATGTGGTATGCTTAACACACTTTAACCTATTCACAGTGTAATAAATTAAACTAATTAGTCTAAAATTAAACAACCTAGAATCAATTATTATTGAACTAAATTTAAATTTATACACACAATCCTATTTACATGCTCCTAACCAATAACTTGTATTTCTTCAAGCTCGAGCACAAACAAAGCGCACACACACAAATTCAACTAAAAATTACTAAAACTAAACAAAAATAATAAAAAATTTTAAAAATTTCTATGTCACCCCCACACACTTTATTTGGCACATTGTTTCTAATGTGCACTAAAAATAGTTAAGGGAAGAGACTACCTTTAGGAGTAACAACTTCACAATTGTAACAACTCGTTTTCAGTGATATCAAAATAGTGGTTTTAGGACCACAAATACGACGAGTAAATTATTATTTTATTATCATTTTAATGTTTATGGGATTTTATTAAGATTGTACTAAAATTTCATTAAAAAAGTTTGATGTTTGCATGGTTAATTAAGTAAAAAGGACTAAATCGTAAAAAGGGTAAAAGTTGAGTTCTATTAGTTAAAAGGGTTAAATGGCTATGGAATCTTAAACTAAAGGACTTAAATAGTCCATTTAATGAATTAGTGGATAGTTATGGACAAGGTTTTTTTTTGAAATTTTGATTATTTTTAAAAGGTAAAATTGTAAAATGATAAATAAAGTTAAAAACAAATAGGCTAAAATCATCATCTTCCTCCCATTTGTTTCTTCTTAACCGATTCTTCAATGGAGGAATAGCTAGGGTTCAACAAAGCATTGTTTCACTTGCATGGTATGTAGTTTTATCTTGTTTTTAATGATTTTTATGTTTTTGAGATCGCTTTAGCTTAATCTAGCTAGCCCATGGGTCAATTTGTAAAATTGTTAAAGGTTGAGGGTTCTACCATGGATGTTCTTGAATGGTATTTGATGTTAAATGATAGATTATGGATATTTGTTGAAAAATAAACAAGAAAGTAAAGTGATTTTTTGATGAAATTTGGAATTAGGGACTAATTTGTTCAATGTATAAATTATAGGGTTTTATTGTGTAATGATGGTAAATATGAGATTTTTCTAGGTCCCTTGCATGTTTTATTGACATGGATTTAGATTAAAATGGTTAGATTTTAAGTTATAAGCTTAAGGACTAAATTGTGAAAAAGTTAAAATGTTAGGGGCAAATTGGTAATTTTGTATAAATGTGAAATGTGGATTGAATTGAATGTTTAAGGTTAATTGAAGTGCTTAATTGAATATAATTATCTATTTAGATAAAGATAAACCACATACAGACCTAGATAGAGGAAAAGCAAAAGCTACGGATTTGCTCGATTTAACCTTCACGTCCCCAGTTGTTGAGGTAAGTTCGTGTAAACGATTATCGTATTAATGCTATTTAAATTGTATGTTATTATATTATTTATAATGTGAATTGAACGATGTATAAAAAAATCAATGCCATGACAGTTATCGAGTCCCGGTTGAACCTTAGGAATTCATAGGATAGAATGACATGTCATTAGGGATTTCATGTTTCGGGTGCTGGTCTTGAATGTCCTATCAATGACTGAGGTCTTGAATTTGTTACGGATTCTCCATAGCTTGTGTGAGCAGCATCGTGTAGTTTACATTCCGACCCACAGCTTATGTGAATAGGCCCATTTCACAGCTCATGTGAGCAATGATGTAAAGGAAAGGTTACGGTTATGTAAAGGCACACTTTGTGTGAGATTTCCTGAGTATTCGATGAAATTCTAGATGGTTCAATGGGTATGAAAAGGAAATGAAATGGTAAGTGTTCAAATGGAATGTATCATGAACTTATGAAAAGGAATGGTGATCTAAATGATTTGAATACATGTGTAAATTACTTGTTATGGATGAATTCATTTGAACCATGTACAAATGTACTAACTTGTGAATTTTATGATGTTGTATAGGCATTATGCCAAGCTTATGGTTTTAGTTGGTATTACACTTATGCTATTTACATTATTCAAATGAAATGGTAAGTTGTATTTAAGTTATATGAGCTTACTAAGCATTAATTGCTTATGTAGTTTCTTTCCTATGTTTTATAGGTTATCAGAAGCTCGATTGATTTGAAAGCTCGTCAAAGATCTATCACACTATCCAACATAAATATCGATGCTTTTTGAATGTTTTGGCCTAGGTTATAATGGCATGTATAGGATGAATTGTAATGACATTTTGTTGAATGTTTAGTTGGCGATTTGGCATGTATAAGCTGTGGAAGTTCACTTGGTCAGTACCATGTTGGATTGTGTCATTTTGGTTAACTTATGATGCATGTTTTGAATGACTCCTATGGTATATTTGAAATGGTATGGTAATGGTCAATTTTGTGGCATGTTTTGGTAAGTTTTGATCTAGAATTTGATGATTGAAATATGGTAAATTTACATGTTTAAGTAAGTGTTGTTGTGTGCATTTGAGGTGCCTTTGAATGACATATTGGTTAGTTGTATTAGGGCTTTGGAAATGTCATTTTAGTGTATGTTTTGGTAATTTTTAGGTCCCTTTAATGTGTGCATGAATGGTTTGAGAAGTTAAGCATGATATGGTATTGAAATGGTTTAATTCTAGATAAATTTTAGGACCACACGGCCTGAGACACAGGCGTGTGACTCAGCCGTGTGTGGCACACAACCATGTGTCATCTAGGAGTTCCTTTGTATGCAAGTTTGTGAGTTACACGGCCTAGCACACGGCCTAACAAATAGGCATGTGACACAGCTTTATGACCCTACTTAGAGAGGTACACGGGTGAGGACACGGGATGAGACATAGTCACGTGTCCCTAGTTCAAAGGTTACATGGTTGTGGCCCCTGTTTCCAAATTTTTGTGACTTTTTCCTAGACTTTTCAAATGACTTCCAATTGGTCTTGAATCATTTCTAAGATATTTCTAGGGCCTTGAGGGCTCGATTTAGGGACGGTATGTATGTATATGATTGGTTTACGATTTGTTTATGTTATTGAATAAAATTAAGTTTAAATGTTTCCATTGTATGGTAATGCTTTGTAACCCTAATCCGACGACGGATACAGGTTAGGAGTGTTACAACAATGTTTGCCAAGTTACCTCCTCCTTGCTTTTTAGCTCCAAAATGCAGTGTCTTCCAAAGTGTAGAGTTCTTAAACAAAAATAAGCAAGGCTTTTTTTTTTAAATAAAAAAAAATCTAGCTAAAGAAAAAATAAGAAAAATCATCCAAGTTTTAAAATTACAATCACCAAAATAAAAAATAAAAATAGTTTAAATTTAGTAGGAGTCTTGTTTTGATGCCTCGTCATCTTCTTCTTCGAGATCTTCCTCCTCTTGTGGGTCATCCTCATCAATTTTTCCATGGCCTCGTCTCGAGTTGTGTTTAAAGGATGGGACCTATGGCATCCGCAGGGTGTGTCTCCATGCATAATCCTCGTAAATTAGTCATGTCTCTTGCATCCATCAAATTATCCATTCTGAGTCAAGAATGTTACCTTTGCATGGATTTTGTTATGCTTCAAAATCCCTTTTTCATTTCTGAAGCTTTACAAATTATCTTGCACTGAACTCTTTCATGGGATTCTTTGATGGCTGCAAAAATAGTCTTGACCTACCCATAGGAACCTTCGTATGTTTACATAAGGTTGCCACAAGATATTGGAACAGTAGCCCTACTTTCTAATTACGAACGCAACAAATCATGCTTTGGTATATCCATGTTCCAATAGAAGTCTTTTTCCTTCTATAAGCTGGCATAAAGCATAGTGGCTACGAAAGTATTGATGTTAGACATGTTTATCATAGGATGTATCAGATTGCAAATAAATTGTAACCATATCTTGGTCGTAAGAGGTAGTCTAATATGTGAAAATGATATTGGAAAATCAGTTCCTAACTAACATTCCTATTCTCCTTTCCCTTCAGTTAAGTAGTCTATGATGATGTCCATGTCTATGTTTTATGACTGCCTCTTGACATACTTACATCCAGATTGTGAATATTGCAACTAAAGATATGGATTTGAGGTGATGTTTGCAAGTATACGGGTCAGGTTATAATATAGTTTGTTTACAACGAAACACTTGGTAAGTATTCCAAGGATCGTACCCAAGGGATTGCAGTTTGGGAAAAACTATTATTAAGCCAATTGCCAAAAATAATTAATAATCTACTCGAGTCATGAATTAGTAGTGTTAATCAAGAAGCAAGATGATAATAATACTAAACTAAATAAATTTAACTAAACCTAAATTTACTCATAGGTTCATGTATCGGTTTTTCTAATTACTTTTTTTACCTACACGAGTTCCTTTTAGCCTAGATCCAATTGTTTTACCTAATTATTTATTGATGTAAGGTTCTAATCAATCAACTAGTCAATACCCTAACAGGATCTTCAAATACGTTCACTAGAATAACGAGTCAGTAATAACTACTTATCATCCGACCTCACAGTCCAGATCAGTTCGGGGTTAAGGTGTTCACAAATAGGCAATATCAATTTTGGGTTAATTCTCACCTAAATGACTTCCTAGGTCCGTTAAAACTAGGGTTTAAGTTCTTCCTCTCTCAAACAACTGATCCACCAAGAAACTCTATCCTTCAATCAATTAATAAGATTAGAACAGTTGAAACCATGAGAGATATGTATAAAGCATAAATTGATTCTAATCTTTACATAAACATTCAATGAAACAATGTTAAAGAAAGAGATATAAATAATAGAATAAATGAAAAAAGATGTTCATGGATTTTATAACAACCCGGTTTAGACCCTAGTCAGAATAGTGGTTTCAGGACCAAAAATTTGAGTCAAAAAAATATTTTAATATCATTTTCTGTGCTTATTATATGTGAATTAGTATGTGGGAAAATTTTGTACGAAAATTTTATTGTTTGTGTGCCCGATTTGATAAAAGGACCTAATCGCATAAAATGTAAAAGTTGCTAGCTGTATGTTAAGTGTGCCTATTTGTTATGTCTTTGTAAATGAGAGGTCCTTATGTGGTTAATATGCCATTTACATGGTTAATGGCCTTAATATATGTGATTTTATAATATTTTAATTAAGGTTAAAAATGGTATTTGATAATTTATGTTAATATTAATAAAACAAGCATGAAATTAGTTCCTTATTTCTTCATCTTTGCCGAAATAAAGAAGAAAGAAAATAGTTCATGGCTATTTAGGGTTTCGGCACTTTGGAAACTTAATTCGGGTATGTGTTTTGCTCAGTTTTTGATAATGTCTACTTTTTGTGATCGTTGCTTAGTGTTCTATCAAGCCCATGTCTGAATTTTGGAAATTGTTAATGATTTCGAGTTGAGCCATTGATGAAATTATGAATTTTATGAAGTTTGATGTTAATATATAGAAGCTTGGTGTTGGGTTAACATGTTTTGTCTTTGAATTTTTGATGAATTTGAGTAATTTGGGCTAAATTATAAAAATAAGATTTTTAAGGACTAAAATGTGAAAAAAATGAAATGTGTGGGCTTATATGAGCTAGTGTAAAATTCGGCTAGGCAATTGTATAAGGAAATTTTGTGTATTTTGTGATTTTATAAGTTAGGGACTAATTTGCTAAAATGCCAAAATATGAGGGCTAATTTGTAAAATGCCCTAATTATTTGTTTTTGGATTGAATTGAATGAATTTCTGAATAAAAGAGTTAAATTTGAATATGTTTAGATCAACAACCAAAGAAAACGGAACTAGATCGGGGAAAGTCGAAAGCCGTTGAGTAGTTGATTTCGTTCGTCTGAATCGGTACGAGGTAAGTCAATATACAATAAACGTGTTTAAGTTGATTTAATTATGTTATAGCATTGAATTGTGATGAATGGCTATATGAGAGCTCAATATGTGATATCCGAGAAAGTTTCGATAATGTAACGACATCTGAAAAGCCCTGTACAAACCATGGGAATTGTTAGGATACATATATCATGACATAGGATCCGATGTGTGTTTTCGTATAAGACCACGTCTGGGATGTTGGCATCGACTCATGATTTACGTGTAAGAGTATGTCTGGGACATTGGTATCGTATTTGATTTCGTGTAAGACCCTGTCTGGGACACTGGCATCGATATTTGATTACATGTAAGACCACGTCTGGGACGTTGGCATTGTACGAGCTTTCCGAGCTATCCAAGTATCCTTATTGATTACAAACGGTTCAACGAGCATTCTGAGAAAATGAATGACTTTTTGAAATTGTATCCGATCCAGGTACATTTGAATTGTATATCATGTTTGAGAATGAAAGGTAAGTACATGTACCTTGGTGGACATATGAAACAAGTATGAACTACTAAGAGAATAAGATGTGCTATATGTGCAATGGAATTATGAATCATTGAGCCATATGAGGTATACAAATGTTTGAATATATTATGCCATGAGTTATATGAATGAATTGATCTAAATTGATGTTATGTGTTAAGTTTATTTGTATATGACTTACTAAGCCTTTGAAAGCTTACTTTGTGTGTGTTTGCATTATTTTATAGATATCGAAGCTACTGGGAGCTTGGGGATCGTCAAGGATCATCACCAAACTATCGAACTCTATTTTGGTATCTTTTGAAAATGTATATATTGAAGTATGGCATGTATAGGCTAGAAGTGTGTAAATATGTTTTGTAATGTGTATATCTAGCCATGTGATATGGCTTGGTTATAGTTATTATTATGAATGAATTTTGGTATCTGATTTGTGTTAAAAAATGGTATATTTTGATGAACTCTTGAATGACCAAATGAAATGGTCAATTTTGGTAAGTTTTGGTATGTGCTTATTTGAGGAATTGGTAAGTTTATGACATGAAATTGAATGAAGTACATTGAGGTTATGAAACATAAGTTTTGGCATGAATTTGAATTATGATTTGGCATGATTTTGGTATGGTTATAAGCATGAATTTGGTTGTCTATGGTATGGCATGAATGGTGTATGTTTTGGTAGCTGAAAATTGGTATGAAATGTGCTTGGTTTTATACTTGTATGGATAACCCAAATTGGGTGGCAAATTGGCTTTGCAAATAACCTATTTTTTCCACACGGGCAGACACGACCATGTGTCTTGGCCGTGTCTGACACACGGTTACGTTACACGGCCGT
Organism: Gossypium anomalum; assembly: GCA_025698475.1. Taxonomy (NCBI): domain Eukaryota; kingdom Viridiplantae; phylum Streptophyta; class Magnoliopsida; order Malvales; family Malvaceae; genus Gossypium; species Gossypium anomalum. Next base: position 33,716,684 of record CM046958.1, on the reverse strand, counting down.
GTGTCCCCTGGGGTATCCTACGATTTTAAGTCAGTATACCCTACAATTTTTGTAATAGCCCGATTTAGGGCCTAGTCGAAACAGTGGTCTCGGGACCACAAATCCAAAGTTAGAAAATTTATTTTATTATTATTATGGAGTCATGACATGATTATATTAGTGTATGAAAAATTTGGTGAGTCAATTCTGATGTTTGTGAGCCTGATTGTGAAAAAGGACTAAATCGCATAAAAGGTAGAAGTTGTATTTTAGTGCTCAAATGTGTTAAATAACTAGAGAATTAAAATTGGAGGTATTTAAAGGGAAATTAGACCCTTTTTAAAGTGCTTGGCCGGCCATAGAGTCAAAGGGGGACAAAATTTTTGTGTTTGATATGTTAGGTGACTTATTTGGACTAAAATAAAGAAAAACATGATATCATCTTCTTCCCATTTCTTTCTCCACTGAAAATATCATCAAAAGGGGGGTTTTTGAAGCTTTGAAATTTCATCAATTTATCACCTCAACAAGGAAGTGAATTCTATGTACCTTGTTGATGGTTTTCTCATTTTTGGACTCCTTGAAGCATAAGCTTTCAAATGAGGAGTCTATTTTGGATAATGATTAAGAGTTTAAGGTTTTTCCATGAATGGATTTATGATAGTGGTTGAGTTTTTATGGAAGAATATGAGTCCTAGTTGAGTTATAAACAACTTTTGTGAAAGGTGTTAGCATAAAAGCACCTAAAGGGGCAATTATGCATAAGTTGTAAAATAGTTGACAAACATGTGAAATAGTGAGAATTTGAAGTTGCTATAAAAGTAAAAAGGGTTCGGCCAGGCTTGAGATAGAAGAAATTCGATAAAAATTAATTTTCGAGCATATGGGCAAAATGGTCATTTTACCTAAGTCATAAATTTTGGATTTGCCTAATTTTATTTAGTGACTAAATGAGTGTATTTCGCTAATATAGATCAAGAATTGCCAAATCCGAACCTAGACCGGGGGAAAGCCAAGCAAATTGACTAAACTGACTAGTCGTGTGTATTTTGTAATCCGAAGTAAGTTGTATGTAAATAATAATACATTGTTAATGCATGTATTCGAATTGTTATTGGTTTGATATAGTATGAATTGCTAGATTTTGAACTGAGAATGCATATTAATGATTGAGATAATAGAAAGATCTCGTTGGAACCCTAGGAAACAAACTGGATATTCATGCAATGACATTCGAGTTATTTGTGCGCCAGTGTAAGACATGTCTAGGACATGCATCGGCCACATAATGAGAGCCGGAGTAAGACCATGTCTGGGACATAGCATCGGCATTGAGACGAGTGCTAGTGTAAGACATGTCTAGGACATACATCGGCCTCGAAGATGATAGCTAGTGTAAGATATGTTTGGGACATGCATCGGCTAAGAGTTGTGCTAGTGTAAGACCATGTCTGGGACATGGCATCAGCACGTATATACGAGAGCTAGTGTAAGACCATGTCTGGGACATGGCATCGGCCTCAATGAAGATAGCTAGTGTAAGACCATGTCTGGGACATGGCATCGGTAACTTACCCCGTGTTTGAGGCTTATATAATATCCGATAATATTCTGAAAGGTTCAACGTTAAAAGTTACGAAAGTGAGTTAATAAAGAAAGTATAATAATGTTGTGAGTGGTACAGGTACCTATTTGATATGCATGAGTAATGAGCTCAAAATAGAAAAATATGACTTGAGTAGATGGAAATGAGTAAGTCAAGCTTATGCTTACCCTTGTGCTATGAGTATGATGATTAGTGAGAAGTTATTGTTGTATATTTATTTGTATGCAACTTACTGAGCTTTTATGCTTACTCTCTCTTTCTTTCCATCTTCTTGCAGTACTACCTAATTAGCTTAAGGATCACCGGTAGTCAGAGATATCGATCACACTATTTACTGGAATACTCGGTATAGTTGGATTTATATTTTTGATTAGGGCATGTATATGGCTAGACCTTATTATTTTGTGCCCGGATAATTGGCCAAATGTGTTGGTCTAAAATAGATTCCACTATCTACGTTAAGCCTTGAATGAGGGCTAACATCCATTTTGAATTTATAAAAGATGCATTTTCATGGTTGAATGAATGTCTATTATGCTTGTTTTGGTATTGGTTGTTATTGACATGAGAATAGGTATACTAGGGTGGCAATGAGGCTTGGTAGATAGCCTTATATTTTCCACATGGGTAGACACACGGGCGTGTGTCTAGGCCATGTGCGACACACGGACAGCCCCATGGGCGTGTGAGAAGGTCGTGTGAAGTCTACACTTGTTTTATGAAAAATTGTGAGATTAAATCGGCCACACGGGTACGGGACATGGGCGTCTCCCTGGCACACGGGCGTGTGCTCTATACCCATATGGGCGTGTGGAGCCTTAAAGTATGAAAATTTTTTCAATTTTTTCTTAAGCCCTCGGTTTAGTCCCGAGTCACCCCGAATGTGTGTTTTGGGCCTCATAAGTCCGTTTAAGGGACAAAATGGTATGTGAAATAAAAATTTTTAAAATGATCAAAAATTTTATGGCCCGATTTTATATAGTTAGTTGAGGTTGAGTCTGGTAGCACCTCGAACCCTATCCCGACATCAGATACAGGGGTGAGGTGTTACGTTTAGTGGTATTAGAGCTATGGTTTAGTCGGTTCTAGGAATAACCTAGCTAGAGTATGAGTCTAGTTATACATGCCATAAAAATATATTGGTAGTTTGAAGATTCCTGACGATTATGAATTATGTTTTTCTTATATAGTAACTGGATCCTGATAGAACCACGGCGGATAACGTGGAAGTAATGCACCGGCTTCCGCCGAGGGGACCGCACCAGTAGAGAGCGAGCTCGTGAGTATAGGCCAAGGCAGAGGGGCTAGAGAAGCTTACCTCCGAATGATGGATGCTTGGTATTCAGAGTTTGCTCGTGCAAACCCGAACACTCCACTCCCCACCTCTTCCGATTCCTCAGTATGCCCCGGTAGCTCCGCAAGGTGCGAACATGTTTAGAAGAGAGAAGCCTCCGGTAGACAAGATTCAGAAATAAGGGGCCGAGGAATTCTGGGCTAACTTAGATGATAACCCAGAGAAGGCAGAGTTTTGGTTAGAAAATACCATAAGGGTGTTTGATGAATTATCATGCACATCTAAAGTATGCGTGAAGTGTGCAACGTCACTCCTACGGGATTCGGCCTATCAGTGGTGGAACACTCCCGTGTCTGTGGTACCGAGAGAAAGAGTAACTTGGGAATTTTTCCAAGAAGCATTCAGAAAGAAGTACATTAGCCAGAGGTTCATGGACCAGAAAAGGAAGGAATTTTTAGAGTTGAAGCAGGACAATAAGACTGTGACGGAGTATGAACATGAGTTTGTGAAACTCAACAAGTATGCGTAGGAATGCATATCCACTGAGGCCACCATGTGTAAGAGATTTGAGGATGGCCTCAATGAAGATATCCGAGTGTTTGTGGGCATCTTAGAAAGAAGAGAATTTGTGGTACTCGTTGAGAGACCATGCAAGGCAGAGGAGCTAGTAAAAGAGAGGAGGAAAGAGGCCTTTGAGTCGCGGGATTTGAAGAAAAGAAAGATGGGAAAAGCACCTCATTCCTCATTTAAGAGATCAAAAAAATTTACTACCCGATCGAATGCTTCGGCGGGGTATTCAAAGAGAAACAAGAATCAATAGAATATGGCATCTAAAGCCCAGACTACTTCAGTCGCTAGCATTGGTAGTACTCGGCCAAATAGGCAAGAGTGTCCATAATGTAGGAGACGACATTTAGGTGAATACCGAGTAAACGAGAGGGGCTGCTTCAAGTGTGGGTCACTTGACCACTTTATTCGAGATTGTCCTGAGATGGATGAGAGAGGGAGAAAACAAGATGTGAAAGCAAGTAGTGCTCCCTTGAGGAGTAGGCCACAAAAGAACCCCGAAAGTGGGACTAGTGGTAGAGGCGCGTCAAGAGATACCACGGCGAGGTTTGAAGGCAGAGCACCAGCGAGGACTTATGCTATACGTGCCCAGGAAGAAGCAGAGTCTCCTGACGTGATCACGGGTACCTTTTCTATCTATGATATAACTGTTGTTGCTTTAATTGACCCGGGATCTACCCACTCTTACATTTGTATGGAATTGATACCTCATATGAATGTGTTAGTAGAGTCCACTAAGTTTGTCATAAAAGTGTCCAACTTGTTAGGCAAGTATGTGTTAGTGGACCAAGTATGTAAAAAATTGTCCTTTGATGATTAGAGGCCACAGTTTTTCGACCAACTTGATGTTGTTGCCGTTTAATGAATTTGATGTAATTCTTGGGATGGATTGGCTGACCTCCCATGGTGTTGTAGTAGACTGTGGAAGAAAAGTGATTGAGTTAAGATGTAAAAATAGGGATATTCTTCGAGTTGGACTAGATGAGTCAGATAACCTGCCTATGATAATATCGTCATTGACTGATGAGAAAAATTTGAAAAAGAAGTATGAAGCTTATTTAGCTTTTGTACTGAATACTCAAGAGTCAGAATTAAGAGTTCACAGACGTGTTTCCAGAGGAATTACCTGGATTACCTCTAGTGAGAGAGGTTAAGTTTGAAATTGAATTGGTTCCTGGTACGACACCTATCTCGATTACTCCGTATAGGATGGCTCCAACGGAGCTGAAAGACTTGAAAGCACAGTTGCAATATTTGACAGACAAGGGCTTTGCGAGACCGAGCTATTCTCTGTGGGGCACTCCAGTACTCTTTGTGAAGAAGAAAGATGGGTCAATGAGATTATGCATTGACTATAGGCAACTTAACAAAGTAACAGTGAAGAAAAAATACCCTTTACCAAGGATCGATGATTTGTTTGATCAATTGAAGGGAGCTACCGTGTCTTCTAAGATCGATCTGAGGTCTGGTTGTTATTAGTTAAGGGTTAAGGAGCGAGATGTGCCGAAGACTGCATTTCGGACAAGATATGGACATTATGAGTTTCTTGTCATGCCATTTGGTTTGACTAACGCCCTGGTGGTATTCATGGATTTGATGAACCGCATATTCAGACCGTATCTGGATAAGTTTGTTGTCGTCTTTATTGATGACATACTGATCTATTCGCGTAATGAGGGTAAGCATGCAGAGCATCTGAGGGTTCTGTTACAAACCCTGAGAGATAAAAAATTATACGCCAAGTTTAGCAAAAGTGAATTTTGGCTTAAAGAGGTCAGGTTTCTAGGACATATTGTGTCGGGTGACGGAATCTAAGTTGATCCAAATAAGATCTCCGCTATTGTGGAATGGAAATCGCTGAGGTATATAACCGAGGTTCGAAGCTTTTTGGGTTTGGTCGGATACTACAGACGGTTTGTAAATGGATTTTCTATGATAGCTACCCCGATGGCTAGGCTGCTGCAAAAAGATGTCAAGTTTGAATGGACGAAAAAGTGTCAATAAAGTTTTGAGAGATTAAAGGCTCTGTTAACGGAAGCCCCAGTGTTAGTGCAACCAGAGTCGGGCAAGGAGTTTGTGATTTATAGTGACGCCTCCTTAAATGGTTTAGGGTGTGTCCTCATGCTAGAAGGCAAGGTTATAGCCTATACCTCGAGACAGTTAAAACCACACGAGAGAAATTATCTAACCCATGATTTGGAGCTAGCAGTTGTAGTGTTATCACTGAAGATTTGGAGACAACATTTGTATGGAGAGAAATGTCGGGTATTCACCGACCATAAGAGCTTAAAGTACTTGATGACTCAAAAGGAATTGAATTTGAGGCAACACCGATGGTTAGAGCTGTTAAAAGATTATGAATTAATTATCGACTACTATTCGGGAAAGGCGAATGTAGTCGTCGACGCCTTGAGTAGGAAGTCATTGTTTGCCTTGAGAGCCCTGAACACTTAGTTGACTGTATGTAAATATGGTTCGATCCTAGTAGAGTTGGGAGCCAGACTGACTTTTCTCCAAGGAATCTGAGAAGCTCAGAAAGGTGATGAGAAGTTGCAAGCCAAGAGAAATCAGTGTGAATCAGAAATTGAATTGGATTTTCATATCAGTACCGATGGATGTTTAATGTTCAAAGACAGAGTTTGTGTACCCAAGGACAATGAACTTATTTAGAAAATTTTGAGTGAGGCATATGGTGGTTGTTTATTTGTTCACCCGGGTAGTGCGAAAATGCACAATGACCTTAAGAAAATGTGTTGGTGGTCGGATATAAAAAGAGACATTTCAAACTTCGTTTCCAAGTGCTTAGTGTACCAGCAAGTAAAGGCTGAACATTAAGTACCTTCGGGTTTACTTCAGCCTATTATGGTCCCTGAGTGGAAATGGAATCGTATTACTATACCAGTTTGCCTGTAACCCCAAAAAAGAAAGATGCAGTATGGGTTATTGTCGACAGACTAACTAAGTCGGCACATTTTGTACCAGTGCGTACTGACTACTCCCTCGATAAATTAGCCGACTTATATATTTCTGAGATTGTAAGACTTCATGGAGTGCCATTGTCGATTGTGTCAAATAGAGACTCGAGGTTTACCTCTAAGTTTTGGAAAAAGTTACAAGAGGCTTTGGGAACCAAGTTGAGTTTCAGCACGTCATTTCATCTGCAAACTGACAGACTGTCGGAAAGAATGATACAGATTTTAGAGGACATGTTGAGATGTTGTGTTCTCGAATTTCAAGGAAGTTAGGAGAAATACTTGCCATTTGTTGAATTAGCCTACAACAACAGCTATCAGTCGAGTTTGAGAATGGCGCCTTTTGAAGTATTGTACAAGCGAAAATGTCAAACGCCTTTATACTGGATTGAGTTGAGAGAGAATTAGATTCACAGGGTCGATTTGGTCAAAGAGGCTGAGGAAAAATTTAAGGTGATTCGTGACTACCTGAAAGCCGCCTCAGATAGATAGAAATCCTACGCGGATTTGAGATGAAAGGAAATTAAGTTTGAAGTCGGTGATAAGTTATTTTTGACAGTTTCCCGGTGGTGGAAAGTTTCCAGGTTTGGAAAAAGGGCCAAGTTGAGTCCTCGTTTCATAGGACCTTATGAGATTACCGAGAGGGTAGGGCTTGTTGCCTACCGATTGGAATTACCGCTAGGGTTAGAAAAGATTCATAATGTGTTTCATGTTTCCATGTTACGCTGGTACAGATCAGACCCTTCACATGTAATGGGGCCAACTGAAGTTGAGATCCTTCCGGATATGACTTATGGTGAAGAGCCGGTCAACATTTTGGCTTGAGAGGTCAAACAATTGAGAAATAAGAATATACCACTTGTGAAGGTTTTGTGGCATAGACATGGGGTCGAGCAAGCCACATGGGAACCCGAGGAGTCTTTGAGAGAGAAGTACCTAAATTTATTCACCGGTAAGATTTTCGAGGACGAAAATCCCTAAGGGGGAGAAATGTAACAGCTCGATTTAGGGCCTAGTCAGGACAGTGGTCTCGGGACCACAAATCTAAAGTTATAAAATTTATTTTATTATTATTATGGAGTCATGACATGATTATATTAGTGTATGAAAAATTTGGTGAGTCAATTCTGATGTTTGTGAGCCCGATTGCGAAAAAGGACTAAATTGCATAAAAGGTAAAAGTTGCATTTTAGTGCCCAAATGTGTTAAATAACTAGAGAATTAAAATTGGAGGTCTTTAAAGGGAAATTAGACCTTTTTTAGAGTGCTTGGTTAGCCATAGAGTTAAAGGGGGACAAAATTTTTGTGTTTGGTATGTTAGGTGACTTATTTGGACTAAAATAAAGAAAAAATGATATCATCTTCTTCCCATTTCTTACTCAACTGAAAATATCGGCAAAAGAGGGGTTTTTGAAGCTTTGAAATTTTATCATTTTATCACCTCAATAAGTAAGTGATTTCCATGTCCCTTATTGATGATTTTCTCATTTTTGGACTTCTTGAAGCATAAGCTTTCAAATGAGGGGTCTATTTTGCATAATGATTAAGAGTTTAGGGTTTTGCCATGAATGAATTTATGATAGTTGCTAAGTTTTTATGGAAGAATATGAGTCCTAGTTGAGTTATAAACAACTTTTGTGAAAGGTGTTAGCATAAAAGCACCTAAAGGGGCTATTATGCATAAGTTGTAAAATAGTTGACAAACATGTGAAATAGTGAGAATTTGAAGTTGCTATAAGAGTAAAAAGGGTTCGGCTAGGCTTGAGATATGAAGAAATTCGATAAAAATTAATTTTCGAGCATAAGGGCAAAATGGTCATTTTGTCAAGGTCTAGGGGCAAAATGGTCATTTTACCTAAGTCATAAATTTTGGATTTGCCTAATTTTATTTAGTGACTAAATGAGTGTATTTTGCTAATATAGATCAAGAATTGCCAAATCCGAACCTAGACTGGGGGAAAGCCAAGCAAATCGACTAAACCGACTAGTCGTGTGTATTTTATAATTTGAAGTAAGTTGTATGTAAATAATACTACATTGTTAATGCATGTATTCGAATTGTTATTGGTTTGATATAGTATGAATTTCTAGATTTTGAACTGAGAATGCATATTAATGATTGAGATAATAGAAAGATCCTGTTGGAACCCTAGGAAACAAACTGGATATTCATGCCATGACATTCGAGTTATTTGTGCGCTAGTGTAAGACATATCTGGGACATGCATCGGCCACATAATGAGAGCTAGTGTAAGATCATGTCTGGAACATAGCATCAGCATTGAGACAAGTGCTAGTGTAAGACATGTCTGGGCATACATCGGCCTCGAAGATGATAGCTAGTGTAAGACATGTCTGGGACATGCATCGGCTAAGAGTTGTGCTAGTGTAAGACCATGTCTGGGACATGGCATCAGCACGTATATACGAGAGCTAGTGTAAGACCATGTCTGGGACATGGCATCGACCTCAATGAAGATAGCCAGTGTAAGACCATGTCTGGGACATGGCATCGCCAACTTACCCCGTGTTTGAGGCTTATATAATATCCGATAATATTCTGAAAGGTTCAACGTTAAAAGTTACGAAAGTGAGTTAATAAAGAAAGTATAACAATGTTGTAAGTGGTACAGGTACCTATTTGATATGCATGAGTAATGAGCTCAAAATAGAAAAATATGACTTGAGCAGATGGAAATGAGTAAGTCAAGCTTATGCTTACCCTTGTGCTATGAGTATGATGACTAGTGAGAAGTTATTGTTGTATATTTATTTATATGCAACTTACTAAGCTTTTATGCTTAGTATGATGACTAGTGAGAAGTTATTGTTGTATATTTATTTATATGCAACTTACTAAGCTTTTATGCTTACTCTCTCTTTCTTTCTATCTTCTTGCAGTACCGCCTAATTAGCTTAAGGATCACTAGTAGTCAGAGATATCGATCACACTATCAGCTGGAATAGTCAGTATAGTTGGATTTATATTTTTGATTATGGCATGTATAGGGCTAGACCTTATTATTTTGTGGAGAGTTGGCCAAATGTGTTGGTCTAGAATAGATTCCACTCTCTACGTTAAGCCTTGAATGAGGGCTAACATCCATTTTGAATTTATAAAAGATGCATCTTCATGGTTGAATGAATGTCTATTATGCTTGTTTTGGTATTGGTTGTTATTGACATGAGATTAGGTATACTAAGGTGGCAATGAGACTTGGTAGATAGCTTTATATTGTCCACACGGGTAGACACACGGGCGTGTGTCTGGGCCGTGTGTGACACACGGACAGCCCCATGGGCGTGTAAGAAGGCTGTGTGTCCCTTGTACTTAGATATTCCAAGTCAGAATGCATAGAGATCAACACAAGTACAGAGACACGGCCGTGTATCTCAGCCATGTGGGAGGGCACGGCCTAGTACATGGCTGTGTGTCATGGTCATGTGATGCTGACGTCAGAAACAGAATACCCAGGTTTTTGCACACGGGCTACGCTACAGGTGTGTCAAGGTGTCTGCACTTGTTTTATGAAAAATTGTGAGATTAAATTGGCCACACGGTACGAGACATGGGCATGTCCCTGGCACACGGACGTGTGCTCTATACCCACACAGGCGTGTGGAGCCTTAAAGTTTGAAAAATTTTCCAAGTTTTTCTTAAGCCTTCGGTTTAGTCTCGAGTCACCCTGAATGTGTGTTTTGGGCCTCGTAAGCCCGTTTAAGGGACAAAATGATATGTGAAATAAAAAATTTTAAATTGATCAAAAATTTTATGGCCCGATTTTATATAGTTGGTTGAGTTTGAGTCTGGTAGCACATCGAACCCTATCCTGGCATCGGATACGGGCGAGGGATGTTTCAGTTTTGACATGGCCTAGACATACGGACGTGTCTATTGGCCGTGTGTGTGGCACACGGGCTGGCAGATGGGCGTGTGGTTAGCCGTGTGACCGAAGTCAGTAGCTTTCCTAGTTTTCACATGGCCTGGCACACAGGCATGTCTTGTGGCCATGTGGGACAAGTCAATTTGTATGTCATGTTTTACCATGGCCTAGACACACGAGCTTGTCTAATGCCGTGTAAGACACACGGCCTGTTCACACGTCATGTGACCTTTATAACTTTTAAAAATGTTTAAGTTTCAAAAAATTTTGTATGAGCTCGGTTTAGTCCTAACCCCTTTCCAAAGCATGTTTAAGGTCTCGTAGACCTATATAAGGTATAATTGTGAATGATTATTATATGTTTTGATTATGTTATGTTTAAGTATATGTGAATGTTCTGATATGTCCGGTAATGCCTTTAACCCTATTCTAGCGCTAGATACGGGTTAGGAGTGTTACATTTGGTTGGTATCAGAGTTACAGTTTAGTTGATTCTAGGAGTAACATGGCATATGTGAGTCTAGCTATACATGCCATATTTATGAACTGCGATAGTGTGATGAATCTTGACAATGAAAATGTGCTTTTATATAGTAAATGGATCCCAAACGAGCCGTAGCTAACGATGTCAAGAGTAATGCGCCTGCTCCCGTGCAAGGGGCAGTGCCATTCGACTCTAGACCTGTTACTAGTAGTCATGATTGAGAGGCTAAACAAGCCTTCTATCAAATGATGAACGATTAGTTCGCCCAATATATCCATACTAATCCAGCTGTGCCACAACCTTCACCCCTAGTCAATCCTCCGCCAGTTCCTGTTATGCCACAAGCTAATCCGATTCAGTTGAATAAGCCTCCTGTCAACAAAATCAAAAAATATGGGGCTGAAGAATTTCGTGCTACTACTAATGATGATGTCGAAAGAGCTAAATTCTAGTTGGGGAATACGATACGAGTGTTCGATAAATTGTCATTGACTCTAGACGAATTCCTTAAATGTACCGTGTCACTTTTGAGAGATACGGCGTATCATTGGTGGAAGACACTGATATCTGTAGTTTCCAGAGAATGAGTTACCTGGGATTTCTTTCAAGCTGAATTCTGAAAGAAATACATCAGTCAAAGATTCGATTAGAAACGTAAAAAGTTTCTTGAGTTGAAACAAGGTTGTATGTCAGTTACAGAATACGAGTGAGAATTTGTGAGACTGAGCCAATATGCATGAGACTATGTCTCGACTGAAGCAATTATGTGCAAGAGATTTGAGGATGGTTTGAATGAAGATATCCATTTGTTATTCAGGAGTTTAGAAATAAAAGAATTTGTTGTGCTTGTTGAACGAGCGTGTAAAGCTGAAGAGCTCGGGAAAGAGAAAAGAAAAGCTGATTCAGAAGCTAGAGATGTGAGAAAGAGATCCGCAAGTAAATCATTTCAGTCTGTATCAATGAAATTTCGAGATGATTTTAGTCATTCAAAGGCTAATGTGGGACATTCGAGTAGAGATCGTGCTAGATCGCATTCGAGCTTCAGAGCTCCAGCTACTTCTGTTGCTAGTGTTGGAAATGCTAAATCCGATCGACCCAAGTGTAAACACTGTGGTAAAAGACATCCTAGTAATTGTAGACTGTATGATCGAGCCTATTTCAAATGTGGATCTTTAGATCATTTTATCCGAGATTGCCCTAAGTCTGTTGAGTAAGAGATTGTGCAAAATCTGGTAACACTTCAGCTAGAGGTAAACCTCCCAGAAATACAAGAAATGTGAGTGGTAGTCAAAGAGGGACTAAAGACACTACTGTTCGATCCAAGGCTAGAGCACCTGCTAGAGCCTATGCTATCTGAGCTCGTAAGGAAGCTTCGCCTCCAGATGTGATTATGGGTACATTTACTCTTTATGATACTTCTATGATTGCTTTGATAGATCCTAGATCAACGTATTCTTCTATATGCATAAATTTAGTGAATAGTAAGACTTTGCACGTAAAGTCTACTGAATTTGTAATTAGAGTTTTGAACCCCTTAAGCAGATGTGTTTTGGTTGATAAAGTCTGCAAGAATTGTCTGTTAATGTATCGAGACATTTTTTTTTGGCTGATCTGATGTTATTACCCTTTCATGAGTTTGATATAATTCTGGGTATGGATTGGTTAACTTTGCATGTTGGTATTGTGAACTGCAAACAAAAAACTATTGATTTGAGGTTCAAGAATGATGAAATAGTCTAAATTGAATCTAGTGATTTGAATGGGTTACCAACTGTGATTTCATCAGTGAAAGCTCTGAGTATTTTGAGAAAAGGTTGTGAAGCCTACTTTGCTTATGTGACTGGTTCGAAAGTAATAGAAAAGAAAGTGGAATTAGTTTCTGTTGTCTGTGAGTTCCCTAATGTGTTTTCGGAAGGACTTCCGAGATTACCTCTGATTCGAGAAGTTGAATTTGGCATTGAGTTAGTATCGGGAACTTCTCCAATTTTGATAGCTCCGTATAGAATGGCTCCAACCAAGTTAAAAGAATTAAAGTCCCAGTTGTAAGAGTTGACCGATAGAGGATTCGCAAGATTGAGTTTCTCACCTTGGGGTGCTCCTGTTCTGTTGTGAAAAAGAAAGATGACATGATGAGAATGTGTATTGATTATCGTCAGTTGAACAAAGTGACTATCAAGAAAAAATATCCTCTGCCTCGAATTGACGATCTGTTTGATCAGTTGAATAGAGCAACCGTATTTTCGAAGATAGATCTCAGATCGGGTTATTATCAGTTGAGAGTAAAGGATTTAGACATTCCGAAAACTACTTTTCGAACGAGGTACAGACACTATGAATTCTTAGTTATGCCTTTCGGATTAACGAATGCACCTGCTATCTTTATGGATTTGATGAACAGAATTTTTAGACCGTTTTTAGATTGATTTGTCATTGTATTCATTGATGACATTTTGATTTATTCGCGTGATGAATCTGAGCATGCATAACATTTGAGAATAGTGCTACAGACTTTTCAAGATAAGAAATTGTATACAAAGTTTAGCAAATGTGAATTCTGGTTACGTGAAGTTGGTTTTTAGGGCATATTGTGTCAGCATAGGTATCCGAGTTGATCCAAGCAAGATTTCATCTATTCTGGATTGGAAGCCTCCGAGAATTGTTTCTGAAGTCCGCAGTTTTCTGGGACTTGCCAGTTATTATAGACGCTTTGTAAAAGGTTTTTTGATGATCGCGAATCCATTGACGAAACTGCTTCAGAAAGATGTGAAATTTGATTGGTCTGAAAAGTGTCAGAAAAGCTTTGATCAGTTGAAAGCCCTATTGGCTGGAGCTCCAGTGTTAGTACAACCAGAATCAGGTAAAGAATTTGTGATCTATAGTGATGCTTCGTTGAACGGTTTGGGTTGTATTTTGATGCAAGAAGGCAAAGTTATAGCCTATTGTTCAAGACAGTTAAAGCTGCACGAAAAGAACTATCCAACGCGTGATCTGGAATTGGCGACCATTGTGTTTGCTTTGAAGATTTGGCGCCACTATCTGTTTGATGAGAAATGTCACATTTACTTCGATCATAAAAGTTTAAAATATTTGATGACTCAGAAAGATTTGAACCTGCGTCAAGAGAAGATGGTAAGAATTGCTAAAAGACTATGAGCTTGTTATGATTATCATCCAGGAAAAGCAAATGTTGTTGCTGATGCTTTGAGTCAAAAATCATTGTTTGCATTTGTGCCATGAATACTCATTTAGCTTTGTCTAATGATGGTCCGATTTTAGCGAAATTAAAAATGAGACCTTTGTTCTTACAACAAATTATTGATGCTCAAAAGGTTGATAATGAGATAATGGCAAAACGAGCTCAGTGTGGATTTGAATTTTGATTCTGAATTTCAAGTTAGTAATGATGATTGTTTGAGATTCTGAGATCGAATTTTTTTTGAGAAATCCAGATTTTATTCGAGTGATTTTGAACGAAGCTCATAGCAGTCGGTTATCTGTACATCTAGGTAGTACAAAAATGTTTAACGATCTGAAATAGCTTTATTGGTGGCATGGTATAAAGCGTGACATCTCTAAATTTGTTACGAAATGTTTGATCTGTCAGCAAGTTAAAGTTGAACATCAAGTGCCATCTGGTTTGTTACAGTCAATTATGGTTCCGGAGTGGAAATGAGATAGAATAACGATTGATTTTGTTTCGGGTTTGCCCCTATCTCTGAGAAAGAAAGATGCGATCTGGGTTGTAGTTGACCCATTGACGAAATTAGCTCATTTTATTCCGGTACGATCTGATTACTCGCTTCATAAATTAGCTAAGTTGTACATTTTCGATATTGTGAGATTGCACGGGATGCCATTATCTATTGTGTCAAATTGAGATCCGAGATTCATATCACGGTTTAGGAAGAAGCTAAAAGAGGCATAGGTACGAAACTGTATTTCAATACTACTTTTCACCCGTAGTTGGATGGTCAATCAGAGCGGATTATTCAGATACTCGAAGATATGTTAAGCTGTTGCATTCTTGAGTTTGAAGGTATGTGGGAACAATATTTGTCATTGATTGAATTTGCATACAATAATAGTTTTCAATCGAGCATTAAAATGGCACCGTACGAAACTTTATATGGTAGAAAATGCCGTACACCTTTGTATTGGACTGAGCTTAGCGAGAATAAGATTTACGGGGTTGATTTGATAAAAGAGACTGAACAGAAAGTAAAAGTGATCCGAGAAAGTTTGAAAATAACTTCCGATTGTCAGAAATCTTATGCAGATTTGAAACGAAAAGATATTGAATTTAAGATCAGTGACAAAGTGTTTTTGAAAGTATCTCCGTAGAAGAACGTACTCCGATTTGGCAGAAAAGGCAAATTGAGTTCGAGGTTTATCGGGCCATATGAGATTTCTGAACATATCGGGCCAGTTGCTTATAGATTGTTGTTGCCACCAGAGTTAGAAAAGATTCATAATGTATTTCATTATCGATGCTTCGGCGATACGGATCTAATCCATCGCATGTGATTTCTCTGTCTGAGATTGAGATTCAGTCCGATATGACCTATGATGAAGAACCGATCCGTATTTTGGCTCATGAGGTTAAAGAACTGCGGAATAAGAAAATTATATTAGTAAAAGTGATGTGGCAGTATTGAAGAGGCTACATGGGATCCCGAAGATGCTATGAAACAACAATATCTGAATCCGTTCAACGGTAAGATTTTTGGGGACGAAAATCCCTAAGAGGAGGAGAGTTGTAACAACCTAGTTTAGACCCTAGTAGGAATAGTGGTTTCGGGACCACAAATTCGAGTCAAAAAATATTTTAATATTATTTTTCATGCTTATTATATGTGAATTACTATGTGTAAAAATTCCGTACGCAAATTTTATTGTTTGTGTGCTCGATTTGATAAAAGGACGTAATTGCGTAAAATGTAAAAGTCGCTAGCTATATGTTAATTGTGCCTATTTGTTATATCTTTGTAAATGAGAGGTCCTTATGTGGTTAATATTCCATTTACATGGTTAATAGACATTAATGGTCTTAATATATGTGATTTTATAATGTTTTAATTAAGGTTAAAAATGGTATTTGATAATTTATGTTAATATTAATAAAACTAGCATGAAATTAGTTCCTTATTTCTTCATCTTTGCTGAAATAAAGAAGAAAGAAAAGAGTTCATGGCTATTTAAGGTTTCAGCACTTTGAAAGCTTAATTCGGGTATGTGTTTTGCTTGGTTTTTGATAATTTCTACATTTTTGTGATTGTTGCTTATTGTTCTATCAAGCCCATGTCTAAGTTTTGGAAATTGTTGATGATTTCGAGTTGAGCCATTGATGAAATTATGAATTTTATGAAGTTTGATGTTAGAATATAGAAGCTTGGTGTTGGATTAACATATTTTGTCTTTGAATTTTTGATGAATTTGAGTAATTTGGGCTAAATTCTAAAAATGAGATTTTGAGGGACTAAAATGTGAAATAAATGAAATGTGTGGGCTTATATGAGCTAGTGTAAAATTTTGCTAGGCAATTGTATAAGGAAATTTTGTGTATTTTGGGATTTTATGAATTAGGGACTAATTTGCTAAAATGCCAAAATGTAAGGACTAATTTGTAAAATGCCCTAATTATGTGTTTTTGGATTGAATTGAATGAATTGCTGAATAAAAGAGTTAAATTTGAATATGTTTAGATCAAGAACCAAAGAAAACAAAATTAGATCAGGGAAAGTTGAAAGCCGTCGAGTAGTCAATTTCGTTCGTTCGAATCGGTATGAGGTAAGTCAATATACAATAAACGTGTTTAAGTTGATTTAATTATGTTATAACATTGAATTGTGATGAAAGGCTATATGAGAGCTCAATATGTGATATCCGAGAAAGTTCCGATAATGTAACGACATCTGAAAAGCCCTGTACAAACCATGGGAATAGTTAGGATACATGTCATGACATATGATCCAATATGTGTGTTTTCGTGTAAGACTACGTCTGGGATGTTAGCATCGACTTATGATTTACGTGTAAGACCATGTCTGGGATAGTGGCATCGATATTTGATTACATGTAAGACCACGTCTGGGATATTCGCATTGTACAAGCTTTCCGAGCTATCCGAGTATCCTTATTGATTCCGAATGGTTCAACGGGCATTCCAAGAAAATGAATGACTTTGTGAAATTGTATCTGATCCAGGTACGTTTGAATTGTATATCTTGTTTGAGAATGAAAGGTAAGTACATGTTCCTTGGTGGACATATGAAACAAGTATGAACTACTAAGAGAATAAGATGTGTTATATGTGAAATGGAATTATGAATCATTGAGCCATATAAGATATACAAATGTTTGAATATATTATGCCATGAGTTATATGAATGAATTGATCTAAATTGATGTTATGTGTTAAGTTTATTTGTATATGACTTACAAAGCCTTTGAAAGCTTACTTTGTGTGTGTTTACATTATTTTATAGATATCAAAGCTACTGGGAGCTCGGGGATCGTCGAGGTCATCACCACACTATCGAACTCTATTTTGGTATCTTTTGAAAATGTATATATTGAAGTATGGCATGTGTAGAAGGCCCATTTCGCCCGGGCCTGTACTAGAACCAAAGCCAAAAATTAAAACAAAACACTGGCCCAAATTTAATAAACTAAACCCAAAACCCAAGACCCAAAACATAGAAACCCTAGGCCCAAGTCCTTTTCAGAAACAGCAAGCCCTACAGTTGTATATGCTTTGCACCGCAGCTGCCAGCAGTCACCACGCACGCCCCGCGCACGACTTCCAGCTAGCGTGTTGCATGCCCCACCTCCATGCGCTCCGCTCCACGTCTCCACAACTTGTGATTTGAGCAAGAAAGTAGCAAAGAAACTACTTGTATTCGGCTATAAAGCCTTCAAATTTTCAGTGCAAAAGGATCCCTTTTTTTGGAGAGGAATAGAATACGAAGTCAATAAAAATACACGCATATCACAAAATAGAAATAAGTTCAAAAGTCAGATTATTCTAAGGTCTTTTGCTTTACTTTCTTTATTTTTCTTTTCTTTTCTTTTGATTTTATTTCACATATATATACAAAAATACATCAGAAAATACAAATAAAAGAGGGGGAATTTTTTTACCTTTAGCGCGATGCATGTTGCAGTGGCAGCGTGATGGTGATCTTGAGGGCTCTACGAACTTAGAACTGCAGAGAAAAGGGGAGAGAAGCTTTTTTTTTTTTAAGGAGTAAGAAAAATGAGGTTTCTTTAAAAAAAATTTGGTATTTATAGGCCCTTCAATACGACGCCGTATTGGGCTAAAGCATAGGCGCCAAAATGACGCCGTTTTAGCCTAGCTCGTGTACGCGACGCGACGCAACCTAAGGATCCACGTGTTTTCTATGGAGGGGCGAATTGCGCATTTAGCCCCTCCGCTTTTTATGAGCTTACAATTGATGTTATTTTTATTTCTAAATTTTCCCCACGGTTTTACTGCAGTTTCAATTTGGTGCCCTTGGCAACTGCGCGTTTTGGGGAAAGGGGATATTTGTTTTTTTGGTCCCTCCCTGTTTTGCGCGTGTTTTAATTCGGTCCTTCCCCTATATTTTTTTCTAATTTGGCCCCAAAACGTCTATTTTCAATTCAATTTAATCCCTTTTTGATTATTTTGGCTATTTTATTGTTAAATTAATTAATTTGAATTTTATATTTATTGTTATTATGTTTGTTAATATTTTTAGTTTTATTATTTCTATTTTTACTTTCACCTTTTTTTTATATTTGTCACTTTTTTTATATTTATTATATATATTTTTTGTTTACTTATACATTATTATATTAAACAATTTAATATATTATTATTACTATTATTATTATTATTATTTTTTATTATTACAATTATTATTACTGTTAATATTTTTTTATATTACCTTTTTTTTTACTTTTTTGTTATTATTTATTTTAAATTTTTATATAACGCTCATTTCAAATTTTTATACATTATTTACTTTAATATTTTCATATATTATGCATTTCAAACTTTTTTTACACATTATATATTTTGAGTTGTTTATATATTATTTTTAAAGAGTTTTATATATTATTTTATCTTGAATGGATACTATTTTTTTTTTGTAAAATTATTTTATATACTTTAGATCGCTTTTATAATCATCCTCATTTTAAAAAATCTCTCAAAATAAGGAATATCTTGTGTTTGGAAATTTGAGAAATCGTGCCCTACCGTGCTGGGTTTCGATTTTTCGTTCAATCGAATAATTGAATATCTTTTTGAAATTTCATCCATGTTTTTTAAATTAAAACAAGGCAATATTTCGTGTTTGAAAATTCGAGAAATCGTGCCCAATCGTGCTAGGTTTCGATCTACCGTTCGACCAAATAGCCAAATATCCTTTTAAAATTTCAAATGCATGAGTTTTGGAAAGGATGAGATGATCTTGTATCGAGGGTTCGAAATGTTGTATCCTACCGTGCTGGATATGACATTTTATTCCTTCTGAACGAGAGAATCTCAATATCCAATTCAAGTTATCCAAGCGTTTTAAAGGAATTGTATTTTAAAATCTTTTTCAAATTTTCAACATTAGGATGTTAATTAATCAATACGGTACCAATTTTGAGCGTTGCGAGGGTGCTAATCCTTCCTCGCGCGTAACCGACTCCTGAATCCATTTTCTAGTTTTTCATAGACCAAAAAAGTTGTTTTAATAAACCAAAATGCTTTATTAAAATGATCGATCACAAGGTGACCCGATCATACCTAAACAAAAAGGATTGATGGCGACTCCATACCTTGTTTTGAAGTCGATCCCCATTTTCCAAAATAAAAAATGGTTTTGATAGCTTGGCGACTCCACTGGGGAACAAGTAAGAGAGTCAAGCCATAAAATTGATTATTTTCTGTCCTTTTATCAAAAATTGAAAATTTGATTTGAAAAATCGTGATTCTTTTGTTGCATTTGTTTGTGATTTCCATGATTGCTGTTATTTGAGTCTTGTAGAATACTCTTGCATTACATTGCATGACCATTGTGGTCACACCCTTTAAGTGGGAGTGTGAAGCTATGCCTTCGTGAGGTTTTCACCTCTGCATGGGCTAGTGGGTTACTTCCGGGATACATCCGTACCTATGTCTTCGTGAGATTTTCATCTCCGCATGGCCATAGGGAAATGTATTCCCTTGAACTGAACTCGATCCATATGAGCCTATAATGGGTGAGGATTGAGGAATGTACTGGTTCACGTACCCTTTCTCTCGAACTGAGCCACATATAGTGAATCTTGAGGGTCCACCTTAGGTGGAACCGTGCCCAAATTTAGTGGTCACCCGAATAGGTACTTTATTTGTTATTTATTTTTTCTATACTAACGAGTTTTGTTTTTGTTTTTTCTATGACTGCATTGAATTACTTCATCATAGAAAGGAGGTGTTGATTCATATTTGATTGCTAAATAGAACAGTTTGTCATGTGAAAATGGATTTCTTGATAAAGTGGATTATAATACGGTTGTCTGGATATGGTCCAAGTAAACACAACGAAAGAAGGCTGACAGTTCAAGAAGGAAAACAAGACTTTGCCGAGGATTTAAGCTGATAAAGATTGTTTGAGAGCCATCGCTTCCCGACTTTCTTAAAGGAGCTAACGAACATTGCGAGGATAAGTGAGTATTAAGTCGTGGCCCGAATCAAGCAAAAAGGAGCTAGTGGGGGCATCTATTAAAAGCTTGCGAGATTTGAATTTTACAAAGAAAAGAAATCGGTGACTTCACCTGGAACATGAGGGTAGGGCCGCATATGTAATCCATTTTATGTAAAGGAATTTGTTTTCTAGAAAAGTTATTCCAATAGAATTGAATTCAGAATCAACATCTTTCTTTCTTTTGCATTCATTCCATGCATTTACATTGCATTGCATCATTGCATCATGTGCATAAATTTCACAAAAGAACCCTAATTAACTAGTAATCATGTTATAGTTACCCTGGAACATCATTACTACACACGAAGAAAAACTAAAGTTATGGATCAAAGGCTGAAAAAATTGGAGCAAATGCAGAAGGAGATGTACGAACAAATGCAAGCTCAAATGCAAGAGCAATTAGATAAGATCCAGCAAGATATGAAGGATCAGATGCTGGAATCTCAAAAGAATATGATGAGCCAATTGACTCAGTTACTAGTTAGAAGGCCGGAAAAAGGGAAGAGTCCTGTGACCAATACTGAGTATGACAGTGAGATCCTTGCTTACCCTCCAGGTTTCACCCGAACAGATACCCCAGTACCACCACAAAGGGTGTCTGTCAATATCAAACCCCAATATCAGACTGGTACTTCGACACCGATAAATGTCCCGATGGGTCGTGTTCTAACCCCAAAGATAATCGGGCAAATCCTGCAGTCCCTGACTTTGATGACGTAGCAGAAGTAGAAAAGGCAAGAGCGAAATTTCCAAAGCAATTGGAAGACTGATATAAATGGTTGGAGGAGAAATTCAAGGCGTTGGAAAGCACTGATTATTATTACGGAATGGATGCTAAGGAGTTGAGCCTAGTTCTAGATTTGGTACTCCCTCCAAAGTTCAAAATGCCAGAATTTAAAAAATATAACGGAACCAACTGCCCTGAGGCTCATATTACGATGTTTTGTCGGAGGATGACTGGTCATGTCAATAACGATCAGTTATTGATTTACTATTTTTAGAACAGTTTGGCTGGGGTTGCGGCCAAATGGTACAATCAGTTGAGTTGTACCCAAGTTAAATCATGGAAAGACTTAGCACAGGCCTTCATAAAGCAATATGGCCATGTAACCGACATAGCGCCTGATAGGATCACGTTACAGAACATAGAGAAGAAGTCAAATGAAAGTTTCAGGCAATATGCTCAGAGATGGAGGGAGGTTGCTACACAAGTCCAACCTCCACTGTTGGAAAAGGAAGCAACCATGCTTTTCATTAATACCTTGAAAGCACCTTTTATTAATCACATGCTGGGAAGAGCAGCTAAGTGTTTCGCGGACATAGTTATGTCCGGTGAAATGATAGAGAATGTGATAAGGTGCGGAAAGATAGAGGCTGGGGAAAGCAGCAAAGGGTCAGCCCCAAAAAAGAGAGAAAATGAAGTCAGCAATGTGAGCATGGGTTATGCAAAACAAATCATGGTGAATCAAACGAAAGCGGTAGCCATGGGCCAGCAAGCGTCAACAAGGCAAGAGCCCAATACAAAGCAGAACACGGAGAAGCGCCAGTTTACTCCCATTCCAATAACGTATCGGGAGCTGTACAAAAGTTTATTCGATGCACACGTTGTATCTCCTTTCTACCTAAAACAGTTGCAACCCCCATACCCCAAATGGTATGATGCAAGTGCTCAATGTGAATATCATGCGGGAATCACGGGACACTCGATAGAAAACTGCACCTCTTTTAAAAGGGTAGTCGAAAGGCTCATCAACATGGGCGTTGTGAAATTCGATGATGCACCTGGTGCAGGAAATCCGTTACCCAATCATACTGATAATGGGGTAAACACGATGGTCGAGAATATGGGGAGGAGAATTAAGTTGGATGTGACAGAAGTGAAAACACCATTGAAGGAGGTTTGGAAGAAGATAGCGGAAAGAGGGTTAATCACGCAAGACTTGAGGATCAAATCTCGAGAGGCAAGGAATTACTGTGATTTCCACAATAAGGAGGACCATGCGATTGAAACATGCGATGAATTTAGAGCCCTGGTACAGGGCTAATGGACAACAAAGAACTGGAGATCTTTGAATTTACTGAGAAGGAAGATGTATGTATCCCAGATGAAGGGTCGATGAAGAAGGTCAATCATCTGGTGGTGATCATTTCACTATCAAGAATCAATGAAACTGGGGCAAGAATTACGCCAAGAGTGGTAATTCAGAAACTCGCAGCTTTTCCCTATAAGGATAGGAAAAGGGTGCCCTGGAATTACAATTGTAATGTGACAGATTCGGGAAAGGAAAGTCTAGTCAGCATGCCAGATACAAAAGTTGAGCCTGAAAAAAGGAGTCCCTGATGATGGAACAGGGGGGCAAAAGAGTCGCGATTCCTTGAACAAGTCAAAAGCCTGGAGGGAATATCAGGGAATTTGAATGATATATCTGAAGAGGGAACCAGGAAATAAAAGTTTCCAAACCCTTATGTACTTGGGGATGCTTTGAATAATGGGACTGTGGAAGAGATCCCTGTATTTTTAGAGCTGATCTAGAGTAATGTTCAAAACGCGCTTGTTGCTTTAAGCCTAGGAGCAATAAGAATCCTTTTGTGAAATAGGCTTGTGTTCAAAATCTTTATTTCAATCAAAATGCATCTTTTTGAGTAAATGTTATTTCATTCTTGATATATTCTTTTGACTGTCTTTTAAATATGCTTCATTCATGATTATATCATATAAACAATCATCCTTAGAATCATTTATTCTTTGGAAGTATGCCTTTGTACCTACAATAGGTCCCCAAATATCAACGACAGGAGCAACACTGTAACTGACTCCTTTTTGGGGTGAGATATGTGTTTAAGCAGATCTCAGGACTTTGAAGATGACAAAGATTGTAGCTTATCTCCTGATTTGTTAAGGATGGTAGAACAAGATGAAAAACAGATCCTACTCTACAAAGGGTCAGTGGACATTATAAGCAAAAGGTAAAGATCAGTGCCTGCATTACCACGAAGACAAAGCGAATCGTCATTGGGTATATTCCACGAATTCAAAGATGTTTTCACATAATCATGTCAAGATATACCTCGGACACTAAGACTTGTGGATGGAAAAATGTCTATACGGGTGTCAGAAGGATATATGTTAATAGTTTCACGGTAGCCACACTAATCATGAGGTTTGGGCATTATTCATCCACCATGGAAGGGGATTGTATCAGTTGGGCTGTATTTAAGGAGACAAAATTCATGTGCCTCATTCATTTCTTCACAGACTTTCTCTATGTGGGGTATGGATGTTATCAGGTCATTCTCAACTAATATACATCGATTCATCTTGGCAGTCGTCAATTACTTCAAGAGAAGGGTGAAGGTCACTTCATGTGGCAATGTTACAAAGTCATCAAACCCTAAAAAAAAAGAGAAAAAAAACAAAGGTCATAGTGAAAGGCGACCTAGACTTGTAAAGATTGGCATAAAGAAGTTACAATTTACCCTTTATGCTTATCGAAGGTCGACTAGGACTCGTTGGGGCAACACATTGCTCATTGGTTTATGGGATAAAAATGGTATTGAAATCGAGATTCCTTCTCTCCAAGATTTCGATTGAGTCAATAATTGGATGAAGCAGAAGGATTCAATGAACTTAATTGAAGAGAAGAGGTTGAAAGTTACCCGTCATGGTCAAAACATACCAAAAACAAATGATGCGAGCTTACGACAGAAAGGTTCGTCCTAGAGAATTCCACGAGGGGGACATGGCATTGAAGATTTCTATACAAAAGGACTTTAGAGAAAGTGGATCCCAAATTGGGAAGGACCTTATGTAGTAGAGAAAGCCTTTCCTAGAGGAGCATTGATATTGACCAAGACGGATGGCAAGAACCTGCCCAATTCGGTGAATTCAGATTTAGTCACAGTTAGCAGTTTCAAAAAAAAGGAAAAACACAAAAAAAAAGAAAAGAAAAAGAAACAGGAGAGGCCAAGGCGAAAACCCGCAAAGGGCGCCTTGAGACCAAAGGGGATTTGAGTTGAAAACCCCAAAAGGGCGGCTCAAATTTGGATCAAAGTGGGGCATACAGTAGTCTTGCTATGCCTAAATTAACAATAAAGAAGTATGCTACGTCTGGGGGCATCGACAAAGTGCTCCGGATCCCCTAAACACAGATTGAGCTCAAAGTTTCCTCAAGAAGCTGGTACAGAGAAGCTCAAGCTGCAATATCTGGGGCACCTAGTTTTCCATTTTACCCATTTTTGGATTTGATATCTTTGATTATCTTATTCTTTTCAAGATACATCCCAATAAAATTCCTTCTTAATTGCTTTTTGCTATCCTTGGTTAACTTACTTGCTTCGAGCTATGTTTCTGGTCTGTTGTTATGATCTTTTGCAAACATTTTGCATTGAAGTAATAATTAGTGGACTAATAATACTTTCATAAAAGGAGTTTCGCATATTACACTGGAAGTTTCTAAATAATACAAGAACCTGAAATGGGACTATTGTTTAAAACTCATCAAGCTTAAGAGTTGGAAATATTTAAGCCTAAATTGAAATTATCTCCTTGGGTTTTCTGTCAAAGATATTGGTTGAGCAAAAAGAAATTACATTAGTGTTATAATCCCGGCAAAGAACGAGCAATGGGATTATTCTTGAGAAAAGGAAAATGGTATTCTGTATTCATGTAGATATCGGGCATATAAATATGTTTATTACACTTAGGGAATGGTGTAACAGAATAAATTGATTGAAGATGATGCAAATCCTATACCTTTGAGTTGCAGAAGGATGGATAGAGGAAATCAAATGATTGATCCCCTGAAGTTGCAGTGGTAAGTACAAACTTTTATGTCCCAGAAGGTACAGTGGAAGAGACTTTGAAATTATAGTAGGGCAAGCTAGTTAAGCAAAATAGCATTTGATTCATTTTGATCATAGCATCCTAATTATTTGGCATAAGCATAGATACATGAAACTGATTTTACAGATCATGTTCCTCAGAGGACAGTGTAGTGGCATCAGTGAATTCGCAAGCCTTAACCCCCTAAGCAATAGGGTAATAGGCTAGAAAATACAGATCTTATCCCTAAACAGTAGTGGAGAAGATCGAAGACAACAAGCCTTAATCCCCTAAGTAGTAGGGTAATAGGCTGGAAAATTTAGATCTTATCCCTAAACAGTAGTGGAGCAGATCGAAGACAGCAAGCCTTAACCCCCTAAGCAGTAAGGTAACAGGCTAAAAACAGATCTTATCCCTAAACAGTAGTGGAGCAGATTGAAGACAGCAAGCCTTAACCCCCTAAGTAGTAGGGTAACAGGTTGAAAATACAGCTCTTATCCCTAAATAGTAGTAGAGCAGATCGAAGACAACAAGCCTTAATCCCCTAAGCAGTAGGGTAGCAGGCTAAAAATACAAATCTTATCCCTAAATAGTAGTAGAGCAGATTGAAGACAGCCAGCCTTAACCCCTTAAGTAGTAGGGTAATAGGTTGGAAAATACAGATCTTATCCCTAAACAGTAGTGAAGCGGATCGAAGACAACAAGCCTTAACCCCCTAAGCAGTAGGGTAATAGGCTGGAGAATACAGATCTTATCCCTAAGCAGTAGTGGAGCAAATCAAAGACAGTGAGCCTTAACCTCCTAAGTAGTAGGGTAATAGGCTAAAAATTACAGATCTTATCTCCCTAAGTAGTAGCGGAGCAGATCGAAGATGGTGAGCCTTAACCCCCTAAGCAGTAGGGTAAAGGCAGAAGATTACAGGTCTTATCTCCCTAAGTAGTAGTGGAGCAGATCAAGGACGGTGAGCCTTAACCCCCTAAGCAGTAGGGTAACAGGCTGGAAATTACAGATCTTATCTCCCTAAGCAGTAGTGGAGCAGATCGAAGATGGTGAGCCTTATCCCCCTAAGCAGTAAGGAAACAAGAAAAAAATTATAAATCTTATCTTCCTAAGCGGTAGTGGAGCAGATCGAAGACGGTGAGCCTTAACCCCCTAAGCAGTAAGGTAACAGGCTGGAAATTACAGATCTTATCTCCCTAAGCAGTAGTAAAGCAGATCGAAGACGGTGAGCCTTATCCCCCTAAGCAATAGGGAAACAGGCTGAAAATTACAGATCTTATCTCTCTAAGCAGTAGTGGAGCAGATCAAAGACGATGAGCCCTATCTCCCTAAGCAGTAGGGAAACAGGCTAAAAATTACAGATCATATCTCCCTAAGCAGTAGTGGAGCAGATTGAAACAAAATTCCTATACCCCTGAAGATGCAGTGGGTTAAAGCGAGGCTACCTGAAGAAAGGAAGCATTAAAAAGTCAAGACTTAGCAAGACTGGGCAAAATTGGCCCTTTAAAAGTCTTTGCTCTATTCTCGTTACACGACAATGAGCAAATAGGGGCAGCTGTAGAAGGCCCATTTCGCCCGGGCCTGTACTAGAACCAAAACCAAAAATTAAAACAAAACACTGGCCCAAATTTAATAAACTAAACCCAAAACCCAAGACCCAAAACATAGAAACCTTAGGCCCAAGTCCGTTTCAGAAATAGCAAGCCCTATGGTTCTATTTGCTTTGTGCCGCAGCTGCCAGCAGTCACCACGTATGCCCAACGTACGAATTCTAGCTCGCGTGTTGCACACCCCACGTCCATGCGCTCCGCCCCACATCTCCACAGCCTGTGATTTGAGAAAGAAAGTAGCAAAGAAACTACTTGTATTCGTCTATAAAGCCTTCAAATTTTCAGTGTAAAAGGATCCGTTTTTTTGGAGAGAAATAGAATACGAAGTCAATAAAAATACACGCATATCACAAAATAGAAATAAGTTCAAAAGTCAAATTATTCTAAGGTCTTTTGCTTTACTTTCTTTATTTTTCTTTTCTTTCGATTTTATTTCACATATATATACACAAATACATTAGAAAATACAAACAAAGGAGGGGGAATTTTTTTTACCTTCGGCATCGGCGACGACGGCCGGCGGTGAGCGATGCTAGGGCTCGGCCAGACTTAGGGCCAACAGAGAAAAGGGGAGAGAAGCTTTGTTTTTTTGAAAGAGGAAGAAAATTGAGGTTTTTTTAAAAAAATTTTGGTATTTATAGGCCTTTCAATACGGCGCCGTTTTGGGCTGAAGCATAAGCGCCAAAACGACGCCGTTTTAGCCTAGCCCGTGTACACGACCCGACCCGACCTGAGGATCCCCGTGTTTTTTATGGAGGGGCTAATTGCGCATTTAGCCCCTCCGCTTTTTATGAGCTTACAATTGATGTTATTTTTATTTCTAACTTTGCCCTACGGTTTTACTGCGGTTTCAATTTGGTACCCTTGGCAACGTCGCGTTTTGGGGAAAGGGGATATTTGTTTTTTTGGCCCCTCCTTATTTTGCGCGTGTTTTAATTCGATCCTTCCCCTATCTTTTATTTCTAATTTGGCCCCAAAACGTCTATCTTCAATTCAATTTAATCCCTTTTGGATTATTTTGGTTATTTTATTGTTAAATTAATTAATTTGAATTTTATATTTATTATTATTATGTTTGTTAATATTTTTAGTTTTATTATATCTATTATTACTATCACTATTTTTTTTATATTTGTCACTTTTTTAAATTTATTATTATTATTATATTTTTTTGTTTACTTATACACTATTATATTAACCAATTTACTATATTATTATTACTATTATTATTTTTAATTTTATTATTTATTATTTATTATTACCATTATTATTACTATTAATTTTTTTTATATTACCTTTTTTTTTTACTTTTTTGTTATTATTTATTTTAACTTTTTATATAACACTCATTTTAAATTTTTATACATTATTTACTTTAATGTTTTCATATATTATGCATTTCAAACTTTTTTTACACATTATATATTTTGAATTGTTTATTTATTATTTTAAAGAGTTTTATATATTATTTTATCTTGAATGGATACTATTTTTTTTTTGTAAAATTATTTTATATACTTTAGATCGCTTTTATAATTATCCTCATTTTAAAAAACCTCTCAAAATAAGGAAATATCTCGTGTTTGGAAATTTGAGAAATCGTGCCCTACCGTGTTGGGTTTCAATTTTTTGTTCAACTGAATAATTTAATATCCTTTTGAAATTTCATCCATGTTTTCTTAAATTAAAACGAGGCAATATTTCGTGTTTCGAAATCTGAGAAATCGTGTCCAATCTTGCTGGGTTTCGATCTACTGTTTGACCAAATAGCCAAATATCCTTTTAAAATTTCAAATGCATGAGCTTTGGATATCATGAGATGATCTCGTATCGATGGTTCGAACTGTTGTATCCTATTGTGCTGGATATGACATTTTATTCCTTCTGAAAGAGAGAATCTCAATATCCAATTCAAGTTATCCAAACGTTTTAAAGGAATTGTATTTTAAAATCTCTTTCAAATTTTCAATATTAGGACGTTAATTAATCAATACGGTACCAATTTTGGGTGTTGCGAGGGTGCTAATCCTTCCTCGTGCGTAACCGACTCCCGAATCCATTTTCTAGTTTTTCGTAGACCAAAAACGTTGTTTTAATAAACCAAAATGCTTTATTAAAATGATCGATCACAAGGTGACCCGATCACACCTAAACAAAAAGGATTGGTGGCAACTCCATGCCTCGTTTTAAAGTCAATCCCCATTTTCCAAAATAAAAAATGGTTTCAACAGCATGTATAGGCTAGCAGTGTGTAAATATTTTTTGTAATGTGTATATCTAGCCATGTGATATGGCTTGGTTATGGTTATTATTATGAATGAATTTTGGTATATGCTTTGTGTTCAAAAATGGTATATTTTGATGCACTCTGGAAGGACCAAATGAAATGGTCAATTTTGGTAAGTTTTGGTATATGCTTATTTGAGGAATTGGTAAGTTTATGGCATGAAATTGGATGAAGTAAATTGAGGTTATGAAACATAAGTTTTGGCATGAATTTGAATTATGATTTGGCATAATTTTGGTATGGTTATAAGCATGAATTTGGTTGTTTATGATATGGCATGAATGGTGTATGTTTTGGTGTATGAATTGGATGAAAATTGGTATGAAATGTGCTTGGTTTTGATGACCCAAATTGGGTGGCAAATTGGCTTTACAAATAGCCTATTTTTGTCCATACGGGCAGAGACACGGGCGTGTGTCTCAGTCGTGCCTGACACACGGTTATGTTACACGGTCGTGTGTTCCCTAGGGTATCCTAAGATTTTAAGTCAGTATACCCTACAGTTGTGACATGGCCTAGACACACGGGCGTGTCTATTGGCCATATGTGTTGCACACAGGCTGGCACATGGGCGTGTGGTTGGCCGTGTGACCCAAGTCAGTAGCCTCCCTAGTTTTCACACGGCCTCGCACACGAGCGTGTCTTGTGGCCATGTAGGACAAGTCAGTATGTATTCCTTGTTTTGCCACGGCCTAGACACACGAGCGTGTCTAATGCCGTGTGAGGCACACGGCTTGTTCACACGGGCGTGTGAACTTTATAACTTTGAAAAATGTTTAAGTTTCGAAAAATTTTGTATGAGCTCGGTTTAGTCCCGACCCCTTTCCAAAGCATGTTTAAGGTCTCGTAGACCTATATAAGGGACAATTGTGAATGATTATTATATGTTTTGATTATGTTATACTTAAGTATATGTGAATGTTCTGATATGTCCAATAATGCCTTTAACTCTATTTTGGCGATGGATACAGGTTAGGGGTGTTACAGATTTATCGATGAAAGTGTGGCTCCAAAACAATATCCACTTGTGAGAGTCTCACTTCGGAATATGATCTTCTAATTACAAGAACACAAAATACCCTAAGCAGAAACTCTGAATCAAATAAAAACTCTAAGTATATTTTCTGTCTCCCTAAAATTATGTGTTTAAACTTATTACAATGGTCTTTATATAGGCTAAACTCAGAATATTAAAGTGCCTAAATTATTGTTGAAGTCTTTAGAGTTTGACTAGTATAGATATTCCTAATTTCGCTCAAAAACGTAATTAAAACGTACAAGAGTTTTTGGGCTGTACAGGGGCTCAGTTGCAACATAGCCTAGGATGCTGAAACCAACCACGGGGTATCTTGCAACATAAGAGGGTAGTGTCGTAACATCGAGGACAATTTCACTCTAGAACTTGTTTTTTGCTTCTGGCTTCGGTGTTAAGACATCAGTGCCTTGGTGTCATGACATATGCATAAGTTTTGGCCCGAATAAGCATCTTTAGCTCCCGACTTGACCTACATGACCATGTAACCTTATTTAAATATATAAAATGTAATAAAAACCACTAGAAAGCATAAATGATTACTTTAAGTATGAAAAACCTAAATGCTGGAAAAAGAGAAAATAAAATAATTTAACACAAAAATGACTTAATTTCTTTCCTTCAACAAGCTAGAGTTAGTGGAAATGGATGTAAATAAGAACCTCACACCTAAACTCCCCCATATTTAACTTTTTGATTGTCCTCAAGCAAACCAAGTCTAGACACATAGCATACAACAAGAAGACGTCCCTTGGATTTTATTACTACTAAGAACATGATTGCCAAAAATTAAAGGTATAATAATTCTTATCACACATGTAACTTAATCTTGATAGTTTGATTCCTTGAAAATTTTTAAAATAAATTAGGATTAGTTTACAGAGTTACATTACTAACAAATTAGAAGTAATTCACATGACCAAATATTTAATAATATTACCATTAACATAAATTAAACAGATATGTAGTTGACATAATCATGTGAATCAAAAAATATTCATTGAGTATAACTTTAGCAATTCTAAAATATTATGCACAGAGAATGCTTAAGTCCCATCAATCTTTTAGGCTGGTAATGTTCTGAGGCTGAGGAGGGTATGAGTTTAAAGAAAGATAAGGCTCAAAATGGTTCAAATACTAGAAATAGTTAGACACATGACATTGCTCCTTTTCTTCCCCCTTAATGTCCCATCCAAGCTCATTGCCTTTTGTCTCCCTCTCTCACCTACCTTATCTCCCCATGTAGGAAGATACAATATAATACTAGCAACTATGGTCGGCTTAATGAGTTTTGGTGTATTGATGACTGTGTTTTCTCACTTTTGTGACTTTTTGTTTTGTCAATTTGACTTTTTAATCTTTTCTTAGTCACAGTGCTTTTGTTTATGTTCTGTACTTTTTCTTCTCATTTTTACTTTTCACTTTTTTCTAAATTTTTCTTTATCACACATTTTTGCCTGACGACCTATAATCACTGTATCACATTATTTTTTTCCTTTTTTTTTGCTCTTTTTTTTTTAAACCATCATGATGTATCTACCTAAACCTTCAATATCTATGGCCTGACATCTATTCCGTAATGTATTAAAGGACAAAGGATAAGGAAGAGTTCAAGTTTTATGTGTGGTTTTTGGGTTTCAATTTTCCTAGTTCATCAAAAAGGAGTTATCTGGCTCAAATAAGGAGACTAAGGATTCATAGCATTGAGGTATGGTCATTTGAGAACTAGCTATTCAAACAATGCCTTAGTTCATCCCTAAGCATCCCACCATACACAATTTCTTGCATGTTTTGTATTAAACCTAATGAATAATAATCAATTCAAGCATTCATGCCTCTACGGCTATCTAAAAGACTTGTATCTTATATGGAATCATCAAACATTCTTACTTAGTACTTCTAATCTATTATGAAATTTAACTAAGTAACTTAATCAATTCCCCTTAAAAATTAATCGAATTATCTCATACTAATAAAAAATTTCATGCTTGACAAAAATCATTACATGCTTTATTATTTTAAACCACTATTCATAGTGTTAATATAATCCAAGCAAAATGCAACAAAGCAATAATATTTTTTTTATAAATAATCGACTAAAGAAAAGTAAACAAAAACACACAAACTAATCCTCTGTACTTTCCCCCACACTTTAGAACATACATTGCCCTTAACGAAAAATAATTAAAGTGCAAACAAGAAAACATCCCTGAGTAGGTTGGATCCTTGTTATAACGATAATCTTGGGATTTGTGTGCTCCAAGCAGACGACAAGAAATATGAAATATAATAAAAATAAAATAAAATGAAGAAGTGTCGGTAATGGATGACAGAATGTCTAAAAATATTCAGATAAACTTGGGCCTTCAATGTTGCAAAGTACGTTCTGTCTAGGACGTCGCGACATTAGGGTGCAATGTCGTGACATTGAGCCCAGTTTCTGGCTTCTTCAAAATTTATTCTTCAGTTTTATCACTCCATGGTATCTACACCAGTTCTGGGAAAACTAAACACAACGAAGATTAATAAAATAAACAAATAAAAAATGAAAATAAAAATGAAATAAAATTTAAAACAAGGGATAGAATTTCTTTAAAAATCAAGACGATTTGTGTCTCCACCATAGAAGAACTTCTAGCTAGTTCTCGACAATTTGATCCGACGTTTGTTCATCTATCGATGTATATAAACCAACCTCTCCAGTCGACTCCATTGGGATTGCCTTATTTTCGACCATCACGACATCCACATTACAAGCCACTTAGTACCAAATCTAAGCCAACCTTAAATCATTTTTTAGGGTATTATTGCCTCAGGCTTCCTTCTCTTTATGTCGCGTGAAGTTTTGGTCACCCAAGCTTTGTTTCCTTTATTAGATGAGAATGAGTCAAACTCACTGATCTCCTCGGTTGATACCTTTTCTGCTGCAACCAGAAGGTGTATTGGCTCTTCTACACCTCCATTTAAAATTGGCTTAAGCTCCATGTTAGTGGTTACTTCTGCTTTTACGTCAGTGGCTACATCTACTATTATGTCTGATTCTATGCCAATTGGGTCAAAGACCACTTCGGCCATATTTGATTCATCCATAAGATCTCCAATTCCAGGCTCTTGTTGGCTATTATTGTCTAATTTAAGGGGGTCAACATTAAAACAAGGGCCATTTGGATCAAGGTTGGGAACATCATGCATGACCTCTTCCCTTAGAGATAGCATCTTAGATATCTCTTGGAGCATTTCTCTTATCTATTCTATCAAGTTGGACATGTTTGATAATATTTTGGAGTTGGACAGCTTAGTAGTTTCACATGAAGGAATCGTTTGCAAATCATAAACACATTCATTTGAGTTGTTAGGTATATCATTGTCTTTATCGTATGGCTCATGAAGAGGTTCGTATGAGTATTCATTGTTCTCAAACTCGGTATTATTGCTCCATTGGTTTATCGCGGCGTCGTTCGACCATCCTATTATGTAGTTCCATTCATCATCCTAAGAGGTTATTTCATCATGAAACCACCTGTAATCAAAATTTTCCATAATTAAATCATCTAGTCAACAAGGTAAATACTAATAAAAAATTTAAAAAACACTATTAATTAATATAAAAA
The DNA here is from genome assembly GCA_025698475.1 of Gossypium anomalum. Lineage (NCBI taxonomy): Eukaryota > Viridiplantae > Streptophyta > Magnoliopsida > Malvales > Malvaceae > Gossypium > Gossypium anomalum. The sequence goes on along the minus strand of CM046958.1, from coordinate 33,682,816 downwards.
TTAGTACACTATCTACCTCATTCGTCTTTCGACTAATATTATTTGCAAGTAATTGATTTATTAACAATTATCACTGTTACAATCCCCGGCAACAACGCCAACAAATTAACTTGACCATCTCTTGACGTACTCATATCCAGAGTATGAATACTATAGCTAAAGATATGGATTAAAGGTGGTGTCTACAAGTATACAGGTCAAGTTGTAATATAGTTTGTTTACAATGAAACACTTGGTAAGTATTCTGAGGATCGTACCCAAGGGATTGTAGTTTGGGGAAAACTGCTATTAAACCAATTACCAAAAATAATTACTAATCTACTCGAGTCATGAAGTAGTAGTGTTAATCAAGAACCAATATGATAATACTAAACTAAATAAATTTAACTAATCCTAAATCTACTCCTAGGTTCATGTATCGGCTTTTCTTATTCCTTGTTTTGACTACCCGAGTTCCTTTTAGCCTAGATCCAATTGTTTTACCTAATTAATTATTGATGTAGAGTTCTAATCAATCAACTAGCTGATACCTTAGTAGGATCTTTCGATACACCTATTAGAATAATGAGTCAGCAATAACTACTTATCATCCGACCTCACAATCTAGACCGGTTCAGAGTTAAGGTGTTCATGAATAGGCCATACCAATTTTGGGTTAATTCTCACCTAAATGGCTTCCTATGGTCTTCAAATCTAGTGTTTAAGTTCTTCCTCTATCAAATTGTTGATCTACTAAGAAACTCTATCCTTAAATCAATTAATAAGATTAGAAGAGTTGAAACCATGCGAGACATGTATAAAGCATAAATTGATTCTAATCTTTACACAAACATTCAATTAAAAAATGTTAAAGAAAAAGATATAAAAAATAGAAAAAAGGAAAAGAGATGCATATGGATTTATCAATGAAAATGTGGCTCTAAAACAATCTCCACTAGCAAGAGTCTCACTTCGGAATAGGATCTTTTGATTACAGGAACATAAAATACCCTAAGTAGAAACTATGATGAAATAAAAACCCTAAGTATATTTTCTGTCTCCCTAAAATTGTGTGTTTAAACTTGTTACAATAGCCTTTATATAGGCTAAACTCGAAATATTAAAGTGCCTAAAATATTCTTGAAGTTCTTAGAGTTCGACTAAGACAGATACTCCTAATTTCCCTTAAAACTGAAATTAAAATGTGTAGGAGTTTTTGGGCTGCGCAGGGGCTTGGTTGCAACATAGGCCTACAAAGTTGCAACCAACCATGGGGGTATGTCGTGACATAGGAGGGCTGTGTCATGCCATCAAAGGTAGTTTTTCTCCAAAACTTGTTTCTGCCTTCTGTCTTCGATGTTAAGACATCCGTGTCTTGGTGTCGTGACATAGGCATCAGTTTTGGCCCAAGTAAGCATATTTAGCTCCCAACTTGACCTAGAAGACCATATAACCTCATTTAGATATATAAAATGTAATCAAAACTACTAGAAAGCTTAAATTACTACTTTAAGTATGAAAAACCTAAATATATACTGAGATGCTTTGATTTAGCTACTAAACAAGCTAAAGTTATGTGTAAAAAGGATGTAAATACTAGTGTAATTCATGGCAAATAATTTTGGTAAAAAAATTAAATTAGATCCTTGCAGAAAATCATACATGTTAGAATGGAGCATCATAATATTTACAAATTTTCGAGGGTGATACAAATATTTCTGTGCCCCTACCAGTGACGTACGACCACGACTCACCCAATTGTCACTTGGCTTCTATTTTTTTTAAGGATGTATAAAATTCTTGTCCAATGGGAACGTAAGCCGGTTCTATCAAAGTTTAACAAAAACTGTCCCACCTATGATACTGAACTAAGTCCCTTATCTTGCTACCTAACGTTAGTAGCGACTCGAATCCCCTTTCTTGAATAGGTATTTTTTCTTTTAATTCCGATGAGGTAGGTATCAGCTTCCTTCTCTCTAAGTATTTTGAAATTATTCCCCCCTGATGGCTCAATATCTGGGGTTGTACTATTATGCCCATATGCCATTCACTATACTTACAACAGTCTTAACACACCATAAGTTGAAAATTCAAATGTTCTATCAAAATATAAAAATATGATCACAAATTTGGAAAGTCTAACCTCTTTATTGATGTTGATCAGGTTTGTCAGACAAGTTCATCATTCTGGTTGCAATAGATTATTCCTGTAATGGATAGAGACGAGACAGACCATAAAGTATGAGTGGACAAATAAGAAGCAATGATACTTTCAAAACACTCGGAATGGTGTTCTCGATGTTGCTTGGTGGCTATAATTAAACTTTCAAAACACACAAATTAAAATAAAATGAGAGGGAAATAGAAATTCATTTGTTTGATGAGTTGGATGTGGTCAATTTTGCAAATTCCTTTAACATCTAGAGAGATATCGATGTTGACAAGCAAGAAGTGAAATAAAAAATCTAAAATACTTAATAACGAAGACTTGAACTCAAATAGAATCCAAGTTAAAAACAAGAAATAAAAATGTTTAGAAAATAAAATAAAACATAATTAAAAGTCCTAATTAAAAGTAAATCTACTAACAAAAACCCTATGAATGGCTTTCTAAACCACCTCTCATAGCTCAACCTAAGCCTGCTATTTATAGGCATCATTAGTTTCCCTAATTAGGTCAAATAAAAGCGTAAAATCTAATAAATATGGATTGTGCAGATAAAAACACCCGTAATTAATTTTTGGCCATAGTCACAGCTGTGTCGCGACATAGGCTATGTGTATTGCAACACACAACTTCAAATTTCAAGTCTGAAGCTCGTTCTACTATGTTGCAACCCCAGAAGCTTATGTTGCGACCCGGTTGTCATTCCTGATGCTTTTTTGCCCTGTTGCTCCCTAACTTAGATACTTTTGTGCTCTAAAAGAATTTTTCCCCTTTCAATGATGTTAATATTGGCTCATAGCTTGGAGAGAGTGTCAACTTTGGCATTTTCTCTCCTAGGGACCTTATTTTCATGAACCTTTAGGAACCCTTTCAATAGATTCATGGATAAAGAGTAGTATTTGGCCAACGTAAGTTCTTTGACCTCATACTCTCCTTAGATTTAATTTGTTAGTAGGTGGGAATCTATGGACTTGGACATTCCAAATGTTCAACTTTTGAACCAGCTCTAGTCCCACTATTAGAGCTTCATAGTCAACAATGTTATTGGAGGTAAAGAATGCAAAAGATATAGTATACTATCATTCTTTTCCTTTGGGTCCTATTAGTAAAACTCTGGCCTTGGAACCTTTTTTGCTTGCAAATCTGTCTACATAGAGAATCCAAGGTTTTTCTTTCAGTTAGTAAGGGTTTGCAGAAAGACTTTTTTTGGTGCATTTGTTGGACTGTTGATGGTATTACTGCCATTAGAAGCTTTGGAAGATTGGGAAAATGATAATCGCCTACGAAGTTAACTATGAATTGAAATTTGACTACTTTTCGTGGAAAATATTCTAATTCAAACTCACTTATTTCAACACTCCACTTAATTATCCTTCTAGAAGTGTCAACTTTACCCAAATTGCCTTTAAGTGGTTGATTAGATAGTACGCTATAAGGTGAGCATGGAAATAGGGACAGAGTTTTCTTGTGACCACAATTAGGGTGATGACAATCTTCTCAACTCAGAAGTGATTCAACTTTCCATCCTGTAGAACCATGCTAACATAGTATATTGGGTGTTGTTTTCATTCGACTTCCTTAACCAATATTGCTACAAATGTTTCATCAGACGCAGTAAGTTAGATGTATAATAAGTCGCTAGGTGAGGGAGATGCCACGAGCGGGGTACCACTCAAGTACTGGTCGAAAGATTGCTGACATTTTTCTGTCCACTGGAAAGGATCTTTCAATGCTTAGAAGAATGTAAGGCAACTGTTAGCCATCGTTGAGATGACTCTATTGAGTTTCACTATTCACCCAATTAATTACTGAATTTCTTTAGGGTTCTAGAGGGAGTCATTTCTAAGATTACATTGATTTTCTTTGGATTGGCCTTGATTCCTCTATGGGATATCATGAAACCCAAGAATTTCATGGCATTCGCTCCAAAGGTACACTTACTCAGATTGAGTTTCATATTGTATTGTGTAGTACTATGAATACTTTCCGTAAGTCATTTATATGTTATTCCATGGTAATGCTTTTAAACAACATGTCATCGATGTACATTTCCATGCATCTCCTGATTTGGTTCTGAAAGAACTTGTTCACTAATTGTTGGTATGTAGCTTCAGTGTTCTTTAGATCAAAAGGACCATCTTGTAACAAAGCAACCCATCTTTAATGATAAAGGTCATTTTTTTCTTGGTCTTCTTCTACCATGAATATCTTATTATGTATTGATGGCCTGTGGAAGTATCCACCAAAGATCTATGGAGGGGAGCAGAAAGTTGTCTTTTAGGCACACCTTATTAAGGTAGGTAAAGTCTACACTTATTTTCCATCTGCTTTTGTACTTAGGTACCATTACTACATTGGAGACCCAATTTAAGTATGTAACCTCCCGAATGGAACCTACGACTGGTAGCTTTTTTACTTCCTCTTAGTAGTCGAACACTGGGATCCACTCTTATGGAGTGCTAAATAATGGATAGGTGAAATCATAACATGTTTGCTGTTGTCCAAGTGAAGACGTCCTGTCACTATCAACAAGGACTTTAAATATTATTTTTCTTCAAGGGGAAGGGTAGAAGTAATTTAGCTGACCTTCTCAGGTTCCTCCTGATACAGGAAAATGGGCTTCGCCATTTTTGCTAGTTGCACCTTATGTAGTTGGACTTCAGGCTTAGTCTTATGGCCTTCCAAATAAATTCTTTCCTTTTTGATGATATTCAACCCAACAAAAGGATTAGAGTGGTGTACTACAGGACGGAGCAGGTGGCAAGGAGGGTTAATCTTTCTCAGTAAGTTGCAGGAAGACAATGTGGCCTTTTTGGGGGCTATCCTTTTCCCAGCTTTCATCTATCCTTCACCTGTAAGAGTGGGAAACTTGGTTGTCATACAAAGGGTGGCCACCACCATCTTCATCATCCTCATGATTAGCCTTTCAAAAATGGCATTGTAGGCCATCAAATGGTCAACTACTAGAAATTCCACCAATTCTGTGGTGGTGTACTCACCGTCACTTAGGACTATTATGAAGATAATAGATCCCTTAACCATGATGGGTTGATTCAGAAATTCGTAAACTAAACTTCTGAGATTGTGTGTCCTTAAGGCCCATCTTATAGAACTTCTTTTTGTTAGAATATCAACCAAGTTGCTCATATCAAATAGGATTCTTCTAGCCCAGAAAGAGGATATATTGGCTAAGACTACTAGAGGATCTTCACTTTTCGCATATAACACAGCTATTTTGTCCTACTCTGAAAGTGAAGCTCCTAAGGCGAATGTTTGGTTTTTTTTTTAATCATAGTTGAAACTAGCAAAATACTTCCCATGTGATCCTTTAACTTTGAATTAGAGCTGACCCACTTAACATTTCTCCCTCCTACCAGCACATCGATGATTTCTTTAATAGGTTTTTTTCTCATGTTTTCATGTTACGACCATGACAGTCCTACTTCCCTATCTTGAGTCTTGTTTGATTGATGGAAGTCCTAAGCCAAATACTACTTCAGATGCCCCTTTTGGATTACCATTTTAATAGTTTTGTTCTCAGGTGCACACATTCCTCAGTTCGATGCCCTTAGGCATTATGGTATATGTAATAATGATTAGAGTTGCTACGATGTTAGCTGGGTGGGTGATGCAGGGTTGACTCTAAAACCCATTGATACTCTACTTTGTCAAATATCTGAGGTAAGGAGTATTTGAGTTCATGGTAGGTCTTAAACTAGTTGTAGGGAGCTTGGGCTCGCTAGTCTTGGTCTCCCCTACAATTACAGATAGGTTATTGGTGCTCTGCAGTATGGACATTGTTCACTCGTTGATGATTCCTCTGGTTTGGTTGGTTGTAGTGTATATAACTACATCCGTTTATCCCTGGACGAGTCCTTGGCTGTTAATAGCCTTAAAATCTCCTGAGAGGTGATAGTTGCGGGGGGTTGTTTGCCTAGGGGCTAATGTAAAAGAATCAACACGAACTTCTTCAACTTTGTCACCCTTCAAGAATTTGTGCACCATCTTGTACAAGTGGGAAAGCTTATTCGCAGTATGGCCAATAATGATGTACCTCAAATGTTGGCGAGTGGTTGTGATGATAAAGCCTTTGGATAGCCCATTCATCGATGACTCCTTTTGCGATCATAGTAGCTTCACTAAATCGCCAGGCATAATCACGAAAGGATTCATTTGTTCCTTGATGAATGGTCATCAAGTATGCTGGGGATTATTAAAATGTTTTTTTGGCCAAGAAGTGATTCATGAATTGACCTGCTTGCTGATCAAAAGAATGGATGGACCCTAGAGGCAATGAAAGGTACCACTGTCGAGTCGTATGTGAAAGCGTCATGAAGAAAACCCTACACTTGACCCCATCAGATGCTCCCAGTATGTTCATATGATTTTTATACTAAGCTAGATGGTCTTCTAGGTCCCTTGAACCATTGTATATGAACTTTGAGAATTTGAAAAAAGATGAGATATGGTTGTCGAGGACTTTAGGAGCTAATGGGTTATTAGAGTAACTTCAAGTAAACTCGTCTATCTTTACACCTTTTACTTCTTATATTAGCTCTATTATGAAAGACTTGAGTTGTTCTTCTATAGAGGCATTATTATTACCTTAAGAATGTTTAGATGTAGCCAAGAGGTTAGCATCATTCTAGGAGAGGTCACCTAGATCACCATGCTCACGATTTTCACAAAGGAAAGATTGTGCTTAATCTTCTTGACGAGCCGATTTCTCTTGTTTAGGAACCTTCTATGTAGCCCTTAATTCAATTATTAATCATTCATTTAATCAATGATACATTTTTGTTCTTCTTTCTCTTTAAAGCGACACTCCTATTGGGAGACTTGTTGTTCCAGTCATTGTAATTTCTCCTGGGTTTCTGAATCATGAAGTTGAGAACCAGAAGCTTGCTGACAAGAGCCTTGGTCTAGAGGGGCCAATATCACAGTCAGGGAGATGGTGTAGCTGTAAGGCAAGCTATATCTTGTTGCAAGTAACGATTTATTTACTTTATAGACCAAGAGAAGGATAACCAAATGATGATTGATGCTTTGCATTGGTTAAGGGAATCAAGGATGTTGGATGGATAGGGTCTATTGGTACGGCTAAGATGGTTGGGTTAAAACTTAGATGGTTCTTGGAGCATTCATGAGCTATTCTAAAGTGGGGAGGAGAACATGTGCATACATAAAGATGGTCCTAGAAGAGAAAAAGAAGAAAGAAAATTAGTGGATTCAAACCAGAGGAAGATCTTGATCCAGGTTGGATGAAGGTGTTGGTTGGGGCGAACGAACAAATCTATTGGTTGGGCTAATTGGATCAACTGAGGCGTTGGTTTGGGATTGCAAAGTCATAGCATCTATGTTCACCAAACCAATTATTGATACAATGTTACAATAAGGATGTGATAAGGAGAGGAGTGTAGAGGTTGTCATGGAGGCCGATTCACCAAGACGGGGAGGAGAGCCAGAAGTTACAAAAATTAAATGAGAGGAGAGAGTTAAGGCTAAAAGCTGGAGGTAAGCTAGCAGAGTATTAACTTGATATCATTGGAGAGTCAATCATTTCTTCATCATTCCTGAAGGTATTTATAGGAGAAAGTCCTGTGTAGGATGGTGTTAACGTGTTGAACTTGCAATTTATCCATCATTACAGAACTCTTGGGAAAATGTCTTTGTTAGGGACGAGGATGTCTACGATAGGAAAGATATTGTCATTCATTTTGACTTGATAGTATAGAGAAGTTAAACCCATGAGGTATATGGTAACCAATGACATTACATTTCTCATGGAAGCCTAAAGTTGGACAATGGATGATTTGTGTTTTTTTGGAAGGTTCTGTTGGGATGATGGCTTGTGAGCGACCTTCCGGTTCAAGGTGGTGTAACAGCCCGTTTTTAGTCAAATCAAAACAGTGGTTTCAGGACCACAATTCAAAGTCAAAATAATTATTTTATTATTATTTTAATATTTCCAGCATGATAATATGTTTGTGTGAAATTTGTTGTTAAGAAATTTTATCGTTTGAATGCTCAATTCGGTAAAAAGGACTAAATCGTATAAAGTACAAAAGTGATGTTCTATTAGCTAAAGGTGTCAAATAGCTATTGAATATTAGAGTAAAGGTCCTTAAGTAGTAATTAGACCATTATAAATGTTAGTGGGCATTTATGGTGTAATAGCTCGTTTTAGGGTCAAGTCAGAACAGTGGTTTTGGGACCATAAATCTGAAGTAGAAATGTTAATTTTAGTATTTCTTTAAGGTCTACAGTATGATTGAATGATTGTGTGAAAATTTCGTTAAGAAATTTTATCGATAGAGTGTCCAATTTGACTAATAAGACTAAATTGCAATAAGTGCAAAATGTGTGTTTTTAGAAGCTAGAGGTGTCTAATTGCTATGAAATTTTAAATTGGAGGTCCTTAAATGATAATCAGACCATTATACTTTAATTTGGACAAAAATGGACATGGTTAGATAAAATTTCAAAGTTTTAAGTGAAGGGCATTTTGGTCATTTGGTAAATAAGACAAAAATAACTAATGAAAATATTTCATCTACCCTAATTTAATCCCCCATGGCTGAATTTCCCAAGGTTTTCCATAGCTAGGGTTTGGCCACTTTCAAGCTCGATTGTAAGTCCGTTCTTACCTTGTTTTTTATGATTTTCACGTTTTTTTGTGATTGTGGTAACTTGATTTAGCTATTTCAAGGACTAATTTCAAAGAAAATCAAAGTCTAAAATTTTAATATTTGTGTATTTTGATGTCTAATGGTAGAAAATGAATGTTTGGTGTTAGATAAACAACATTTACCAAGTGATTTTTGATGAAAATGTCAAATGGGGGACTTATTTGTAAAAGTTGTGAAATGTTTGTAAAAATGTGAATAAATGAAAAATGTGGGCTATTATGAGCATGAAAAAGATTCAGCTAGGCTTGGGAAACGAAAAAATTAGATGAAAATCATTTTACGAGCCTAGGGACTAAAATGTAAAAAAGTTGAAAAGTTAGGTGCAAAAATGTAATTTTTGCCATAAGGTTTTTTTGGATTAAAATGAATAATGTGATAATTGAATGAGTTAAATTTGATATTATGGATCAAGAAAGACGAGGTTCTGACCTAGAATGGGGAAAAAAAGTTATGGACTAAATCGAACAATTATCCATTTTGTACCGAGGTAAGTTCATATGTTAAAAATAAGCTTTAATATGATTGTATTTTATTGCTTTAATATTGCATGAATTGCATGTTTGATAAATTTGGATGAGCTTAATCCTATGAACGAGTCTGAAGATGAATCGATAAGTAAACATCTCGTTTGAACCTGAGGAATAGGGTAGGATACAAGTGACATGTCACTAAGGTAGTTATGTGTTATGTGATTATGTGATCCAGGTGCTAGTCTTGTACGTCCTACCGGTGGCTGAGTATACCGGCATATGTTGCGGATACTTGACAGCTTGTGTGAGCAGCACCGCGTAGCTATGTCTTGATTGACAGCTTGTGTAAGCAGGCCTATTGATAGCTCGAGAGCTAGCAACTATGTGATATGAGACTTAGGTAGCTTTGGCTACATATGTGGCATTTAGTGTGCAAAATTTCCCGAGTATCCGACATTATTATTCCGAGTGGTTCACGGATATGTCAAAGATGAGAATATGTGTAAATTCATTTCGAGATGGCTCAGGTATGTACATAAAGCTAATACTTATTAAATGTGTGACATGGTGAATATGAGGTAAGTTTTGTGATGGAATAGATTATGATCATGAAACTATGGTAGGTTTTCATTAATTATGTTATATCATTGGAATGTTATGGCATGGTAAGGATTGTTTATTTCTCGCATATGAGCTTACTAAGCTATATAGTTTACTCCGTTTATTTTCTATGTTTTTATAGTGTCGCCAAGCTAACTCAGAATCGAAGATCATCGAAGATTCGGGTCACACTATCAAACTATCATTTTGGGTATTAATGGTCTTAGCATTTTGAATGTATGGCATGTATAGGACTTGGTCATTTTGTTATACGTGTCATTTGATTTGGCCAAATGTATTGGCTTATATTTGTTTAAGGTGATTTGGTATTTAGCCATGTAATTGGCTTATTTTGGCTAAAATGGGTATAAGCCATTTATATATGTATATGTGCTAATGCCTTTGTTTATGTGTTTTGTTCATGGGTTACATGTTAATAAGTTACACGGGGTTGGGACACGGGCGTGTTTAGCCACACAGCCTGCCCACACAGGCGTGTCCCTAACCACACGGGCGTGTGACCCCTGTTTAGGGAAAAAAAATTTAAGTTTTATAAAAATTTCTTAAGTGCTCGATTTAGTCCTGGACCACTTCCAAAGCATGTTTGGGGCCTCGTAGGCTCGTGCTAGGGACATTATGATTGAATATGAATGGTTTTAATTTGGACACAAATTTATGACTCAGAATTGTATGATTGTTTATGTGGTAAGTCCGGTAATGCCTCATACCCTATTTTGGCGTCAAACACGGGTGAGGGGTTTTACATTTAGTGGTATCAAAGCTATGGTTTAGTCGATTCTCGGCTAACATAGTGTGTGTAAAAGTCTAGCTATACATGCCATATATAAATTTTGATAGTGTGATGACTCCTAACAATTTAAACTATGTTTTCATATAGTAAATGGATCCCGACCGAGAAGTGGCTAATGATGCAAAAAGTAATGTGCCAGCTCCCACTTTAGGGACCACGCTGTCTGAAAGCAGACCTGTGAAAATTAGTCAAGGAGGAGAGGCTGGAGAAGCCTTCCTCCAAAGCTTGAATGAGTTGTTTGCCAAGTTTTTTCGAACAAATTTGGCTGCCAAACATCCTCCACCCCCACCTAACCCCCAACCGGTTCCCATAGCTCCCCAAGGTGTGGAATTGGTAAGACTGAACAAGCCTATAGTCAATAAGATTCATAAACAAGGGGCTGAAGAATTTAAAGCAAATGTCGATGATGATCTCGAGAGGGCAGAATTCTGGCTTGAGAACTCTATCTGGGTATTTGATGAGCTCTCTTGCACACAGGAGGAGTGCTTGAAATGTGTTTATCACTCCTGAGGGATTCGACATATCATTAGTGGAACACTTTAGTATCAGTAATACCAAAGGAAAGAGTTACTTGGGATTTCTTCCAATAGGAGTTCAGAAAGAAATATATTAGTGAACGATTTATTAATCAGAAAAGTAAAGAGTTCTTGGAGCTAAAACAAGGTCAAATGACTATGACCGAATATGAGCGAGAGTTTGTTAGACTCAGTAAGTATGCTCGGGAATGTGTATCAACAGAGGCTATCATGTGTAAGAGATCCGAAGATGGATTGAATGAGGACATCTGACTATTAGTTGGGATTTTAGAGCTGAAATAATTTGTTGTACTAGTTGAACGAGCCTATAAAGCCGAAGAGTTAAGCAAATAAAAGAGAAAAGCTGAGTTTGAGGCTAAGGACTCGAGAAAGAGACCGATGAATAAGACATTTCAGTCCTTGTCAAAGAAATCAAGGGATATGCATACTCATTCGAATCCTTCTATTGGGTATCCCAACCGAGATCGTGGAAAGCAATATTTGGGTTCTAAGGCCCAAACTACATCCATAGCGAGCGCTGGTAACGTTAGGTCTAATAAGCCTGAATACCAACATTATGGTTGACGACATTCCAGTGAATATAGGATGAATAAACGGGCTTGCTTTAGATGTGGCTCCCAAGATCACTTCATTCGAGATTATCCTGAAATAGCTGAAAAGGATAATTTTTGGAATGCAAGATCAAGTAATACTGCTGCTAGAGGGAGGCTAGTGAGAAATACGAGAAATGAGACCAGTAGCAAAGGTGTATCCAAGGATTCAGTTGTGAGATCAGAAGCGAGTGCACCTACGAGAGCTTATGCTATTCGTGCTCGCGAGGATACATCATCCCCTGATGTGATCACTGGTACATTTTCTCTTTATGATACTAATGTAGTTGCATTAATTGATCCTAGATTGACTCATTCCTATATTTGCATTAGTTTGGTATCTAGTAAGAATTTACATGTAGGGTCTACTGATTTTGTGATTAAAGTATCGAACCCCTTAGGAAAATATGTTTTAGTTGATAAAGTTTGCAAGAGTTGTCCTTTAATGATTCGAGGTCATTATTTTTTGGCTGACTTAATGCTTTTCCCATTTGATGAGTTTGATGTGATTCTTGGAATGGATTGGTTGACTCTATATGATGTAGTAGTGAATTATAGACAAAAGGTTATTGAATTGAAATGTCAAAATAATGAAATTCTTTGGGTTGAATCAGATGAGTCGGGTGAATTACCTATTGTGATTTCATCGATGTCAGCTCAAAGGTATGTAAGAAAAGGTTGTGAAGCATTTCTTACATATGTATTGAATACGAAAGTGTCTGAATTGAAGATCGAATCAATATCGGTAGTTTGTGAATATCTGGATGTGTTTCCAGAAGAGTTGCTAGGGTTACCACAGGTCAGAGAGGTTGAGTTTACCATTGATTTGGTACTAGGGACTGGACCTATATCAATAGCTCCGTATAGAATGGCTCCAACTGAATTGAAGGAATTGAAGTCTCAGTTGCAAGGATTGACAGATAAGGGTTTTACGAGACTGAGTTTTTCTCCCTAGGGTGCACCGGTATTATTCATCAAGAAGAAAGATGGATCCATGAGACTTTGTATCGATTATCGTCAACTTAACAAGGTTACAATAAAGAATAAGTATCCCTTACCGAGGATTGACAATTTGTTTGATCAGTTAAAAGGGGCAACAATGTTTTCAAAAATAGATTTGAGATCCGGCTACTATCAGCTGAGAGTTAAAGACTCGGATGTGCCAAAAATTGCATTCAGAACGAGGTATGGGCATTATGAATTTCTTTTTATGTCTTTTGGATTAACTAATGCCCCTACCGTTTTTATGGATTTGGTGAATCGAATCTTTCGACCATATTTAGACAAGTTTGTGGTTGTATTTATTGATGACATTTTGATTTATTCTCGGGATAAGACTAAGCATGCTGAGCATTTAAGAATTGTGTTGCAGACTTTGAGAGATAAGAAATTGTTTGCCAAGTTTAGTAAAAGTGAGTTTTGGTTCTGAGAAGTCAGATTTTTGGGACATATTGTCTCCGCGGAAGGTATAAGGGTTGACTCGAGTAAGATTTCAGCAATTGTTGATTGGAAACAGCTGAGGAATGTATTCAAGGTTAGAAGCATTTTGGGCTTATTCAGGTATTATCGAAGTTTTGTTAAGGGATTCTCGATGATTGCTACGTCAATGACAAAATTGTTACAGAAAAATGTTAAGTTCAAATGGTCTGAGAAATGCCAAAAGAGTTTTGAACAGTTGAAAGCATTGTTGACTGAGGCACCGGTTTTAGTGCTACCGGAGTTAGGAAAAGAGTTTGTAATTTTTAGCAATGCACCATTGAATGGTATTGGTTGTGTGTTGATACAAGAGGGCAAAGTGATAGCTTATGCCTCGAGACAGTTGAAACCGCATGAGAAGAACTATCTGACGTACTACTTGGAATTGGCTGCCATTGTGTTTTCTTTAAAGATTTACCGACACCATTTATTCGATGAGAAATGCCACATCTTTACCGACCACAAGATTTTGAAGTATTTGATGACTTGAAAGGATTTGAATTTGCAACAACAGAGATGACTCGAACTATTGAAAGATTATGAGTTAGTGATCGACTATCATCCGGGAAAGGCGAATGTGGTTATTGATGCTTTAAGTAAAAAGACTTTGTTTTCTTTAAGGGCAATGAATACACGGTTAACCTTATCCGATGATGGATCTATTTTGGCCGAGTTGAGAGCTAGACCGGTATTTCTTCAGCAAATTTGCAAAGCTCAGAAATGTGACAAAGAACTTCAAGCTAAAGAGTTCAGTGCCAATCGACAGGTGATTCAGATTTTCAAATTGGGGCTGATGATTGTTTGATGTTCCAAGGTAGGATTTGTGTACCGAAGGATACTGGGATTATTCAGAAAATTCTTCATGAGGCACACAGTAGTTGTCTGTCTGTTCATCGGGGAAGTACGAAGATGTACAATAATTTGAAGAAATTGTATCGGTGGTCCGGTATGAAATGAGATATCTTTGAATTTGTATCGAAATGTTTGATTTGTCAATAATTAAAGGCCGAACATCAAGTACCTTCAGGTTTGCTTCAGCCTGTGATGATTCCCGAGTGGAAACGGGACAGAATTACGATAGATTTCGTAATCGAGTTACCTCTGACTTAAAAGAAGAAAGATGTTGTTTGGGCCATTGTTGATAGATTGACGAAATCGGCTCACCTTATTCTGGTCTGTACCGACTACTCACTTGATAAGCTAGCTGAATAGTATATTGCTGAATTTGTGAGATTGCACGGAGTGCCTATTTCTATTATATCGAATAGAGATTCGAGGTTTACGTCTCGATTTTGGAAAAAGTTGCAAGACGCTTTGGGCACAAAGTTGAATTTTAGTACTGCATTTCATCTGCAAATCGATAGTCAGTCTGAAAGAACGATTCAAATAGTCAAAGATATATGCTTCGTTGTTGTGTATTAGAGTTTGAAGGTAGTTGGGAAAAAATCTACCATTAGTCGAATTTGCTTATAATAACAGTTTTTAGTCGAGTATAAAGATGGCACCATATGAGGCATTGTATGGCCTCAAGTGTCGAACTCCGCTGTATTAGACCGAGCTCAGTGAAAGACAGATTCATGGGGTTGATTTTGTTAGAGAAACCGAAGAAGAAGTGAAAATAATTCGTGATTGTTTGAAAGCAGCTTCAGATAGACAAAAATCGTATGCGGATTTAAAACGAAAGGAGATTGAATTTCAAGCAGGTGATAAGGTATTTCTGAAAGTGTCTCTGTGGAAGAAAATTCTTAGATTTGGTCGCAAGGGTAAACTGAGTCTGCACTTTATTAGTTCGTATAAGGTTATTAAGAGAATAGGGTCGGTGACATATCGGTTAGCTTTACCATCAGAGTTAGAAAGGATCCACAATGTGTTTCATGTATCGATGTTGTGCCGTTATCGATCAGATCCTTCGCATATAATTTCACCGGCAGAGGTCAAGATTCGACCCGATATGACTTATGGTGAGGAACCGATCAAGATTTTGGCTCGGGAAGTTTAACAGTTGAAAAATAAAAGCATAGCCCTAGTGAAAATGTTATGGAAAAGACATGGGGTTGAAGAGGGTACGTGGGAACCTGAGGAAGTTATGAGAAAATAGTACCTAAACCTCTTTTCCAATAATATTTTCGGGGATGAAAATCCCTAAAGGGGGGAGAGTTGTAATAGCCCGTTTTAGGGTCAAGTCAAAACAGTAGTTTTGGGACCACAAATCTGAAGTAGAAATGTTAATTTTATTATTATTTTATTATTTACTTAAGTTCTACAGTATGATTGAATGATTGTGTGAAAATTTCGTTAAGAAAATTTATCGATAGAGTGTCCAATTTGACTAATAGGACTAAATTGCCATAAGTGCAAAATCTGTGCTCCAGAAGCTAGAGGTGTCTAATTATTATGAAATTCTAAATTGGAGGTCCTTAAATGGTAATTAGACCATTGTACTTTAAGTTGGTCAAAAATGGACATGGTTAGATATAATTTAAAAGTTTTAAGTGAAGGGCATTCTGGTCATTTGGTAAATAAAGACAAAAATAACTAAAAAGAAGATGTCATATTCCCTAATTTAGTCCCCCATGGCCGAATTTCTCGTGATAGTGGTAACTTGATTTAGCTATTTCAAGGACTAATTTCAAAGAAAATCAAAGTCTAAAATTTTAATATTTGTGTATTTTGATGTCTAATGGTAGAAAATGAATGTTTGGTGTTAGATAAACAACATTTACCAAGTGATTTTTGATGAAAATGTCAAATAGGGGACTTATTTGTAAAAGTTGTGAAATGTTTGTAAAACTGTGAATAAATGAAAAATGTGGGCTATTATGAGCATGAAAAAGATTCAGCTAGGCTTGGGAAATGAAAAAATTGGATGAAAATCATTTTACGAGCCTAGGGACTAAAATGTAAAAAAGTTGAAAAGTTAGGTGCAAAAATGTAATTTTTGCCATAAGGTTTTTTTGGATTAAAATGAATAATGTGATAATTGAATGAGTTAAATTTGATATTATAGATCAAGAAAGACGAGGTTCTGACCTAGAATGGGGAAAGAAAAAAGTTGTAGACTAAATCGAACAATTATCCATTTTGTACCAAGGTAAGTTCATATCTTAAAAATAAGCTTTAATATGATTGTATTTTATTGCTTTAATATTGCATGAATCGCATGTTTGATAAATGTGGATGAGCTTAATCCTATGAACTAGTCCGAAGACGAACCGACAAGTAGAAATCTCGTTTGAACCTGAGGAATTGGGTAGGATACAAGTGACATGTCACTAGGGTAGTTATGTGTTATGTGATTATGTGATCTGGGTGCTAGTCTTGTATGTCCTACCAGTGGCTAAGTATATCGGCATATCTTGCGGATACTTGATAACTTGTGTGAGTAGCACCGCGTAGCTACATCTTGACTGACAGCTTGTGTGAGCAGGCCCGTTGATAGCTCGAGAGCTAGCAACTATGTGATATAAGACTTAGGTAGCTTTGGCTACATATGTGGCACTTAGTGTGCAAATTTTCCCGAGTATCCGACATTATTATTCCAGTGGTTCACGGGTATGTCAAAGATGAGAATATGTGTAAATTCATTTCGAGATGGCTCAAGTATGTACATCAAGCTCATACTTATTAAATGTGTGACATGGAAAATATGAGGTAAGTTTTGTGATAGAATAGATTATGATCATGAAACTATGGTAGGTTTTCATTGATTATGTTATATCATGGGAATTTTATGAGCATGGTAAGGATTGCTTATTTCTTGCATATGAGCTTACTAAGCTATATAGCTTACTCCGTTTATTTTCCATGTTTTTATAATGTCGCCAAGCTAACTCAGAATCAGAGATCGTCAGGGATTCAGATCACACTATCAAACTCTCATTTTGGGTATTAATGGTCTTAGCATTTTGAATGTATGGCATGTGTAAGGACTTGGTCATTTTGTTATATGTGTCATTTGATTTGGCCAAATGTATTGGCTTACATTTGTTTAAGGTGATTTGGAATTTAGCCATGTAATTGGCTTATTTTGGCTAAAATGGTTGTAAGGCATTTATATATGTATATGTGCTAATGCCTTTGTTTATGTGTTTTGTTCATGGGTTACAAGTCAGTGACTTACACGAGGTCGGGACACAGGCGTGTGTAGCCACACGGGCATGTCCCAAACCACACGGGCGTGTGACCCATGTTTAGGGAAAAAAATTTCTAAGTTTTATAAAAATTTCTTAAGTGCTCGGTTTAGTCCTGGACCACTTCCAAAGCATGTTTGGGGCCTCATAAGCTCGTGCTAGGGACATTTTGATCGAATGTGAATGGTTTTAATTTGGACGCAAATTTATGACTCGGAATTGTATGATTGTTTCTGTGGTAAGTCTGGTAATGCCTCGTCCCCTACTTCGGCGTCGAATACGGGTGAGGGGTGTTACATATGGACTTATATTAAGTGACTTTAGTGAACATTAATAAAGGTTAAATAAGTAATTTGATCATTTAATGTAAAATAAATAAAACAAAACCATTTTATCATCTTTTATCATCCTTATCAACCAAAATTTGAAGAAAAGAAAAGCCATAACTAGGTTTTGCATCTGACCATGGTTATATAGCTCTTTAAGGTATGATTTTTGTCTCGTTTTTAATGATTTCTATGTTTTTGTAATCGTTGTAGCTTACTCTAGCTAGCCTAGGGACTATTTTCCTAAACTGTTAAAGATTTTAGATGTTTTCATTGATGAATACATGAGTATTTTGATGTTTAATGATTGATTATCAATGTTTGATTATAGTTATACAAGTTTTGTTAAGTGATTTTTAGTGAAAATGCAAATTAGGGATTAAATTGTGAAATGTTAAAACTTTGTGGTTAAAACTATGAAATAAATGAAAAATATAGGCTGCTAGAGACCTAATTGAAATTCGGCTAGCATGGGTTTGGGTGGAATTGTATGAATTTGTGATTTTATGAAATAATGACTAAATTGTAGAAGTTGTGAAATATTAGGGGCAAAAGTGTAAAAGTGCTTTAATGTGAATTTTTGATTAAATTGAATTGTGAGATAATTAAATAAGTTGAATTTGATATTATAGATCAAGAAAAGCAAATTTCGAATCTTGATCAGGGGAAAAATAAAGTATTGGACTAGTCGGTTCATTCCATCTTTTTGTGAATCGAGGTAAGTTTGTATATAATAAGTTTCGCTATAAATGTATTTTAAATTCTTTGATATTGCATAAACTGTGAATATGAGACTACGGACATGTTCGACAATGATTCGACGATGATTCAGCATTGGAAATCTCGGTTGAACCTTAGGAATAGATTAGGATACGAATGACATGTCATTATGGGTTGTTGTGATATTCTGATCCAGGTGCTGGTCCTATACATCCTACCGGTGGCTGAGTATACCGCTATGTGTTGCGATTACTTGACAGCTTGTGTGAACAGCATCGTGTAGCTACGTCTTGACCCACAGCTTGTGTGAGCAGGCCCGTTGATAGCTCGAGAGTGAGCATATATGTGATATGAGATCGAAATAGCATTGGCTATGTATGTGGCACATTGGTGCGAATTTCCCATGTATCTGATAGTATTCCGAATGGTTCAACGGGTAAATGAAAGATGTGGTTGAGTATGAGATTGTTACAAGATGATGCAGGTATGTATATGAACCGTATAAGCTTTAAATCAAAGAAATTATGAAGTTCACGTATAATCTTATGATTGAAAATATGAAAGGTTTGTTAGTTAATATGAGTTACATGTTAATATGTTCAAATTGTTGAATTGTGCATTTATGATTAGTTTGAGTTTATTTCATACGAGCTTACTAAGCTATAAAGCTTACTTTGTTTTATTTTCTCGTATTTTATAGTAATTTCAAAGCTAGCTTGGATTCGGGGATCTCGAAGATTATGTCACACTATCCTACTATCACTTTGGTACTTTTGAGTTTATGTTTTGGTTATATGGCATGTATAGGATTATGGTTATTTTGGTTATGAGTTGATAATGATTTTGGTTATTTGAAATGGCTTGTAAATGTTAAATGTATTGGTTTGTATATATAGTCATGAAAGTTGGCTTAACTTGATTATTTTGGTTATGTATATATATAAGTGTGCATATAGCCTATGTTATGCGAATGAGGTTAGTGTTGTGATGTTTATTGGTAGTTGGTATTGTGAATGTCAAGTGGTCGATATTAGAGGATATATATGTTTGTGGAATTGAGCACATTGATACATATTTGGAAGTGTATAATTAGTTAAATTGTATATGTGATTTTGGGTGTAAATGGTATGGTATATTTTGTGATTTGTGTGTATTGAGAAAGTGGTATAGAATATGCATGAATTAGGCCTGAATTGGTTGGTTTAAATTCCATATTATGCTATGTTATGGTGCCAATTGGGTTGATATAGGTTTGCATAAGTTGGGAGGCAAAATGGTTTGGTAAATAGCCTATTTTTGTCTACACGGGTAGAGACACGGGTTTGTGTCTCAGCCATGTATGACACACGGTTATGTTACACGGCCGTGTGTCCCCTGGTGTTGAATTATTAATCAACTCAGTATGCCCTACACGGCCTTACACATGGGCGTGTAACTTGGCCGTGTGACATAAGTCAGTATAACCTAAAGGTTTGGTACGGCCTAGTACACAGCCTGGCACACGGGCATGTGTGGCTATTTTTAGGGCACACGGGCTAGCCACACGAGCGTGTGTGTTGGCCGTGTGACCCAAGCCAGAGAGTTACA
The DNA here is from genome assembly GCA_025698475.1 of Gossypium anomalum. Taxonomy (NCBI): domain Eukaryota; kingdom Viridiplantae; phylum Streptophyta; class Magnoliopsida; order Malvales; family Malvaceae; genus Gossypium; species Gossypium anomalum. The sequence continues at coordinate 33,662,735 of CM046958.1, read as the reverse complement.
TAGGGTCGAACATAGGCTGGGACACGGCCATGTGTTTCCATTTCGAATGTCCACATGACTAGTGACACGGGTGTTATAACACCCCAAACCCAGCCCAGAAGTTAGACCCGAATCTGGCATGTCACATTGAAGTGTTTTTCGAAAACCATGTTTTCATTAGAAACCCTTCTTATTCAAAACGTAGTGCATTGAAAACTTCTTAATTTTATTTCCAAAATTCCTTTTTACTTTGCGAAAGCTAATTCTAAAAGTAACCTATTTACGGAAACGTGATGTTTAAAAGTTAAGTTGCGAAAACGTAGTGTTTTGAAAACTGCGATCTACTTCTAACAAATATCAAACATAGTAAATAAATTTTCCCAAATGAAAAGTTAAGAAAGAAAATAAAGAGGCCCTATTACAACTCAAATCAAAAACCAAAGGGCTTAACTAAATAAACGAAATAGAAAAACATGTGCAAATGTGTGGTCGACTCTGAGTTCCTCTGCGACACCGATCCACCTAACGCTAGGGATTACCTGCACTGTTAATAAACGGGGTGAGTTTATGAAAACTCAATGTGTAATCCCTTTACTAGAGTAACAGTCAGTATACAAAAACAAAAACAGAAATAGTCGGGGCCAGAGCCCTTTAATGCTAACAGTACAGTCCAGTTCAGAGCATACGTGGGCCACAGCCCATTGTAAATCACTTAGGTCTCAGCCCTTGTCAGAATCAAACCATATGCATAATGAAAAATGTATGCTAACCCATCCCATCCAACCGCTATACACCAACTCCGTCCCCCGGTACACATCATGTGGGGATATAACTATCGACCCACCCATCTGATACACATCAATGGTAGCCCGGTTACGGTACCTTCATTGCAGCAAGCTACTAGCATATATACGACTTTAAGCCTTTAGTAGAGGTATTATAATTGGCATAAAGCTATCGGTAATTGTAATAAGTTCGGCACATAGCCATCAACTAGAGTAACATAACCGGCACACAGCCCTAGGTAAATGTAATCGACACCGAGTCGTCAATAATCATATATTGGCACATAGTCTTACGAAATACGTTTGGCACACAGCCATAATCAAGATAATTGGCTTTAAGCCATCGGTAGCTATATCATGTTAGGCACAAAGCCATCAGCGACAGTAATATAGTCGGCACACAGCCTCGGGTAAATATGATCGACACAGAGTCGTCAGTAATCATATATTGGGCTTAAAAGCCACCTGTGGAATCACGGTCATCAAGCAACCATGCAATCTTTAATCGGTGGATCCACGGTCGTCAAGCAACTATGCGATCCTCAATCGATGGATCCACGGTCGTTAAGCAAACATGCGATCCTTATATACTTCCTCCGTTCCATAATTCCCACTCATGTGCAACATAATATTATATGAATGCAGCAAATATACACACGGCATACAAAATCATACCAATCACAGTCACAACAATCCAATCACAGTCATACATTCTCAGTCAGAACATAGTCAAATCAATCAAATTGTATTATTAGTGAGTCATATACCCTAAAGGGCAAAACGGTCTTTTTACTTATTAGGGGTATTTTAGTTATTTCACCCTACAAGGGTGTTTTGGTAAATCTCAAACCAAGGGTATTTCGGTAATTTTGTAAATAGGGGTATTTCTGTAATTTTCCAAATTAAGGGTATTTTGGTAATTTTACAAATCAAGGGTATTTTGGTAATTTTATAAATCGAGGGTATTTCCATAATTTTACAAGTCGAGGGTATTTCAATAATTTTATAGGTCGAGGGTATTTTAGTAATTTTACAAATTAGGGGTATTTTGGTAATTTTACAAGTCGAAGGTATTTCGGTAATTTTATCCTACAGATATGAGATTCACATAGTCCAATCCAATATTTACTAAACAATCATACAATTTACCTACATGGGCCCATTGGGCCCACATGGCCCATCCCGGCCCATCGTGGCCCAAAGTAACCTAAGCCCACGAGAGCACTTAGTATGGCCTCAAACATCATGTCAAAGCTCCCACACATGCGCTCGCACGCTCGTGTGGCTGACATCGCCGTGTGATCGACATTTTGGCATTCCGGCATTTGCTGTTTTACAACTAGAGTAGTGCGAAATATTCACATATTTATGAGAATGCGCCGAAGTCCACGATCACCAACCTTGGCACATCCTGCACTGAGTCTTCCTTCCAACTCATCTGGTTTGCTCTATTTAAAGCCAGCTTCTCACCAATTCTCATGTTAGCTTCCCGATGTGGGATTACTTTCAACCATTAGAGAAATTCCTCATTCTTATGACCACTTCAACCACAGAGTTTCAGTCCAACTCCACCTCCTTCGCAGCTCAAATAGCAAAATAAATACTCTACTGCGCATCTCAAGACTTGAACGTCAGACCTCACAATTACACAACACGCCACCTTGCCACTCCACCATAAGGCTTTTCGTGTGATAAAAACGTCCATAATTAACTTTAAGACATATGTGCCAGCGTCAAGATTCACTTAAGAGAAAAACCAAAATGAATTGTAAGAGCCGAGACTTGAACCCAGGCTTCCTTGCAACCTTAAGGACGCCACAACCACTAGACCATATGCTTCCTTCTATAATTTATTTAACACAATAATTTAAAGGGCCATCATCCAAGCATACAGGGTTTTATTCGGTTAATATCAAAATTTTTGCTAAAGCCCAGGTTTGAACCCAAGATTTCTCCAACACTTCTCAGGGCCATTAACCACCAAAGTAGACATTTAATTGTGTCATTTCCTTGCACAATTAAATACTTATATACATCCTCCTTACGAACCCATACTCAAGGCCACCCAATACTTCTAGGCCTAAATTCGGGGCGTTATAGGCGTGTCTTTGGACGTGTGAGACACACGATCGGGACACACGGGCGTGTGTCCATTATTTTTGAGAAAATTTTCTAAGTGTTTTAAAAGTTTCTAAAGTTATCGGTTTAATCTCGAACCACCCCGAATGCATGTTTTGGGTCTCGTAGGCTCGTATTTCAGGACAATATGTTTGCTTGTGAATTAATTGTATTTGAAATGAATAATTGTATGAGAAAATGTATGTGTAATGTATAGTATGTTCAGTAATTGTAAACTGAAAATATATAGGATTTTTACTATGTAATTTATCACCTTTTTTACTTAAATTCATTGTTAAAACTAAGTAATTGTTTAATAAATTAATGAAATATGTGAAAATATGAAATTAGGACATAGAAATTATTAAAATGTGATTTTATGCTTTATTATATAGTTTTCATGCATAAAATGGCTTATTTTATATTGATTTGTACATATTACATTTTTTAAGACATAAAATGGGCCATGCATGATTAAATTAAATAATAAAATATAAAATTATATTTAATAAATCATTTTAAATATTTCATTAATAATTTGGGTTGTCATTAATTATTTAAATTGGATCAATTTTATTCTTTGGTCTTTTAACTTATTGATTTATTTTGGATTGGTCTGATAGCTTTGTTGGATTACAAAAACCATCCAAATTGAAGACCAAGTCAACCCAAATTCGGCTACACATGGCTGTCCATTTAAACCAGTTTTTGGTTTAATTACACAAGGTCCTTTCATTGTTAAAGAAATTAGATATTTGCCCGAAGATATACATTTGACCGAGTCTCAGTCCTGAGTTATTATGGAAATTAAATTGCTTAAAAATCAAGCAAAAATCTGCTCAAATTCCACTAATTGTGGTCGCCCACTCATGGAAGAAGTTTGAAGAGACTAAACCTGTAACACCCTTTACCCGTATTCGATGCTGAAATAGGGTACAAGGCATTGTCGGACTTATACACATGCAATCATATAAAATCGAGACGTAAATTTTTGTCCAAATTTAACACTTTTCATAAACATTCACATCGTCCCTATAACAAACCTACGAGACCCAAAACATGCATTGGAAGCGGTTCGGGACTAAACTAAGAACTTTGGAAAATTTCACAACACTTAGAAAATTTTTCATGTTTTAAGAGCCACACGCCTGTGTGGCTCGGGACACGCCCGTGTGGGCAGGCCGTGTGGTCACACACGCCCGTGTCCCTAACCCCTGTAACTCTCTGTTTGTCACCCATGAACAAATTGAAGTCACACGGCCAAGGCACACGCCCGTGTGCTTAGGCCCTGTAGGCGATTTGTAACAGCCCGAATTAGACCCTATTTGGAACGGTGGTTTCGGGACCACGAATTCGAGTCAGAGAAATATTTAAAAATTATTTTCTGTGTTTATTTTGTGTGAATTTATATCTGTGAAATTTTTGTGGTTTAATTTTATCGTTTGAGTGTCCGATTAAATAAAAAGACTTAATCGCGTAAATTAAAAATTGGTAGTTTAATTTGTAAAAGGCTGATTTGTTGATGGCTTTCTAAATTGGAGTATTTATGTAGTAAATATTCCATTAGCACATTTTTTGGACGGTAAAATACATATAGTGCATGATTTTATTATTATTTCATTAAGGTTATAAAAGTAATTTAGTAATAAACATATATTAGTAAAAAACATAAGTTATCAAAATTCATTTTATATTCATTTGCTCTTATTGCCGAATGTTAAAACAAAGAAAAAGGAAGACACAAAGCTAGGTTCGGCCATCTTTTTCATCTTGATTCAAGGTAAGTTATAGCTTAATTTTTGATAATTTTTACGTTTTTAAGATCGTTGCTTCGAATACTATCCGACCCATGCTAGAATTTTGTTTTTGATGAATATTTTGAGTTATGCCATTGATGAAAATTATTTTTTTGTGAAGTTTGATGATAAATTGTGAAAGATATGTTTTGGATTAATATGTTTTGTATTGGAATTTTTGATGAATTTGAGTAATTAGGGCTAAATTGAAAAAATAATAAATTAAGGGACTAAAATACAAAATAAATGAAATGTGTGTATTTATATGTGTTAGATAAACATTCGGCCTAAGCATGTTGAATGGAGATTTTGTGTATTTTGTGTTTTATGGAATTAAGACTAATTTGTAAAAGTATGAAATATTAGGGGTAAAATGGTAATTTGCCCATTTATGAATTTTTGGATTAAATTGAATAAAATTGTGTTTAAATGAGGCTAATTTGAAATTATATAGATCAAGAACAAAAGAAGTAAGACTTGGATCGGGGAAAAACAAAAATAGTCGAATAGCCGATTTATAACATTCGTTGATATCCGAGATAAGTTTTTAAGCAATTAAACATCATTTATTTTGAATATAACCTAGTTAATATGTTGTTTGGAATCTATAGATCCATAAAAGAGCTAGCCAAATGTGTTTAAGTATAGAAATATTGTATTTGAATTTAATTCGACTGGATTATATCATTTGGAAGTCTGTTTGATCTATATGGAATATCTGGAGTTTTTGTTATATGATTTGTGTATGAGACAGCTTTTTAATAGTGATATTTGGGCTTTGAGCCTATCAAACTTTATGCTGGTGAATGTAATCGGGCTTTATGCCTAGCAGGCTTATTGCCAGTGAATAAAATCAGACTTTGAGTCTAGTAGGCCTTGTGGCGGTGTGTGATTCGGGCTTATGCCTATCAGGTTTTATGCCGGTGATTTATTTTCTAGCCTATGCCTATAAAACTTCATGTTGATGTGATAATTGAGCAAGTAAATTAAGCTAAATGAATTTGTATATTCGGCCACATAGGTATGTACTTATGTGATGTTATATTTGTGTTTGTACATTCGGCCACATAGGTATGTACATATGTGATGTATTATTTGATTTGTGTTTGTACATTCGGCCACATAGGTATGTACATATGTGATGTATTATTTGATCTTGTATATTCGGCCAAATGAGTGATGTTGGTATAGGAAGTGAAGAATGTGAGTAGATATGAGAAGTATGTTTTGGCTATATATATATATATATATACATATATATATGAAGTTAAGTTTGATTCATGAGTATATACATTTGAATGTAAGCATACTTGGTATAATGTTATTTTGGGAATGAAAATTTGAATGATATTATGCTAAATGAGAAATATTATCATTCGGCCAAGGTAACTTATTTGTGTAAAAGTATAAGCTGTGATTAAATAAATAAGATGATATGTTCGAAATCAAGTATAACATTTATGTTATAATTTGGCTTGTTTAAAATGTTTTTATTATTCTTTTGAATTGTTAAATTGCTTATGACTTACTAAGCTATAAAAGCTTACTCTGTGTATATATGTGATTCTGTTTTATAGATTTTGGATTCGAGTTATGAGCTCGGGGATCGTCAGCCAAGTCTATCATACCATCGACTGTCTTTGGTATTTTAATAAGCAAATTTTCGGACCTATGGCATGTATAGGCTAGATTATGTTTTGGAAATTTGTATTTTGGTATATGTTAAATGGAAGCCATGCGAAAATGGCTTAATTGCTATGCTTGAGTTCGGTGTTGGTTATATTATAGTTTAAGTCTATTTTAATTATTATGCCGAGTACCATGGTTGATTATAAGTTGGGTTATGTGCTCGTATTCAAAGTGGTATGGATGACATGGTTATGTTATATATGTTTGATCTTAGCATGAGTTTATATCGAGAATGTATCCAAATTTTATGATGTTATGAAGCTTGTTATGTGATTCGGTCACATAGTATTAAATGGTTAATTTGGAATATGTTTTATATTAAGACAAGGTGTATGCGAAATTTACTTATTATGCTTAGACTTGTTTTAATATTTTCTTAGATGTAATGTTTGATAAGTTTAATCTTAGCAATTTGATAGTGGAAATTTTGGATGTGAATGTGATTTTAACTAATAAGATCCAGCCTTGCAAAGTATTAAAAAAACAATGTTACATGATGATTTTTGCCAAATGTTTTGATATGAATTTAAATGTTAAACATGGCATTGAATTATGAGTAAGTGCATGTTATGTATATTTGTATATATATATACCTTACTAGTATGTTCTGTTATGTTAAGTTGTATATGAGATTGTTAGTTAAGTTAACTAATATGATATAGTCGGTTTTATCATATGCATGTATTTAAGTTATTAATTGTGCTTGAATATGTTTACGGTATTATAATGTAATATCTCATAGCCTAATCCGGCGACGGACACGGCTAAGGGTGCTAGAATTTTATTGGTATCAGAGCTACGGTTTAGACGATTCTAGGACTAACGTAGCGTGCGTGAGTCTAGCTATACATGCCATATTATATACTGTGATAGTGTGATGACTTTTGACAATTGAAAATGTGTTTTCGTATAGTAAATGGATCCCGACAGAGCTATAGCTGATGATGTCGAGAGTGTAGCGCTTGTTCTCGCGCATGGGACAGTGCCAGTTGAATCTCGACCGATCTCAAGTAGTCATGAGGGGGAGGCTAAACAAGCCTTCTATCAAATGATGAACAAGTGGTTTACTCAATATATCTGGACTAATCCAGCTGCACAACAGCCTCCACCCCTGAATAATCCATCTCCGATGCCTGTGGTACCTCCGATGATTGATCCAATGAGATTTAATAAGCCTCCTGTAGATAAAATCAAAAAACAAAGGGCCGAAGAGTTTAAAGCTAATGATGATGATGATGCTGAGCGGGCAGAGTTGTGGCTTGATAATACTATCCATGTGTTCGACGAGCTATCTTGTACTCTGGATGAATATTTAAAGTGTGCCATATCTTTATTACGAGACACCGCATATCATTGGTGGAATACACTAGTATCGGTGGTCCCGAAAGAGAGAGTGACCTAGGAATTCTTTCAGATTGAGTTCCGTAAGAAATACATCAGCCAGAGATTTATCAACCAGAAACGCAAAGAATTTCTAGAATTGAAACAGGGTCGTATGACCGTAACTAGGTATGAAGGGAAATTTGTGAGACTAAGTTGATATGCTTGTGATTGTGTTTCAACCGAAGCTATCATGTGTAAAAGATTCGAAGACAGTTTGAATAAAGACATTAAATTGTTGGTTGGTATACTTGAAATCAAAGAGTTCGTGGTACTTGTTAAACGAGCTTGCAAAGTCGAAGAACTAGGGAAAGAAAAAAGAAAAGCTAATTTTGAAGCTAGAGATTTCTGTAAAAGATCATCGGTAAGACTTTTCACTTAGCATCGAAGAAGTTCAGAGATGATTCTAGTCGATCTAAAGCTACTTCAGACTTTTCTAGACGAGATCGAGACCGACCACCTGTGAGTTCACTAGCCACCTCGATAGCTAGTGTTGGCAATGTTCGACAGAATATTGTCGAGTGCAAGCATTGTGGTAAATGGCATTCTGCAGATTGCAGATTACATAATGGGTCTTGTTTTAAATGTGGATCGAAGGATCATTTTATCCGAGATTGCCCGATGTTAGCTGACCAAAACACTGTTCAGAACGCGAGACCGAGTAACATGTCAGCGCGGGGCAGACCACCAAGGCATTCGGGTAATGTAGGTGGTAGCCAGAGAGGGACAAAAGATATAGCAGTCCGATCTGAGGCTCGTGCACTTGCCAGAGCATATGCTATACGCGCTCGTGAGGACGCTTCTTCCCCAGATGTTATTACCGGTACTTTCACTCTTTATGATACTAGTGTTATTGCATTGTTGATCCTGGTTCGACTCATTCTTATGTGTGTGAAAAATTAGTATCCAGTAAGACTTTGCCTGTTGAGTCTACTGAGTTTGTGATTCGAGTATCAAATCCCCTGGGACGGTGTGTTCTGGTTGATAAAGTATGTAAAAATTGCCCGTTGATGATTCGAGACTCATGCTTTCCAGTTGATTTGATGTTGTTACCTTTCGATGAGTTCGATATAATTTTGGGTATGGATTGGTTGACTTTGTACGATGCTATTGTTAATTGCAAAAGAAAGACCATTGATTTGAGATGTCAGAACAACTGGATTATTCAGATTGAATCTAATGTTCTGAGTGGTTTACCAGCAGTAATATCTTCGATGTTAGCTCGGAAGTATGTGAGAAATAGTTGTGAAGCTTACCTTGCTTATTTGCTTGATAGTAAAGTAACTGAAAAGAAGATTGAATCCGTACCAATTGTGTGCGAGTATCTGGATGTGTATCCTGAAGAATTGTTGGGTTTGCCACCGATCCGAGAGGTAGAGTTTGGTATTGAGTTAATACCAGGGATGACTCCGATTTTAATAGCTCTATATCGGATGGCTCCTATTGAATTAAAAGAGTTGAAAGCATAGTTGCAAGGGTTAACAGATAGAGGTTTTGCACGACCAAGTTTCTCTCCCTGGGGTGCGCCAGTACTATTTGTGAAAAAGAAAGATGGAACTATGAGAATGTGTGTTGATTATCGCCAGCTAAATAAGGTGACTATAAAGAATAAATATCTGTTGCAAGAATTGACGATCTGTTTGATCAGTTGAAAGGGGCTTCAGTGTTTTCGAAGATAGATTTGAGATCGGGTTATTATCAGTTGCGAGTCAGGGACTCCGATGTGCCAAAAACTGCTTTTCGAACGAGGTACGGGTATTATAATTTTCTGGTTATGTCGTTCGGACTTACTAATGCACCTGCTGTTGTTATGAATTTGATGAATCGGATCTTTAGGCAACATTTAGATCAGTTTGTGGTCATGTTCATTGATGATATATAGATCTACTCCCGTGATGAAACCGAACATGCCGAGCATTTGAGACTTGTGTTACAGACTTTGAGAGAAAAAAATTGTATGCGAAGTTTAGTAAATGTGAGTTCTGGTTACGCGAAGTTAGCTTTCTGTGACATGTTGTTTCAGCATCAGGTATTCGAGTTGATCCGAGCAAAATTTCAGCAATACTTGACTGGAAACCTCTGAGAAATGTTTCTGAAGTCTGAAGTTTTCTGGGACTTGCTAGTTACTATAGACGATTTGTAAAAGGGTTCTTGATGATTGCAACCCCGATGACAAAGCTTTTGCAAAAAGATGTTAAGTTTGAGTGGTCAGAAAAGTGCCAGAAAAGTTTTGATCAGTTGAAAGCCCTTTTGACTGCAGCTCCGGTGTTAGTTCAGCCAGAATCGGGTAAAGAATTTGTTATCTATTGTGTTGCATCTTTAAATGGTTTGGGTTGTGTTTTTATGCAGGAAGGCAAAGTTATAGCTTATGCCTCAAGATAGAGATCCGAGGTACATGGGAACGATACTTACCTCTGATTGAATTCGCGTACAATAATAGCTTTCAATCAAATATCAAAATGGCAGCTTACGAGGCTTTGTACGGTCGTAAATGTCGTACACCTTTATATTGGACTGAGCTCAGTGAAAACAAGATACACGGGGTCGATTTGATCAGAGAAACTGAACAAAATGTGAAAGTGATCCGTGAAAGTTTGAAAGCAGCATCAGATCATCAGAAATCATATGCAGATTTGAAACAGAAGGATATAGAGTTTCAGATTGGAGATAGAGTATTTCTGAAAGTCTTACCGTGGAAGAAAATATTCAGATTTGGTCGTAAAGGAAAATTGAGTCCGAGATTTTTTGGGCCGTAGGAGATTATAGAGAGGATTGGGCCGATTGCGTATAGACTACTGTTGCCACCTGAGCTAGAAAAGATCCATAATGTATTCCAAGTTTCGATGCTTCATAGATATCAATTCGATCCTACAGACGTGATTAATTCGACTAAAGTTGACATTAAGCCTAATATGTCGTACGAGGAAGAACTGATTTGTATTCTGTCTAGTGAAATTACAGAGTTTCGAAATAAGAAAATTCCATTAGTTAAAGTATTGAGGCATAAACATGGAGTTGAGGAAGAAACGTGGGAGCCAGAGGATACAATGAGAGAGTCTTAACCGAACCTATTCACGGGTAAGATTTTCGGGGACGAAAATCCCTAAGAGGTCGGGACCACGAATCTGAGTCAGAAAAATATTTAAAAATTATTTTCTGTGTTTATTTTGTGTGAACTTATATTTGCGAAATTTTTGTGGTTTAATTTTATCGTTTGAGTGTCTAATTAAATAAAAGGACTTAATCGCGTAAATTAAAAATTTGTAGTTTAATTTGTAAAGGACTGATTTGTTGATGGCTTTCTAAATTGGAGTATTTATGTAGTAAATATTCCATTAGCACATTTTTTGGATAGTAAAAGACATATGGTACATGATTTTATTATTATTTCATTAAGGTTATAAAAGCAATTTAGTAATAAACATATATTAATTAAAAACATAAGTTATCAACATTCATTTTATATTCATTAGTTCTTATTGCTGAAAGTTAAAACAAAGAAAAAGAAAGAAAAAAATTTAGGTTCGGCCATCTTTTTCAACTTGATTCAAGGTAAGTTCTAGCTCGGTTTTTGATAATTTTTACGTTTTTGAGATCGTTGCTTCGAATACTATCCGACCCATGCTAGAATTTCTATATTTGATGAATATTTTGAGTTATTCCATTGATGAAATTATTTTTTTTTTTGTGAAGTTTGATGATAAATTATGAAAGATATTAATATGTTTTGTATTGGAATTTTTGATGAATTTGAGTAATTAGACTAAATTGAAAAAATAATAAATTGAGGGACTAAAATGCAAAATAAATGAAATGTGTGTATTTATATGTGTTAGATAACATTCAACCTAAGCATGTTGAATGGAGATTTTGTGTATTTTGTGTTTTATGGAATTAGGACTAATTTGTAAAAGTATGAAATATTAGGGGTAAAATGGTAATTTGCCCATTTATGAGTTGTTGGATTAAATTGAATGAAATTGTGTTTAAATGAGGTTAATTTGAAATTATATAGATCAAGAACAAAAGAAGTCGGACTTGGATCGGGGAAAACCAAAAATAGTCGAATAGGCAATTTATAACATTCATCGATATTCGAGGTAAGTTTTTAAGCAATTAAACATCATTTATTTTGAATATAACCTAGTTAATATGCTGTTTGGAATCTATAGATTCATAAAAGAGCTAGCCGAATGTGTTTAAGTATAGAAATACTGTATTTGAATTTAATTCGACTAAGTTATATCATTTGGAAGTCCGTATGATCTATATAGAATATTTGGAGTTTTTGTTATATGATTTGCGTACGAGACAGCTTTATAATAGTGATATTTGGGCTTTGAGCCTAGCAAGCTTTATGCTGGTGAATGTAATCGGGCTTTATGCCTAGCAGGCTTATTGCCGGTGAATAAAATCAGACTTTGAGTCTAGCAGGCCTTGTGCCGGTGTGTGATTTGGCCTTATGCCTATCAGGTTTTATGCCGATGATTTATTTTCTAGCCTATGCCTATAAAACTTCATGTTGATGTGATAATTGAGTAAGTAAATTGAGCTAAATGAATTTGTATCTTCGGCCACATAGGTTTGTACTTATGTGATATTATATTTGTGTTTGTACATTCGGCCACATAGGTATGTACATATGTGATGTATTATTTGATCTTGTATATTCGGCAAAATGAGTGATGTTGGTATAGGAAGTGAAGAATGTGAGTAGATATGAGAAGTTTGTTTTGGCTATATATATATATATATACACATATATATGAAGTTAAGTTTGATTCATGAGTATATACATTTGAATGTAAGCATACTTGGTATAATGTTATTTTGGGAATGAAAAGTTGAATGATATTATGCTAAATGAGAAATATTATCATTCGGACAAGGTAACTTATTTGTGTAAAAGTATAAGCTGTGCTTAAATAAATAAGATGATATGTTTGAAATCAAGTAAAACATTTATGTTATAATTTGGCTTGTTTAAAATGTTTTTATTATTCTTTTGAATTGTTAAATTGCTTATGACTTACTAAGCTATAAAAGCTTACTCTGTGTATATATGTGATTCTGTTTTATAGATTTTGGATTCGAGTTACGAGCTCGGGGATCGTCAGCCAAGTCTATCATACTATTGACTGTCTTTGGTATTTTAATAAGCAAATTTTTGGACCTATGGCATGTATAGGCTAGATTATGTTTTGGAAATTTGTATTTTGGTATATGTTAAATGGAAGCCATGCGAAAATGGCTTAATTGCTATGCTTGAGTTCGGTGTTGGTTATATTATAGTTTAAGTCTATTTTAATTATTATGCCGAGTACCATGGTTGATTATAAGTTGGGTTATGTGCTCGTATTCAAAGTGGTATGGATGACATGGTTATGTTATATATGTTTGATCTTGGCATGAGTTTATATCGAAAATGTATCCAAATTTTGTGATGTTATGAAGCTTGTTATGTGATTCGGTCACATAGTATTAAATGGTTAATTTGGAATATGTTTTATATTAAGACAAGGTGTATGCGAAATTTACTTATTATGCTTAGACTTGTTTTAATATTTTCTTAGATGTAATGTTTGATAAGTTTAATCTTAGCAATTTGGTAGTGGAAATTTTGGATGTGAATGTGATTTTAAGTAATAAGATCCAGCCATGCAAAGCATTAAAAAAAAATGTTACATGATGATTTTTGCCAAATGTTTTGATATGAATTTAAATGTTAAACATGGCATTGAATTATGAGTAAGTGCATGTTATTCATATTTGTATATATATATACCTTACTAGTATGTTCTGTTATGTTAAGTTGTATATGAGATTGTTAGTTAAGTTAACTAATATTATATAGTCGGTTTTATCATATGCATGTATTTAAGTTATTAATTGTGCTTGAATATGTTTACGGTATTATAATGTAATATCTCATAGCCTAATCCGGCGACGGACACGGCTAAGGGTGCTAGAATTTTATTGGTATCAGAGCTACGGTTTAGTCAATTCTAGGACTAACGTAGCGTGCGTGAGTCTAGCTATGCATGCCATATTATATACTGTGATAGTGTGATGACTTTTGACAATTGAAAATGTGTTTTCGTATAGTAAATGGATCCCGACAGAGCTATAGCTGATGATGTCAAGAGTGTAGCGCCTGCTCTCGCGCATGGGACAGCGCCAGTTGAATCTCGACCGATCTCGAGTAGTCATAAGGGGGAGGCTAAACAAGCCTTCTATCAAATGATGAACAAGTGGTTTACTCAATATATCTGGACTAATCCGGCTGCACAACAACCTCCACCCCTGAATAATCCATCTCCGATGCCTGTGGTACCTCCGATGATTGATCCAATGAGATTTAATAAGCCTCCTATAGATAAAATCAAAAAAAAAAGGCCGAAGAGTTTAAAGCTAATGATGATGATGATGCTGAGCGGGCGGAGTTGTGGCTTGATAATACTATCCATGTGTTCAACGAGCTATCTTGTACTCTGGATGAATATTTAAAGTGTGCCATATCTTTATTACGAGACACCGCATATCACTGGTGGAATACACTAGTATCGGTGGTCCCGAAAGAGAGAGTGACCTAGGAATTCTTTCAGATTGAGTTCCGTAATAAATACATCAGCCAGAGATTTATCAACCAGAAACGCAAAGAATTTCTAGAATTGAAACAGGGTCGTTTGAACGTAACTAGGTATGAAGGGAAATTTGTGAAACTAAGTTGATATGCTTGTGAATGTGTTTCAACCGAAGCTATCATGTGTAAAAGATTCGAAGACGGTTTGAATAAAGACATTAAATTGTTGGTTGGTATACTTGAAATCAAAGAGTTCGTGGTACTTGTTAAACGAGCTTGCAAAGTCGTAGAACTAGGGAAAGAAAAAAGAAAAGCTTATTTTGAAGCTAGAGATTTCTGTAAAAGATCATCGGTAAGACTTTTCACTTAGCATCAAAGAAGTTCAGAGATGATTCTAGTCGATCTAAAGCTACTTCAGACTTTTCTAGACGAGATCGAGACCGACCACCTGTGAGTTCACTAGCCACTTCGATAGCTAGTGTTGGCAATGTTCGACAGAATATTGTCGAGTGCAAGCATTGTGGTAAATGGCATTCTGGAGATTGTAGATTACATGATGGGTCTTGTTTTAAATGTGGATCGAAGGATCATTTTATCCGAGATTGCCCGATGTTAGCTGACCAAAACACTGTTCAGAACGCGAGACCGAGCAACATGTCAGCACGGGGCAGACCACCAAGGCATTCGGATAATGTAGGTGGTAGTCAGAGAGGGACAAAAGATACAGAAGTCCGATCTGAGGCTCGTGCACTTGCCAGAGCATATGCTATACGCACTCGTAAGGACGCTTCTTCCCCAGATGTTATTACCGGTACTTTCACTCTTTATGATACTAGTGTTATTGCATTGTTGATCCTGGTTCGACTTATTCTTATGTTTGTGAAAAATTAGTATCCAGTAAGACTTTGCCTGTTGAGTCTACTGAGTTTGTGATTCGAGTATCAAACCCCCTGGGACGGTGTGTTCTGGTTGATAAAGTATGTAAAAATTACCCGTTGATGATTCGAGACTCATGCTTTCCAGTTGATTTGATATTGTTACCTTTGAGTTCGATATAATTTTGGGTATGGATTGGCTGACTTTATACAATGCTATTGTTAATTGCAAAAGAAAGACCATTGATTTGAGATGTCAGAATAACTGGATTATTCAGATTGAATCTAATGTTCTGAGTGGTTTACCAGCAGTAATATCTTCGATGTTAGCTCGGAAGTATGTGAGAAATAGTTGTGAAGCTTACCTTGCTTATTTGCTTGATAGTAAAGTAACTGAAAAGAAGATTGAATCCGTATCAATTGTGTGCGAGTATCTGGATGTGTATCCTGAAGAATTGTCGGGTTTGCCACCGATCCGAGAGGTAGAGTTTGGTATTGAGTTAATACCAAGGATGACTCTGATTTCAATAGCTCTATATCGGATGGCGCCTATTGAATTAAAAGAGTTGAAAGCATAGTTGCAAGGGTTAACAGATAGAGGTTTTGCACGACCAAGTTTCTCTCCCTGGGGTGCGCCAGTACTATTTGTGAAAAAGAAAGACGGAACTATGAGAATGTGTGTTGATTATCGCCATCTAAATAAGGTGACTATAAAGAATAAATATCTGTTGCAAGAATTGACGATCTGTTTGATCAGTTGAAAGGGGCTTCAGTGTTTTCGAAGATAGATTTGAGATCGGGTTATTATTAGTTGCGAGTCAGGGACTCCGATGTGCCAAAAACTGCTTTTCGAACGAGGTACGGGTATTATGATTTTCTGGTTATGTCGTTCGGACTTACTAATGCACCTGCTGTTGTTATGAATTTGATGAATCAGATCTTTTGGCAACATTTAGATCAGTTTGTGGTCATGTTCATTGATGATATATTGATCTACTCCCGTGATGAAACCGAACATACCGAGCATTTGAGACTTGTGTTACAGACTTTAAGAGAAAAAAATTGTATGCGAAGTTTAGTAAATGTGAGTTCTGGTTACGCGAAGTTAGCTTTCTGTGACATGTTGTTTCAGCATCAGATATTCGAGTTGATCCGAGCAAAATTTCAGCAATACTTGACTGGAAACCTCTGAGAAATATTTCTGAAGTCTGAAGTTTTCTGGGACTTGCTAGTTACTATAGATGATTTGTAAAAGGGTTCTTGATGATTGCAACCCCGATGACAAAGCTTTTGCAAAAAGATGTTAAGTTTGAGTGGTCAGAAAAGTGCCAGAAAAGTTTTGATCAGTTGAAAGCCCTTTTGACTGCAGCTCCGGTGTTAGTTCAGCCAGAATCGGGTAAAGAATTTGTTATCTATTGTGTTGCATCTTTAAATGGTTTGGGTTGTGTTTTTATGCAGGAAGGCAAAGTTATAGCTTATGCCTCAAGATAGAGATCCGAGGTTTACATCGCGGTTTTAGAAGAAATTACAAGATGCATTAGGTACTAAATTACATTTTAGCACTGCTTTTCATCCCCAAAAGGATAGACAGTCCGAGCGAATCATTCAGATACTTGAGGATATGTTGAAATGTTGCATTCTCGAGTTCGAAGGTACATGGGAACGATACTTACCTCTGATTGAATTCGCGTACAATAATAGCTTTCAATCAAGTATCAAAATGGCAGCTTACGAGGCTTTGTACGGTCGTAAATGTCGTACACCTTTATATTGGCCTGAGCTCAGTGAAAACAAGATACACGGGGTCGATTTGATCAGAGAAACTGAACAAAATGTGAAAGTGATCCGTGAAAGTTTGAAAGCAGCATCAGATCATCAGAAATCATATGCAGATTTGAAACGGAAGGATATAGAGTTTCAGATTGGAGATAGATTATTTTTGAAAGTCTTACCGTGGAAGAAAATATTCAGATTCGGTCGTAAAGGAAAATGGAGTCCGAGATTTTTTGGGCCGTAGGAGATTATAGGGAGGATTGGGCCGATTGCGTATAGACTACTATTGCCACCTGAGCTAGAAAAGATCCATAATGTATTCCAAGTTTCGATGCTTCGTAGATATCGATCCGATCCTACACACGTGATTAATTCGACTAAAGTTGACATTAAGCCTAATATGTCGTACGAGGAAGAATTGATTTGTATTCTGTCTAGTGAAATTACAGAGTTTCGAAATAAGAAAATTCCATTAGTTAAAGTATTGAGGCATAAACATGGAGTTGAGGAAGAAACGTGGGAGCCAGAGGATACAATGAGAGAGTCTTAACTGAACCTATTCACGGGTAAGATTTTCGGGGACGAAAATCCCTAAGAGGTCGGGACCACGAATCTAAGTCAGAAAAATATTTAAAAATTATTTTCTGTGTTTATTTTGTGTGAACTTATATCTGCGAAATTTTTATGGTTTAATTTTATCGTTTGAGTGTCTAATTAAATAAAAGGACTTAATCGCGTAAATTAAAAATTTCTAGTTTAATTTGTAAAGAACTGATTTGTTGATGGCTTTCTAAATTGGAGTATTTATGTAGTAAATATTCCATTAGCACATTTTTTGGACAGTAAAAGACATATAGTACATGATTTTATTATTATTTCATTAAGGTTATAAAAGTAATTTAGTAATAAACATATATTAGTTAATAACATAAGTTATCAATATTCATTTTATATTCATTAGTTCTTATTGCTGAAAGTTAAAACAAAGAAAAAGAAAGAAAAAAATTTAGGTTCGGCCATCTTTTTCAACTTGATTCAAGGTAAGTTCTAGCTCGGTTTTTGATAATTTTTACGTTTTTAAGATCGTTGCTTCGAATACTATCTGGCCCATGCTAGAATTTCTATATTTGATGAATATTTTGAGTTATTCCATTGATGAAATTATTTTTTTTTGTGAAGTTTGATGATATATTATGAAAGATATTAATATGTTTTGTATTGGAATTTTTGATGAATTTGAGTAATTAGGCTAAATTGAAAAAATAATAAATTGAGGGACTAAAATGCAAAATAAATGAAATGTGTGTATTTATATGTGTTAGATAACATTCAACCTAAGCATGTTTAATGGAGATTTTGTGTATTTTGTGTTTTATGGAATTAGGACTAATTTGTAAAAGTATGAAATATTAGGGGTAAAATGGTAATTTTCCCATTTATGAGTTGTTGGATTAAATTGAATGAAATTGTGTTTAAATGAGGTTAATTTGAAATTATATAGATCAAGAACAAAAGAAGTCGAACTTGGATCGGGGAAAAACAAAAATAGTCGAATAGGCAATTTATAACATTCATCGATATCCGAGGTAAGTTTTTAAGCAATTAAACATCATTTATTTTGAATATAACCTAGTTAATATATCTTTGTTTGGAATCTATAGATTCATAAAAGAGCTAGCTAGCCGAATGTGTTTAAGTATAGAAATATCGTATTTGAATTTAATTCGACTAAGTTATATCATTTGGAAGTCCGTATGATCTATATAGAATATTTGGAGTTTTTGTTATATGATTTGCGTACGAGACAGCTTTATAATAGTGATATTCAGGCTTTGAGCCTAGCAAGCTTTATGCTGGTGAATGTAATCGGGCTTTATGCCTAGCGTGCTTATTCTTAGGTGAATAAAATCGGACTTTGAGTCTAGCGGTGCCTTGTCTTGGGTGTGTGATTTGGCCTTATGCCTATCAGGTTTTATGCCGGTGATTTATTTTCTAGCCTATGCCTATAAAACTTCATGTTGATGTGATAATTGAGTAAGTGAATTGAGCTAAATGAATTTGTATCTTCGGCCACATAGGTTTGTACTTATGAGATATTATATTTGTGTTTGTACATTCGGCCACATAGGTATGTACATATGTGATGTATTATTTGATCTTGTATATTCGGCAAAATGAGTGATGTTGGTATAGGAAGTGAAGAATGTGAGTAGATATGAGAAGTATGTTTTGGCTATATATATATATATATATATACACATATATATGAAGTTAAGTTTGATTCATGAGTATATACATTTGAATGTAAGCA
Source organism: Gossypium anomalum (assembly GCA_025698475.1). Classification (NCBI taxonomy): domain Eukaryota; kingdom Viridiplantae; phylum Streptophyta; class Magnoliopsida; order Malvales; family Malvaceae; genus Gossypium; species Gossypium anomalum. The sequence goes on along the minus strand of CM046958.1, from coordinate 33,643,446 downwards.
TACTTGGTATAATGTTATTTTGGGAATGAAAAGTTGAATGATATTATGCTAAATGAGAAATATTATCATTCGGCCAAGGTAACTTATTTGTGTAAAAGTATAAGCTGTGCTTAAATAAATAAGATGATATGTTCGAAATCAAGTATAACATTTATGTTATAATTTGGCTTGTTTAAAATGTTTTTATTATTCTTTTGAATTGTTAAATTGCTTATGACTTACTAAGCTATAAAAGCTTACTCTGTGTATATATGTGATTCTGTTTTATAGATTTTGGATTCGAGTTACGAGCTCGGGGATCGTCAGCCAAGTCTATCATACTATCGACTGTCTTTGGTATTTTAATAAGCAAATTTTCGGACCTATGGCATGTATAGGCTAGATTATGTTTTGGAAATTTGTATTTTGGTATATGTTAAATGGAAGCCATGCGAAAATGGCTTAATTGCTATGCTTGAGTTCGGTGTCGGTTATATTATAGTTTAAGTCTATTTTAATTATTATGCGGAGTACCATGGTTGATTATAAGTTGGGTTATGTGCTCGTATTCAAAGTGGTATGGATGACATGGTTATGTTATATATGTTTGATCTTGGCATGAGTTTATATCGAAAATGTATCCAAATTTTATGATGTTATGAAGCTTGTTATGTGATTCGGTCACATAGTATTAAATGGTTAATTTGGAATATGTTTTATATTAAGACAAGGTGTATGCGAAATTTACTTATTATGCTTAGACTTGTTTTAATATTTTCTTAGATGTAATGTTTGATAAGTTTAATCTTAGCAATTTGATAGTGGAAATTTTGGATGTGAATGTGATTTTAAGTAATAAGATCCAGCCATGCAAAGTATTAAAAAAAAAATGTTACATGATGATTTTTGCCAAATGTTTTGATATGAATTTAAATGTTAAACATGGCATTGAATTATGAGTAAGTGCATGTTATGTATATTTGTATATATATATACCTTAATAGTATGTTCTGTTATGTTAAGTTGTATATGAGATTGTTAGTTAAGTTAACTAATATGATATAGTCGGTTTTATCATATGCATGTATTTAAGTTATTAATTGTGCTTGAATATGTTTACGGTATTATAATGTAATATCTCATAGCCTAATCTAGCGACGGACACGACTAAGGGTGCTAGAATTTTATTGGTATCAGAGCTATGGTTTAGTCGATTCTAGGACTAACGTAGCATGTGTGAGTCTAGCTATATATGCCATATTATATACTGCGGTAGTGTGATGACTTCTGACAATTAAAAATGTGTTTTCGTATAGTAAATGGATCCCGACAGAGCTGTAGCTGATGATGTCGAGAGTGTAGCGCCTGCTCCCACGCATGGGACAGCGCCAGTTGAATCTCGGCCGATCTCGAGTAGTCATGAGGGGGATGCTAAACAAGCCTTCTATCAAATGATGAACGAGTGCTTTACTCAATATATCCAGACTAATCTGGCTACACAACAACCTCCACCCCTGAATAATCCATCTCCGATACATGTGGTACCTCTAATGATTGATCCAATGAGATTTAATAAGCCTCCTGTAGATAACATCAAAAAACACGAGGCCAAAGAGTTTAAAGCTAATGATGATGATAATGCTGAGCGGGCAGAGTTGTGTCTTGATAATACTATCCGTGTGTTTGACGAGCTATCTTGGACTCTAGATGAATGTTTAAAATGTGCCATATCTTTATTATGAGACACCACATATCACATTTTTCATAGTTTTCATGTGATAGTTACAACTTAATCACACATACTATTAAACATGTATATCATCAGCCATTCTATTAGCTAATCACTAGCAAGTATTTACACATCATTCATTGATCATGTCATATCAAAAGAAACCAAGTTCCTATACATGCCATACACAAAACGAAACGTCTAACTATACCAATGTGATTCCTTCGATAGTGTGATCGGGTCTCCGACGTTTCCTTCGATCCCCGAGTGGCTTGATAAAAAATATAAGAAAAATAAAATAAAGAGAGTAAGCACTAGGCTTAGTAAGCTTACAAGCAAATAAATTACAACATTCAACATAATGAATAATTATACATAATGTCACCTAGCCTCATAAACTTTCTTTACTTCTCATTTTCTACCTTCTTCTTTACTCACATACCTTCTTTCTTACCTGACCTTTCACTATTCATAAATATAATCTACCTTCCCTTTTGCTGATAATTCACTGTAATTTAGCGTGTACAATGACCCGTTGAACCACTTGGAATACTAAGGATACTAGGGTCGTTCCTACCTATCAATATCCTGCCAATGCCATGTCTTCGACATGGACTTACATGAATTTTTCCTGTCTCCAATGCCATATATATATCTAATATGGGCTTACATGGCTCATTCCTGTCTCCAAAGTCATATATCCGATATGGACTTACATGGCTCATTCTCGTCTCTGTCCCGTCTGTCAACCCCAATATCCTAACATTCCTAAGGTTCAAACGGGGCTTCTTCGCTTTTAATTCGACTTCAAATATTCTCATAAAATAAGTATATAAATGCTGGAAATTTACAATAGTAATGTAAAATAAAAGAATATCGCATTTATTTCATCAGAAACTTACCTCGATACAAAATGTGACTAAACTTTACAATTTAGTCCTTTACTTTTTCTTTTCCCGATCTACTCTCCGAATTTCGCTCTTCTTGATCTATAATAGCAAATTTAATTTATTTAATATTCACATTTATCAAAACAGTCCTTTACTCAAACTTTGGAAAAATTATATTTTTGCCCCTAAACTTTTGCATATTTACACTTTTTTCCCAAATCTCGTAAATTAAAATTCAGCCTATTTTCTTATGTTTTATGACATGCTGATCGTTTTTCCCTTCTATAGCAAAATCAAATTCTCACTCTAACATATACTTATGACTATTAGGTATTTTTACTGATTAAGCCCTTTTACTCATTTTTACCTAAAACCGAGTAGCACAAGTTGTCTAACATAATCTAAGACCTCATATTCTATCATAAAACATCAAAATAAACACTTTTCACCTATGGGTATTTTTCCAAATATGAACCCTAACTTAAATTATTGCTAGCATAAGCTTTATCGAGCTACCGAGACTCCGAAAACGTAAAGAACATTAAAAACGGGGCTTGGAATCACTTACCATGGAGCTTGAAAGCTTGAAACAAACCCTAGCTATGGAGAACCCTTGAAATTTCGTGCTAATGAAGAAGATGATGAATTTTGTGTTATTTTTCCCCTTTTTATTTCATTTAATATCCAAATGACCAAAATGCCCTTCCTTATTAAACTTTCAAAAATTCCATCCATGTCCTATTTTGTCCATGAACTTAGAAATTGGTCAAATTGTTATTTAAACCCTCCTAATTAATATTCCAAAGCAATTTCATACTAAAAAATTCTAGAATGTAAGTTTTGCAAATTATTCGATTTAGTCCCTAATCTCAACTTAAGCACTTTATGCATAGAATTTCATCACAAAATTTTCACACAATCATGCAATCATATCATGAACCTCAAAATAATAATAAAATAAATTTTTCTACCTCAAATTTGTGGTTTCGCAACCACTATTCCGTTTAGGCCCTATTTCGGGATGTTACATTTCTCCCCCTTTAGGGATTTTCGTCCCCGAAAATCTTACCGTGAAAAGATTTGGGTCTTGTTTTGCATAGCCTCTTGGGTTCCCATGTAGCCTCGTCTACCCCATGTCTATTCCATAGTACTTTCACAAGTGCAATACTTTTGTTCCTTAATTGCTTTACCTCTCGAGCTAGAATCTTTCTTTGGTTCTTCACCGTAAGTCATGTCCGGTTGAATCTCAACCTCTATCTCGAGAAATCACATGTGACAGATCCGAAGGATAACGACGTAGCATAGACACATGAAATACATTATGAATCTTCTCTAACTCAATCGGCAAAGCTAATCGATATGCTAATGGTCCGACTCTCTCAATCACTTCAAACGGTCCAATAAAACGTGGACTTAGTTTGCCTTTCTTGCCAAATCGAGAACTTTCTTCCACGGGGATACTTTCAAAAAAACTTTGTCACCAACTTGATACTCAATCTCTTTTCTCTTCAAATCTGCATACGAATTTTGTCTATCTCAAGCTGCTTTCAAGCAATCTCGATGATTTTTACTTTCTCTTCTGTTTCCTTAACTAGATCAACCCCAGTAAATCTGATTTTCCTTAAGCTCTGTCAATACAAAGGTGTGCAACATTTATGTCCATACAAAGCTTCATAAGGTGCCATCTTCAAACTCGATCGATAACTATTATTGTAGGCAAACTCTACTAATGGTAAATATTTTTCCCAATCGCCTTGAAATTCCAAAGACACAAAGAGATCTAAGCATATCTTCAAGTACTGAATAACTCTCTCTGATCGACTCGCGGTTTGAGGATGGAAAGTCAGACTAAAACTCAACTTTGTGCCCAAAGCCTTCTATAATTTCTTCCAAAATCGTGAAGTAAATCTTGGATCTCTATCTGAAATGATCGATAATGGTACCCCGTGTAGTCTGACTATCTCTGAAATATACAACTCGGCCAACTTGTCAAGTGAATAATCCATACGAACTGGGATAAAATGAGCCGACTTCGTTAACTTATCAATCACAACCCATTTTGCATCTTTCTTTCTCGGTGTAAACGGCAATCCTGTCACAAAATCCATAGTAACTCGATCCCATTTCCACTTAGGGACTAGCACAGGCTACAATAAACCTAAAGGTACCTGATGTTCGGCCTTTACCTGCTGACAGATCAAGCATCTAGAAACAAACTCTGAAATGTCCCTTTTCATTCCTACCCACCAAGACATTTTCTTCAAATCATTATACATCTTTGTACTACACGGATGAATAGACAAAAACTACTATGTGCTTCCCGTAAGATCTTTCGAATAAGCTCATCATTCTTCGGTACACATACCCTGTCTCGGAACATTAAACAACCGTCAGAACTGATCTGAAAATCTGACTCTATATCTGACTCACACTTATCTCTTTTGGCTAACAACTCACTGTCATTTTTTTGAGCTTCAAAAATTTCTTCAAGAAACATCGGTTTAGCTCTCAACTCAGCTAAGATAAAACCATCATCCGATAAGGCTAGACTAGTGTTCAAAGCTCTTAATGCAAATAAAGATTTCCTACTCAAAGCATCAAGCAACAATGTTTGCCTTACAGGTGATAATCGATCACTAGCTCATAATCTTTAATCAACTCTAACCATCTTCTTTGCCTCAAATTCAAATCTTTTGAGTCATCAAATATTTCAAACTTTTGTGATCAGTGAATATATGGCACTTCTCACCGTACAAATGATGTCTCTAAATCTTCAACGCAAAAATAATGTCAGCTAGCTCTAAATCATGTGCCGGATAGTTCTTCTCATGTGGCTTTAGCTGTCTAGAGGCATAAGCAATTACCTTCCCTTCCTGTATAAGTACACAACCAAGTCCATTCATGGACGCATCACTGTAAATCACAAACTCCTTACAGTTTCGGTTGTACTAAAACAGAGCTTTAGTCAACAATGTTTTTAACTTGTCAAAACTCGTTGACACTTCTCAGTCCATTCAAACTTGATATCCTTTCGCAGCAAGCTTGTCAGTGGGGTAGCTATCATGGAAAATCCCTCTACAAATCGTCTATAATATCCGGTAAGACCAAGAAAACTTCTAACTTCTGATACATTTCTAGGAGGCTTCCAATCAACAATGGCTGAAATCTTACTCGAATCAACCTTAATACCTTCACTTGAGACAATATGTCCAAGAAAACCAACTTCTCGTGAACTGTAACTCACTTTTCTTTGAACTTGGCATACAACTGATTATCTCTCGAGAATCAGAAAGCGTTCTCAAATGCTCTGCATGCTTAGTCTCATCATGAGAATAAATCAAGATATCATCAATGAACACAACTACAAACTTATCCAAGTACGGTCTGAAAATTCGGTTCATTAAGTCCATGAAAATGGCAGGAGCATTAGTCAAGCCAAATGGCATCACAAGGAACTCATAATGACCATACCTAGTCCGGAAAGCAGTCTTCAGGACATCTGACTCTTTAACTCGCAACTGATAGTATCCGGATCTCAAATCTATCTTGGAGAACACAGTAGCTCCCTTCAATTGATCAAACAGATCATCAATTCTAGGCAATGGATACTTGTTCTTTACTGTTACCTTGTTAAGTTATCGATAATCTATGCACAATCTCATCGATCCGTCTTTCTTTTTCACAAATAGCACTGGTGCACCCCATGGTGAACTACTGGGTCTTACAAAGCCTTTATCTGTTAATTCCTGCAACTGAGCTTTCAATTCTTTCAATTCCAACGGAGCCATTTTATAAGGAGCAATAGAAATGGGCGTGGTACCTGGAATCAACTTAATACCAAACTCAACTTCTCTAACAGGAGGTAAACCTGGTAGTTCTTTCGGAAACACATCGGGAAACTCACATACCACAGGCACTGATTCAATTTTCAATTCTGGATCTTTAGTGGTCAACACAAAAGCAAGATAAGCTTCATACCCTTTTCTCAAACATTTTCGAAAGCGCATATAATGAGAAATTATGGGAAATGAACTATCTGACTCTTCTAAATTAACCCGAAGAATTTCACTATTTTCACACTTCAAATCAATGAATTTCTTTCCACAATTCACTATCACATCATGTGTAGTCAACCAATCCATACCAAGAATCACATCAAACTCATCAAATGGCAATAGCATGAGATCGGTAGGAAAAACAAAGAGCCTCTAATCATCAAAGGACAATTTCTACATACTTTATCTACTAATACATGCTTGCCTAATGGATTCGATACTTTAATCACAAATTTCAGAGATTCTAAAGGCATACTTATACTAGGCATTAATTTCTTGCAAACATATGAATGAGTTGAACCCGGATCAATCAAAGCAATGACATTAATATCATGTAGAGAAAACGCACCTGTAATCACATCGGGAAGGATGCCTCTTCGCGAGCACGGATAGCATAAGTCCTTGCAGGGGCTCTAACATCCGGTCTCACACCGAATCTCTTGAGGTACCTCACATTTGCTTCGCTCCCGGTTGCCTCGGTGATCGCCTCTAGTAGGAGCATTTCGGATCTAGCACTCTGTGTTACCTCTCGGTTAGCCACTCTGGACATTCTCGCACAAAATGATCTAGAGCACCACATTTATAACAAACATTTTTGCTCGCCCGACAAGGACCATAATGAAGTCTACCACACCGTGGACACCCTAATCTACCCTGTCCAACATTAGCTACACTCGCAATCGAGATGGTCCGAGCCTTGGATCCTTAAATCACGCCTCTATTTCGACTAGAATACCCAAATTTGAGAAACTAGATCTCGGTAGAAAACTCCTTTGGCCTTTTGGATGTAGCCTGAAATGACCTGCTCATCTGTCTCTTCTTTGTATCTTGTGTCTCTGTCTCAACTTTGCCTTTTCTTTTTAACAGCTCCTCTGCCTTACAAGCTCTCTCAACTAAAATAACAAACTCTTTTATTTCTAAGACACCCACTGACAGTCGGATATTATAATTTAACCCATCCTCAAACCTTTTACACATGATAGCCTTTGTGGACACACATTCTCAAGCATATTTACTAAGCCTGACAAATTCGTGCTCATAATCATTCACCATCATATTACCTTGTTTCAATTCCAGGAATTCCTTTCTCTTTTGGTCAATAAACCTCTAACTAATGTACTTTTTACGAAATTCCTCCTGAAAGAAATCCCAAGTGACCCTCTCCTTTGGTACAATTGATACAAGTGTCTTCCACCAGTGGTAGGCTGAGTCTCTAAGAAGTGATACTACACATTTCATACATTCCTCAGGTGTACAAGATAATTCGTCAAAGACTCTGATAGTATTTTCTAACCAAAATTCTCGCTTCTTTCTCGCATCATCATCTTTTGTTGCTCGGAACTCTTTCGCCCTTGTTTCTGATTCTATCAATGGTGGCTTTTCTCTTATCACTGCACTGATCTGGGGAGCTTGAGCTACATGGGTAGCCTGAGAATCATGAGGGGGTGGAGGTCTAACTGCTGGATTCGTACGAACAAACTCGGCAAACCAAGCGTTCAAAGCTTGGAAGAGAGCTTCTCGAGTCACTCCTCCCAGATCAACTGTTACTAGCCTATTCTCAGATGGCGCTGCCCCTTCCGCGGGAGCAGGTGCATTACTTTCTACATCATCATCACCAGCTCGCTTGGGATCCATTACTATAAAACAAAATATTTAAAAATCGTTAGGAGTCGTCACACTATCAAAATACAGGTATGGCATGTATAGCTAGACTTTTACTCACACTAACTATTCCGAGAACCGACTAAACCTACTCTGATACGAATAAATGTAACGCCCCCACGCCCGAAACCATCACCAGAGTCAAGCTTGAGGTGTTACTAAACTTATTTTACCTTTTAAACAACTCTAAACCACTGATTTTAATTTTCGGAATAAACTATTTTTCTGCGTCATGGTTGCTTAAAAATTCATTTCTCGAGTTTCAAAACTAGAAATTAAGATCCGTAAATTTTTCCTAAAACTAGACTTATATATCTATCTATAATTTTTTCCTAGAATTTTTTACTTAGCCAATTAGTACAGTTTATTAGTTAAAGTTACCCCCGTTTCAGAATTCGACTGTACTAACCTCTACTTACTACGAACCACTTTTCTCCCTCTAAAAAATTCATATGACTATACAGTTTGTTTATATTAAAACTAGATTTAATAAGTATTCTAACCATATAAATTACACCACCTAATTATTTTTTTAAAATTTATGGTGAATTTCGTTGAAACAGGGGATCCAGAAATCGCTCTGGACCTATTTCACTAAAACTCAGATATCTTATAAAATACAAAACCTTTACCTGTTTTGCTTATTCCATATGAAAATAGACAAAATTAGTTTTAATTTAATAAATTATTCACCATCAAAACATGTCTCTACGATTTTTAGTGATTTTTCAAAGTCACGTTATTTCTGATACTTGAATCTATTTTTAAGTTACTTTCACATTTTTCATAGTTTTCATGTGATAGTTACTACTTAATCATACATACTATTAAACATGTATATCATCAGCCATTCTATTAGCTAATCACTAGCAAGTATTTACACATCATTCATTGATCATATCATATCAAAAGAAACCAAGTTCCTATACATGCCATACACAAAACGAAACGTCTAACTATACCAATGTGATTCCTTCGATAGTGTGATCGGGTCTCCGACATTTCCTTCGATCCCCGAGTGACTTGATAAAAAATATAAGAAAAAGAAAATAAAGAGAGTAAGCACTAGGCTTAGTAAGCTTACAAGCAAATAAATTACAACATTCAACATAATGAATAATTATACATAATGTCACCTAGCCTCATAAACTTTCTTTACTTCTCATTTTCTACCTTCTTCTTTACTCACATACCTTCTTTCTTACCGGACCTTTCACTATTCATAAATATAATCTACCTTCCCTTTTGCTGATAATTCACTGTAATTTAACGTGTACAATGACCCGTTGAACCACTTGGAATACTAAGGATACTAGGGTCGCTCCGCCTATCAATATCTCGCAATGCCATGTCTTCGACATGGACTTACATGAATTTTTCCTGTCTCCAATGCCATATATATATCTAATATGGGCTTACATGGCTCATTCCTGTCTCCAAAGCCATATATCGATATGGACTTACATGGCTCATTTTTCTCGTCTGTCGTCTGTCAACCCCAATATCCTAACATTCCTAAGGTTCAAACGGGGCTTCTTCGCTTTAATTCGACTTCAAATATTCTCATAAAATAAGCATATAAATGCTGGAAATTTACAATAATAATGTAAAATAAAAGAATATTGCATTTATTTATCAGTAAACTTACCTCGATACAAAATGTGACTAAACTTTACAATTTAGTCCTTTACTTTTCTTTTCCCGATCTACTCCCCGAATTTCGCTCTTCTTGATCTATAATAGCAAATTTAATTTAATTAATATTCACATTTATCAAAACAGTCCTTTACTCAAACTTTGGAAAAATTACATTTTTGCCCCTAAACTTTGCATATTTACACTTTTACCCCAAATCTAAAGTAAATTAAACTTCAGCCTATTTTCTTATGTTTTATGACATGCTGATCATTTTCCCTTCTATAGTAAAATCAAATTCTCACTCTAACATATACTTATGACTATTAGGTATTTTTACCGATTAAGCCCTTTTACTCGTTTTTACCTAAAACCGAGTAGCACAAGTTGTCTAACATAATCTAAGACCTCATATTCAATCATAAAACATCAAAATAAACACTTTTCACCTATGGGTATTTTTCCAAATATGAACCCTAACTTAAATTATTGCTAGCATAAGCTTTTATCGAGCTCATGAGACTCAAAACGTAAAGAACATTAAAAACGGGGCTTGGAATCACTTACTATGGAGCTTGAAAGCTTGAAACAAACCCTAGCTATGGATAACCCTTGAAATTTCGTGCTAATGAAGAAGATGATGAATTTTGTGTTATTTTTTCCTTTTTTATTTCATTTAATATCCAAATGACAAAAATGCCCTTCCTTATTAAACTTTCAAAAATTCCATCCATGTCCTATTTTGTACATGGACTTAGAAATTGGTCAAATTGTTATTTGAACCCTCCTAATTAATATTCCAAAGCAATTTCATACTAAAAAATTCTAGAATGCAAGTTTTGTAAATTATTCGATTTAGTCCCTAATCTCAACTTAAGCACTTTATGCATAGAATTTCATCACGAAATTTTCACACAATCATGCAATCATATCATGAACCTCAAAATAATAATAAAATAAATATTTCTACCTCAAATTTGTGGTTTCGCAACCACTGTTCCGTTTAGGCCCTATTTTAGGATGTTACAGAGACGGTTTGAATGAAGACATTAAATTGTTGGTTGGTATACTTGAAATCAAAGAGTTCGTGGTACTTGTTGAACGAGCTTGCAAAGTCGAAGAACTAGGGAAAGAAAAAAGAAAAACTGATTTTGAAGCTAGAGATTTTCGTAAAAGATCATCGGTTTTTAACTTAGCATCGAAGAAGTTCAGAGATGATTCTAGTCGATCTAATACTACTTCAGACTTTTCTAGACGAGATCGAGACCGACCACCTGTGAGTTCACTAGCCACTTCGATAGCTAGTGTTGGTAATGTTCGACAGAATATTGTCGAGTGCAAGCATTGTGGTAAATGGCATGCTGGAGATTGCAGATTACATGATGGGTCTTGTTTTAAATGTGGATCGAAGGATCATTTTATCCGAGATTGCCCGATGTTAGCTGACCAAAACACTGTTCAGAATGAGAGACCGAACAACATGTCAGCGCGGGGCAGACCACCCAGGCATTCGAGTAATGTAGGTGGTAGTCAGAGAGGGACAAAAGATACAGTAGTCCAATCTGAGGCTCGTGCACCTGCCAGAGCATATGCTATACGCGCTCGTGAGGACGCTTCTTCCCCAGATGTCATTACCGATACTTTCACTCTTTATGATACTAGTGTTATTGTATTGTTGATCCTGGTTCGACTCATTCTTATGTGTGTGAAAAATTAGTATCCAGTAAGACTTTGCCTGTTGAGTCTACTGAGTTTGTGATTCGAGTATCAAACCCCCTGGGACGGTGTGTTCTGGTTGATAAAGTATGTAAAAATTGCCCGTTGATGATTCGAGACTCATGCTTTCCAGTTGATTTGATGTTGTTACCTTTCGATGAGTTCGATATAATTTTGGGTATGGATTGGTTGAGTTTGTATGATGCTATTGTTAATTGCAAAAGAAAGACCATTGATTTGAGATGTCAGAACAACTGGATTATTCGGATTGAATCTAATGTTCTGAGTGGTTTACCAGCAGTAATATCTTCAATGTTAGCTCGGAAGTATGTAAGAAAAGGTTGTGAAGCTTACCTTGCTTATTTGCTTGATAGTAAAGTAGCTGAAAAGAAGATTGAATCCATACCAATTGTGTGCGAGTATCTGGATGTGTATCCTGAAGAATTGTCGGGTTTGCCACCGATCCGAGAAGTAGAGTTTGGTATTGAGTTAGTACCAAGGATGACTCTAATTTCAATAGCTCTGTATCGGATGGCACCTATTGAATTAAAAGAGTTGAAAGCACAGTTGCAAGGGTTAACAGATAAAGGTTTTGCACGACCGAGTTTCTCTCCCTAGGGTGCGCCAGTACTATTTGTGAAAAAGAAAGACGAAACTATTAGAATGTGTGTTGATTATCTCCAGCTAAATAAGGTGACTATAAAGAATAAATATTTGTTGCCAAGAATTGACGATCTGTTTGATCAGTTGAAAGGGGCTTCAGTGTTTTTGAAGATAGATTTGAGATCAGGTTATTATCAGTTGCGAGTCAGAGACTCTGATATGCCAAAAACTACTTTTCGAACGAGGTACGAGCATTATGAGTTTTTGGTTATGCTGCTCGGACTTACTAATGCACCAGCTATTTTTATGGATTTGATGAATCAAATCTTCAGGTAGTATTTAGATTGGTTTGTGGCTGTGTTCATTGATGATATATTGATCTGCTCCCATGATGAAACCGAATATGTCGAGCATTTGAGACTTGTGTTACAGACTTGGAGAGAAAAAAAATTGTATGAAAAGTTTAGTAAATGTGAGTTTTGGTTACGCGAAGTTTGCTTTCTGGGACATGTTGTTTTAGCATCAAGTATTCGGGTTGATCCGAGCAAAATTTCAGCAATACTTGATTGGAAACCTCCGAGAAACGTTTCTGAAGTCCATAGTTTTCTGGGACTTTCTGGTTACTATAGACGATTTGTTAAAGGGTACTCGATGATTGCAACCTCGATGACCAAGCTTTTGCAAAAAGATTTTAAGTTTGAGTGGTCAGAAAAGTGCCAGAAAAGTTTTGATCAGTTGAAAGCCCTTTTGACCGAAGCTCCGGTGTTAGTTCAGCCAGAATCGAGTAAAGAATTTGTTATCTTTAGTGTTGCATCTTTAAATGGTTTGGGATGTGTTTTGATGCAGGAAGGCAAAGTTATAGCTTATGCCTCAAGACAATTAAAGCCACATGAAAAGAACTATCCAACACATTATCTAGAATTGGCAGCTATTGTATGCGCGTTGAATATATGGTGCCACTATTTTTTCGGTGAAAAATGTCATGTTTATTCTGATCACAAAAGTCTAAAGTATTTGATTACCCAAAAAGATCTAAATTTGAGACAACGCCGATGGTTAGAATTGTTAAAAGACTATGAACTAGTGATTGACTATCACCCAGGAAAGGCTAATATTGTTGCTGATGCTCTAAGCCGAAAATCATTGCTTGCTTTGCGTGCAATGATTGCACATATGGTTATGTCAGATGATGGTGCGATAATAGCCGAGTTAAAAGCAAGACCGTTATTTGTTCAACAAATTTGTCATTCCAGAAGGTTGATAACAAGTTCATAGCAAAACGAGATTAGTATGATTCAAATGCTGAATCAGAGTTTCGAGTTGATGCAGATGACTTTGAGATTTAGAAAGCGAATGTGTTCCGAAGAATTCCTTGTTGATTCAGATGATTTTGAACGAAGTCCATAACAGTCACCTATCTATTCACCCGGGTAGTACGAAGATGTATAATGAACTGAAACAGCACTATTGGTGGCAAGGTTTGAAAAGAGACATTTCTGACTTTGTATCGAAATGTTTAGTCTGTCTGCAAGTAAAAGCCGAGCATCAAGTAACTTCTGGATTGCTACAGCCAATTATGATACCTAAATGGAGATGGGACAGAGTCACGATGGATTTTGTATCTGGTTTACCGATGTCACCGAGCAAGAAAGATGCAATCTGGGTTATTATGGATAGATTGACTAAATTAGCTCACTTTGTTCCAGTTCGTACAGATTATTCACTCGATAAACTTGTTGAGTTATATGTTTCTCAGATTGTGAGACTACACGGGGGACCTATCTCTATTGTGTCAGATAGAGATCCGAGGTTTACATCGCAGTTTTGGAGGAAATTGCAAGATGTATTAGGTATTAAATTGCATTTTAGCACTGCTTTTCATCCCCAAACAGATGGATAGTCCGAGCGAATCATTCAGATACTTGAGGATATGTTGAGATGTTGCATTCTCGAGTTCGAATGTACGAGGGAACGATACTTACCTCTGATTGAATTCGCGTACAATAATAGCTTTCAATCAAGTACCAAAATGGCACCTTACGAGGCTTTGTACGGTCGTAAATGTCATAAACCTTTATATTGGACTGAGCTTAGTGAAAACAAGATACACGGGGTCGATTTGATCAGAGAAACTGAACAGAATGTGAAAGTGATCCGTGAAAGTTTGAAAGCAGCATTAGATCGTCAGAAATCATATGCAGATTTGAAACGGAAGGATATAGAGTTTCAGATTGGAGATAGAGTATTTTTGAAAGTCTCACCGTGGAAGAAAATATTCAGATTCGGTCGTAAAGGCAAATTGAGTCTGAGATTTACTGGGTCGTATGAGATTATAGAAAGGATTGGGCCGGTTGCGTGTAGACTACCGTTGCCACCTGAGCTAGAAAAGATCCACAATGTATACCATGTTTCGGTACTTCGTAGATATAGATCCGATCCTACACGCGTGATTAATCCGATCAAAGTTGAGATTAAGCCTAATATGTCGTACGAGGAAGAACCGATTCATATTCTGTCTAGTGAGATTAAAGAGTTACCAAATAAGAAAATTACGTTAGTTAAAGTATTGTGGCATAAACATGGAGTTGAGGAAGCAACATGGGAGCCAGAGGATACAATGAGAGAGTCTTATCCGAACCTATTCACCGGTAAGATTTTCGGGGACGAAAATCCCTAAGGGGGGAGAGTTGTAACAGCCCGATTTAGACCCTAATCAGAACGGTGGTTTCGGGACCAGGAATCTGAGTTAGAAAACTATTTAAAAATTATTTTCTATGTTTATTTTGTGTGAATTTATATCTGCGAAATTTTTGTAGTTTAATTTTATCGTTTGAGTGTCCGATTAAATAAAATGACTTAATCGCGTAAATTGAAAATTGGTAGTTTAATTTGTAAAAGGCTAATTTGTTGATGTCTTTCTAAATTGGAGTATTTATGCAGTAAATATTCCATTAGCACATTGTTTGGACGGTAAAAGACATATAGTACATGATTTTATTATTATTTCATTAAGGTTATAAAAGTAATTTAGTAATAAACATATATTAGTTAAAAACATAAGTTATCAAAATTCATTTTATATTCATTTGTTCTTATTGCCAAAAGTTAAAACAAAGAAAATGAAAGAAACAAAGCTAGGTTCGGCCATCTTTTTCTACTTGATTCAAGGTAAGTTCTAGCTCGATTTTTGATAATTTATGTTTTTGAGATCGTTGCTTCGAATACTATCCGACCCATGCTAGGATTTCTATTTTTGATGAATATTTTGAGTTATGCCATTGATGAAAATTATTTTTTTGTGAAGTTTGATGATAAATTATGAAAGATATGCTTTGGATTAATATGTTTTGTATTGGAATTTTTGATGAATTTGAGTAATTAGGGCTAAATTGTAAAAATAATAAATTGAGGGACTAAAATGTAAAATAAATGAAATGTGTGTATTTATATGTGTTAGATAAACATTCGGCCTAAGCATGTTGAATAGAGATTTTGTGTATTTTGTGTTTTATGGAATTAGGACTAATTTGTAAAAGTATGAAATATTAGGGGTAAAATGGTAATTTTCCCATTTATGAGTTGTTGGATTAAATTGAATGAAATTTTGTTTAAATGAGGTTAATTTGGAATTATATAGATCAAGAACAAAAGAAGTCAGACTTGGACCGGGGAAAAACAAAAATAGTCGAATAGCCGATTTATAACGTTTGTCGATATCCGAGGTAAGTTTTTAAGCAATTAAACATCCTTTATTTTGAATATAACCTAGTTAATATGCTGTTTGGAATCCATAGATTCATAAAAGAGCTAGCCGAATGTGTTTAAGTATAGAAATACTATATTTGAATTTAATTCGACTAAGTTATATCATTTGGAAGTCCGTATGATCTATATGGAATATATGGAGTTTTTGTTATATGATTTATGTATGAGACAGCTTTATAATAGTGATATTCGGGCTTTGAGCCTATCAAGCTTTATGCTAGTGAATGTAATCGGGCTTTATGCCTAGCAGGCTTATTGCCGGTGAATAAAATTAGACTTTAAGTTCAGCAGGCCTTGTGCCGGTGTGTGATTCGGGCTTATGCCTATCAGGTTTTATGCCAGTGATTTATTTTCTAGCCTATGCCTATAAAACTTCATGTGGTGTGATAATTGAGCAAGTAAATTGAGCTAAATGAATTTGTATATTCGGCCACATACGTATGTACTTATGTGATGTTATATTTGTGTTTGAACATTCGGCCACATAGGTATGTGCATATGTGATGTATTATTTGATCTTGTATATTCGACCAAATGAGTGATGTTGGTATAGGAAGTGAAGAATATAAGTAGATATGAGAAGTATGTTTCGACTATATATATATATACACACATATATATGAAGTTGAGTTTGATTCATGAGTATATACATTTGAATGTAAGCATACTTGGTATAATGTTATTTTGGGAATGAAAAGTTGAATGATATTATGCTAAATGAGAAATATTAGCATTCAACCAAGGTAACTTATTTGTGTAAAAGTATAAGTTGTGATTAAATAAATAAGATGATATGTTCGAAATCAAGTATAACATTTATGTTATAATTTGGCTTGTTTAAAATGTTTTGATTATTCTTTTGAATTGTTAAATTGCTTATGACTTACTAAGCTATAAAAGCTTACTCTGTGTATATATGTGATTCTGTTTTATAGATTTTGGATTCGAGTTACGAGCTCGGGGATCGTTAGCCAAGTCTATCATACTATCGACTGTCTTCGGTATTCTAATAAGCAAATTTTTGAACCTATGGCATGTATAGGCTAGATTATGTTTTGGAAATTTGTATTTTGGTATATGTTAAATGGAAGCCATGTGAAAATGGCTTAATTGTTATGCTTGAGTTCGGTGTTGGTTAAATTATAGTTTAAGTCTATTTTAATTACTATGCCGAGTACCATGGTTGATTATAAGTTGTGTTATGTGCTCGTATTCAAAGTGGTATGGATGAAATGGTTATATTATATATGTTTGATCTTAGTATGAGTTTATATCGAGAATGTATCCAAGTTTTATGATGTTATAAAGCTTGTTATGTGATTCGGTCACATAGTATTAAATGGTTAATTCAGAATATGTTTTATATTAAGACAAGGTGTATGCGAAATTTACTTATTATGCTTAGACTTGTTTTAATATTTTCTTAGATATAATGTTTGATAAATTTAATCTTAGCAATTTGATAGTGGAAATTTTTGATGTGAATGTGATTTTAAGTAATAAGATTTGGCCATGCAAAGTATTAAATAAATAAATAAAATAAAATGTTACATGATGATTTTGGCCAAATGTTTTGATATGAATTTAAATGTTAAACATGGCATTGAATTAAGAGGAAGTGCATGTTATGTATATTTGTATATATATATACCTTAATAGTATGTTCTGTTATGTTAAGTTGTATATGAGATTATTAGTTAAGTTAGGTAATATGATATAGTCGGTTTTATCATATACATGTATTTAAGTTATTAATTGTGTTTGAATATGTTTACGGTATTATAATGTAATGTCTCATAGCCTAATCCGGCGACGGACACGGCTAAGGGTGTTACACGATTTAATTTTCATAATTTTTCATAAAACAGGTGCAGACTTCACATGCCCAGGGCACACGCCTGTTCTTGAGGCCGTGCCGTCCGCACGGCTAAGACACACGCCCGTGTCTTTGCCTGTGTGCTCAGTTCTGAGCATTTTGTTTTGCAACAATTAAGGTGCAGGGGACACACGGCCAGAACACACGCCCATGGGGCAAGCTGTCTGTCACAGACGATCTAGACACACGCCCGTGTGTCTACCCGTGTGGACAAAAACAAGGCTATTGACCAAGCCATTTTGTCACCTTTCCATGGACACACCTATGCAACAAAACATAGCACCAATCCAAGCAATTATATTCAACCAATTCAGCCAAAAACAAGACATCCATACATCATTCACATCCTACCATTTACCACACGCAAACTTCACATACTAACCAACTTAAACCATGCAAATTTCCACATCCATGAAAACATCATCATATGCATATATACTTAAACCAATATTAGCCAATTTCAATGGCCATTTACAAAATGAATTATCAAACAATATAGGCCAACACATTAGGCCAAATCTATTATGACACATAACAAAACAACTAAGTCTCTATACATGCCATAACTCAAAATGTCAAATTCATTGGTACCCAAAATAATCAGTAGATAGTTTCATGGAGTCTCCGACGATCCCCGAATTCGAGCTAACATGGTGACACTATAAGACAAGGGAAGAGAAAGAAGAGTAAGCTTTAAAGCTTAGTAAGTTATCATGCAAATAATAGGCATCATAAACACACATTTAACCCATAATTTAGTCCTTTTTGTTAATTTGAGTGCTCAAACGTCAAAATTTTGGAACGAATTTTTCACGAAATCATTCCGTACAACTGTAGACCATGAAAATGTAATAAAAATAAGTTTTTCTACGTTGGATTCATGGTCCCGAAACCACTGATCCGACTAGGCCCAAAATCGGGCTGTTATAACTCTCCCCTCTTTAAGGATTTTCGTCCCTGCAAATCTTACTTGAAAATAGGTTTGGGTATTGTTTTCTCATAGCCTCCTCGGGTTCCCACGTAGCCTCTTCAACCCCATGTCGTTGCCATAACACTTTCACTAAGGCTATACTCTTATTTCTCAACTGTTTAACTTCCCAAGCTAAAATCTTGATCGGTTCTTCACCGTAAGTCATATCAGGTCAATCTTGACTTCTATCGGTGAAATCACATGTGAGGGATCTGATCGATAATAGCGCAACATCGACACATGAAACACATTATGAATCCTTTCCAACTCTGTCGATAAAGCTAACCGATATGCCACTGGCCTTATTCTTTCGATAACCTCATACGGCTCAATGAAACGTGGACTCAACTTGCCTTTACGGCCAAATCTCAGAATCTTCTTCCATAGAGATACTTTTAGAAATACTTTATCACCGATCTGAAATTCAATCGCTTTTCTTTTCAAATCTGCGTATGACTTCTGTCGATCTAAAGCTGCTTTCAAACAGTCACGAGTTACTCTCACTTTTTCTTCTGTTTCTCTAACCAAATCAACCTCGTGAATCTGTTTCTCACGAAGTTCGATCCAATACAAAGTGTTTAGCACTTGCAGTCATACAATTCCTCATAAGGTGCCATCTTTATACTCAACTGAAAACTGTTGTTATAAGCAAATTCGACCAATGGTAGATATTTTCCCAACTGCCCTCGAATTCTAGAACACAACATCGGAGCATATCTACGAGAATCTGAATTACTCTCTCAGACTGACCATCGGTTTGCGGATGATATGCGGTACTAAAGTTCAACTTTGTGCCCAAAGCCTCTTGTAACTTCTTCCAAAATCTCGAAGTGAACCTCAGATCTCTATCCGAAATAATAGACATAGGCACTCCGTGCAATCTCACAATCTCCGAAATGTACAATTCGGCTAATTATCAAGTGAGTAGTCAGTACGTACCGGAATAAAGTGAGTTGATTTCATTAATCTATCAACAACAACCCAGACGGTATCTTTCTTTTTTGGAGTCAAAGGCAAACCCATTACGAAATCCATCGTAATTCTATCCCATTTCCACTCGGGTACCATCACTGGCTGAAGTAAACCTGAAGGCACTTGGTGTTCAGCTTTCACTTGTTGACAAATCAAACACTTTGAAACAAACTCTGAAATATCCCGTTTCATACCTAACTACCAACACAATTTCTTCAAATCATTATACATTTTTGTACTACCCGGATGCACAGATAAACAACCATTATGTGCTTCATGAAGAATTTTTTGAATAAGTTCATCATTTTTCGGTACACAAATTCTGCCTCGAAACATCAAACAATCATCAGACCCATAATGGTAGTCTGAATCACTACCCTATTCACAATGAACTCTTTTGGCTTGCAACTCACTGTCACATTTCTGAGCTTTACAAATTTGTTGAAGAAATAATGGTCTAGCTCTCAACTCAGCTAGGATCGAACCATTATCGGACAAATTCAACCACATGTTCATCGCTCTCAAAGGAAACAAAGTCTTTCTACTCAACGCATCGACGACCAAATTTGCCTTACCTGGGTGGTAATCAATTACTAGCTCATAATCCTTCAATAACTCGAGCCATCTCCGTTGCAGTAAGTTCAAATCTTTCTGAGTCATCAAGTATTTTAAACTCTTATTATCAGATGACATTTCTCACCGTACAAATGATGTCTCCAAATTTTTACAGCAAACACAATGGCAGCTAATTCCAAATCATGCGTCGGATAATTCTTCTCGTGTGGTTTCAATTGTCTCGAGGCATAAGCTATCACTTTGCCCTCTTGCATCAACACACATCCTAATCCATTCAGTGACGCGTCACTATAAATCACAAACTCTTTTCCCAATTTAGGTTGTACTAAAATCGGTACCTCAGTCAATAATGCTTTCAACTTCTCGAACCTTTGCTGACATTTTTCAGACCATTCAAATTTAACATCTTTTTTCAACAACTTGGTCATAGGAGTAGCGATCATCGAAAATCCTTTGACAAAACATCGGTAACATTCGGCTAAGCCCAAAAAGCTTCTAACTTCAGATACGTTTCTCGAAGGTTTCCAATCAACAATTGCCGAAATCTTACTTGGATCAACTCGAATACCATCACCTGAAATGATATGTCCCAAAAATCTGACTTCTTGGAGCCAAAACTCACTTTTATTGAATTTAGCAAACAACTGCTTATCTCTCAAAGTCTGTAATATAGTCCTCAAGTGCTCAGCATGCTCAGACTCATCTCGAGAGTAAATTAGAATGCCGTCGATAAACACAACCACAAATTTTTCCAAATACGGTCTAAAAATTCAATTCATCAAGTCCATAAAAATAGTAGGTGCATTTGTTAATCCAAAAGGCATAACAAGAAATTCATAATGCCCATACCTTGCACTGAAAGCGGTCTTAGGCACATCCACCTCTTTAGCTCTCAACTAATAGTAGCCAGATCTTAAATCAATCTTCGAGAATACCGCTACTCCTCTCAACTGATCGAACAAGTCATCAATCATCGGTAAAGGATACTTGTTCTTTATAGTAACCTTATTGAGCTGACGGTAGTTGATACAAAGCCTCATGGATCTGTCTTTCTTCTTTACAAATAACACGGGAGCACCTCAGGGAGAAAAACTCAGTCTCGCAAAACCCTTATCCGTCAACTCTTGCAACTGAGCTTTTAATTCTTTTAATTTAGTCAGGGCCATCCTATACAGAGCAATAGATATCGGTGAGTTCCCTGGTACTAACTCAATACCAAACTCGACTTCTCTAACTGGTGGTAACCCGGGCAACTCTTCTGGGAACACATCCAGATATTCACAAACTATCGGCACTGATTCAATTTTCAATTTGGGCACTTTTGTATTCAACACATAAGCAAGATAAGCTTCACAACCTTTCCTTACATACTTTTGGGTAGACATCGAAGAAATCACAATAGGTAACTCACCCGACTCATCTGAATCAATCCGAAGAATTTCACCATTTTTACATTTTAATTCAATAATGTTTCTTTTACAGTTCACTACGGCATCATACGATGTCAACCAATCCATACCCAAAATAACATTGAATTCATCAAATGGGAACAACATTAAATCATTCAGAAAATAGTGACCTCGAATAATCAAGGGACAATTCTTGAAAACTGTATCAACTAATACATGTTTGCCTAAAGGGTTTGACACTCTAATCAGAAACTCAGTAAACTCAACAGGCAAGCTCTTACTAGTTACCAATTTCACACAAACATAAGAATGGGTCGATCTAGGATCAATCAATGCAACTACATTAGTATTATAAAGAGAAAAAGTATCAATGATAACATCGGGAGATATCACTTCTTCGTGAGCACGAATGGCATAGGCTCTAGCAGGTGCTCGAACTTTGGATCTCACAGCGGTTTTTTTCGTCACACCTTTAATACTAGCTCTATTTTTGGTATTCCTCGGTTGGCTACCTCTATTAGTAGTATTACTCAGCCTCACACTCTAAAATTTTTCTTTCTCAGCCATTTCAGGGCAATCTCAGATAAAATGCTCTTGAGAGCCACACTTGAAACAAGCCCGGCTATTCATTCTACACTCACTGGGATGATATCTACCACAATGCTGACTTTCAGGTCTGTTAGGCCTCACATTACCTACACTTGCCATTGAAGTGGCTTGAGATTTAAAACTCAAGTATTGTTTCCTGCGATCTCTGTGAGAATACCTAGCTAATACATTCGAGCGGGAATACATTTCTTTAGATTTCTTTGAATGAGATGGAAACGACTTACTTATCGGTCTTTTCCTTGAATCTTTAGCTTTACAATTAGCTTTTCTCTTTTCTTTATTCAACTCTTCGGCCTTACAGGCTCACTCGACCAATACTATAAATTCTTTCAGTTCTAAGATCCCAACTAACACATGAATATCCTCATTCAATCTATCCTCAAATCTCTTGCACATGATAGCCTCGGTGGAAACACACTCTCGAGCATATTTGCTAAGTCTGACAAATTCTTGTTCATATTCTGTTACCGACATTCGACCATGTTTCAGCTTAAAAAATTCCTTATGTTTCTGATCGATAAACCACTGACTAATATATTTCTTTCGGAACTCCTCTTGAAAGAATTCCCATGTAACCCACTCTCTCGGTACCACTGATACCAGTGTGTTCCACCAGTGATATACAGAATCTCTCAAAAGTGAGATGGCATATTTTAAATACTCATCCGGTGTGCAAGATAGCTCATAAAATACTCTGATGGAGTTTTCGAGCCAGAACTCGGCTCTCTTAGGATCATCATCCATATTAGCTTTGAAATCATTAGCCCTGTGCTTTCGGATCTTATCAATTGGGGGCTTGTTCATTCTTACAAATTCCATACCTTGTGGAGCTATGAAAACTGATCGAGGAATAGGTGGGGGTGGTGGAGATTGGGCATTCAGATTTGTCCGAACAAACTCCGTATACCACTCATTCATCATGTGGAGAAAGGCTTCCCTACCCCTTCTCCCTGACTACTCATTGAGGGTCTACTATCAGATGGCGCTGCCCCTTGAACGGGAGCCGGTGCATTACTTTCAACATCATCAGCCTCAGCTCGATTGGGATCCATTTACTATACAAAAACACAATTTAAAATTGTCAGGAGCCATCACACTATCACAGTTCCTTTATGGCATGTATAGCTAGACTCTTACATACGCTACGTTAGTTCGAGAATCGACTAAATCGTAGCTCTAATACCACTAAATGTAACACCCCTTACCCATATTCGATGCTGGAATAGGGTACGAGGCATTATCAGACTTATACACATGCAATCATACAAAACTGAAATGTAAATTTCTATCCAAATTTAAAACTTTTCATAAACATTCATATCGTCCCTATAACGAACCTACGAGGCCCAAAACATTCATTAGAAGTGATTCGGACTAAACTGAGAACTTCAGAAATTTTTAACAACACTTAGAAAATTTTTCATGTTTTAAGAGAGCGTGTGGCTTGGGACACGCTAGTGTGACTTGGGACACACCCGTGTGGGCAGGCCGTGTGGTCACACACGCCTGTGTCCCTAACCCGTGTAACTCTCTGTTTGTCACCCATGAACAAATTAAAATCACACGGCCCAGGCACACGCCCGTGTGCTTAGGCCGTATGGTCAATTTAATTTTCATAATTTTTCATTAAATAGGTGCAGACTTCACACACCCAGGGCACACGCCCGTGCCTGAGGCCGTGCTGTCCATACAGTTGAGGCACACACCCATGTCTCTACCCGTGTGCTCAATTCTGAGCATTCTATTTTGCAACAATTAAGGTGCAGGGGACACACGCCTGGAACACACGCCAATGGGGCAAGCCGTCTGTCACACACGGCCTAGACACGCACTCGTGTGTCTACCTGTGTGGAAAAAAGCAAGGCTATTTACCAAGCCATTTTATCACCCTTCCATGCACATACCTACACATCAAAGCATAACACCAATCCAGGCAATTATATCTAACTAATTCAGCCAACAAGATATCCATACATCATTCACATGCTACCATTTACCACATACAAACATTACATACTAACCAACTTAAACCATGTAAATTTTCACATCCATGAAAACATCATCATATGCATATATACTTAAACCAATATTAGCCAATTTCAATGGCCATTTACAAAATGAATTATCAACCAAAATAGGCCAACACATTAGGCCAAATTAGTTATGACACATAACAAAATAACCAAGTCCCTATACTTGCCATAACTCAAAATGTCAAATTCATTGATACCTAAAATAATCAGTAGATAGTGTGATAGAGTCTCCGACGACCCCCGAATCCGAGCTAGCTTAGTGACACTATAAGACAAGGGAAGAGAAAGAGGAGTAAGCTTTAAAGCTTAGTAAGTTCCTATGCAAATAATAGGCATCATAAACACATATTTAACATATAATTTAGTCTTTTTTGTTAAATTGAGTGCTCAAACGTCAAAATTTTCGAACAAAATTTTTATGAAATCATTCCGTAAAACTGTAGACCATGAAAATGCAATAAAAACAAGTTTTTCTACGTCGAATTCGTGGTCCTGAAACCACTATTCTGACTAGGCCCAAAATCGGGCTGTTACAAAACCCAGCTATTTTTAGCAAACTACCCACCTCTCTTCACCTATAAATAAGACCCTTTCATTCCCTCATTCATCATCCCTCATCCATCATCATTCTCTCTTCTCTCTCAATTCTCTTAGCATTTTCCATCTCCCATGTCTAGCATCATCTCTTCATAGATAAATCCTCTTAAAGAGCCCTTGGTTGGCCATCTTGGATAGCCATCAGCAAAGGAACAAAGTGAAGAAGCGAAGGAGCCTCGTCAGTTAGAGTCTTGGGTGACAGCCACTTTGATTTGGGTTTAATCTTTCTTTTCTTTAATTTAATCTAAAAATGTTTGCTATGTGTTTTTTTTTCTTGTTTACAACAATGTTAGCTTAATTTTATTTAAGCTAGGATGATTGCTTTGATTAAACAATATTTATTTGATTCATGATTATAATGTTTCTGCCTCAATCAATCATGTTTTCAATTAAAATCAAGTCTGTATTTTGTTCATCCGTGATTGAAATGTACCTGAATTAACTGAGCAATCTTAACCAGATGATAGCTAATGGACACATAATTGAAATGTGCATGCTAAATTTAGATCCTAACCTGATTAAATTGCAAGTTGCATAACAACTCTAACCAAGCTCTATTATCTGCATATTTTTTAGATTTGTGTGATTAAACTGTTTCAAACCTAACATGTCCCTGTTACCTCACACAAATGCTAAGAAACCCTTAGTAAATAAGGATTAGTTAAATGCATATTTATTAAGTAAAGGATTCCGAAAGGACCTAATGTGGTTTCCAAACTCATGAAAGATCAAGTTGCCATGGAATATTTTTCTGAATGTTATTAAGCATGTTGATAATAAATTAAGTTTAATTAAAGTAATTGTCCTAGTTTATTTACATTATAATTGTTGCAAATTGTGTTTAATTTTGCTAAAATATATTTCATTCATATAGTTTACATATTTAGGAAAATTTGCATTAGGGATCGTTGCATTTAGTTTAATATATTTTAATCATCACTTCTCAACCATATTGTGTTTTTATTTACCAAATTGTTAAGGGTAATTTTACAATCAAGTGATTTAACACAAATACAATCCCTGTGGTTACTTACTTATTACTTGATAACGACTGTGTACACTTGCACAAACCTACGCGTTACAATAATGCTCCGTAGCCCTGTTCGGCGTTGAATACTGGTGAGAGGTGTTATAGGTGGTTTGAGGTAACCTTCCAGCTTGCCACATGTCTTTATATGAATAGGGCTATAACAAGAGTGAATAATCTAATTTAAATAATCGTGCAATTAAGTTTGATAATTAGAGTCGGGTTTTTCTAAATCATAAAGGTGTCATCAAATTAAATATTAGAAGCTTCTTTTTAGGACTATTCAATTGAAAAGAGTTTATTGTCAAGCTATTGTCAGAGTTAATTTACAACAAAAGAAAATTAGTGATTTGAAGTTTGTTTTTCAACCGCTTTAACTGACCTACTAAAGGATCAAAAAATATCTATGATCAATTCTAATACCGAAATTGAAATCGTACTTGAGACTAGAACTATCGACAAATCGATTTAGTTTATTTTAATTCAATATTTTACTTTTCATGCTTTTTCGTCATCACAACATTTTTTTTGGTGAAAAATCTAGCTAAACTAAGAAATCAAAAAACTATACCTACAAGCTCAACCTATAACTTCTCTTAATGATCGTTCAAACACCACAATCGGTCCCTTGAATGGTTCCCACTCATGAGTAGCATGATACTTTTTGCCCAACAAATTGATGTCTTAATAGTCCTCGGTAAGCTCCATGCTAACATTGAAAGATAAGCAAGTTCCTATTCTTCCATAGACGCCATGTTACCAAACCAAAGAGGGTTGCCATAAGGGGCCCCAGTCCTTGAAAACCACTCATGATTTCTTAAATTTACCCCAACCCAATCTAAAAGATTCCCTGAAAAGAACTGAGGCTGCCAATTTATAGGTCCCAGGTTTAACCAAACTTCTTTAGCTGTCGGACATTCTCTTAAGACATGCAGAATATCTTTTGTATTATGATAACAAATCTGACAGGATATATCCTGGCCAATCCCTCTGCGCTCCTTTTCTAGGTTGGTAAGCAACCTTTGCTTGCATACTAACCATAGAAAGAAGAGGACACGATGTGGTCTTTGATATTTCCAGACTTCCTTCCACTTATTGCCTCGTGCACTCCATATTATTTTTGTTATTAATCGATATGCATCTTTGACTGAGAAATTCTCGTTTGTGGTCTGTGTCTAACGAATTTTGTCAAGTCCTACTAAAGGGTGTTGGAGAGGTATGTTCACTATCCTTTGTATGATCTTTTCTGATAATTTCCTTCTGAATGCTTCAAGATCCCATGCCCCTTCTTCTATTACCATATCCCTTAGCTGACAATTAACTGTTGGTCTTTTTGGGATTGGCATGTGCTTAATTAGGGGGCCTATTATAGGTACCCAATTATCTTCCCAGCATCATATCTCTGTTCCCATTCCAATTGACCGGTACAGATTCTCCTTTAGTAAAGGCCAAACCCTTGCAATTGCTCTCCACATTACTGAACAACTTCCTCTTGCGATATTCTCAAGAATTATCTCTTTCATTTCGTACTTTGACCGCAACACGCACCCGTAAAGCGTCTATTTTGGATACTATATTAACTCTTAATTTTAGTAAAAAAAGATGCATTTTGGCTTTATAACTGCTATAGACCTAAGCCTCCACATACACATGGTTGGCACATTGATCCCCAATCAGCTAGCACCATTTTTCATCCTTTAGTGGTGGGCCCCCAAATGAACTGTCTTGCCAAGCCTTCAATTTTTTTCACATACACCTTTTGAAATTCGCATAAAATAATTAGGAATAGAGAGAAGAACTTATTGTGTTAGAATGAAGCGTCCTGTCGTAGATAATTGCTCCGCATCCCAATTTCCCAACTTTGCTTGAACCTTTTCAACTACGAACTATACTATAAAGTTAATAATTCTTTTGTGGAATAAAGGAATTCCAAGATATTTCCCTAAATCCTGGACTTGCTATAACCTTTAAGATCCTGGACTTGCTGTTACCTTTAATATCCTGCTTAATCTTCCACTTAGATTTTCATCCATTCCTTCGGAGACGAAGATATTAGTTTTCATTACAACGTTGATCATTGAAGACTATCACAAAAGGTCATCGTCCCGTCCATTAATTACCCACAACTCTTATTATATATGTGGAACTCTCCCACCTTATGAACTAAAAAATTTACTATTTCCAAATAATCACGTCCATCAATTACATTTTTAAATAATAAAGAATAAATCCAGGGATTAAAAAGTCATTTGAGAAATGGTGAACGTTAAAAGACAAAAAAAAAAAAAAAACCAAGTCTAGGATATGAAATTAAAGGTCAACAGCACATCATCCAAAGAAACACCCCACCACTACTACTATAAAAGAAAAGTACACGTGAGATGTTTCTAAATTACAAAGGGGAAGTTGCTTATCATATCAAAAAGAAGATTCTAAGTTCCTCAAAGTACAAGTTTGATTTTATATTTTTTTTACAATAAATCAATTAAAAATCTTTTAAATCCCAAATATTTTTTTTTAGAAAAACATTAATGGTGTAACTTAAACCTAAAAATCAAAACCCAATTTTTCAAGTTTGCCATTTTAACCAATACCTTACTAATATTTTATTTAAATTTTTTACATAACTAGCGTGTATATATGCACAATAATTATTTTCTAAACGTTTCCAGATGTTTCAAAAGACCATATTCCCACACAAGGCAAAACAGAAAAGCAGGCACAAAATTCAGAAGAGCAGAGTTCTGAGATTGGATGTGCATGACATACATGGACACTTTGCTTTCATATGGATCCATGAAAAACTACTTCACCTCTAATTTCATTTTCGTCAGCATAACAAAAGTGTAGATTCTTTTACATCAAATATGAGTACAAGTTTGATCACTAAACCGAAGAATTTATCCGGTGGCATATAATGATGAACGCTGCTGTTGACAATAAAGACTAGAAACCATTTGACAAGACAAAGTTACCTACGAACCGATGGCACAACGCCTCTACCACCTGTTGTGCCACGCCCGGCAGCTTGAGCCTGTAACACCAAAAAGAAACAAAATCATATTTGGAATATGAAGCTTATAGACAAGGAAAATTATAAGGAGATAACACAAAAAGGGCATGGTTCTTCGGGGTCCATCTTAATTACAGTGTAGGCACACTTACTTTGGCTCTCATTGCAACAGCTCTACCTCTGCCAACTCCCAGAGATGAGCTCTTACCCTTTGATGAAGTTAAGAAACAAAGTCAGAGGTCTTCTAACAAGTGCATAATGTAAGAAATGTGACACCTTGAAAGAAGATGTACCTTGATTTTAGCATCGAGGCGTTTGAACATAGGAGCATTCTTCAACATGTCCGGTATGACCATAAACCTGTCAAAATATACCCATCTATCAATAGACAAATAAAGTATGCCTGTTTTCATTATAACAACACCTATTACCATCAAATGCCGCATATCAATCCTACTAAAAACAATGAGACATGGTTGACTGAGGGAGGAGAGACATGATACCTGACTTTACTGCCTCGAATGAAAACATGCTCAAGCTGTGATACCTTTCCATCCTGAAGCCAAGCCAATCAATCAGCTTAAAATCAGTTACAAGTGGAAGTAATATGAGAGGAAAGACAAGAACAACCTTGAGCCAAAGTGAACAACAACATGCTACCGATAATATATCTAGTTTTGGAAAAGGGATGAGAGAATATGCACTCAAATCACAATGAAATTCTGATGTCACTCATTCAACTTTTAATTAGATCTATTAAATAAAAAACAATGATACAAGAAGCCAGCAACTTAAACGCTTTATAAATCACGTAACAACATGAAATTTGTAGTATAACCTAAAAAGAACCACACAACAGTTAATAAGCAAAATCCAGGGGCAAACTCAAATTTAGCAACGAGAAATTGCTGAGAAACATACTTAATTTTCAAACCCCAGAAACTCCATCCATCTCTTCCCCAATATCCAAAGGCTTAACCTGCTTATAAACTTAAGTCCAGAGTTCCGGCATGCAATGCCTAAATCTAACACCCAACACTGAAGCATTTTAAGGTTTATCACTAACTAAGCATAAACCCTAAATTCATCAGATCCAAATAAAAGTAAATAAATCAAAATCGAAAGTGAATAGCTAAAGAAAAAAAGGGGGGGGGGGAGACGTGAGAAAGAGAGGTACTTTAGCGGTGTAGGTGATGTTCTCGAGCTGGCAATTCCAGTTATCCTCGCATTCGACCATGCTTCCTCTGTAAAGCTCTCCGCTCTTAAGCTCCACCGTTACCACGTGGCCGGATGCCTCGTGCAGTAGCTTCACCGGTATGCCCAAGCTCCGGCTCATTGTTTCCCTCTCCTGTTTGTTTATTTTTTTCTTTCTTTCTCGCTCGTCCGCTCTGCTTCTGCAGGAATCGCAAAACCCTAGAGCTGAAAGAAATGTATTTGCCCCGCGAGTTGTTTAAATTTCTAAATCGAATTCTTAGGGTCATAATTGTAATTCTCGAAATATAGTGAGGACAAGTTTGGAGAAATTGATAGGCTAATATGGATGCATCAGCGGCGTTGGTTTACCTTTCTGATTATTCCTATGCCGTACGTTGGATTTTTTTATTTGACTACTAACCATACCATTGTATGAAGATTACCTGTGAAGGTATAATTTTAGGCTTCAAATTATATCTCAATTCTTATATCGTATTTTAAGTTTTTATTAGAAGTGCTATTTAAACCATAAACTTTGTCTCATTCTATCAAAAACAAAAAAAAAAAAAAAAATACTAATAAATAAAACTTGATGCATGTTATATTTTTATTGGATGTCGTATATTTTGTGAAATAAATAAGATAAAAAGTTAATTCATATTACACTCCTTACAAAAGACTTTTAAGTATTAATCTAATAAAAGTTAGGGGCCAATTTGCTAATCAAACATTATTTTTTATGATGAAAATAGTTTTTATTTTGTAATTTATGCGTAGACTTATTCATGAGTCGAGTTAGATTTGGATCGCGGTTAAATAAGATAATAGTACATTTTGTCATTGCCAGAGCCTAGCTCAATCTGAAATATGTTTAATGCCCTTAAAACATAGTGAAATTTTTCGGTTAAATAAATAAGGTAATAGTGATAGTAGAGAAGACATACGGATATTGAAGAAAGTTAAAATAAGTAATATGTTGTGAGATATTAAGTTGAGGTATGGGTTAAATTGTAAAATTGTGAAAAGTAAAAGTGGTTAAATTGTAAATATTCAAAAGTTTAAAGGTTAAATTGAAAATATTGAAATTTGAAGGACCAAAGTTACAATTATACCAAAAGTGGGAATGCTTGAATGGTACATGCATGGATAGGGTGAAATTTATTAAATTTAATTCACCAAAGCTGCCAAATTTCAAGTTTGGAAAATCAACTGACTTGCGACAACTTTTTGAATGAGATTTAGGCATTTATGGGTTGAGATGTCTTCATAGCGTTTGAGGAGCTATCTCTTATTTTTAAAACTCAGTTTGAATTACTTGATTTCGAGTCCAAGAGCTCAAGTTATGATTGTTTCAATGAAGACTGCACAAACAAAATTTTTAGACAGGATTATTATAGGAAATTACGAGTTTTGGGTTTTTATTAGAGTTTAAATTGATTTTTAGGCTAAGTTTTAATTACATATGAGCCCAATATTTTATTTATTAGGTTTTATATTTTTATTATTTATTCTGAATTTTAGGATATTTTTAAGCATTTTAAGTTATTTAGGAATTTTATGTTTCTTAGTCAACCAGAAATTTTAGTTCAACTAGAACTACTTCTTGTTTAGATTAATTATAGTCTCATTCTACTTAAGAGTTTTATTTTGATGTAATTAACTAGCCAATATAAAGGCTTCTTCATTATTCAGTAAACACACCTTGAGTATTATGCCTTGATTGAACAAATACTCATTGATTTTTTCTTTGTAAGAATTCTTCTTGTTTGATTTTAGAAGTTGTTTGTCACTATCTTTTAGATTGTTGGGGATCGTTTTCAAGCTTTGAATTGCCAAGTTTCCATTCTTGAAGGTAAGATTAAAACTTTTTGAAAGGGGTTGTTGAATCTTTTTATTCAAGGGCTTTTTAGTGTGTTATCCATCTATCCATTCTTTATCTTTCCATCTTCTACAATTAGCCATATCCATCTTTCCATCTTGTTTTATTTTCTTTTAGTTCTGTAGGGTTTCTTTATGATATATCAATTTGATGAGATTTCTAATCTTTCTTTAATTGATTGATTCTTCTCATCTTGTTGACTGTTTTTGCTTCAATTTCAATCAATTAACAATTTGTTTTTGTAACACCCTATACCCGACCCGATTTACTAGATCCAAATATATGATGTCACCAAACTTAAACACTTAACAAAAATTTTAAAATGGGCGAAGACTTTACTGAATATACTTCTTACATATTTATTTTTATTCTAAGTAATAGATTCTGAATATAAATGTTTATTTGACTACATTGATTCTCAATGATAATATAAGACAATACCATTTAAAACTTTATTGAAATAGACCCAACTAAAACAGGTTTGGCGTACTATGCATATAAGGCTGACTCACTTATCTATAAGAAGATCGGTTAAACTGAAGGCTCTAATACCAATTTGTAACTCTCTAGATCTGACTCAATTCATCAGATCCGGACCTCGAGTGTTACTACACGTTTCACTTAGTAAAATTTTCTAAACAGCCTTCTTATACACTTAGCTCAAAATACATTTCTTATCATTTTATCAAAAATCTCTTTTATTAAAGAAACCAAGAAATGTATTTAAAAATAATACACCATATCTATAATAACTTATTACAATACATAGTTTTAAATGAACAAACTAATAGGGTGTAAACCTACAATACGCCACCATCTAAAGATGTCCACTGTATGCATAGTATCCCCATTCGCCGCTCTCTTGGCGTACTCCTAGCTTGTCCCTCCTAGCGAAATCATTCCTACAGCGTAACCTGAAACATAAATATAACACTTATAAGCTACGCGAACTTAGTGAGTTTGAAATACACTATACCTTTAAACCTTTCACACTGAACTCTTCATCCTGATTATTTAGATTACCCAATCTGTCTTTGCCGGATTCCTTACATATTCGAACAAACATATATATACATACTTATGCGCCACTTACCATCATTAACGAATCATCCTTAACTTAACTCATTGGCTAACTTCAGATCTTACCAAACAATACTACCTCTTTTTCTCTATTCAAATAACTTGCATCATTTATCCTAAAACAATTGTTCACAGACGCTGTTTACTGGTGAATACTTACGCATTTGGCGGATTCCCACCCTGATTTGAATACCATCAGTTTACCAACTTAAATCATTCTCTAGTTCAGACTCAATACACGCTTATTGTAACACCACTAGCCCGTGTTCGTTGCTGGAACAAGGTTATGGAGCATTACTAGAGTTTACAGTTTAATTACAGCTAATTTATGTCATTTATTATTCATTTTCAAAAATCAATCACAATCAATCTGTAACATCCCGAAATAGGGCCTAGTCGAAACAGTGATTTTGAGACCACAAATTCAAAATAGAAATAATTCTTTTATGGTTGTTTGATGATTCATGATATGATTGCATGCTTATGTGAAATTTTCATGAAGAAATTCTATGCCTAAAATGTCCAATTTGACTTTAGGGACTAAATTGAATAAGTTGCAAAACTTGTGTTCTAGAAGCTTTAAGCATGAAATTGCATTGGATTATTAATTAGATATCCTTAAATAGAAATTAGACCAAGTTCTAAAATTTGGACAAAAATGGGCATGAATAGGAAAATTTTGAAAGAAAGGCCTTAAGGGCATTTTTGTCATTTGGTTAATAAAAGAATAAAATGGGAAAATCAAGTCAAAAATGGTGTCCATCTTCTCTAAGGGGTGCCAAAAATTTCATGCTCTTAGGGTTTTGAACATTTCAAGCTTGATTGTAAGTGCTCCCTAGCCCCGTTTTTTATGTTCTTTCCATTTTTGAGATCCTTGAAGCATGATCTATCCATTTCTAGCCATATTTTGAGCTAGGTTTCATGTATGAAATTTGACCCATGTGTGACATGTTTGTATTTTGATGATTAATGAAAGAATATGAAAGTTTGATGTGAGATAAACATCTTTTATTAAGTGGTTTTTAGTGAAAACTTCTAAAAATGGCTTATTTGTAAAAGGTGTAAAAATGAGTACTACAAATGTGAAATAGAGGAAAGCATGGGCTGATAGGAGCATGGTATAGGTTCGGTTAGGCTTGGGTAACCAAGAAAATGCATGCATTTCATTTTATGAGCCTAAGGACCAATTTGTAAATGAGTGAAAAGTTAGGGGTAAAATAGTAATTTTACCAAAGTATGTGTTATGGGTCGATTTGACCAATGTATGTATTGAACAAGCTAAATTTGGCATTATAGATCAAGAAAAACGTGATTTAGGTCTTACTCGGGGAAAAACAAAGTTTACGAGGATCAGGCTCTTTTATATCATTTTGTACCGAGGTAAGTTCATTTGCAAATTATGCAACATATGCCATACTTAAAATTCTTTAATGTTGCATGTATGGCAAATACATACATATTTAATGTGATGTTGTATCATATGTTTAAATGCTTACATTTTTATTATGAATTATGCTTTGATTATTCCATGAGCATGTGATGGGTACTATGAGTATTGAAATCGACATTACGAGCAAGTTCAACAGAAATGTGATATCGAAGGAAATCCCATTTAAACCTTAGGAATAGTTTAGGATACAAGTGACATGTCATTAGGAGCTATGTGATCTAAACTTATGAGTTGTGGTCTGAGTTCATGATATATGTGACACATGTTATAGCGTTACGGGTACTAGTCTTGTATGTTCTAATGATGGCTGGGTAGTCCGGCATGTGTTGCGGATACCTAACAGCTTGTGTGGACAGACCCGTGAGTAGCTCAAAAGTGTGCAACATGTGATATGAGAAATGAGGTAGCATTGGCTACATATGGGGCCCTTAGGTCTGAATTTTCGATGTCTCTGATAGTATTCCAAGTGTTCAACGGGTAATCCAAAGTGAAGCCCAACGGGTAATGTGTAATCCTAATGAATACGAAAAAGACGAAAAAGTAAGTTATGTTGTGCAATTGGCATAGGTATGTACACCAATCTCATGAGAATACCATGAAATATGAAGAACTTGTGGTAAGATTATGCATATGTATATTTATGTGAAGAGTAAGATTGAGAAGTTGTTAAAAATACAAGATTATGTTCAATATGTTAATGTATGATCAATGCATGTTTAAGTTGCATTTTATTTGCATGTGAACTTACTAAGCTTTAAAGCCTACCCTCCTTTCTTTTCCTTTTCTTATTGTGTCGCTAAGCTAGCTCAGGGTTCGTAGAACGTCGGAGACTCGATCACACTATCAATTGGATATTTAGGTATAGTTAGTCTTATCATTTGAGTATGGCATGTATAGGGACTTGGCCTTTTTATTATATTTCATATTAATTAGCCAATTGTGTTGGCTCATGATGGTATTGTGATTCATTTTGTATATG
This sequence comes from Gossypium anomalum, assembly GCA_025698475.1. Taxonomy (NCBI): domain Eukaryota; kingdom Viridiplantae; phylum Streptophyta; class Magnoliopsida; order Malvales; family Malvaceae; genus Gossypium; species Gossypium anomalum. The sequence goes on along the minus strand of CM046958.1, from coordinate 33,607,748 downwards.
GCCATGAGAGGTGGCTCATATTGATTATTGGGTTGTAACCCTAATTATTTATACATGCATGCAAATTGTTTATGTTTTGATGTGGTTTCGGTTGCTTATGGATGATATGTGAGATGAATAGCATATGTGTTTAATGGATGAATGAAGACTAATAGGTATGACTATATTTATGGTGTAATTGAGTAACTTGAAAGAAGACTTATAAAGATGAATAAGTATGAAATTGGTGTGGAATGTCGTATGGAAGTATGATGGTTGGAGTATGTGATATGTCCACTTTATAAAATCATGGATTAATCATGATGGTGTGTACTTGTGTAGCCAAATATGCCATGTTGCATGCTATGAAGTAGGATTGAGTATGTGAGAGTTTAAGGGTGGCAAATGGCTTGGAAAATAGCCTAGAAATTGCCCACATGGTTAGTCACACAGGCATGTGTCTAGTTCGTCTGTGATACACGGTCTACCCCATGGGTGTGTGATCTAGCCATGTGTCCCCTGCACGCTATTTATTGCAAAACAGAATGCTTAGTAGTAAATACATGGGCAGAGACACGGTCGTGTGTCTCAGCCGTGTGAAGGACACGACCTCAGGACATGGGCGTGTGCCCAGGCCGTGTAAAGTCTGCACTTAATTTTTTGAATTTAATTCGCCACGTGGCCTAATCACACGGGCGTGTGACTTGGCCGTGTGACCTTACTTGGTTGATGACATCATAGTCATAGAGTTACACGGGCTGAGTACATGGGCGTGTCCCAAGCCACACGGGCGTGTGTGACCACACAGCCTACCCACACGGGCGTGTGACTTCCCAAAACATGAAAATTTTTTAAGTGTTGCAAAAGTTCCGAAAGTTCTCGGTTTAGTCCCGAACCATCACCAATATATGTTCTGGGCCTCGTAGGCCCGTATAAGGGACGTTATGCATGTATATGAATAATTTTAAATTGAATGAAATTTTATGGGCCGATTTTGTATGAATGTTTATGCTTAAGTCCGGTAATGCCTTAGAACCTATCTGAGTATCGGATTTGGGTAAAGGGTGTTACACAATCATAATGTCCCTCATATGGGTCCTCGAGGTCCAAAATACATATTAGAATCGAGTCAAGACTAAACCGAGATCACAGAAAATTTTTCGTAAAATCTCAAAATTTTTCTTAGGTGCAGGGGACACACGCCCGTGTGACCAGGCCATGTGGCTCACACGGCCAATTACACGCTCGTGTTTCAGGCGTGTGGGCATTCGATGTGAGGCACACAGCCGTGCCCCAACCCGTGTCCTTACTCATGTAACTCTCTGAATTGGGTAACACGATCAGCCACACGCTCGTGTGCTAGACCATGTGGACAATTTAATTTTCGAAAATTAGGTGCAGGGGCTACATGGCCAGGACACACGCCCATGTGCTGGGCCGTGTGTCTCACACGGCTGAGACACACGCCCGTGTCTCTACCCGTGTGCTCAATTCTGAGCATTTTGTTTCTCTAATTTTAAGATGCAGGTGACATATAGCCAAACCACATGCCCGTGCGCATGACCGTGTGTCACACACGGTTGAGACGCACGTTCGTGTGTCTGCACGTGTGGATAGAATAAGGCCATTTTCCAAGCCTTATTTCTCACCTTTTTTACCTTGCACCTACATCAACAGTTCAATATATTAACCAACCAATTCAAGGCATATAAATCAATCTAATAATCAAGTTTTATGCATGACACATTTACTCATGCTTTCAAGTATCATCTTTACATTAAAATTATATACTTATCCAAACTTAATAGCATCTAATATATTAAACCAAACACATTTATATACTAAATATAATAAACCTTATGCATAAGTATGAATTAAATTTACTATCACTAGCCATTCCAATGGCTAGTTACAACCAAAACATTTATATACCCTCATTTATTATCATTAGCCTATACATGCCATTACACCAAGGTAAGATTCCTATTTATACCAAAACGAGCTAGAGGATAGCGTGATATGCTCCGACTGATCTCCAACCTTTATGAGCTTCCGAGTACTATAAAACAGAGGAAATAAAACCTAGTAAGTGTTTGATTCTTAGTAAGTTTGTATAACAGGAATTTTACTTACCAATCATGTTCATTTAAAATAAGCATATCAATAACATGCATCCCAACAAAATTAGCCATTTGCCTAATCACATACACTCAATCAAACAAGTTATAAATTTTCTAAATAATTTTCAAATAATAATGATGATGAGCTCATCACGTAATAACTTTCATATACATAATCCTTTCATATCGTATTTTCACTTAACTCATACATTTCCATAACAAGTCATCTCAAGTTCAGTGTAAACATGTTAAAACTTTACCCATTGAATTTATTTGAAATATCGATGGATACATCAGTAGTACAATCAAAGTGTACAAAACTGTAAATCTATCAATTCGTATTTAGGGGTACCCAATTAGGGCACATAATCAGGAAGCACTCTCTCGAGCCATGTAACAGGATGCTCATGTGAGCCATGTATTAGGAAGCTTATCTGGGCTAAACAGGAAACTCATAAGAGTTTTAATCAGGAAGCTCATTAAGCTTAACATGTAACTCTAAAGAGTTATTATTAGGGAGCTCCAAATAGCCATTTAACAGAAAGTTCAAGCGAGCTATAACAGGACGCTCATAAAGAGTTGCATTTGTGTCCGCAATATATGCAGGATCACAACCGATCATATAACAGGACGCTCACAAAGAGCTGCGATAGTCCGCAACACATGCAGGATCATTACCGTTTAGGATGCTTGCATGAACCATATAACAGGAATGCTCGATAAGGCTTTTAATAGGATGCTCATCCGAGCTATAATGTCCGCAACATATGCAGGACTATAATCAATATGGGAAAATACTGTATCCATCGCATTTCATTATTCAAACGGGACTTATCATTTATCGAATAATATCAGATATGTGATTAATTTCATACATTAAACATTTATGCAATTCACACAAATATATTCGATTCAAACATATTAATATAGATAATTAAGTTACACAAACTTACCTTAACACTTGTTCGTATACGAAAATCTACTAATCTGAAACTTTTTATTTTCCTCGATCCACTTCAATACTAGGTCTATCCAGATCTGTACGAGTAAATTTAACTCAATTTAATGAAATTCAAATTCAAATCAATTAAATTCATATTTTAGGCAAAAGTACCATTTTCCCCTATACTTTTAATTAATTCCAATTTCGTCCCTAGGCTCGGAAATTGAAATTCATGCAATTTAATCCTTATTTCAAGCCTAACCGAATTTAACATGTCATAGTAACAGCCCATGAATTTCACAAAAACCAGAATTTTTCTATGGGTTTTACCAATTTTCAATTTCGTCCCTAAATCATAATTTCATAAAATTCTCTTTGTAAAAGTTATTTATCTATCAACAACCTTTCATTTTCTACCATAAATTTCAAAATTTCAGCATTTACATCCATGGAAATTTTTTTATACTTTGATATCTTTACAAATTATTCCCCAAAATAGATAGATTAAGCTATTACGAACTCGAAAATATAAAAATTACTAAAAACGGGACTAGAATGCTTACCCAATTAAGCCAAGAAAGCTTGCTTGAATATTTTTCTCTTTCCTAGGGTTTCCATGTATTTTAATTTAGGGATGAAAATGAAATAAGATGATATTAAACTATTATCATCTTTATTTATTCTAAATTCCAATTTAGTATTTTTCTTTTTCCAATTTTCCAATTTTCCATGGATGATTCATCAAAAATATCTACTAACTCTATTTAATGGTCTAATTTTCATATAAGGACATCAAGTTCTGAATTCCATAGCTAATTAATCATTATAACTACTAGAATTCAACTTTTGCATTTTATGCAATTTGGTCTTTTCTATATTTAAACATGAAATCTATAAAATTTTCTTATCAAAATTTTCATACGCCTTTTCTATCATAATGCAGACCATGCAATAATATTAAAATAAATTTTCTTTATAACTCGGATTTGTGGTTCAAAAACCACTATTCCGATTTCACTGAAAACGGGCTTTACACTTATACTGATAATGGATTATCCAGATTGTTCAAAATGATTACCCACATATTTGTTACAAAACACAAATCTAACCAAGATGCCAAAACAACTCATATTTCATAAGATTCCATAGTAAGACATGATATTATTCTCATATGGCGAATACTAGATATTCAGATTTCAACACAATATATAAAGCAGACGAACTTAAATAGACAATTTCTTATATAGTTTATGACAACGAATACGCCTATATTCACAGGTTACCATGGCGAATACCCTTTATGAACATACAGATACACACTTCTTTTCAAGAACTTCCCTTAAAGCATATTCGATTATATCATAGATCGAAATCAACCAAATTAGCTTCAAATGTATCATAACCTTATCATAGCAGCATCTATCACAAAACCATCAAAATTTATCCAAAACTTACCATATAGGAAGATAATCACATTCGACCGTATAAACTTAGCAAAGTACGCCACAATGGCCAAACAGAATACGCCACAAGGGCAACATACAAAATTCACATGTTTACTGTCCCAGCGAACTTTCATAGAAGGTGCCATGGGTTTCTCCCTCACGGACTTAATACATAAGTTTCATGTATCATGATCTGCCAGTTCGATTTACACATCATCGAAGGCTACACCATAAACATCCATACTGTCATATCTTGCCATGGGTCTTGACCACATGGACTTACAAACTTTCATGCATTGTGATATGCTAGTCCAGTCTTCTTACTGGAGGCCATATCATGAATGTTTTCATATCATACGATGTCATGGGTCTCAACCTCATGGTCTTCCACTTGTTTTCATATCATGGTCTGCCAATCTGGTTAGCAATATAATTGCCTTACCAGAGGCATCATAGATGGCCATTTACATAACATTCACTTACTAGGATTCATTCAAACATTTGATTGTTTGTACTACTTCTAAATCAAACTATACCTGCATACTTACCCATCAACATTCTATTCCAATAGAACTTTATACATGTCATCATAATACGTAAATAATTTTTACTATGCTTTTTACACTTACTAGTTAATAGAGATATCATCGTCATTTAAATATTCTTCTATTTGAACAATACACATACAAGAGTCAGGATAGAGACTCACCAAATACTCACCTAAACTATAGCTCGAAGCTCCAGACTTAGACATCCATCTCGACCCAACAACAACAACTACTTCAATAATATAAGATCACTATTAAAACTCATTCGCATACAAATTACTATAATCTCAATCACTGACAACCCCTATGCAAATCCTTGTACTTACACCTTACTATTTATATACCTCTTGCACACTTAATCTTTCAAAACTTAACATGCAGAGCTGCAATACTTACCTGGAGATGGAATAACCACTGATTAAACTAAGAACCTTTGCTTCCAGCTTAATGAGGAAGAGATATAATTGGATTTAAGCAAAAGAATCAGAGAGTAACATTTTTGGAGAAAGAAAAATCTTTTTCATGAACCCTTCTCATACATATATATATAACCCAATCATGTTTAGTGGAACTTAAACAAGTGTCACTTAATTTAGAACCTGTCTTTCTTAAGGGCCTATAGATTCTGAGAGAAACATAGATGAAAATCCTGCATAATAGTATTAGACCAGTCAACCTAGTTGGTTCGTAACCAAGTCACTTTATAACCCAATCACCACAATACCAAGACAAATAGGGCATACTATGCATTTGGCTATAATTCATACAAAGAATACTATTTCGCTTAGCAAAATCTTTTTCTTTTAATAACAGAATAATCTGAAGTAGAATCTTCACTTACTTACACGATGGTTACTATACACTTACACATATTCGCCAAAAGAAATAATTGGGTGAATTACACTTCACCAAAAAGATTATTTCTCTATTATACCCTGAAATTTGGATTCACCAGATTTGGGGTATGACAAGTGCAATTGTGATAAAAATTAAAAAGAAAAGCTTACAAATGAGTGAAATTGTGTAAAGTCTTTAGTAAACAAGGTAGAACTAGTGACATATAATTGGCATACCATAAGAATATTTATGCACACATACTGTTACAGCACTATGATGCTTACTATTACTGCACTACAATTGTAATGACCCGGCTTTTGTCAATATTGGAAAAATGTGATTTCAAAACCTCATTTCCATAAACCAAGTCTGACGGATAAAATAAGAATATTTATGGGTTTTATATGAAATATATCAAAGATTAGTTAAGTAATTTAACTGAGAAAATCATTAATTAAAGCTCGAAGACTAAATTGTAAAACTTCAATCACTATTGAGTTTTGATTTTTTTTAAAAATGCTTGAGAACGTAATTAGTAATTACCCAAATGACCAAGAATTGCTTGAGAACGTAATTAGTAATTACCCAAATGACCAAGAATGGTTATGTAACCAATTCTAAATATGAGAGATGATGATGATGATGATGATGATATTGATGATAGCCATTAAATTGTTATAATTATAATTAATAAATATAAATAAGATTAATTAGTTGCAAAAACATGATTAATTAAGTTTAATTTATTCCTAATCATAGTATAAATAAAAAATTAATGGGAGGAAATATAAAGTTATCATCTTTCTCCTTCAACCGTCCAACTTAGTGAAATAAGAAGAAAGAAATCCAAGTTCTACTAGTTCATTTAGCCTTTGAAATTCTTAAGGTAAACAAGTCATTTCCTTAAAATTTTTTATATATTTTGAATCATGAAAGCTTGATTTAGCTAGCCCATGTATCAATTTCTTCAATTGTTAGATGTTTAGCAAGTTGTAATTATAGTGAAATTGATTAATTTAAGCTTGAAATTGAAGAGATTGTTCATTAGAAAACTTGGATTATGATAAAGACTAAGTTAGAAATTAAGTTAAGTTTGTTAGTAGATTCTTTTATATTAGGGACTAAATTGAATAAATTAAAAACTTTCATGAAAGTATGTTATAGATGAAAAGTACAAGGTCCCTAATGAAAGAATATGAAACCAAATTTTGGTCTGATGTTAAATATTGAAAATATGAGTATCTCAGGTATGGGGACTGGAATTAATCAAAGGAAAAATATGTTGATTATGTGTTTGAATGTGATTTGGATGTGAACTAATGTCATTTTTATAATTGAATTATCAAATGTAGCTAAAAACGATGTTGAGCTACATCAAGAGAAAGGAAAGGCGAGAGTTGCTCTCAAGTAATGAAAATACGATTTGTGCTTTTATAACTCGAGTTTTATATATATACACATACGAACACATACATGATTACTACAAGCTAGCTATTTAGGTAAACTTATTACTTGTCTCGTGACTTATTTTGTATATGATGATATTGAACGTTGAAACTTGAATTGAGGTGAGCATAGCATAAATGAGCATGATATGAAACTATGATATGCCATTCATGAACATATATGTATTGATTCATTGGTTACCCTATTAACTGTCTCAGGCAGAGCCGGGTATAGTTGGTATGCCATAAGATAAGTGTACTTGGATATGGTACCATTTATACCGTGAGGCACAGAGCGCATATTATATTTCGAGCATTCGATGAGGTGTGGAGCACTTTTTACTTTGGTTATACCAATGAGGCATGCAGTGCAATTTATACTTCGAATGTTCCGATGAGGCACTGAGTGCCAAATTTGCGTGATGGTTGGATGATCTGTGTATCCATCTTTGGCCTGTGTCTGATTAATAAGGATTATAAAACCTGAACTTGTTAAGTGAAACTTGATACAAAATGATGATGTAACAACCTAAATCCAATCTGATTAATAGGATCTAGACCTTGAGTGTTATCACACAAATACTGATAAGGACTTAGTTTACTTATACAGATTTCAATCAAATCACAATACCTTTAATTACACCTTTCCAACTTAATTTACAAAAAGCAATACATTTACAATACATGACAACTAAATTCAAAATTACCAAAATTTGACATCCTACTTTATTACAAATGTCCCTAAAGGTACGAATGCTAGGTAACAGAGCAGGCTTCGAACCTGCCGACAATTTGCTCTGTATGCAAAATAACCCGATACGTCACTTCTTGGTGTAGTCTTGGCATTTTCCCTCTTGGTGCGGACTTACAACACCACATCTGCAACATAACACACCCATATAAGTTCATAAGAACTTAGAAGGGGAAACATCTTTACCTAGGTCGCACTTGCATATAGAAATTGATATTTTAGTTTGAAAATCTCCTTGTTCTTAATCTTTAACTTTCTCTCTGGTGACTACTTCCTCAGATTCTATTCTCTTGTACTCATTCGCTGCCATACCTTACCCTTAGACTACTCCCTTCTTTTCATTGTTTGTGATACTTTATTTACACTCTTTAAACCTTTGAGCCATCACCTCATCATGATCCGAAGAGAAGCACATACACAGGTAACAGGTATTGCCTTCGAATATACAAGGTTATGCTTTTATTCAGAATACATCTCAATACTAGCTTATTACTTCACCATATCTCTTTAATTCACTATCTTCAACTGAGCCTTAGTCTTTATGGCATGCCTTACCATATATTTCATTTGTACAATTTATACTTCTAATTTCACTATTTATGTTTAAGGACAATACAGAACACGCCAATTACTTAGCATAGAACCCGCCACAAGGGCGTCTATCATGATTCATTTATGAAAGCCTTTCTAGAACATGCCGCTAGAGCGACCCTTCTGGAGTGAGCTTCAAAGGTCCTTTTTGTAGGACTCGCCACAGAGGTGTTCCATTTATATGGTTGCCATAAGGGCTATCCCTTCAGAGATTGCCACCAAGGCTTATCTTTCCACTTATTTTTCATAATGACGGTTCTTAAGAGTATGCCACGAAGGCATTCCTTATGAATCTTGCCACAAAGGCATTCTTCTCATATTTCACCATAAAGGCTACCCTTTCATATTTCTCCATGAAGGCTACTCTTTCATATTTCACCGTGAAAGCTACTCTTTCATATTTCTCCACAAAGGCTACTCTTTTATATTTCGCCATGAAGGCTACTCTTTCATATTTCGCCATGAAGGCTACTCTTTTATATTTCGCCATAAATGCTACTCTTTCATGGCATGTTTTACTATATGGATTTTCTTAGACTCACATTTTATGAGGTTTTGCTCATCATTGTCTTGGGACACGCATAGAACCCTTTGGGTAATCACCTTCCATTAGTTTCTTTTTTAAGGATGCTATGGCCATGAACTTTTCCTTTAATAATCTTGTTAAAGTCCAGACTGACCCCTTTAAACAACTCCACAAAGGTAGACACAGACTCATCATGCTCAAACCCACTCTTATCAGAACATATTGAATAACATACAACTAAGACGCATATACATAATCCAGAAAACCAGATGCAACCATACTTCACATCGGCCTATTTGAACTCAACAGGTCTATACCAAATATGCATATCATTCTCGACAAACATTAGTACAGTCATAAACATACTTCAATAATCACACACAAAGTCACATACATAACATATTATAACACTAAGGATCACAACATCATCTTTTAGCCACTCTCTTACAAGTCTACAAGTACTATCATCATACAAACAAGAGTCGACATAGAGACTCACCTAATTCTCACCTACTATAGTTCAAAACTCCAGATCTAGACTTCCATAGTGCAATTAACAGCAATTACTTTCACAGAACAAGGAAACTCATCAAAATCTATTCATATACCCTTTTTTCCATCATTTTTAACATTGGAAATCCCCAAGCAGAGTCCCTTTATCTTTTATCTTACTGATCTACCAAGTCTAACATATTTACTCTTCATAACACATTATGCTGTGTAACACCCCTAACCCATCTCCGTTGCCAAATTAGGGTTACAAGGTATTATAGTACAATTCAGAACATTTGATTTCAAACAGAACATTTATTTAATTTAACATTATAACAATCATTTACGCATTCCATTTATAGCATACAATACACTTAAGGGCCTTAAACTGATCCTACGGGGCCATAAAACAGTTTAGGAACATTTCAGGATCAATTTGAAACAAAACAAAAAATTTTGGAAAAGCTTGAAAATTTTGGAAACAGGGGTCACATGGACGTGTGACATAGCCCAAACCGTGTGGACATTTGAAGTTTGGACATACGGTCATGTCTCGGCCTATGTGTCTGCTTGTGTGGGTATTGAAAATAGGGTCACATGGTCGTGTTGTAGGCCATGTGCCAAACCGTGTGAAACTTGCACCTAAAACAATAATGACACACGGCCGTGTGATAGTTTGTGTCCTAGGCCATCTACTTCTCAAAATTACCCTAACACAAGCCAAATCATTGATATTTTCTTACATAACAAACCATACCATTCCAATCATTTTCACATGACCAAAACACTTTAAAACATACCAAAAACATACTAAGACCAACTAACTTAGGTGCCTAACTAATATGCCCTCAATTGACACCATAGTTCAACACATCAACTCGACTCAATTCAACATTTCAAGTTCATTCATTAAGAATAATTCATATATATATATATATATATATATATCAAATAACCATTTCAAAGCATACCATTCAACCATATTTTACCTACTTTCATATGAGCATACATAAATGTCACCTGCCATATTTTTACACTTTTATTTGCAATCTATCAACTAAGGACATTAAGACACATATAAGTTTGGCACAAACTTAAAAAAAAAAAAATTATCAAATCAACATTTAAGCCTTATTACATGCCAAAACACACTCTTATCATTTAATCTAAATGTCTATCCAATATATCCTCATTGGTACCACAATTTAACATCCAAATCAATTCAAATCCAATGCCATAAATTCATACCTTAAACATACATCACATATCTACTATTTAACCACTTCATTCACACTTCAACGAACCAAAAGCCATCTAAATCTAAAGGCATTCACTAGTGACCAAAACATATGCTTACATACATTCATTTATAAGCCAACATCAAGGCATATAGGCAAATAAACTTAAACCATATCACATTGATAAATAGCAAAAAAATTCCTAGTACATGCCATTTATAATCGTTACCCAAAACAACCAAAAGTACCAATATGATGAATGGATAGTGTGATTGTAATCCTACGCGGTTCCAACCGATAGAGCTTTCGATGAACTACAAAATAGAGAAAACAACTATGTAAGCAACTAATGCTTAGTAAGTTCGTACAAAGGAAACTTAACTTACTGAACATTTTAAGTTAAACAACCGAACATAATTTCATTATGTCTTAAGCCAACTTTCCTTTCCTATACATACCACCTCACAAGGTTAGTTAGTGTAACATTGCATATATAATTCCAATCAAAACATGGTATAAAACATATCTAACATTTCATTTTCATAATTCACCACTCGTAAATATATACTAAACCATCTTTACTTTTCAATTACATATTTCATCATAATCCATATCATTGCTCAAAAATCATAGTTCATTTCATGTAATCACATAGTCTTTAAAGCTTTATTTACCTGTTAAAACAAATGAAACAACCTCGAATACTCGGAAAATACTTATATAACCATTTAATTCTCTAAACACACTACAAACATAACTAGATAACATATTTATAGACATATGAAGCATATAATTACTCCAAGGCATTAATATTCCTTATCAAACTATACTAATCAAAATATTCATCTCATATAATTCAATATACATAATGGCTCAAACCAAAGCAATCCATGCTTCCATATATATACATATATACACAAACATATCATTATACATAAATCTAACTCAAAGAGTAATTTAACGTTTAAACATAAAATTTCATGGCCAGTTGAACTATAGCAAATTGACTCAGATACTCGGGTTTCCCTCAAAACACACCAGTGAGCATTGAAATGCTAGCAAAGGTACCGTAGTGCAAATATAGAGGCACCAAAGTGCGATTTCGTACAATTGTGCATACTAACCCTATTGGCATGCCAATCGTATTCTAACCGTTTACTATTGGCACTTAATATTATTAGTTCAACTTATCACCTTTTTAATGGGAAATTTACAAAATTACCCCAAATGTTTTACCTTTTATGCAATTTAGTCCCTAAACCCAAAACTTACAATTTAACCACTTTTAATTAAAATTCACGCTAGTCAACTTTCCCCTAGTCTTATAACAACCTATATTTTCCTCATTTTACACAATTTACATTGAATTTTGCTATATTAACAATTTAATCCCTAAACATTAAAATCACTAAAAATCACTTAAAAATACTTATATTTAACTACTAACTTTAATAATCTATCAACTAATTTCTCAAACACTTCCAAGTCATCCATGGAAAGTCCTTAAACTTTTAACAATTTTACAAATTGACCCTTGGGTTAGCTAAATTAAGCTAAACGGTAACAAAAGCATAAAAATAATTAAAAAAGGGATCAAAATCACATACCATGCATCAAATCAAGCTTGACTGAACTTTAAACTCATAAAAATGGTGTTTTCTCTTAGTTTCGGTGATGATGGTCTTTGGAAGATAATAACCTGTTTTGATTTATTTTAATTTGGGTTTTATTTATTAATTTACAAGTTTAACCTATAACACATCCAAAATTTCTTAATTAAAACTCACCAACCATCCACCACCATCTAAATAGGTATATTTACAATATAAAACCCTCAATTCATGGTTTCGTAGCCATTTAGTACAATTAAACTAATTATGACTGACTTTTGCGACTTTTACGATCTAGTTCTTTTTACTTAATTAATTATCTAAACATTAAATTTCTTAATCAAATTTTAAGAAATTTTAATACGACCTTAATAACACTCCATAAATAGTTAATAAAATATTTACAGCCTCGATTTATAGAAACAAGGTTCTAATACCTCATTTTCTAATACCACTTGAACCTAATTATTCATTTAATTAACAAAAATCATTAAATCAAATTTCAACGTAATTCTATACTTGACTAGTAAATATTTACGGACTCATTGGTCAGATTTGTGGTCCTGAAACCACTATTTTTGACACCACTAAAAAATGGGTTGTTACATGCAGAGTCATAAATCTTACCTTGACGTGGTGTAATCATTGGTAAAGATCCAAATCTACAACTTTAGCTTAAGAGAGAGAAGGAAATACATTGGGTTCTATTAGATCAAGACACAAATACTTCTTGAAGAAGGAAGAAGAAAACTCCCTCTTTTTAGACCTAAATACCTATATATAAGACCCAAGCACTTATTGGAACCTACTAAGTGTCACACACTTTCAAAGCTACCTTTAAAAATGGATTACAATTGTAAACAAAAATCCAATATTTTTATATTCCTGGTTCGTCCTTTGGTTCCTTTTTAACTACCTCGTTAGAACGTAACTAGCACAACCACTCAATAAACTGGGTGTGTAATACCTTTGGCAGTAATCCCCTACTTATAAGGTTCTCAACACTCTTACCTAATCTCTTTTTCTTTATAACTTAATACATTAAGCAGTGGTATTGTGATATCTCCCTAAGGTATCGCGATATCCAGCTGATAAAGAGAACCTCAATTTCAAGATTGGTGACCATATCGTGATACCAAGCCTTCGGTATCATGATATCATTTTCTTTAGGGGACAAAAATTGACATTAGAGGCAATGTTTGTCTAATTGAAGCACCAATCAGAAGAGGCCCGTTTAAGGGCATTTTGGTCACAAATCTTGGGTCAGAATGCTACTAAAATCAGTTATAATTGGCTAAGAAGAGAGGAGACCACATATAGAGTAGTTTAGCTTTAGTTTTTCTTAGGTCTTCTTTTAGTTTTTCTACACTTTTTCAGTTTTTCTTCAGCAAATTTGTGAAGCTCAAAAGTGTGATGCTGAGTTACAAGTCAAAAGAATGCAATGTGAGTCAAATAGTGATTCAGATTATCAGATCAGAGTCGATGATTGTTCAAGGTTCCGAAACAGAATATGTGTACCAAAGAATTCTGAGCTCATTCTGAAAATTCTGCATGAAGCACAAAGTGGTTATTTATCCGTTCACTCGGGAAGTACTAAAATGTACAATGATCTGAAATAGTTATATTGGTGGTCGGGCATGAAACGAGATATTTCAGAATTTGTATCGAGGTGTTTGATTTGTTAGCAAATGAAAGCCAAGCATCAAGTGCCTTTGGGTTTGCTTCAACCTGTGATGATATGAGAATGGAAGTAGGACAGAGATACGATAGATTTCGTATTACGATTACCCCTCATTCCGAAAAAGAAAGATACTATTTGGGTTGTAGTTGATCGACTGACGAAATCGACACATTTTATACTAGTACGTACAGATTATTCACTTGATAGATTAGTTGAATTGTACATTGCTGAGATCGTTAGATTGCATGGGGTGCTAATTTCGATTATTTTGGATAGAGATCTGAGGTTTACATTGCGATTTTGCAAGAAATTGCAATAATTTTTTGGTACGAAGTTGAATTTTGGTACAACTTTTCATCTGCAAACCAATGGTCAATCCGAAAGAGTAATTCAAATTCTCGAATATATGCTTTGTAACACCCCTCACTCGTATTCAATGCCGAAATAGGGTTACGGAGTATTACCAAACTAGAAACACATATAACTGTACTATTTTCATACATTCAATTAAATCATACAATCAACATTCAATTCTAATCAATTTGTCCCTTATAATAGCCTACAAGGCCTTAAACATGCTTTAAAAGTGGTTTGGGACTAAACTGATAACATATGAAAATTTTGGAAACTTAAAAAAAAATTCAACATTTTAAGGGTCACACGCCCATGTGAAACACACGGCTAGTAGACACGCCCATGTCTTAGACTCTGTGGAAACAGGGCATACATACTGACTTGCATCACACAGCCGAAGACACACCCGTGTGCTAGGCCGAGTGAAAACTGGAGAGTATATTGACTTATGCAACACGACCAAGTCACACGCCCATGTGCTAGGCCGTGTGCCAAATAGGGGGTATACTGACTTGTACCACACGGCCGGTCACACGCGCGTGTGTGAGACCGTGTGGGGAATACTGACTTCATTTTAATTTAACATCAGGGGACACATAGCCGTGTAACATAACCGTGTGTCACACACAGCCGAGACACACACCCCTGTCTCTACCCGTGTGGACAAAAATAGGCTATTTGCAAAGCCATTTTGCCACCCTATTTTCACAAGCATACACAAGCATAAATGATAGCATTTTTACAACCCAATTGGCAGCCATTCCATAAAAATTCATACACAAATGATACCATTTCTTCCTACCATTCAATTACTTAGATAATATCATACATTTTCCATTCATAAATCTACCATATATCAAAACACATTTGCATATCTCCATTCCATCTACTACTTATCCAACATACCATAATTGAACACTTATATACAACCAAAACATTATACCAAATTTAGCTAAATCACATGGCTTAGACTTATCACAACATGAACCAAAGTCATCATCTCAAGTGAACATAACTATCATCTTTATAACTAGCCTATACATGCCATATTTACAAATATCCATAAGTTCAAAAGTACCAATTGACAAGTGGATAGTGTGATGCGTAACTCTGACTTTTCTGAAACGAGCGAGCTATCGAATCTCTATAAAACATGGAAAAAAAAAGAAATAGAGTAAGCTTTATAGCTTAGTAAGCCTGTATAATTTAGAATTAAAGTTACCATTTATACAATTAAGGCAGTAAATAAAGTATACTCAACTCATTTCCCAAATGCCTAAACACAAACATTCATCAACAAGTTAGCCATATAAGTACATGTAACCATCCATTATTTCAATTCAATACTCAATACATTGCATTATACCAAATTCATATATCATGTACAACATTAGTAACATTTCATTATCAATCATGTAAACAATAATCCATTTGCAAACAGTAGTTCATCCATATAAACATTATTTATACCCGTTGAACCTATTAGAATTTTGAGGGATACTCGGGTGATGTACAATATATATAAATCAATAATCCATCAATTCCTTATCATTTTCCACTCTTTCGAGCTATGAACAGTAAGCTCCTCCTGAGCTGATGGAGAGTAAGCTCTATTGAGTTGAAACGGTAAGTTCTGGCGAACCGAAACGTAAGCTCATACGAGCTGAGAACAGTAAGCTCCAACGAGTTGAAAACAGTAAGCTCTTACGAGCTGATATATTGGTAAGCTCATTCGAGCTGCGGCAAGTCCGCAACACGTGCAAGATCTCGACCAAATGGTAACCTTAGTGACATGTCACTCGTATCCTACGAATTCATACGGTTCAAATGGGGCTCGGTAATTAACAGTCTATATCAATAAGGCATTCATATTCCAAGTATATCAATTAATCAATTACATACATACCTTTCAAATGATTACAAGTATTTAAAAGTTCGATTCTAATTATACGAACTTACCTCGTATCGCTCGGATAGCAACTATCGGCTAATCATCAACTTTTCCTTTTCCCTGATCTAAACTCGATCTCGGCTTATCTTGATCTATATATTATCAAATTCAGTACATTCAATATTCAATCTAATCAATTTAGCCCATAATTCATATTTTTGGTAAATTTACACATTTGCCCCTAAAATTTCACATTATTTACAATTTAGTCCTTTTCACATAAAATTGTAAATTTATGCAATTTAGTACAATTACATGCCAGGCGAATTTCATAAGGACTCCTAGCAGCACATATCTTTCATTATTTCACACTTTTAACCACCATATTTTACATTTTTACAAATTAATCCCTTTTTGACATTTTTGTCAAAAATCACTTAACAAAACATGTAAAACTATCATCAAACTTTCATAATCTATCATCAATAATCAAATTAATCAAGCATTCAACAATGGAAACATTTTAAATCTTCAACAATTTCAAAATCTAGAGTACGGGATAGCTAGAATACAAAACAACGATCTCAAAAACGTAAAAACCATTAAAAATCGAGTCAAAATTAGTTACCAATTTAATTTCCAAGTGACCGAACCCTAAGAAGCAAAATTTTCTTCTTTTTCTTCTTTAAAATTGGTTAAGTGAAGAGGATAATGAGAAAATATGTTTTTGTTTTAATTATTATATCATTTATTAACTGTTTACCATTTTAACCTTAAAATTAATTCAAAATTTCATTTATGCCAAACCATTAACATCCACTAACATAGAAATGGTATATCTATCACTTAAGGACCTTTACTTTAATGTTCTATAGTTATTTGACACTTTTAGCTAATAGAACACAAGTTTTACGCTTTACACAATTTAGTCCTTTTTACCGAATTAAGCATTCAAACAGTAAAATTTCTTTATGAAAATTTCATACAATAATTCTATTATGCTGTAAACTTTAATAAAATAATAAAATAAATATTTTGACCTAGGATTTATGGTCTTAAAACAACTGTTCCAATTTCACTTAAAAACGGGTTGTTACAACTCTTCCCCCTAAGGGATTTTCATCCTTGAAAATTTTACCAGTAAAAGTTAGGGTACTATTTTCACATAGTTTCCTCGGGCTCCCATGTAACTTCCTCGATCCCGTGTTTATGCCAAAAAACCTTTACTAGAGCTATGCACTTATTTCTCAATTCTTTGATTTCACGAGCTAAAATCCTGATCGGTTCTTCGCTATATGTCAAATCAGCCTGTATCTCAACATCTACTGGAGAAATCACATGTGACGGATCGAATTTGTATCTACGTAGCATAGAAACATGAAAGACATTATGAATCATTTCAAGTTCTGATGGTCAAGCTAGTCAATACGTTACAGGCCCTATTCTCTTAATAATCTCTTACGACCCGATGAATCGCGGACTCAACTTTCTTTTACGGCCGAATCAAATAATATTTTTCTAAGGTGACACCTTTAAAAACACTCGGTCCCTGACTTGAAACTCAATTTCTTTACATCTTAAATTCGCGTATGATTTCTGTCGATCTAAAGCTATTTTTTAACTGTCGCGAATCGTTTTCACTTTTTCTTCAGTTTGTCTAATTAGTTCAACCCTGTGAATCTTTCTCTCACTTAGTTCAGTCCAGTATAGCAAAGTTTGACATTTGCTACCATATAAAGCTTCGTACGGTGCCATCTAAATACTCATTTGAAAACTATTTTTATACGCGAACTTAATCAATGGCAAATATTTTTCCCAACTACCCTCAAACTCCAAAATACAACATCTCAACTTGTCTTCGAGAATCTGAATAACTCTCTCAGTTTGACCGTCAGTCTGAGGATGAAAAGCAGTATTGAAATTCAATTTCGTACCTAGAGCTTCTTACAATTTCTTCCAAATCGCGACGTAAATCTTGGATCTCTATCAGAAATAATGGATAGTGGCACTCAATGTAATTGAACAATCTCAGAAATGTACAATTCAGCTACTCTGTCAAGTGAGTAATCTGTACGTACTGGTATGAAATAAGCAGATTTTGTTAGTCGATCAACGACAACCCAGATAGCATCTTTTTTTCGGAGTTAGGGGCAATCTCGACACAAAATCCATTGTAATTTTATCCCATTTCCACTCAGGAATCATCACAGGCTATAGTAAACCCGATGGTACTTGATGTTTGGCTCTGACTTGCTAACAAATCAAACATTTAGAAACAAATTCTGATATATCTCCTTTCATGCCTGGCCACCAATAGAACTGTTTCAAATCATTGAACATTTTGGTACTTCCAAGATGAACGATAAACAACTATGGTGTGCTTCGTAAAAAATCTTCTGAATGAGTTCTGAATTTCTCGAAACGCAAATTCTATTTCGGAACCTTAAACAATCATTGGTTCCAATCTGAAACTCTGAATCAAGGATATTCTCACATTGAATTCATTTAACTTGCAATTCGCGGTCATCTTTCTGAGCTTCACAGATTTGTTGAAGAAATATCTGTTTAGCTTTTAATTCAGCAAAAATAGACCCATCATCACAAATAATCAATTGGGTATTCATTACTTGTAGTGCAAACAAAGATTTTTGGCTCAGAGCATCAGCAACAACATTAGCTTTTCCAGGGTGATAATCAATCACAAATTCATAGTCTTTTAATAACTCAAGCCATCTTTGTTGTCGCAGATTCAAATCTTTCTGTGACATCAAATATTTTAAGCTTTTGTAATTCGTATAAATGTGGCATTTCTCACCGTATAAGTAATGTCACCAAATTTTCAATGCGAAGACAATTGCAGCCAACTCTATGTCATGCGTCAGATAATACTTTTCATGCGGTGTCAATTGTCAGGAAGCATAAGCTATAACTTTTCCTTCTTGCATTAGAACATATCCAAGACCATTTAATGACGCGTCACTATAAATCACAAATTCTTTCCCCGATTCTGGTTGAACTAAAACTGGTGCTTCAGTTAACAGTACTTTCAACTGCTCGAAACTCTGCTAACATTTTTCTGACCATTCAAATTTAACATCTTTTTGAAGTAGTCGAGTCATTAGTGTTGCAATCATCGAGAATCCTTTCACAAATCTTCAATAATAGCCTACTAAGCCCAGAAAATTACGAGCTTCAGACATACTTCTCAGAGGTTTCCAATCAACAATAGCAGAAATCTTACTCGGGTCAACTCTAATACCGTTAGCTAAAATAATATGCCCAAAAAAACCAACCTTTCAGAGCCAAAACTCACATTTGATGAACTTTGCAAATAATTACTTATCATGTAGAGTTTGTAACACAACTCTCAAGTTCTCGGTATGTTCAGATTCATCTCGCTAATAGATCAGAATGTCGACAATGAATACAACAACAAATCTGTTTAAATACAGTTTGAATATCTGGTTCATCAAGTCCATAAAAATTGCAGGAGCATTAGTTAATTTGAAAGGCATAACCAGGATTTCATAATGTCCGTACCTTGTTCTGAACACAGTTTTCGGCACATCTGACTCTTTAACTTGCAACTGATAATAACCCGATCTCAAATCAATCTTTGAAAATATTGTAGCCCTTCTCAACTGATGAAATAAATCATCAATCCACGGTAGAGGGTGTTTGTTCTTTATAGTCACTTTATTCAGCTGTCTATAGTTGATACACATTCTCATCGTGCTATCTTTCTTTTTCATAAAATAATACCGGTGCACTTCAGGGCGAATAACTCGGTTGTGCAAAACCTCTGTCTGTCAATGGGCTTCCAACCCTTTTAATTCTGTTGGAGCCATTCTATTCGGAGCTATCGATTTCGATGTTGTTCCTGGTACTAATTCAATACCAAATTCAACCTCTCTAATCGGTGGCAAACCCAGAAATTCTTCTAGAAATACATCTGAAAACTCACAAACAATAGGTACAGATTCAATCTTTGATTCAGACACCTTAGTATCCAGTACGAATGCAAGATATGCATCATACCCTTTTTCATATATTTCTGAGCTGACATAGACGATATCACAGTAGGTAATTCACTCGAATCATCAGACTCAATCCGAAGAATTTCACCGTTTTGACATTTCAATTCGATAATCTTTCGTCTACAATGTATCATGCATAGTCAACCAATCCATACCCAGAATCACATCAAACTCATCGAATAGTAAAAGCATTAAGTCAGCCCGAAAACAGTAACCCCGGGTCATCAAAGGACAATTCTTACAAATTTGATCAACTAAAACAAACTTGCCTAAGAGGTTCGATACTTTAATTACAAACTTTGTAGACTCAACATGTAAACTCTTTTTAAATACTAAATTCATACAAATATATGAATGGGTTGATCCAGGATCTATCAATACAACTATATCAGTATCAAAAAGAGAAAAAGTACCGGTAATAACATTTGGCAATGATGTCTTCTCCCGTGTACGGATAGCATAAGCTCGGGCAGGTGCTCGTACCTCAGATCTCACAGCAGAATCTCTCGTAGTACCTCGGTTACCACTCGTATTTCTAGTGTTTCAGGGCGGTCTCCCTTTAGTAGCCGTATTACTTACTTTCGCAGGATGATCTCTTTCAGCTACAAACTTTTCTAGACAATCCCGGAGATAATGATCAAGAGATCCAGATTTAAAACAAGCTCTACTTACTAATCTACATTCACCATAATGTCGCTTATTGCAGTGCTTACATTCAGGTCCAGCATTTCTAACACTACCCACACTGGCAATAGATGTCATTTAAGGTTTAGAGCTGAAATGTCTCGCATCTCTATCTCTGATCAAAATCCCCATGGAAGTAGTAGAACGAGGATGATATTCTCTAGATTTCTTTAATGCTGACTGATGTGATTTGCCCGCTAATCTCTTTCTAAAATCTTTAGCCTCAGAATTAGCTTTTATTTTCTCTTTGCAAAGCTCTTTGGCTTTACAAGCTCTGTCAAATAGGATGACAAACTCTTTCAGTTCAAGAATTCCCACTAACAGTCTAATTTCTTCATTCAATCCATCCTCAAACCTTTTACACATTATAGCTTCAGAAGAAACACATTCACGAGCATATTTACTCAGTCATACAAACTCTCTTTCATATTCTGTTACTGACATACGACCCTGTTTTAATTCAAGAAATTCTTTTCTTTTCTGATCAATGAACCTTTGGCTGATGTATTTCTTTCTGAATTTAATTTGAAAGAACTCCCAATCGTGGAACTACGGATATCAAGGTATTCCACCACTGATATGCAATGTCTCTCAACAATGATACAACACATTTTAAACATTCTTCAGGTGTGCATGACTATTCATCAAATATCCGAATCGTGTTCTCAATCCAAAACTCAGCTCTCTCAGGTCATCTTTAATAGTGGCTCTGAATTTTTCAACCCCGTGTTTTCGTATCTTATCAACAAGTGGTTTATTCAATTATACATAATCCATACCTTGAGGAACTATAGGGATCGGTTGGGGAATAGGTAGGGGTGGAGGTTGCTGAACAGCCAAGTTCGTACGAATGTACTGTGTGAACCACTCGTTCATTATTTGAAAGAAAGCTTCTTTAGCCTCACCCCGTGACTACTAGGAACAGGTCTAGATTCAGAAGGCGCTGTCTCTTGAGTAGGAGCTGGCGCGTTACTCTCTACATCATCCGCTACAGCTCGTTCGGGATCCATTACTATATAAAACAACACATTTAAAAATGTCAAGAGTCATCACACTATCACAGTTTTATATATGGCATGTATAGCTAGACTCACATACGCTACGTTAGTCCTAGAATCAACTAAACTATAGCTCTAATACAAAGAAATGTAACACCCCCACCCGTATTCAATGCCAAAATAAGGTTACGGAGTATTACCGAACTAGAAACAAATATAATTGTACTATTTTCATACACTCAATTAAATCATACAATCAACATTCAATTCCAATCAATTTGTCCCTTATAATAGCTTATAAGGCCTTAAACATGCTTTAGAAGTGGTTCTGGACTAAACCGATAACATATAAAAATTGTGGAAACTTAAAAAAAAAAAATTCAACATTTCAAGGGTCATACGCCAATGTGAACAGGCTGTGTGCCTCACACAGCTAGTAGACACGCCTGTGTCTTAGACCATGTGGAAACAGGGCATACATACTGACTTATATCACACGGTTGAAGACACGCCCGTATGCCAGGCCTTGTGAAAACTGGAGAGTATACTGACTTATGCAACACTGCCAAGTCACATGCCCGTGTGCTAGGCCGTGTGCCAAATAGGGGGTCTACTGACTTGTACCACACGACCGGTCACACGGACGTGTGTGAAACACGAGTAATTTCTTACTCCCTATTCTCCGTCCCCCCTTTCTTTCTCTTCTAGGGTGTATTTATAGGCTTTGGAATGCCTAAGAACCCTCAAAAGTGGCCTTTTCTAAATTGGACTTAACTTGGGCTTGGCAGGGACACGCTCGTGTGACATGCCCGTGTGCGATAACTTTAGGCCGTGTTCGAGGTAGACGGCCGTGTGTTATACCCGTGTGAATCGTGCTTCAATTCTGCCAAATTGACACGGCCGTGTGATCTGTCCGTGTGAAGAGGTCCAGGCCATGTTGATTTCGTGCTTTAGCCCATTTTCTCCGTTTCTGGCCCGTTTCTCGTTCCTTTTGTTCTCCTATGCCTACCTGAGAATAAAACATGAAATTAAGGCACTAGGAGCATCGAATTCACCAAATCTAAGGAGAAATCATTCATAAAAGGCGTTAAGCATGGGTTATAAATATGTATAAATTACGGTTTATCAAATACCCCCACACTTAAGAGTTTGCTTATCCTCAAGCAAAATCCTCGGATCATAGTTAAAATTTCCTTTTTTCTCAACTTATAATTCTGATCAATGGTATCTCAAATCATCTCATAAGTAATCATACATTGAGAATTCAACTAAAAGAACATTAGAGCTTCAAACATTCTAAATTGAGTATTTTAATCATGAAAAACTTAGGTCTCTCCCCTTCCCTAGACAGTTATCATTGATTTGGAACCTCACAGAGTTTAACATCCTCACTAAAGATTCACTCAACTCACTCGAAGTGTTTAAGGACAATGAAATTAGCACTCATCAGTCAATATAAAAAGTTACTACCATAGGCTTTCATAAAAATCAAATCTCCACTATTATAAATCAAGATGATACATCAATCCAAAGGTCTTTAAAGGGTTGTAACAAGGCTTAGTTAGGGGGTGTGGTTACAAGCTGAAAGAAAGGGCTAGAATAGAGATTGACTTGAAAAGTTACTTAACTAGAAAAAAAATTAATTCATCACTTGCGTATAGTAAAACTTTCTTCTTTGACTGTGGAATGAGACTTACAAGCAGCAGATAACTACTGATTTATATACATGCATTTTTTAAGAACAAGTTAAATATCATAAATTACTATTAAGAACAAGACATAGTTAAGCAATTTATTCAAACCAATTCTCGACAAAAAAATAGGGATCAAATTAATTTAAGTGGATGTCAACAATAATGGATTAATGGTTAATATCGAGGGTGGTACAAGGAATGGCTTGTTAGGCTCAAAGGGGTTTACTAAGGGTTAATCGTGGAGGTAGGCTTTTCATGGCATGAGTGGGTTAATCCTAAGTGCCTCTATCATCTTGATATATCAAATCAAATAGTGTGGTCTTGAAATGCATATTGGCATCCTCAAAGCAATAATAAAAGTGAGCATGAAAGAATTAATAGATGCTCAAAAGGCTCAAAAATCTCACAAAAATTATGGCTTTTTGATGTTTCAATCTGTGGGATTCAATTCAAGATAATACCTAAATTTGGGGAAACAACCTAAAATTTTAAATTCTTAAAAATCAACTTATCATGCTTGATTTTCTAGTGTCTTAAAGTTTAACAATCAGTGCATGAATGCCTATGTTTTAATTCAAGATATATCAATCAAAATTATCAGTCAATCAAAATTCAACTTAAACATGATATGAAAGATTCACAAGAGAACAAAGTAATATTAAGGGATTTTCAGATAATGAAATGATTACCCCCCCACACTTAACATGTACATTGCCTCAATGTACAAGGTTAGATATATAAGAAAATATCAGATCATAAGATAGGGAAAGAATTGAAACTTCCTGAGTACTGAATGAATGTCCTAGTTTGGCGTTATGGAGGTGGAGGAGGATACTCCAGTGGTAGTAGAGGTTGGATACCAAAGATGGTGTGCCAAAAGAATATTATATCTCCTTTTTGAGCAGGGCATGGTTTCTATTGGAGTTTTAAGTTCCTAAATGATTGTGAGCTTTGGAGCTCTGTGATAACTGTGATAAAAGCAGGAACTGTTTAGGGAATATTAGGAAGAATGATTTAATCGAAAAAGATTAGCCGAGAGTAAAGATTGTTAGATAAATATTATAAATCCTAATAAAAATAAAATGAAAGAAAAATAAAAAGTTGTCTTAAATGAAAATAAAAATAAAAATAAAAACATAAAATAAGAAAAATAAAAATTTTTAAACATCTTCATCACTGGATGGTTTGCGAGGGGGGACTGGCGATGAGATGTGGAGGTGCTGAAAAATATGCTATAGAGTAGATCAATGTTGTCAAATCTTTGAAAACATTGATGCTCGAATTTGTTAAGGCGCTCAGAGATTTCAGTATATGAAGCCGCCGCATGAACTTGCCAAGAAGGTGGTGGTTGTGGGTCCTCATGTTGGGTAGGGACATCATCAGTAATGTCCTCGGGAACCTTCTCCTCAGTGGATTGAGCGAGACGATATTGGGGAGGGTAGGTTCCTCAGTGCCTCTCGATCATCCTCATGCTCATCATACTCGAGATGCCTTGTGGAGACATCTGGCCAATAAGGGTCAAGGATGATGCTTGGGCCACGCCAGTCGAGTTACTTAAGGACCAATAGAAATGACCCCTCTCTGATGTCGCTCCGTCTGGTGGCATATGGAAAGGGCGATGACGTGTCCGTTGGACATACACCATAAATAATAAACATCGTGGGTAGTGACGATGCCGGTGCTCTCCATCCGTCCTGTCAAATTGTGAGATAAGAGAGAATAAAGGTACTTTAGGGACGGAGGGAGGGATGATGCCTTTGTGTGACTGGGGTCGTAGGTAGCCGAGCGTGGGACGAGGGTGTCCCAACACCGTGAGGGAGAATGATGGATGTGGCAGTCAAGAGCGTGTAGGTCATTCTCCTCTCTAGACTCCTCGGTATAGAGACCCAATGCGGTACCGAACTCGGGAACGCTTAGTTGGCGGACTAATCCGCTTAAGTGAAACTGGACTGTGTCGGGATCGTTGTAGTTAGTCTTGATGGTTTAAAGATGGAATGTCGAACACAGTTCCATTGTGAACTCGAGGTACGTCGGCTTGATAATCCCAAAGAATTGCTCCCAAGGGTCAGTGGTAAGAAGAGCCCGGATCGCGTCAGCCAACTGGACTTGTTCGATAGCAGCCCAGTCTATGCAGCGGCCCGCTGCTAAGGGTCAGGCCCGTAGCATCTGATATAGTTCCTCTTGAGGTCCGTTGGGAAACTGGAGGAATGGGTGACGGATTTCTGCGGTAGGGCCCGCGGAAGATGATTCTCCCTTTCTTTTCTTCGAAGCAGGGACGGCGCCTTTCTTGACTCGTGAGGATGACATTGTGAACCTATATGAATGAAGAAAAAAAAAATAACAATAGGTATATAAATTGAAAAGCCATAACTTTGAACAAATAATTTCAGCCAAAATACGAACCAAGCATAACCAACCCAATTTCTTTTAACAGCATAATTTCTTGACATTTATCAAAGTGAGGGCATGTGGATGAGCATATGAATGGCATGTAAATGACAAAAGAATGAAGCTTTCCTAACAACTTTTATGAACATAAAATGCATGAAAAATTTTAACTATTCTTTATCATGAAAGTTTTATTTCTAACTAAATGAATAAAGTAAAGAATGCATGTAAGAACTTAAACTAAATGATGGGTGTGATATTTAAATGATTAAAAATATAGAAATAAAATCAAAAACTTCCATATTATCATGATAACTAGGCCTAAAATCAATAAAATAGAAAAGGAATAAGTAAACAAATGCTAGGAAGAGGAGAAAATGCGTCAAAAACGAAGTTAGAGGCAGCGCACGGGCATGGCATGGAGGCCGTGTGGACTTGCAGCGGCTAGGATTAGGGTTTTTGAGTGGGGAAGATAATGAATAGTGCAGGGTATTTATAGATTTTGGGGCACACGGCCAGGGGACACGCCCGTGTATCCTAATTTCAGGCTGTGTGTTTCGCGTTTTTCCATTTTGGCCCGTGCTAGTTTCTCAGTTTTGACCACGGTCTTTAGGCACGGACGTGTCGCACGCCCGTGTTGTTTTGGCAGGTTCGCCCACGGCCATGTCGCACGGCCGTGGCAATTTATCGTTGCCCGTGTTTTGGGGAAAATATTGCCCTGTTTCCACACGGTAATACACACGGCCGTGTGTTTGGCTGTGTCCCTGTGGTAAACCTGTTTTCAAGAGCTCTGTTAGTCATGGCAAGTGTCAAACACTAAAATTTAAAGAAGTTAGTGCAATTAGTGCTCGGGTTGCCTCCCGAGAAGCGCTTATTTATAGTCTAAGCTCGACTTACCTTTCTATTTAATGGTCAGGGTGGTTTAAGGATTTCGTACTCCTCATTCCTGCTATCATTCTTATCAAAATAAAGCTTTAGCCGGGAATTGTTTACCTTAAAAGTGCCGAACTTGGGATACTTACCTCCACTTTACCGAATGGGAAAATACTGAGTACTGTAAGAGTGGTTTCTTCATACGGGTTGGGAGTGACAATGTGAGGGTCTGCGGTATCTAATAAGACTTGATCTCCAATCTTAAGTTGATTTGGAGAGGTATCGAGCTTGTTTTGGCATAGTTTCAGTTTATCGGGTGTCCGCGGTTTATGTGCTCGCCATTTGTCTAGCTCCTCTATCTATAGCCTTCGTTCTTCATGAATGGGTCCTCTATTGTTGTTACTGGAACATGGCTCGTGAACTTCTTTCAAACTTAATTTCTGCACAGTGGATTTTGTCATATCATCAGGTTTAGCAGATTGGTGTGGACAGTTACCTTCACTTTTTGATGTGTTGCCAGAGTTACGAGCTTGAAGGGTGATCGTCTCGTCTCCTACACGAAGGGTGAGCTCACCTGTGCCAACATCAATAGCTATTTTAGCAGTTGGTAAAAAGGGCCTCCCTAAAATCAAAGGGGTGCTGGTATCCTCCTCTATGTCTAAAACAACGAAATCAACGGGAAATATAAATTTATCCACTTTCACTAGTACATCTTCAATCATACCCCTAGGAAATCTTATGGTTTTATCTGCTAGTTGAATGCTCATCCTAGTTTGTTTAGGTTTCCCAAGACCTAGTTGTTTAAACATTTTGTAAGGCATGACATTGATACTTGCCCTTAAATCAGCTAATGCATTATTCACATCTAAACTACCAATTAAACAAGGAATTGTAAAACTCCCTGGATCTTTCAATTTGTTGGGTAGCTTATTCTGTAGAATAGCTGAGCAAACTGATTTTAGCTCCACATGCGATGCTTCGTCCAACTTTCGCTTGTTTGCTAAAAGCTCTTTTAAAAATTTCATTGCGTCTGGATTCTGTGACAGAGCTTCAATAAATGGTAAGTTGATATGTAATTTTTTTAAAAGTTTAAAGAATTTACCGAATTGTTCATCTGAGTGGTCTTTCCTTGTAGCACTAGGGTATGGTACTCGAGGCTTATATTCTACATTCATCGTTTTATTATGACTTACCTCACTATCACCTTTGCTTTCCACATTTTCTTGCCTTGGTTCTGGCTCGGTCTCAACACATCCTTTTTCAACATCAATTGCATTGAGCTGTTCCCTTCGGTTTGGTTCAGTATTACTTGGCAAACTACCTTGTGGTCGTTCAGAAATTAATTTAGATAGCTAACCTGTCTGAGTTTCGAGTACTTGAATTGATGCTTGTTGATTTTTGAGTGCTATATCAGTATTTTGGAAACGAGTTTCTGACACTGAGATGAATTTAGAAAGAATCTCCTCAAGGTTTGGTTTCTTTTCCTGTTGATAAGGTGGCTGTTGGAAACCCTGAGGATTCTGTGGCCTTTGATTTCCTTGACCACCCCAAGAGAAATTTGGGTGGTTCTTCCAACCTGCATTATAAGTATTACTATATGGGTTATTTTGAGATCTAAAATTATTGTTACCCATATAGTTGACTTGGTCCTCTTCGGTTGTAGGATTGAATGGTCGGTATTCTGTAAGCACACTTCCTCCACTTGAATCACACCTCATCACTAGATGTACCTGCGTAGAACCAAGTAAACCATCAATTTTCTTATTCAGAAGTTCTACCTGATTTGACAACATAGTGACCTAATCGACGTTATAAACGCCTACTATTTTTGTTGGCTTAGTCCTCATGACTTGCCACTGATAGTTATTCAGTGACATCTCTTTAATAAATTCAGAAGCTCTTCAGGTGTTTTGTTATTGATGGTCCCACCAACAGCTGCATTAATCATTTGTCTTGTCGAAGGGTTCACACCGTTGTAAAATGTTTGAACTTGCAACCATAGAGGTAATCCATGGTGTGGGCACCTTCGCAAAAGGTCCTTGTATCTCTCCCATGCATCGTAAAGAGTTTCTAAATCCATCTCCACAAAAGAAGAGATATCATTACACAACTTAGCTGTTTTTGCCTGTGGAAAATATTTTAACAAAAAATTTTCGGTCATTTGTTCCCAAGTGGTAATGGACCCTCATAGTAGTGAGTTCAACCACTGTTTAGCTTTGTTCCTCAGTGAAAAAGGGAATAACCGAAGGCGAATGGCATCATCAGAAACGCCATTAATTTTGAAAGTGTCGCATAGTTCTAGGAAATTTGCCAAGTGAGTGTTGGGGTTCTCATCCTGCAAACCATCAAACTGAACAAATTGCTATATCATCTGAATCGTGTTATGTTTCAATTCAAAATTATTTGCAGCAATAGCAGGCCTAACTATACTTGACTCAGTTCCTGTAAAATTAAGTTTAGCATAATCATACCTAGTACGAGGAGCAGGATTTTGATTTGCTAATTTAGCAGGTATGGCTGGAGGTAGCAGATTGTCTTGATTTTCAGCCATCTCTTAGGTTGTAGTTGAGGTATCATCCTCTTGCTCTTCCTCTATGTATCTTAAGCTGCGCCTGATTTCTCGTCAGTTTCTACGAGCTGTACGATCAATTTCCTCTTCAAAAAGCAATGGTCCTGACGGATTTCTTCTAGTCATAAACTATAATAACCTGCCAGGAGAAAAAAGAAAGAAAATTAGTAAAATAAAAATTGAAGTTAAATTGCAAGAAAATAAATGGCTAAAGTAATAAAAATTGAGTGTTCCTAATATCTTAGTCCCCGGCAACGGTGCCAAAAACTTGATCGTCGGTTTTCCTGTGATAAGTTTTATAAATTTATAATGAATCGTTCTTGAAACTAACTATTATCACGATGTAGGAAAGTGTACCTATCGAACAGTGGTATAGTTTTAGCAAGACCAGATTGTCGAACCCAAAGGACTATGAGTACTAGTAATGACTGTCTTCTTATTATCTAGCCGAAGAAAAGAGATTTGTTTTAACTAACTAATTAATTAAACTAAGAACTTGCAGAAAATAGAATTTGAGAAATTACTTTTGGGGAAAGCAATTGATTGAGACAATACCTAAGGAAAAATCCACCTAGACTTTTACTTATTATTCTGGCTCTGAACCGGACGATTTATTCATTTAACTTGTTCCGTAGAAATCCCTACTGTATATTATTATCCCTCTCGAGACTAACAACGTCTAATCCCTAGGTTGAATAACCGAGAGTTATCTATAATTAACACCCTAAGGTTGCATTAACTCGATCTATGGATTCCCTTATTAGGTTTCACCCTAATTTAGCAAAATCTTGTCACCCTATCTCCAGGCGCGCAATCAACTCCGCTTAATTACGACAAAGTCACTCTTAGCTAGGGTATATTCCTCCTTCAACTAAGAGTAGTAACTTGAAGTGATATCCTGAAATACTAAAACAAGAATTAAGAACACATAATTAAGAACAAGTCAAATATTTATCATATGATTCAGAAATAATAACAAGGTTTTGTCATAGGTTTTATCCCCCTTAGGTACTTAGGGGTTTAGTTCATAACTAAACAAGCAAACATCTTAGAATAATAATGATTATAAAACATAAAGAAAACCCAAAACTCCTGAAGGGGAAATTGAGGAGAGATCTTCAGTCTTGATAGTGGCTCTGGCTTCTGAGATGGATCAATCGGCTTCCTTGGAGTAATTCCTTACTCCCTATTCTCCGTCCCCTTTTTCTTCTTCTTCTAGGGTGTATTTATAGGCTTTGGAATGCCTAAGAACCCTCA
The DNA here is from genome assembly GCA_025698475.1 of Gossypium anomalum. Lineage (NCBI taxonomy): Eukaryota > Viridiplantae > Streptophyta > Magnoliopsida > Malvales > Malvaceae > Gossypium > Gossypium anomalum. Next base: position 33,576,797 of record CM046958.1, on the reverse strand, counting down.
AAAGTGGCTTTTTCCGAATTGGACTTAACTTAGGCTCGACAGGGACATGCCCGTGTGCGATAACTTTAGGCCGTGTTCGAGGTACACAGCCGTGTGTTATACCCGTGTGAATCGTGCTTCAATTCTACCAAATTGACACGGCCATGTGATCTGCCCGTGTGAAGAGGTCCAGGCCGTGTTGATTTCGTGCTTTGGCCCATTTTCTCCGTTTTCGGCCCGTTTCTCATTCCTTTCATTCTCCTTTTCCTACCTGAGAATAAAACATGAAATTAAGGCATTAGGAGCATCGAATTCACCAAATCTAAGGAGAAATCATTCATAAAAGGCGTTAAGCATGGGTTATAAATATGTATAAATTACGGTTTATCAGAAACTGTGTGGGGCATATTGACTTCATTTTAATTCAACACCAGGGGACACACGGCCGTGTAACATAACCGTGTGTCACACACAATCGAGACACATGCCCGAGTCTCTGCCCGTGTGGAAAAAAATAGGCTATTTGCAAAGCCATTTTGCCACCCTATTTTCACTAGCATACACAAGCATAAATGGTAGCATTTTTACAACCCAATTGGCAGCCATTCCATAACAATTCATACACAAATGATACCATTTCTTCCTACATTCAATTACTTAGATAATATCATACATTTTCCATTTATAAATCTACCATATATCAAAACACATTTGCATCTCTCCATTTCATCTACCTCTTATCCAACATACGATAATTGAACACTTATATACAACCAAAACATGATACCAAATTTAGCCAAATCACATGATTTAGACTTATCACAACATGAACCAAAATCATCATCTCAAGTGAACATAACTATCATCTTTATAACTAGCCTCTACATGCCATATTTACAAATATCCATAAGTTCAAAAGTACCAATCGACAACTGGATAGTGTGATGCGTAACTTTGACTTGTCTGAAACGAACGAGCTATCGAATCTCTATAAAACATGGTAAAAAAGAAACAGAGTAAGCTTTATAGCTTAGTAAGCCCGTATAATTAAGAATTAAAGTTACCATTTATACAATTAAGGCAATAAATAAAGTATACTCAACTCAATTCCCAAATGCCTAAACACAAACATTCATCAACAAGTTAGCCATATAAGTACATGTAACCATCCATTATTTGAATTCAACACTCAATACATTGCATTATACCAAATTCATATATCATGTACAACATTAGTAACATTCATTCTCAATCATGTAAACAATAATCCATTTGCAAATAGTAGTTCATCCATATAAACAATATTTATGCCCGTTGAACCTATTAGAGTTTCAAGGGATACTCGGGTTATGTACAGTACATATAAATCAATAATCCGCCAATTCTTTATCATTTCCTACTCTTTCGAGCTATGAACAGTAAGCTCCTCCTGTGCTGATGGATAGTAAGCTCTATTGAGCTGAAACGGTTAGCTCTGGCGAGTTGAAATAGTAAGCTCATACGAGCTGAGAACAGTAAGCTCCAACGAGTTAAAAACGGTAAGCTCTTACGAGCTGATATATCGATAAGCTCATTCGAGCTGTGGTGAGTCCACAACACATGCAGGATCTTGACCAAACGGTAACCCTAGTGACATGTTACTCGTATCCTACGAATTCATACAGTTCAATCGGGGCCCGGTAATTAACAGTCTATATTAATAAGGCATTCATATTCCAAGTATATTAATTAATCAATTATATACATACCTTTCAAATAATTACAAATATTTAAAAGTTCGATTCTAATTATACGAAGTTACCTCGTATCGGTCGGATAACAATTATCAGCTAATCGTCAACTTTTCCTTTTCCCCAATCTAAACTCGATCTCGGCTTATCTTGATCTATATATTATCAAATTTAGTAAATTCAGTATTCAATATATTCAATTTAGCCCATAATTTTTTTGGCAAATTTACACATTTGCCCCTAAACTTTCACATTATTTACAATTTAGTCCGTTTCACATAAAATTGCAAATTTATGCAATTTAGTACAATTACATGCCAGCCGAATTTCATAAGGACTCCTAGCAGCCCATATCTTTCATTAATCCCTTTTTTTGACATTTTTGTCAAAAATCACTTAACAAAACATGTAAAATTATCATCAAAATTTCATAATCTATCATCAATCATCAAATTAATCAAGCATTCAACAATGGAAACATGTTAAATCTTCAACAATTTCAAAATCTAGAGTATAGGCTAGCTAGAATACAAAGCAACGATCTCAAAAACGTAAAAATCATTAAAAACCGAGTTAAAATCACTTACCAATTTAATTTCCAAGTGACCGAACCCTAGGAAGCAAAATTTTCTTCTTTTTCTTATTTAAAATTGGTTAAGTGAAGATGATAATGAGAAAATAGGTTTTTGTTTTAATTATTATATCATTTATTAACCTTTTACCATTTTAACCTTAAAATTAATTCAAAATTTCATTTATGCCAAACCATTAACATCCACTAACGTAGAAATGGTATATCTATCACTTAAGGACCTTTACTTTAATGTTCTATAGCTATTTGACACTTTTAGCTAATAGAACACAAGTTTTACGCTTTATGCAATTTAGTCTTTTTTACCGAATTAAGCATTCAAACAGTAAAATTTCTTTATGAAAATTTCACACAATAATTCTATCATGCTGTAAACTTTAATAAAATAATAAAATAAATATTTTAACCTAGGATTTTTTGTCTCGAAACGACTGTTCCAATTTGACTCAAAAAGGGCTATTACGTGCTTCGCTGTTGTGTTTTAGAGTTCGAAGGCAACTGGAGAGATATTTGCCATTGGTTGAATTTGCATATAATAACAGTTTTCAATCGAGTATAAAGATGGCACCGTACGAAGCATTGTATGGTCGTAAATGCTGAACACCATTGTACTGGACTAAGCTTAATGAGAAACAGATTCACGGGGTTGATTTGGTTTGAGAAACCGAAGAGAAAGTGAAAGTAATTCGCGACTATTTGAAAGTAGCTTCAGATCGACATAAATCGTACGCGGATTTGAAAAGAAAAGACATTGAGTTTCAGATCAGTGATAAAGTGTTTCTAAAAGTATCTCCGTGGAAGAAAATAATAAGATTTGGTTGCAATGGCAAATTGAGTCCATGTTTCACCAGACCGTATGAGATCATTGAAAGAATAGGTCAAGTGGCATACCGGTTATCTTTATTGACTGAGTTAGAAAAGATCCATAATGTATTTCATGTGTTGATGTTGCTTCGGTATAGATTGGATCCTTCACATGTAATTTCTCCAACGGAGATTGAAATTCAACCCGATATGACATACAACGAAGAACCGATCAGAATTCTAGCTCGAGAGATTAAAGAGTTGAGAAATAAACGCATAGCTTTAGTGAAAGTCTTGTGGCAACATCACGGTGTCGAAGAGGTTATGTGGGAGCCCGAGGAAGCTATGAGAAAACACTTCCCTAACCTATTCTCTGGTAAGATTTCAGAGACGAAAATCCCTAAGGGGGGAGAGTTGTAACAACCCATTTTTAATCAAATCAGAATAGTGGTTTCGGGACCACAAATCCAAGGTCAAAATAATTATTTTATTATTATTTTAATGTTTACAGCATGATAGCATGATTGTGTGAAATTTTTGTTAAGAAATTTTAGCGTTTGGTTGCTCAATTTGATAAAAAGGACTTAATCGCGTAAAGTGTAAAATTGGAGTTCAATTAGCTAAAAGTATCAAATGACTATGAAATTAAATAGTGGGAGTCCTTATGCTGAAATTAGACCATTGTTAAGGTTAGTGGACATTTATGTCCATGGTTTATGTGATATATTAATGTTTTATTAAAGGTTAATAATGTAATTTGTAAAATAAAGATAAAACTAATAAAATAAAATAAGCCATCATCTTTATTCTTATCTCTTGGAACTGAAATTAACCTAAGGAAGCCATTAACAAAGCTTCAAGCATTCGACTATGGATATTTGAATGCATCGTATGATTTTTGACTCAGTTTTTAATGATTTTTATGTTTTTGAGATCGTTGCAACTAGGTCTAACTAGCCTAGGGACTAATTTCCCAAACTATTAAAGATTTTGTGTAACACCCCTTACCCGTGTCTGACGCCGGGACAGGATACGAGGCATCACCGGACTTAAACACAAGCAAACATACAAATCGGGTAATAAAATTTCGTTCAAATCAAATTCAATCATACATATGCAAATTGTCCTTTATATGGGCCTACGAGGCCCAAAACATACATCGGAAGTAGTTCAGGACTAAACTGAGAACTTTAGAAAAATTTAGGATAACTTAAAAAATTTTCATGAAACAGGGGCACAAGCCTGTTTGAAGATAGGAGACACGCCCGTGTCCTTAGGCCGTGTAACTCTCTGTTTATGATGTCAGCACCAAAATATAGTCACACGGCTGTGTCACACGCTTGTGTCACACGCCTGTGTCACACGCCCGTGTGGCTAGACCGTGTGGTTGATTAAAATTTCATAATTTTTCATAAAATGGTGCAGACTTCACATGGCCTGGGCACACGCCCATATCTCAAAGCCATGTCCCTCACACGACCAAGACACACACCCATGTCTTAGCCCGTGTGTTTACTATTAGGCATTCTGTTTTGCAAAACTAAACTGAAGGGGACACACGGCCAGACTACATGCCCATAGGGGCAGACCCTGTGTCACACACGGCCTAGACACATGCCCGTGTGTCTACCAATGTGGACAACTTTGAGGATATTTTCCAAGCCATTTACCACCCTCAAATGCTCACTCACTTATACATTTTTGATGGCATGCAACATAGCATATTTAGTCACTCAATACTCACAATCATGATTAATCCATGACTTTGTAATGTCAACATATCACATGCTCAAAACATCATGCTTTCATATGGCATTCCACATCAATTTCATATTTATCCATCCTTAGAAACTTACCTTCAATCTACTCAATTATACCATGGCTATGGTCATACCTATTAGTCCGAATTCATTTATTAAGCATATGTGCCACATCACATGCTCAAATTCATTACAATCAAGCAGCCACCAACCACATCACAAAACATAAACACATTGCATGCATGCATAAATAATTAGGGTTACAACCCGAGAAGCAAATATAAGCCACATCTCATGGCCTTATACAAAATGAATCATAATACCATCATGAGCCAACTCATTTGGCTAATCAATATGACACATATCAAAATGACCAAGTCCCTTATACATGCCATACTCAAAATGTTGAGACTAACTATACCCAAATGTCCAATTGATAGTGTGATTGAGTCTCTAACATCCTTCGATCCTCGAGCTAGCTTGGTGATACTATAAAAGATGGAAAGGAAAGGGGGTAAGCATTAAGGCTTAATAAGTCCACATGCAAATAATATGCTATCTAAACAAGTATTTAACATACATTTAACATAATGAACATAAATTTGTATTTCATCAAATCACTTAAACTTACTCATCACATCAACCACCTTGTCATAAGTTTATCACATACCAAGGTATTAGTCATGAGTTCGGTATACATACCTGTCTCAATTCATAACATAATCTCTTATTCATTCTTCTCATTAACTTACCCCTTGGGTCTTCTGTCAAGTTACTTGATAATTTACCCGTTGAACACTCAGAATACTATTGGATACACGGAAGGCTCGCACATAAGTGCCACAAACGTAGCTAAAGCTACCTCATATCACATAACACATAAAAGCTCATTCTCGAGCTACTCACGGGTTTGTTCACACAAGCTTTCGGTCAGGACCTAGCTACATAGGCTACTCACACAAGCTATCAGGTATCCACAACACATGTTGGACTACCCAGCCACCGGTAGGATGTACAAGACCAGCACTCGGAACCACATAAACATATATCACATATCTCATGAGCTCATAAATCACAAGGTTCCTAGTGACATGTCACTTGTATCTTAAACTATTCCTAAGGTTCAAACAGGATTCTTCGATATCACATCTCTATCAAGCTTGCTCATAATGTCAATCTCAATGTCCATAATACCAATCACTTACTCATGGAGCAATCAAAGCATAACTCATAATAGCATTAAAGAATTTAAATTCACATAATACTCAAGCATTGAGAATATAACATAACATCACATTATTTGTATATGACTTACCTCGGTACAAAATGATGAAAACGAGCCTAATTTTCATAAACCTTATTTTCCCCCGATCAAGACCCGAATCACGTTTTTTCTTGCTTTATAGTGTCAAATTTAACTTGTTTAATACATACATTGTTTGAATCGACCCATAACACATACTTTGGTACAATTACCTTTTTACCCTAACTTTTCACTTATTTACAAATTGGTCCTTAGGCTCGTAAAACGAAATGCATGCATTTTTTTTGTTACCCAAGCCTATCCGATTCATATTCCTATTCCTAGCAGCCCACATTTTCTTTATTTCACATATTTATTACCCATTTTACAACTTTTACAAATAGGTCTTTTTTAGGTGTTTTCATGCAAAAATCACTTTGTAAAATATATTTATCACACATCAAACTTTCATATTCTTCCATTAAACATCAAAATACATGCATGTCATACATGGGTAAATTTTTAAACATAAACCCTACTTCAAAATAAGGGTAGAAATGGATAGATCATGCTTCAAGGATCTAAAAAATGTAAAGAACATTAAAAATGGGCTTTGAGGTACTTACAATCAAGCTTGAAAAAGTTGAAAAACCCTAGCTATGGAGACCACCTAAATTTCGACACTTAGGGAAGAAGATAGACATGAATTTTTCTTCTTTTTCCCTTTTTATACTTTTAATTACTAAATGACCAAAATGCCCTTAAGGTTTTTCTTTCAAATTTTTCCTATTCATTCCCATTTTTGTCCAAAATTTTAAAACTTGGTCAAATTACTATTTAAGACCTTCTAATTTATAATCCATAGCAATTTCATGCTTAAAGATTTTAGAAATCAAGTTTTGCAACTTATTCAATTTAGTCCTTAACTTCAAATTGGACACTTTAGGCATAAAATTTCTTCATGAAAATTTCACATAAACATGCAATCATATCATGGATCATCAAATTATTATTTTTACTTTGGATTTGTGGTCTCAAAACCACTGTTCTGACTAAACCCTAATTCAGGATGTTACAACTCTCCCCCCTTTAGGGATTTTAGTCCCCGAAACTCTTACTGGTGAAAAGATTTGGGTATTGGTTTCTCATGGCCTCCTCAGGTTCCCATGTAACCTCTTCAACCCCATGCCTTTGCCATAACACTTTCACAGGGGCAATATTTTTGTTTCTCAATTGTTTGACTTCTCGAGCCAAAATCTTAACTGGTTCTTCACCATAAGTTATATCCGGTTGAATCTCAACCCTTGTCGGGGAAATCACATGTGAAGGATAAGATCGGTAACGGCGCAACATAGACACATGGAACACATCATGAAATTATTATTTTTGCAATTTAGTCTTAATTACTCAAAATCATCAAAAACTCCAATACAAAACATGTTAACCCAAAACATATCTTTCATATTTCATCATCAAACAACAAAAATCACAAGCCTTCAACAATGGCATAACTCAAAATATTCACCAAAATAAAAAAAATTCAAGCATGGGTCTTGTAGATAACTTAACAACGATATCAAAAACGTAAAAATTATAAAAAACTGAGCTAGTTACATACTTTAATCAAGATCAACCATGGCCAAAACCTAAGCTTCTTTTTCTTTTCTTTATGTTTTCATATTCAGCCAAAGAAAAAAAATATAAACCATGGCTTTTTAATTATGTTATATTATAACATATATTATCATATTATTTAATTACATTTTTAACCTTTAATTTATAATATGGATTCTTTATAATGGTTGTCTACAACCGTCCAACACCAGTATTATGGTCTCATTGTGACATAAAACCTCCATATTGAAAGAACTACAACAATTTGACCATTTTACAATTAACCATCAAATTTTCATTTAACGCGATTAAGCCGTTTTATTTAATCGGGCATTCAAATGACAAAATTAAATTACGAAAATTTCACAGATATAAATTCACACATAATAAACATAGAAAATAATTTTAAAATATTTTTTTGACTCGAATTCGTGGTCCTGAAACCACCGTTCCAATTAGGGTCTAAATCGGGCTGTTACACCAGACATGGTCTTACATGTAATCATATTTCAATAACCTAATGTCATGACATTCGTATCCTATGCTATTCCTAGGGTTCGTACGGGACTTTCAAATATTGTAACTTCGTCGATTCATGCTCGTATTTGCTCATTCGAAATTCATAGCAATTCAATGATAATAAAACATATATAATTCAATTCAAAGACACTCATTTGCATATGAACTTACCTCGTAGTCAGAATAGAGGAACCAGATCGACTATTCAATAACTTGCGACTTCCCCTGATTTAAATCTGATTTCTTTCATTCTTGATCTATGTACATTCAAAATTAACACTTTTATTCATCAACACATTCAATTTGATCCACAAGCACATATTTGGGCATTTTTGCTCTTCAGCCCCTAAAGTTACACATTTATTCAATTTAGTCTCTATTTCTCAACTACATCAAATTCACACAATTCAATTTAATCCATTCTTAGCCAAATTACCAAAATACCCCTAGCAGCCCATATTTCACATTTATTCACACTTTTAACCCCATATTTTCATCTTTCCACAATTGAATCCCTAATTTGTATTTTTACCAAAAATCACTTTACAAAACATGATAATCTATCAACAAATACTCATTTTCCATCATCAAACATTCAAGAGCTCAAGAATTCATTAATGGCAACTCACAAATTCATCAATAATTACGAGCTAGCTAGAACAAGAAGCAACGATCACAAAAACATAGAAATCATCAAAAATCGAGCTAAAACCGTACCTTAATCAAGCTATCCAAGTGTCAAACCCTAAATGAGCAACAATGGTTCTTTTTCTTCTTCAAAATTTGGCTAAGGCATGAAAGATGGACAAAAAAATCATGTTTGGTTATTATTTTACTAACTTAATTTGTCATTTACCTATTTACCCTTAATTAAAAGCCACCAAATTTCATGTTATTAAGCCTATTTATGTCAAATTCCACTATCAATGGTCTAATTTCATCATAAGGACTTCCACATTTAAATTTCATAGCTAATAGACACTTTTAGCATATAGAATGCAACTTTTGCATTTTACGCAATTTAGTCCTTTCGTCAAATTATCACACGAAACTTTCACACATATATAATCACATACTGTATACACCAAAAATAATATTAAAATAATTTTACGACCTCAAATTTTTGGTTCCAAAAGCATTGTTCCGATTTAGCTAAAACTGGGCTGTTACAACTCTCCCCCTTAGGGATTTTCCTCCCCGAAAATCTTACCAGTGAATAGGTTTGCATATTGCTTTCTCATAGCATCCTCAGGTTCCCACGTAGCTTCTTCAACCCCATTTCGATGCCATTATACTTTTACTAACGCTATTCTTTTATTTCTTAGCTCTTTGATCTCACGAGCTGGAATTTGAATCGGTTCTTCACTGTATGATAAATCTGACTGAATATCAACTCGATCGGGGAAATAATATGTGAAGGATCAAATCTGTACCTTCGTAGCCTCGATACATGAAATATATTATGAATCTTTTCTAATTCAGACGGCAATGCTAGCCGATAAGCCACTGGCCCAATTTGCTCGATAATCTCGTACGGTCCGATGAATCGCGGACTCAATTTTCCTTTTCTGTCAAATCTGAGTATTTTCTTCCACAGAGGTACTTTTAAGAATACTTTATCCCTGATCTGCAATTCAATATCTTTCCACTTCAAGTCTGCGTAAGATTTCTGTCTATCTGACGCTGCTTTCAGACTGTCACGAATTACTTTCACTTTTTCTTCTGTTTCTCTAATCAAATCGACCCTGTGAATCTTATTCTCGTTTAGCTTAGTCCAGTACAACGGTGTCCTACATTTATGACTGTATAAAGCTTCGTACAGTGCCATTTTGATACTTGATTGAAAGCTATTATTATACTCAAATTCAATCAATGACAAGTATCATTCCCACGTACATTCAAACTCAAGAATGCAACATCTCAACATATCCTCGAGTATTTGAATAATCCGCTGGGATTGACCATCTATTTGTGGATGAAAAGCAGTACTAAAGTGTAGCTTTGTACCTAGTGCATCTTGTAGTTTCTTCTAAAATCTCGATGTGAATCTCGGATCTCTATCTGAAACTATAGAAATAGGTACTCTGTGTAATCTCACAACCTCAGAAATATACAACTCAGATAACTTATCAAGCAAATAGTCTGTTCGTACAGGAATGAAATGAGCCAATTTTGTCAATCTGTCAACTATAACCTAGATCGCATCTTTCTTTCTCAGAGATAAAGGCAAACTCGAAACAAAATCCATAGTCACTCTATCCCATTTCCACTCAGGAATCATTATCGGCTGCAATAAACTTGACGGTACCTGATGTTCAGCTTTAACTTGCTGACAAATCAAACAGTTAGAAACGAATTCTGAAATGTCACGTTTCATACCATGCCTGTAACACTCTTATCCCGTATTCGTCTTGGACTAGAGTTAAAGGCATTACCAGACAAAACAGGACATTTAATACTCAATTCATAAACTTCATAAAATCATAATTCAAACATTCATGTTAAGTCCCTTACATAGGTCATCGAGACCTTAAACATGCATTAGAAAGGGGTCAGGACTAAACCGATCACATACCAAATTTTTGAAAACTTAATCATTTTTCAAAGATGTATAGGTCACATGCCCGTGTGAACAGGCCATGTGCCTCGCACAGCATTAGAAACGCTCGTGTGTCTAAACTGTGTCAATACAGTGCATACATACTGACTTGCACACACGACCACAAGACACGCCCGTATGCCTTGGCCGTGGTCGAGCCTGACTTGGGTCACACGGCTAGCCACATGCCCGTGTGCCTTTGCCGTGCCCAAGACTGACTTAAAATAGTAGGGTACCCTAGGGGATACACGTTCGTACAACATGACCGTGTGCCACACACGGCTGAGACACACACCCGTGTCTCTGCCCGTGTGGAAAAAAATAGGTCAATTGAATAGCCAAATTGCCACCCCTTTTCGGGCAAACCCACAAGCATCAAATCAAGTATATTTTCAACATGTTTTCAGCCAATTTCAATGTCAAAAACATACATTATTCATGCCTTTACATTATCAACAAATACCATTCTCAACTTCTCAACCGAATCATACCAAATCTAAACCAAAATCATACCAAAACATATGATCCATAAACTTCAAACATACAAATACATCTTATGCCAAAGTCTTAACAACATTTACCATTTCCTTTGGCCAACCAAGAACACATTATAAAGGCACATTTGCATCACATAACATATATCAATACCAACCATAAGTTTTAACACAAATTGGCCATGTCACATGGCATAATATATACATTACAAAACATATCCAAATGACACTAGCCTATACATGCCATATACCATATATATAACTTTCAAAATGGTACCAAAATAGATGTTTGATAGTGTGAATGAGTCGCTGACGATCCTCAGATCCGAGCTAGCTTTAAGACAATGTAAAACAAGGAACATTACACACAGTAAGCTTTTAAAGCTTAGTAAGCTAGTATGATAAAAACTCATCCATATACATAAAGATTAACAGTTTAAATAACATACACATCTTCTAGGATTTATTGCAAACCTTTCACCAACTTATTCTTAAAATTGTACATGCCTGAAGTTTACTATTGCATAATCAATGACTTACAACCAAAGTATTGTTCTCGAAGTTTCGCACACTCAGTGCCTTCACGGATGTATCGCAGTGCCATCCTGGATGTCTCGCACACTAAGTGCCATCCTCAATAATTCGCACACTAAGTGCCATTTTCACAATCGATATACTATCCATCAATCTAGTAACCACAAATATACAAATTAACTGTTCTCAAAGCATTAATTATATAAAATAATAATGCTCTTATAACATACTAACTTACCTCGAGTTTGAAAATGGCGAGACAAGTCAATTACTCGATAGCTTTATCCTTCCCCCGATCTAATTCTGGATTCCTCTTTTCTTGATCTAAATGTATTCAAAATTAACTTATTTATTCATCAAATCATTCAATTTCACCCAAAAACACATAAATGGGCATTTTGCACTTTAGCCCCTAACATTTCACATTCATTCAATTTAGTCCTTATTTCACAAATACACAAAACACACAAAATTCATCAAAACTATGCCTTAGCCGAATCTTCCTATACTCCCTAGCAACCCATAACTTTCATTTATTTCACACTTTAGTCCCTCAATTTCTCATTTTCACAATTTAATCCCTAATATGCATTTTTACTAAAATTCACTTTACAAAACATGTATATTAAGCACTAAGCTTTCATAATTCACCATTTAACATCACAAAACTCATGAATTCATCAATGGCATATTTCAAAATCATCAACAAATTCAAAAATTAGGGCATGGGCTTGATAGATTACTAAGCAACGATCTCAAAAACGTAAAAATCATCAAAAATCGAACTCAAAACATACCTTAATTCAAGCTCAAAGTGTCGAAACCCTCGCTTGAGTTTTTTTCTTTCTTTTCTTTAGTATATTCGGCCAACATGGAGAAAATAATGAACAATTTCATGCTTTGTTTTATTATTATTTACATTAATATACATTTTACTATTTTAACCTTATTATAAACATTAAAACTTATCAACTACATGTCCATAGTTGTCCACCATTAAAATTAATCGTAAATTTGACATGCAAGGACCCTCACTTAACTAAGCCATATCAATTTAGCACATTAACAAATAGAAAGCCACTTTTGCATTTTACGCGATTAGGTCCTTTTTCAAAATTAACCACTTAAACGATAACATTATCACACCAAAATTTCACACATATAAATTCACATCATAAACACGGAAAATAATATTAAAATATTTTTCTGACTCAAATTTGTGGCCCTAAAACCACTATTTTGACTAGGGTTTAAACCGGGTTGCTACAACTCTTCCCCCCTTAGGGATTTTCGTCCCCGAAAATCTTACCAGTGAATAGGTTTGGATATTGCTTTCTCATAGCATCCTCGGGTTCCCATGTAGCTTCTTCAACTCCAAGTCGGTGCCACAATACTTTTACTAACTCTATTCTTTCATTTCTCAACTCTTTGATCTCACGAGCTAAAATCTGTATCAGTTCTTCAACATAAGACATAGCTGGTTGAATTTCAACCTCAGTCGGGGAAATGACATGCGAAGGATCTGATCTATACCTTCGTAACATCGATACATGAAATACATTATGAATCTTTTCCAGCTCTGGTGGTAACAACAATCTATAAGCAACCGGCCTGATACGCTTGGTAATCTCATATGGCCTGATGAACCTCAGACTCAGCTTGCCTTTTCTGCCAAGTTGAAGTACTTTCTTCCAAGGTGAAACTTTCAAAAACACTTTGTCACCAATCTGAAACTCAATATCTTTTCTTTTTAAATCTGCATACGATTTCTGACAATCCGCAGCTGCTTTCAGACTATTTCGTATTACTTTCACTTTTCCTTCTGTTTCTCTGACCAAATCAACTCCGTGGATTTTATTCTCACTAAGTTTTGTCCAGTACAACGGTGTTCGACATTTACGACCGTATAAAGCTTCATAAGGAGCCATTTTGATACTCGATTGGATGCTATTATTGTACGCAAATTCAATCAGAGGTAAGTATCATTCCCATGTACCTTCGAACTTGAGGATGCAACATCTCAACATATCCTCAAGTATCTGAATAATCTGTTCGGATTGACCATCCGTCTGCAGGTGAAAAGTAGTACTACAGTGTAGTTTCATACGTAGCGCATCTTGCAGTTTCTTTCAAAACCGTGAAGTGAATCTCGGATCTCTATTTGACACAAAATAAATAGGTAGTCCATGTAACCTCACAATCTAAGAAACATACAAATCAGCTAGCTTATCAAGCGAGTAATCTGTGAGAACCGGAACAAAATAAGCGATTTAGTCAATCTATCCATAATAACCGAAATTGCATCTTTCTTGCTTGGTGTCAATGGTAGACCGGATACAAAATCCATCGTGACTTTGTCCCATTTCCACTCAGGTATCATGATTGGCTAAAGCAATCCAGAAGGTACTTGATGCTCGGCTTTTACTTGCTGACAGACTAAACATTTTGAAACAAAGTCAGAAATGTCTCGTTTCATACCATGCTTCCAATAAAGCTGTTTCATATCGTTATACATTTTAGTACTGCCCGGATAAATATATAACTTACTGTTATGAGCTTCATTCAAAATCATCTGAATCAACTCTAGATTCTTCGGAACACAAACTTGACCTCTGAATCTCAAACAACCCTCAGTATCAACTTGGAATTCAGAATCAATACTCAAATCACATTGAGTCTGTTTTGTTAACAATTCATTATCAACCTTCTGAGCTTCATAAATCTACCGAATAAATAACGGTCTTACTTTCAAATCAGCTAAAACCGAACCATCATCAGACATACACAACTGAGCATTCAAAGCACGTAATACAAACAATGATTTCTGACTCAAAGCATCAGCAACAACATTCGCTTTTCCTGGATGATAATCTATAACAAGCTCATAATATTTTAACAGTTCTAACCATCTTCTCTGACGTAGATTCAGATCTTTCTGAGCCATTAGGTATTTCAGGCGTTTATGATTTGAAAACACGTGACATTTTTCACCAAATAGATAGTGGCACCAAATCTTCAAAGCGAACACAATCGCAGCCAACTCAAGATCATGCGTTGGATAGTTCTTTTCATGTGGCTTTAAATGTCTCGAAGCATATGCAATGGCTTTGCCTTCTTGCATCAAGACACATCCCAGACCTATAAACGAAGCATCATTATAAATCACAAATTCTTTACCCAATTTAGGTTGTACCAATATCGGAGCTTCAGTCAACAAAGTTTTCAGCAGATCAAAACTTTTCTGACATTTTACAGACCATTCAAATTTCACATCTTTCTGAAGTAGTTTTGTCAACGGAGTCGCAATCATAGAAAAGCCTTTTACAAACTGTCGATAATAACCAGCAAGTCCTAGAAGACTGCGGACCTCAGAAACATTTCTTGGAGGCTTCCAATCCAAACCAGCTGAAATCTTACTCGTATCAACTTGAATATCAGATGCTGACACAACATGTCCCAGAAAGCCACTTCTCGCAACCAAAATTCACATTTGCTAAACTTCGCATATAACTGCTTATCTCGCAAAGTCTGTAGTACTATTCTCAGATGCTCAATATGTTTAGTTTCATCACATGAATAAATCAAAATGTCATCAATAAATACGACAACAAATCGATCTAAATACGGTCTGAAAATTTTGTTCATTAAATCCATAAACACAGCAGGTGCATTTGTTAATCCAAAAGGCATAACCAAAAACTCATAATGTCCGTACCTTGTTCGAAAAATAGTTTTCAGAATGTCTGAATCTTTTACTTGCAACTGACAATATCCCAATCTCAGATCTATCTTTGAAAATACAGTAGCTCATTTCAATTGATCAAACAAATCATCAATTCGGGGCAGTGGATATTTGTTTTTTATCGTCACTTTATTAAGTTGTTGGTAATCAATGCACATTCTCAAAGTTCCATATTTCTTTTTCACGAACAAAACTGGCGCACCCCAAAGAGAATAACTCGGTCTAGCAAAACCTCTATCTGTCAATTCTTGCAACTGAGCTTTCAATTCTTTTAATTCAGTCGGTGCCATTCTATATGGAGCTATCGAAATCGGAGTAGTTCCAGGCACTAACTCAATACCAAATTCAACCGCTCAGATTGGTGGTAAACCCCACAATTCTTCAAGAAACACATTCGGATACTCGCACACTACTGGTACTGATTCAATCTTTCTTTCGGTCACTTTACTATCAAGCACATACGCAAAGTAAACTTCATAACCTTTTCTCACATATTTTTGACCTAACATCAAAGATATCACTGCCGGTAAACCATTCATATCATTGAACTCAATACGATTAATCTCATTATTTTGACATCTCAAATCAATCATCTTCCATTTGCAATTCACAACAACATCATGCATCATTAGCCAATCCATACCTAGGATTATGTCAAACTCATCAAATGGTAACAACATCAAATCGGTCGAAAAGCAATTACCCCGAATCATCAATGGACAATTCTTGCACACTTTATCAACTAATACACACTTGCTAAGGGGTTCGATACTCTAATTACTATTTCAATAGACTCTACAGGCAAAGTCTTACTGGATACTAAATTCACACATATATACGAATGAATAGACCCTGGATCTATCAATGCAATAACTTTAGTATCATAAAGAGTAAAAGTACCTGTAATAAAATCTGGATATGACGCTTCTTCTCGTGCTCGTATAGCATAGGCTCGTGCAGGTGCTCTAGAATCAGATCTAGCTACAGTGTCTTGCGTCACAACTCTACCACCACTCGTATTTCCCGTATTTCTCAGTGGTCTACCTCTAGCTGCGTGTTACTTGGCTTCATGTTTTGAGCATTACCTTTCTTAGCTAACTCTGGGCAATCTTTTATGAAATGATCTCGAGAACCAAAACTGTAACAAGCTCGGCTATTAATTTTTCCCTAGCACTCTCCAAAATGCCGTCTTCCACATTGATTACACTCAGGCTTTTCATCCGTTGCATTACCGATACTCGATACTAAGGTAGTCTAAGCTTTAGGATTGGTATTTTGCTTTCCACGATCTCTATTTTGATGTCCCACTGAAACTGTGGATCGATCATTGAAATTTTTAGATTTCTTTGATGAGGAATGATAAGATTTAGTCATCGATCGCTTCCTCAAATCTCTAGCCTCTGAATTAGCTTTTCTTTTTTCTTTACTGAGATCCTCAGCTTTACAGGCCTTCTCAACTAGTACTACGAATTCTTTCAACTCAAGTATCCTGACGAACAGCTTTATATCTTCGTTCAATCCATCAACAAATCTTTTGCACATAATCTCTTCCGTAGACACGTATTCCCGAGCATACTTGCTCAAACGTAAAAATTCTCTTTCGTACTCTGTTACAGTCATCCAGACCTGTTTTAATTCCAGAAACTCTTTATTTTTTTATCGAGGAATCTCTGGCTTATATACTTCTTCCGGAATTCAGTCTGAAAGAATTCTCAGGTAACTTGTTCCCTAGAAACCACCAATGTCAATGTTTTCCACCAGTGATATGCATTATCTCTAAGCAAGGATACCACACATTTAATACACTCATCCGGTGTACAGGACAACTTATCGAATACTCGAATAGTGTTCTCAAGCCAGAACTCAGCCCTTTCAGCATTGTCATCAACCGTAGCCTGAAACTTTTTAGCCCCGTGTTTATGAATCTTATCAACAGGTGGCTTATTCGATCCAATCGGATCTACTACAGGTGGCATAACCGAGATTTGTTGAGGAACAGGTGGGGTGGAGGTTGTTGAGCAGCCGGATTTGTTCGTATGAATTTAGTGAACCACTCTGTCATCATTTGGAAGAAGATTTGCTTAGCCTCTCCTCCATGACTACTAGACACCGGCCTAGACTCGACCGGTGCTATCCCTTGAGCGGAAGCAGGCGCATTGCTCTCTACATCATCAACTATTGCTTGTTTAGGATCCATTGCTATATAAAAACACATTTCAAAGATCAAGAATCATCACACTATCGAAATTTATATATATGGCATGTATAGCTAGACTCACATACGCTACGGTAGTCTTAGAACTGACTAAACCATAGCTCAGATACCAATAAAATGTAACACTTTTATCCCGTATCCGTCTCAGACTAGAGTTAAAGGCATTACCTGACAAAATAAGACATTTAATCCTCAATTCATAAACTTCATAACATCATAATTCAAACATTCATATTAAGTCCCTTACATAGGTCATCGAGACCTTAAACATGCATTAGAAAGGGGTCGAGACTAAACCGATCACATACCAAATTTTTGAAAACTTAATCATTCTTCAAAGATGTGTAGGTCACACGCCCGTGTGAACAGGTCGTGTGCCTCACACGGCATTAGACACGCCCGTGTGTCTACGCCATGTCAATACAGGGCATACATACTGACTTGCATACACGGCTACAAGACACGCTCGTGTGCCTTGGCCGTGCCCAAGACTGACTTAAAATAGTACGTACCCCAGGGCTGAGACACACACCCGTGTGGACAAAACTAGGACATTTGAATAGCCAAATTGCCACCCCTTTTGGGTCAAACCTACAAGCATCAAACCAAGCATATTTTCAACATGTTTTTAGCCAATTTCAATGTCAAAACATACATTATTCACGCCTTTACATTATCAAGAAATATCATTCTAAACTCCTCAACCGAATCATACCAAATCTAAACCAAAATCATACCAAAACATATGATCCATAAACTTCAAACATACAAATACATCTCATGCCAAAGCCTTAACAAAATTCACCATTTCCTTTGGCCAACCAAGAACACATTATAAAGGCATATTTGCATCACATAACATATATCGATACCAACCATAAGTTTTAACACAAATTGGCCATGCACATGGCATAATATATACATTACAAAACATATCCAAGTGACACTTGCCTATACATGCCATATACCATATATACAACTTTCAAAATGGTACCAAAATAGATGTCTGATAGTGTGAATGAGTCGTTGACGATCCTCAGACCCGAGCTAGCTTTAAGACACTATAAAATAGGGAACATTTCACACAGTAAGCTTTTAAAGCTTAGTAAGCTTTTAAAACAGGGATTTATAACAAACCTTTCACCAACTTATTCTTAAACTTATACATACCCGAAGTTTGCTGTTGCATAATCAATGACTTACAACCAAAGTATTGTTCCCGAAGTTTTGCACACTCAGTGCCTTCACGGATGTATCGCACACTAAGTGCCATCCTGGATGTCTTGCACACTAAGTGCCATCCTGGATGTCTCGCACACTAAGTGCCATCCTCAATAATTTGCACACTAAGTGCCATTTTCACAATTGATATACTATCCATCAATCTAGTAACCACAAATATACAAATTAACCGTTCTTAAAGCATTAATTATATAAAGAAATAATGCTCTTATAACATACTAACTTACCTCTAGTTTGAAAATGGCGAGACAAGTCAATTACTCGATAACTTTATCTTTCCCCCGATCTAATTCTGAATTCCTCTTTTCTTGATCTAAATGTATTTAAAATTAACTTATTTATTCATCAAATCATTCAATTTCACCCAAAAACACATAAATGGGCATTTTGCACTTTAGCCCCTAACATTTCACATTTATTCAATTTAGTCCTTATTTTACAAATACACAAAATACAAAAAATTCATCAAAACTATGCCTTAGCTGAATCTTCCTATAGTCCCTAGCAACCCATAACTTTCATTTATTTCATATTTTAGTCCCTCAATTTCTTATTTTTACAATTTAATCCCTAATATGCATTTTTACTAAAATTCACTTTACAAAACATGTATATTAAGCACTAAGCTTTCATAATTCACCATTTAACATCACAAAACTTATGAATTCATCAATGGCATCTTTCAAAATCATCAACAAATTCAAAAATTAGTGCATGGGCTTGATAGATTACTAAGCAACGATCTCAAAAATGTAAAAATCATAAAAAATCAAACTCAAAACATACCTTAATTCAAGCTCAAAGTGCCGAAACCCTAGCTTGAGGTTTTTTCTTTCTTTTCTTTAGTATATTCGGCCAACATGGAGAAAATAATGAACAATTTCATGCTTTGTTTTATTATTATTTACATTAATATACATTTTACTATTTTAACCTTATTATAAACATTAAAACTTACCAACTACATGTCCATAGTTGTCCACCATTAAAATTAATGGTAAATTTGACATGCAAGGACCCTCACTTAACTAAGTCATATCAATTTAGCACATTAACAAATAGAAAGCCACTTTTGCATTTTACGCGATTAGGTCCTTTTTCAAAATTAACCACTTAAATGATAACATTATCATACCAAAATTTCACATATCATAAACACGAAAAATAATATTAAAATATTTTTTTGACTTGGATTTGTGGCCCTGAAACCACTATTTCGACTAGGGTCTAAACTGGGCTGTTACAATGCCACCAATAAAGCTATTTCAAATTATTATACATTTTCGTACTTCTTGGATGAACAGATAAGCGACTACTATGTGCTTCGTTCAAAATCATCCGAATCAATTCTAAATTTCTCGGAACACATATTCGGCTTCTGAATCTTAAACAATCATCAGCGTCAACTTGAAGTTCTGAATCAGGGTTCGAATCACACTGAGCTCATTTTGCTAACATTTCATTATCAACTTTTTGATCTTTACAAATCTACTATAAAAATAATGGTCTCGCTTACAATTCCGCTACAACCGAGCCGTCATCAGATAGAGCCAACTGATTATTCATTGTACGTAGAGAAAATAAAGATTTTTGGCTTAATGCATCAGTAACAACTTTTTTTTTTCCGGATGGTAGTCAATCACTAGCTCATAGTCTTTTAACAATTCTAACCACCTCCGTTATCGCAAATTCAAATCTTTCTGAGTCATCAAATATTTCAAACTCTTATGATCTGAATAAACATGGCATTTCTCACTGAACAAATAATGGCTCCAAATCTTTAATGCAAACACAATGGCTGCTAACTCTAAGTCGTGCGTCAGATAATTCTTTTCCTACGGCTTCAACTGTCTTGAGGCATAAGCTATGACTTTTCCTTCCTACATCAAAATGCAACCCAAACCATTCAACGATGCATCATTATAGATCACAAATTCTTTACCCAATTCTGGCTGTACTAACACTAGAGCTTCAGTCAAAAGAACTTTTAGCTGATCAAAACTTTTCTGACATTTCTTGGACCATTCAAACTTTACATCTTTCTGAAGCAATCTCGTCAATGGAGTCGTAATCATTGAAAATCCTTTCACAAATCATCTATAATAGCCGGTGAGTACCAGAAAACTGCGAACCTTAGAAACATTTCTCGGAGGCTTCCAATCTATAATTGCAAATATCTTACTCAGGTCAACCCGCATACCATCAGCTGAGACAATATGACCCAGAAATCCAACCTCTCGTAGCCAAAACTCACATTTACTAAACTTTGCGAATAACTGCTTATCTCGCAAAGTCTGTAGTGTAATTCTCAAATGCTTGGCATCCTCAGATTCATTTCGTGAATATATCAAAATATCACCTATGAACACAACAACAAATCGATCTAGGTACCATCTGAAAATCCTGATCATTAAATCCGTAAAGACAGCAGGTGCATTCGTTAGTCCGAAAGGCATAACTAAAAATTCATAATGTCCGTACCTCGTTCTAAAAGCAGTTTTTGGCACATCGGAGTCTTTAACTCGCAACTGGTAATAACCCGATCTCAAATCTATCTTTGAAACTACTGTAGCACATTTCAATTGATCAAACAAATCATCAATACGTGTTAAAGGATATTTGTTCTTGATCGTCACTTTGTTAAGCTGTCGATAATCTATACAAATTCTCATCATGCCATCTTTTTTTTCATAAACAACATAGGAGCACCCCACGGCGAGAAACTCGGTCTTGCAAACCCTCTGTCGGTCAACTCTTGCAACTGAGATTTAACTTCTTTTAACTCTGTCGGAGCCATTCTGTATGGAGCTATCGATATTGGCATTATACCCGGCATTAACTCAATGCCAAACTCAACCTCTCGGATTGGTGGTAAACCCGGTAACTCTTGGGGAAACACATCTGGATACTCACACACAACTGGTACTGATTTGATCTTTTTTTCAGTCAGTTTCATATCTAGCACATAAGCAAAATAAGATTCGCAACCCTTTCTCATATATTTCTAAGCTAACATCGATGAAACCACTGCTGACAAGCCATTCAAATCATCTGACTCAATTCGGATAATCTCATTATTCTGACATCTCAAATCAATCATCTTTCGCTTGCAATTCACAATAGCATCATGCAATGTTAGCCAATCCATACCCAGAATTATATCAAATTCATCAAATGGTAACACAATCAGATCAGTCAGAAAATAAATATCCCGAATCATTAATGGACAGTTCTTGCACACTTTATAAACCAACACACACTTGTCTAAGGGGTTCAATACTTTAATTACAAATTTAGTAGACTTTACAGGAAAAGTCTTATTGGATACTAAATTCACACATACATATGAATGGGTTGATCCTGGATCTATCAATGTAATAACTTTAGTATTATAGAGTATCGGTAATGACATCTGGAGATGATACTTCTTCACGAGCGCGAATAGCGCAGGCTCAAGCAGATGCTCTCGCCTCTGACCTCACAGCAGATTCTTTACTAGCTACCACTCACATTTCCCGTGTTTCTGGGTGGTCTACCTCTAGCTGAAGTGTTACTTGGCCTCATGTTCTGTACATCATCTTTTTCAACCAACTCTGGACAATCACAGATAAAATGATCCAATGATCCACAATTAAAACAGGCCCGATCATTCAATCTACAATCATATGGATGCCTTTACCACAATGTTTACATTCAAATCGATTAGGTCTCACACTCCCAACACGAGCTATCGAAGTAACTAGAGCTTTGAAGCTCGACTATTGTCTCACTCGATCTCTGTTTGAATGTCATATAGATGCATTAGAACGATTAAACGAGTCTCAAAATTTCTTTGATGCAGACTGATAAGATTTACTTGTTGATCTCTTTCTCGAATCTCTTGGTTCAAAATTAGCTTTTTTTCTTTTCTTTGCTGAGATCCTCGGCTTTACAAACCCTTTTAACTAACATAGCAAATTCTTTAATTTCCAGAATCCCAACCAGAAGCTTTATATCTACATTTAGCCCGTCAACAAATCTTTTACACATTATCTCTTCAGTGGAGACATATTCCCTAGCATACTTGCTTAAAGGTATGAATTCTCTTTCATATTCAGTGACAGCCATTCGTCTTTGTTTCAATTCTAGAAACTCTTTATGTTTCAAATCAAGAAATAGCTGACTTATATATTTCTTTCAGAATTCAGATTGAAAGAACTCCCAGGTAACTCGTTCTCTAGGAACCACAGATGTCAATGTTTTCCACCAATGATATGCATTATCTCTAAGCAAAGATACTACACACTTGATACATTCATCTGAAGTACAGAACAATTCATCAAATACTCTGATTGTGTTCTCGAGCCAGAACTCAGCCCTCTCAGCATCATCATCAACTGTAGCCCGAAATTCTTCAGCCTCGTGTTTACGTATCTTATCAACCGGTGGCTCACTCAATCAAATCGGATCTATTACTTGTGGCATAACTGGGACTTATTGAGGTACAGGTGGGGGTAGAGGTTGTTGAGCAGTCAGATTCGTTCAAACAAATTTCAAAAATCACTCACTCATAATATGGAAAAAGGCTGGCTTAGCCTCTCCCTTGTGGCTACTAAATACGAGTCTAGAATCAGTCGTTGCTGCCCCTTGAGCGGGAACGAGCGTATTACTCTTAACATCATCGGCTACGGCTCGATCGCGATCTATTTACTATATAAAACACGTTTTCACTATCAGGAATCATCACACTATCGCAGTTTATATATATGGCATGTATAGCTAAACTCTCACTCGCTATGTTAGTCTTAGAATCGACTAAACCGTAGCTCTGATACCAATTAAATGTAACACCCTTAACCCCTATCTGTCACTAAAATAAGGTTACGAGGCATTACCAATCAATACACATCATTCACACACATTTATGCATTTAATATCAAAATCCATTCATTTCAATCATATTGTCCCTTCTAAGGTCCTACGAGACCTTAAGACATGCTTAGAAGAGGTCCGGGACTAAACCAATAGCATTTACAAACTTTAGGAAACTTAAAAAATTTTCAAACATATAAGGGTCACACTCCCGTGTAAATAGGCCGTGTGCATCACACGGTCACCAGACACGCCCGTGTCACAGGCCGTGTGAAAACAGGGCATACATACTAACTTCCACCACACGACCGAAGACACGCCCGTGAGTCATGGTCGCAGGAAAACTTGAGAGGTTACTGACTTGGGTCACACGGCTGACCACAAGCCCATGTGCTACACACGGCCATTAAACAAGCCTGCATGTCTAGGTCGTGCCAAACCTGTAGGGTATACTGACTTTAATTCGAAGGGTACCCCAGGGGACAAACGACCATGTAGCAGGACCGTGTGTCACACACGACTGAGACACACGCTCGTGTCTCTGCCCGTGTGGACAAAAACAGGCCATTTGCAAAGCCAATTTGCCACCCTTTCCACAAGCACACTTAGCAACCAAAATGGTACCATTTCAACACATGTATAAGCATCCAAAACATGCCATTACATACTCATATCATGCCATCTATTCAAAACCATATCAACTACTCAATTCCATATTTAAAACACACCAAATTATTATGCCAAAACCATTACAATTTACCTAATTTCCAAATGAGTTTTCTCACATTTCTATCAACCAATTCATGCTTCTCAAACATACCAATTCATCATTTATAAATCATACCAATTCTTAAGCATTAATATATCAACTAATGACTAACCAAATGATCAACCACTTAACCATACCAACAACCATGGCAAGCATACCAGAACACATGGTAACTTATAAACATCACATAAATCACTTGCTAACATATAAATCAAGCCAACTCAAATGGCCATACACATAAACATTTACAAGCCAAATCTCATGGCTAATATTATGATTCAAAATAGACCAAAATGACATTAGCCTATACATGCCATATACCATATATACAAAGCTCCCAAAAGTACCAACGAAATGATCGATAGTGTGATGACGTTTCCCGATGATCCCCGAGTTCAAGCTAGCTTCGATAATCTAAAAAACATGGAATGAACACACAAAGTAAGCTTTAAAAGCTTAGTAAGCCATATACAAATAAAGTCATCACATGAACATTTACATAGCAATTCAAATATGCTTAACATGACTAATTTCATTCAAATTCACAAACCTTTCTCATTGAACACATATTCAAGAGCTCAAGCATTCATTAATGGCAACTCACAAATTCATCAACAATTTTAGAAATTAGGGTACGGGCTAGCTAGAACAAGAAGCAACAATTACAAAAACATAAAAATCATCAAAAATCGAGCTAAAACCGTACCTTAATCAAGCTATGCAAGTGTCAAACCCTAAATGAGAAACAATGGTTCTTTTTCTTCTTCAAAATTTGGCTAAGGCATGAAAGATGGACAAAAAAATCATGTTTGGTTATGATTTTACTAACTTAATTTGTCATTTACCTATTTACCCTTAATTAAAAGCAACCAAATTTCATGTTATTAAGCCCATTTATGTCAAATTCCACTATCAATGGTCTAATTTCATCATAAAGACTTCCACATTTAAATTTCATAGCCAATAGACACTTTTAGCGTATAGAATGCAACTTTTGCATTTTATGCGATTTAGTCCTTTCGTCAAATTAACCACTTAAACAATAAAATTATCACACGAAACTTTCACACATATATAATCACATACTGTAAACACCAAAAATAATATTAAAATAATTTTACAATCTCAGATTTGTGGTTCTAAAACCACTGTTCTGATTTAGCTAAAATCAGGCTGTTACAGCAGAAATCTTGCTAGGATCAACTCGAATACCATCACCTGAAATAATGTGGCCCAAGAATCCAACTTCTCGAAGCCAAAACTCGCTTTTACTGAATTTAGCATACAAATTTTTTGTCTCTTAAAGTCTACAAAATAATTCTTAAGTGCTCGGCATGCTCTGCCTCATCTCTCGAATAAATCAGAATATCATCAATAAACACAACAACAAACTTGTCCAAATATGGCCAAAATATTCAGTTCATTAAGCCCATAAACACAACAGGAGCATTTGTTAACCCAAATGGCATAACAAGAAATTCATAGTGGTCATACCTCGTTCTAAAAGAAGTTTTAGGCACATCTGGCTCTTTAACTCGCAACTGATAGTAGCCAGACCTCAAGTCTATTTTAGAAAACCATGATGCTCCTTTCAACTGATCAAACAAGCCATCAATCCTTGGCAAAGGATACTTGTTCTTGATTGTTATCTTATTGAGCTATCGGTAGTCTATACACAATCTCATTGAACCGTCTTTCTTTCTCATGAATAATGCTAAAGCACCCTACGGTGAAAAGCTAGGTCTCACAAAACCTTTGTCGGTTAATTCTTGCAACTGTGACTTTAGTTCTTTCAACTCAGTCGGAGCCATCCTATATGAAGCAATCGAAATAGGTGTCATCTCTAGCATTACATCAATACCGAACTCCACTTCTCTAATTGGAGGTAAACCTGGCAATTCTTTCAGAAATACATCTAAATATTTACATACAACAGGCACTGATTCAATTCTTAGTTCAGACTCTTTTGTATTCAACACATAAGCCAAATAAGCCTCACACCCTTTTTTTATACGTTTCTGAGCAAACATCAAAAAAATCATGATTGGCAACCTATCTGACTCGTCTGATTCAACCCGGAGAATTTCACCATTTTCACATTTCAATTCAATAACTTTTTGTCTACAATTTACTACAGCATCATGAAGTGTCAACCAATCCACACCCAATATAACATCAAATTCATCAAACGGTAATAACATCAAGTCAGCCGGAAAACAATGACCATTAATCATCAAGGGACATTTCTTGCATACCCTATCAACTAAAACATGCTTGCCTAACAGGTTTGACAGTTTAATCAAGGCAACAATAGTAGTATCATAAAGAGAAAAAGTACCAGTGATCACATCGGGAGAAGATGCGTCCTCACGCGCACGTATGGCATAGGCCCTAGCCGGAGCTCTAGCTTTAGATCTCACCGTTGTATCCCTCATTACATTTTTGATACTAGCCCCATTACTGGCATTTCTCAAGGGTCTCCCTTTTGTAGCTGTACTACTCGACTTTGTACTCTAAAATTTTTCTTTCTCGACCATCTCGGGGCAGTCCTTGATATAATGGTCTTAAAAACCACATCTGAAACAAGATCCGTCATTCATCCTACACACACCAAGATGACGTCTACTGCAATGTTGGCACTCGAGTTTAAAAGGTCTAGCGTTTCCCACACCAGCCATAGATGTAGCCTGAGATTTAAAACCCGAATTTTCCTTCCTATGATTTTCGTGCGAATGCCCGGCCGAAACATGAGAACGAGAATACATGTCTCTGGATTTCTTTCTTACATCTTTAGCCTTAGCCTTGGCTTTTCTCTTTTCCTTGGTCAGTTCCTCAGCTTTACAAGCCCGATCAACGAGCACAACAAATTTCTTCAGCTCAAGAATACCCACTAACACTCTGATATCCTTATTAAGTCTGTCTTCAAACCTTCTACATATTTTAGCCTCGGAGGATACACACTCCTGAGCATATTTGCTGAGCCGGACAAACTTTCTTTCGTACTCGGTCACTGACATTCGGTCTTGTTTCAATTCTAAAAATTTCTTGTGCTTCTGGTCGATGAATCGTTCACTGATGTACTTCTTTTGAAATTCTTCTTGGAAGAATTCCCATGTGACCCTCTCTTGAGGTACCACAGATACTAGTGTCTTCTACCAGTGATATCCGTGCCTCTCAACAAGGAAATATCACACTTCAAACATTTTTTGAGTGTGCATGATAGTTCATCAAACACCCTTATCGAATTCTCAAGCCAAAATTCTGCTTTCTTAGCATCATCCTCAGTATTTACTTTGAACTCTTCCGTCCTTTGTTTTCGAATCTTATCAATTGGGGTTCTATGAAATCTCATGAAGTCCATACCTTGTTACACTAGGGGTACGGGTTGAGGATTTTAAGGGGGTAGAGGTTGTTGCTAAACAGCTGGGTTCACACAGACGAACTCATCAAACTATTTAATCATAACGTGGAAGAAGGCCTCTCGAGCCTCTCCCCCTTGACTCACAGTTATGGGTCTACTCTCCTCTAGCACTGTCCCTTGGGCGGGGGCTAGTGCGTTACTTTCCACATCATCTGCCATAGCTCGTTTGAGATCCATTACTATATGAAAAACACAGTTTAAAATCATCAGGAGTCGTCACACTAGCACAATTTATGTATGGCACGTATTGCTAGACTCAAACACATGCAACATAGTTCGAGAACTAATTAAACTGTAGCTCTAATACCACCAAATTTAACACCCCTTACCCATTTCCGATTCCGAGACAGGATACAAGGCATCACCGAACATAAACACAAGCAAACATACAAAATCGGGTCATAAAATTTTGTTCAAACCAAATTCATTCATGCATATGTAAATTATCCTTTATATGGGCCTACAAGGCCCAAAACATACATCGGAAGTTGCTTGAGACTTAACTGAGAACTTTAGAAATCTTTGGGAAAACTTAAAAAAATTTTCATAAAACAGGGGCACACGCCCGTGTGGAGATAGGAGACACGCCCGTGTGCCCTCGACATGCCCGTGTCCTCAGGGCGTGTAACTCTCTGTTTATGACGTCAGCACAAAATATAGTCACACGGCCTTGTCACACGCCCGTGTGGCTAGACCGTGTGGTTGATTAAAATTTTATATTTTTACATAAAATGAAACAGACTTCACATGGCCTGGGCACACGCCCATGTCTCCAAGTCGTGTCTCTTATACGACCAAGACACACGCCTGTGTCTTAGCCATGTGTTTACTACTAGGAATTTTATTTTGCAAAACTAAAATGCAGGGGACACAGGGCCGGACTACACGCCCATGGGGGCAAACTGTGTGTCACACATGGCCTAGACACATGCCTGTGTGTCTACTCGTTTGGACAACTTTGAGGCTATTTTCTAAGCCATTTACCACCCTCAAATGCTCACTCACTTATACATCTTTGATGGCATGCAACATAGCATATTTAGTCACTCAAATACTCACAATCATGATTAATCCCTGACTTTGTAATATCAACATATCGTATGCTCAAACCATCATCCTTTCATATGGCATTCCACACCATTTTCATATTTATCCATCCTTCTAAACTTACCTTCAATCTACTCAATTATACCATGGCTATGGTCATACCTATTAGTCCCAATTCATTCATTAAGCATATGTGCCACATCACATGCTTAAATCCATTACCAACAAGCAACCACCAACCACATCACAAAGCATAAACACATTGCATGCATGCATAAATAATTAGGGTTACAACCCGAGAAGTAAATATAAACCACATCTCATGGCCTTATACAAAATGAATCATAATACCATCATGAGCCAACTCATTTGGCTAATCAATATGACACATAAAAAAATGACCAAGTCCCCTATACATGCCATACTCAAAATGTTGAGACTAACTATACCCAAATGTCCAATTGATAGTGTGATCGAGTCTCCGATGTCCTTTAATCCCCAAGCTAGCTGGGCGACACAATAAAAGATAGAAAGGAAGGGGGGTAAAATTTATCCTATTACCTATAGAATCTATATTTTCTTTCGCTATTCCTGCTTCTTTACTATGTTTATCTAAATAAGACACAAATTTCTTTATACATATCTCATCCCATGGTGGAGGTAATTTATGGAAATATTGGTTTTTCCAAAATTCTATATTTTTATTTTTTAACTTTTGATATTCATGAAGAAATTTTTTAGAAAATTCTTCTAAATATCTTATATCACATAATTTTATTTTTGACAAAACATAACTAGCTATAATATCTTGATCTTTTTTATCAAAATAACCACAAAATTTTGTTTTTAGAATATTTGTTAATCCTTTTAAAAGGTCTTTAGGGGTACCTATCTGATTAATTAATTGTCCTTTTTGGATTTTTCCTACATCAGATTCTTCCCATCTTCTTAAAAATTTTAAAACATCTCCTTGAAAAGTTCCAACAAAATAATTTAAAAATTTTTCTTTTGACCAAGTACTGTTGTTGTTTACAACAGTTGTCATTGACTGTGCCCAATCATCTATGGTTTTTTATAGTCTGCTATTTGAATATTAGTTAAGTCTAAATACATTCCTCCTTGGGCCACATTTCTTTTCTTTAAGTCACCTATCCTATGTGGTATAGGTATAGTTTGACTAGGTTGTTGATTAGAAGATTCTCCCGTATATTCGGTTTTAATTTCATTAGTAGCTATATCTTCGGTTTGATTACCAAAAATCCTAATTGCTATAAATAGCAATGTAAGAAGCCTAAACAAGGCATCAAAAAATAGTTTAGAAATCTTTTCTTTTTACTTTCAGTATTCTCTCTTTGTAAACAATCTTTCCTTGTAAAAATCTTTCCTTCACTTTTAATAAAATAACGATCTTCCGCATCTATATCAACTTTTGTAACTGGTATCAGAGGCCCCGGAGTAACGATTCTTGGAAAATCTATATCAAAATATCCACTGTAAGTTCTTATCTTAATCTACAATTACGTTAATTATGTGGTTATTTATCTTAAAACCCATACATCTGTTATTTTGTCTTGATTTTGCTTGTTTAAGTCTAGGAGAGAGACGTTAGGCCCTTGTGTTTAAGACAAAATAATAACAGAAGGTTTTAGGTACCGAAGATGAATAACATGGAAGAAACAGATTGTTTATATAAAGATAAAACCTGCAGTCATATTATGCATATAGATTCTAAACAAGAAAATAATATATCGGCCCTTAGTAAAGGATTTAATAGTTTAATAGATATAACCTCTATATATTTTAATAAAATATATAATAAGGTTAGTAATATAGAAGAAAAAGTTAATAATCTAGGAGATATTAAGGAATTAAATTTGAACAACAAATCTAAAGAAATATTGTCAGAAGTTAATAATAAATTAGAACAAGTTATAAATAATAATATAGAACAAATCTAGAGAGAATACTGAAAGTAAGAAGAAAAGATTTCTAAACTATTTTTCGATGCCTTGTTTAGGCTTCTTACATTGCTATTTATCGCAAAATTTCTAAACTCTATTTTATTTCTTCTTCAATCCCGAACAGTGTTTCTGATAAGGATGAATTTATTGTTGCTTCCACGTATGTTGTCAGTTGTCTTGTCATGTCTTTGTCCATACTTGGATGCCTTGAATTTTTATTTACTGCCAATCTTGAAAATCTTCTTGAAAGTCTTCTTGACTTTTCACGTGGTCTTTGTTTTGTCTTTATCCTTCTTGGATGTTGTCAAGATTTAGTGTCTCAATTTCATCCAGATGTAATGATTCTGGTGATAGCTCTGGTGAGTTCCAAGCCTTCCAGGTGTTTTTGATTTCTTCTGTTATGTCAGAAGGAAAATCATCTATTTCCATATCTGCTATTTACTTTTTAGGTTGTATGGATTCTTCATCTCTTGATTTTTGAGTTACACTATTTTTACACTATTATTCTTCTTCCATCGATTATATAGTGTATATGTTTGATCTTGAAGTACATGTCGAGTCATTGACATTAAATCAATTCTGCTTGGATTTGAAGATATTTTGGATCATTGTAACACTTGTCAATAGTTTTTGTCAAGTGTTTTTTGTCTTCTTTGTTCTTTGAGGCGTGAAATTTGGATTTGAACCAGCGAGACATATTGCCAACGAAATTCTGATCCGTCCCCATTAACCGCTCGGGCATCGACCGGGAAGAATCAATTCTAGGTTTATTGATAATCCATGATCAACTTCCTTTCGTAGTACCCTACCCCCAGGGGAAGTCGAATCCCCGCTGTCTCCTTGAAAGAGAGGTGTCCAAGGAAAGATTGTTTACAAAGAGAGAATACTGAAAGTAAAAAGA
This sequence comes from Gossypium anomalum, assembly GCA_025698475.1. NCBI lineage: Eukaryota > Viridiplantae > Streptophyta > Magnoliopsida > Malvales > Malvaceae > Gossypium > Gossypium anomalum. The sequence continues at coordinate 33,544,780 of CM046958.1, read as the reverse complement.
AGAGATTTCTAAACTATTTTTTGATGCCTTGTTTAGGCTTCTTACATTGATATTTATCGTAAAATTTCTAAACTCTATTTTATTTCTTCTTCAATCCCGAATAGTGTTTCTGATAAGGATGAATTTATTGTTGCTTCCACGTATGTTGTCAGTTGTCTTGTCATGTCTTTGTCCATACTTGGATGCCTTGAATTTTTATTTACTGCCAATCTTGAAAATCTTCTTGAAAGTCTTCTTGACTTTCCACGTGGTCTTTGTTTTGTCTTTATCCTTCTTGGATGTTGTCAAGATTTAGTGTCTCAATTTCATCCAGATGTAATGATTCTGGTGATAGCTCTGGTGAGTTCCAAGCCTTCCAAGTGTTTTTGATTTCTTCTGTTATGTCAGAAGGAAAATCATCTATTTCCATATCTGCTATTTACTTTAGCAGTTGTATGGATTCTTCATCTCTTGATTTTTGAGTTACACTATTTTTACCAACTATTATTCTTCTTCCATCAGTATATAGTGTATATGTTTGATCTTGAAGTACATGTCGAGCTGTTGACATTAAATCAATTCCTGCTTGGATTTGAAGATATTTTGGATCATTGTAACACTTGTCAATAGTTTTTGTCAAGTGTTTTTGTCTTCTTTGGTCTTTGATAAATAAGGACTATCAATCATTTTTTGAATAATCCATATTTTATAGGGTTGATAAAAACGTTCTTTTTCAGCAATACCAATTAGACTACTTATTTGGATATAAAAATAATAGAAAAAAATCATCTGCATATACTAATAGTGATAATATAGCTTTTATAATAGCAGGAAAGTTTTTTAGAAGGTGAAAAGACAAATTTTGTACTACATTTCTCTAACAAAACCCCATTCAATACTGCTTATATCAAATGGTTCATGATCTAGCCTAAATTTTATAGTAGGAAATTCTTCTCCTATTTCGTTTATATAAATAAAAGATTGTAAAAAGTACTCCGAAAAGACTTTTTTAAATTGAGCTTGCTGGTTGCAAATAGCTCTATTAATTTTTTCAAAAACTTCAATTGGTAATATATTCTTGGATTTATTATATAAGCATTTTCTAAACATTTTATTCATAATAGGACTATTTGTTCCTTTATGAATAAAATATTGAAATATATCAATAAGATTGTTTATCTCATTGATATTTGTAAACTCTATTTTGAGTTCTTCCCAATCTCTGTATAAAATAGATTTTAATAATAAAACAATGTTTCTGATAAGGATGAATTTATTGTTACTTCCACGTATGTTGTCAGTTGTCTTGTCATGTCTTTGTCCATACTTGGATGCCTTAAATTTTTATTTACTGCCAATCTTGAAAATCTTCTTGAAAGTCTTCTTGACTTTCCACGTGGTCTTTGTTTTGTCTTTATCCTTCTTGGATGTTGTCAAGATTTAGTGTCTCAATTTCATCCAGATGTAAAGATTCTGGTGATAGCTCTGGTGAGTTCCAAGCCTTCCAGGTGTTTTTGATTTCTTCTGTTATGTCAGAAGGAAAATCATCTATTTCCCTATCTGCTATTTTCTTTAGCAGTTGTATGGATTCTTCATCTCTTGATTTTTGAGTTACACTATTTTTATCAGCTATTATTCTTCTTCCATCAGTATATAGTGTATATGTTTGATCTTGAAGTACATGTCGAGCTGTTGACATTAAATCAATTCCTGCTTGGATTTGAAGATATTTTGGATCATTGTAACACTTGTCAATAGTTTTTGTCAAGTGTTTTTTGTCTTCTTTGGCTGCTGATAAATAAGGATTATCAATCATTTTTTGAATAATCCATATTTGATAGGGTTGATAAAAATGTTCTTTTTCAGCAATACCAATTAGACTACTTATTTGGATATAAAAATAATAGAAAAAATCATCTGCATATACTAATAGTGATAATATAGCTTTTATAATAGCAGGAAAGTTTTTTAGAAGGTGAAAAGAAAAATTTTGTACTACTATTTCTCTAACAAAACCCCATTCAATACTGCTTATATCAAATGGTTCATGACCTAGCCCAAATTTTATAGTATGAAATTCTTCTCCTATTTCGTTTATATAAATAAAAGATTGTAAAAAGTACTCCGACAAGACTTTTTTAAATTGAGCTTGCTGGTTGCAAATAGCTCTATTAATTTTTTCAAAAACTTCAATTGGTAATATATTCTTGGATTTATTATATAAGCATTTTCTAAACATTTTATTCATAATGGGACTATTTGTTCCTTTATGAATAAAATATTGAAATATATCAATAAGATTGTTTATCTCATTGATATTTGTAAACTCTATTTCGAGTTCTTCCCAATATCTGTGTAAAATAGATTTTAATAATAAATCATGTGCTTCATTTTCTTTAGTTGTTTTTTCAACTAAAAATTGGGAGAGTTTTGTAAGAGCTCTTCTAAAATTTGCTCTTTGATCTGTAATATGGGTTTTCCATATTTCATTTATAAGGTTATATAAATTTATTGGTAAACCTGGGTTATAGAAGTCTTTTACTTCAGGAAAAATTTGTTGTTGTTTCAACAAATCTTCTGCTCCTTTTATGACCTCGGAATAACTAGCTTGAAACGCTGAGTTTGGATCCTGAGACCAAGGGTATTGACTTATTGTTCTTGGTGGGTATTGGCTTACCATTTTTGGTGCATAAGATGGAGAAGATCCAATTGGTTGTCTTACCATTGGATAAGGAACATAATATCCTTGATTAGCATAATATGATGTTAATATCGGAGTAAATCCTTGATTAGGACTTGTTTGCTTCCCTTTGTTGGGTTTTTTATGAACCGTAGTCCATTCTCCGACTTGTTCTAGAGGTTTTTACCTCTATCCATAAGCACTGCTAAGATAATCAGCAATAATATTATTAGTACCTTTTATATATAATACTTCAAAATTAAAAGGACATATATCATTATACCATCTTATTCTTCTGGGTACAGTTTCTAAACTTTTATTAGTTAGAAATTGTTTAACTGCTTGATTATCGATTTTTATAATAAATTTTTTAGGTGCTAAATATATACTGAAATTTTTTATTCCTTTCTTAATTGTTTTTCATATGTGGCATAATTAACTTCGTTTGTCTTAAATTTTCCTAAACTATAACCACATATTAATTCTTCTTCCTTTTTTGTTTTAGCCTTTAAAATACATCCTCAATAGTTTTTGTGATGCATCAGTTTCTAAAATTAATCTATCACCTTGTTTTGGTGAATAGACTTTTGGGATATAATTTATTTCTGCTTTTATATTTTTAATAATTTTTGAGTCTTCTTGAGACCAACTAAAAGTTGTCTTTTTTTTAATTTTTCATATAAGTCACCTATTTTTTGGGACAAGTTAGGAAAGAAGTTTCTTCCATAATTAACTATTCCTAAAAATTGTTGAAGTTGTTTTTTATCTTTAATTTCTTCAGGAAATTCTTTTATTTTTACTATAATATGATCTTGTAGTTTAAGACCATCATTAGATAATTTTAATCCTAAAAAATCTATTTCTGTTTTTTCTAATTCTATTTTCTTAGGATTTAGAATTATTCCATGTTTTATGAATTCTTGGGAAATTATATTTAGGTGTTTCCTATGTTGTTCTAAATTATCTGAAAATATTAATATGTCATCTATATATACTACACAAAACTTTTTATATTTGTTAAATATTGAATCCATCCATCTTTGAAAGATTTGTGGTGCATTACATAAACCAAATGGCATTACTTTCCATTGATAATGACCACCGGGTGCACTAAAAGCTGTTAATGGTTTAGATTCTTTGGTTAGCATGATTTGCCAAAATCCTGATTTACAATCAAATTTACTAAAATATTGTGCTTGTTTAGCTTGATTAATTAAAACATCTTTTCTTGGAATGAAATATCCATCAAAGATAGTATTTTGATTTAATTTTTTATAATTAATGACCATCCTAGCTTTTCCTCTTTTTATTTCAGCATGGTTTCTTACCATAAAAGCTGGACTAGAATGTGGACTATTAGTTGTTTCTATTAATCCTTTGTCTAATAATTCTTTAATTTGTATGTTGAATTCATCTATATCTTGTTTAGTATAGATCATAGGTTTAACTCTAATTATTTTATTAGGATTTTGTAATTTTATTTCACAATATCTAGGACTGTTTTGCCATAATTTTAATGGTTCTTCACTAAAATTGTTTTCTAAAATTTTAAACAACCAATGATTTGTTTCAAGTTATTTAATTTGTTCTTTTCTTTGTGGTGTAAATTTTTTATCACACACAAATTTATGATTTTCTACTAAAAGTATTTCTACAGAAGTTTTTTCTGTTGACAATTTTACTAAGTTTTTATCAATAGAAAATGGTAAATGATGATATATAAAATTATTTCCTAATAATATGTCTCCATGCATTTCAGGAAAACATAATATTTTAGGGATTATAAATCTTACATTATTTATGTAAATTGGTATGTTTCTAGCCTTAAATTGAATTATGGTTTCTTTACCATCTATTCCTATAGCTCTAATTGGGTTTTTCACTAATTCCCATTTTTCTACAGGTATCACATTTTCTCTACAACTACTGGTGGTAGCTCCTGTATCTAGCAAAGCATGTAAAGAATATGTTTTATATTCTCTAAATTGAAATGTAATTTCTATATATGTATAATACTTTCTAGGTTGAAAGTTTGAAAATGTAATAATATCATTTTTTCCCATTTTCATTTGTTGAATAATAGTTGCTGATTGTATTTCTTCCATTATAGTATTTCTAGAATTTCTACTAGGTTCTGTAGGAAAAATAGGTATCTGAACTATTTTCATACCTATTGGTGTTGAATTTATACTTATATTATCCTCATCTTCTTCTGTTTGAGAATTAGAGGGTAAAACTAAATTGTCATTCGTATTTGTTATAGCATTATTTTTAAAATATAGTCCATCTCCTGATGACACATATTCTATTGTACTTACTGGTTTTGAAGTACTGGCTCCACTTATTCTATCTATCATCCAATCTCTTGGTATTGATAAATCTTTTAAATTTGTATTTCATCAAATCGCTTGAACTTACTCATCACATCAACCACCTTGTCATAAGTTCATCACATACCAAGGCATTACTCATGAGTTCGGTATACATAACTGTATCAACTTATTACATAATCTTTTATTCATTCTTCTCAGTAACATACCTCTTGGGTCTTCTATCAAGTTACTCGATAATTTACCCGTTGAACACTCGGAATACTATTGGATACACGGAAGGCTCGCACATAAGTGCCGCATACGTAGCTAAAGCTACCTCATATCACATAACAAATAAAAGCTCATTCTCGAGCTACTCACGGGTCTTCTCACACAAGTTGCCGGTCAAGACGTAGCTACACGGTTGCTCCATAAGCTTTCAAGTATCCGAAACACATGCCGAACTACCCAGCCACCGGTAGGACGTACAAGACCAGCACCTGGAACCACATAAACATATATCACAAATCTCATGAGCTCATAAATCACATGGTTCCTAGTGACATGTCACTTGTATCCTAAATTATTCCTAAGGTTTAAACGGGATTCTTCGATACCACATCTCTGTTGAGCTTACTCGTAATGCCGATCTCAATGTCCATAATACCAATCACTTATCATGGAGCAATAAAAGCATAACTCATAATAGCATTAAAGAATTTAAATTCACATAATACTCAAGCATCGAGAATATAACATAACATCACATTATTTGTATATGAACTTACCTCGGTACAACATGATAAAAACAAGCCTATTCTTCGTAAACCTTGTTTTTCCCTAGATCAAGACCCGAATCATGTTTTTCTTGATTTACAATGCCAAATTTAACTTGTTTAATACATACATTGTTCGAATCGACCCATAACACATACTTTGGTAAAATTACCCTTTTATCCCTAACTTTTCACTTATTTACAGATTGGTCCTTAGGCTCGTAAAATGAAATGCATGCATTTTCTTTGTTACCCAAGCCTAGCCAATTCATATTCCTACCCCTAGCAGCCCACATTTTCTTTATTTCACATATTTACTACCCATTTTGCAACTTTTATAAATAGGTCCTTTTTAGGTGTTTTCATGCAAAAAATCAGTTTATAAAAGATGTTTATCATACATAAAACTTTCATATTCTTCCATTAAACATCAAAATACATGCATGTCATACATGGGTAAATTTTTAACATAAACCCTACTTCAAAATAAGGGTAGAAATGGATAGATCATGCTTCAAGGATCTCAAAAATGTAAAGAACATTAAAAACAAGATTGGGGGTACTTACAATCAAGCTTGAAAAGTTGAAAAACCCTAGCTATGGAGACCACCTAAATTTTGGCACTTAGGGAAGAAGATGGACATGAATTTTGCATCTTTTTCACTTTTTATTCTTTTAATTACTAAATGACCAAAATGCCCTTAAGGCTTTTCTTTTAATTTAGTCCCTAACTTCAAATTGGACACTTTAGGCATAAAATTTCTTTATGAAAATTTCACACAAACATGCAATCATATCATGGATCATCAAATAATCATCAAATAATTATTTCTACTTCAGATTTGTGGTCTCCAAACCATTATTCTAACTAAACCCTAATTCGGGATGTTATATTTTGAATGTTTCCATTGATGAATACATGAGTATTTTTATATTTAATGATAGATTATGAAATTTTGATGATAGTTATATAATTTTTTTAAGTGATTTTTAGTGAAAATGTAAATTAGGAATTGAATTGTGAAATGTGGAAACTTTGTGGTATAAATGTGAAATAAATGAAAAATATGGGTTGCTAGGGGCATAATAGTAATTCATCTAGGCTTGGGTTGTGATGAAATTGAATGAATTTTGTTTTACGAGCCTAGGGACTAAATTGTAAAAGTGGTGAAACATTAGGGGAAAATATGTAAATGTGCTTAAATGTGTGTTTTGGATTAAATTGAATAGAGAGATTATTAAATAAGTTAATTTTGAAAATATTTAGATCAAGAAAAGTGAAATTCAAATCTAGATCGGGGAAAAACTAAAGTTATCGACTAATCGACCTATTTCGTTGTTTTCACACCTGAGGTAAGTTCGTATATTATAAGTTTTAATACAAATGTATTTCATATGCTTTGATGTTGCATAAATTGTGAATACAAGACTATGAATATGTTCGATAGTGATTTGACGACAATTCGACATTCGAAATCTCGGTTGAACCTTAGGAATAGTTTAGGATACTAGTGACATGTCATTAGAGGATACATTGAGTTGGCTTCGGGCCATGAATATCAGCTCATTTGGCTTCGGGGCCATGATATTAGTACTTCGGATATAAGTTACATTGATTTGGCTTTGGACCATGGTATAGATACTTAGTGTGCAAGACTCCTGAGTATCTGACTTCTATTCCGAATGGTTCAACGGGTAAATGAATGATGTGGTTGAGAATGAGATTGGTACGAGATGGTACAGGTATGTGCATAAATCGTATTAGCTTTGAATCAAAGAAATGGAGACGAAAGTATATAGTTTTGTGAATGAGTAATTGAAAGGTTTGTTTGTTGATGTGAATTCATGTATCTATAATCAATTGTTGAATTATGTGGTTATGATTATATCGAGTTTATTTCATATGAGCTTACTAAGCTTTATAGCTTACATCGTTTATTTTTTTATGTTTTCTAGTGAATTCAAAGCTAGCTCGGATTCAGGGATCATCGGAGATTTCGTCACACTATCCTACAAACGATTTGGTACCTTTAAGCTTATGTTTTGAGTATATGGCATGTATAGGGACTTTGGTCATGTTGGTTATGTTTTGGTAATGATTTTGGCCATTTGAAATGGCTTGTAAATGTATATGTCTTAGTTTGTATATAATAGCCATGAGAGTTGGCTTATTTTGAATTAATTTTCTTAGGTATATGTATATGTGCCTATAGTTTATATTATGTAAATTGAGGTTGGTTTTGTGATGCTTATTAATAGTTCGTATTATGGAAATTGAATGTTGATATTGGTGATGTTATTTGTTTGTGAATCAAGGTAAAGAATACATGTTTTAAGTGGCCATATTGATGATCTAAGTTTATGAGATTTTGGGTACGAATGGATTATTCTATTTTGCAACTCTTGTGTATTGAGAAATGCAGTATAGAATATGCATGAATTAGGTTTGAATTGGCTGGTTTAAATGCCTATTTATGCCGTGGGATGGTGCAAATTGATGTGTTTAGGTACATTCAAATTTGGGTGGCAAATTGGCTTGGTAAATAGCCGATTTTTGTCCACATGGGCATGTGTCTTAGCCGTGTGCGACACACGATCATGTGTCCCCTGGTGTGGATTTTGAAACCAAGTCAGTATGCTCCACACGGCCTCACCCACGGGCGTGTGACTTGGCCGTGTGGCATAAGTCAGTATACCCTACAGGTTTGGCACGGCCTAGCACACGACCTGGCACACGGGCATGTATGGCCATTTTTAGGGCACACGGGCTAGTCACACAGGCGTGTGTGTTGGCCGTGTGACCCAAGTCAGAGAGTTACATGGGTTGGACACGGGCTGGGACACGGCTATTGCTCCCATTTCAAATGTCCACACGGCTTGTGACAGGGCCGTGTTTGGTGTCCGTGTGAGAGACACAGTCGGGCTACACGGGCGTGTGTCCCCTGTTTTGAGTAAAATTTTCAAGGTTTTGTAAAAGTTTCCTAAGTGATCTGTTTAGTCCTGAATCACTCCCAATATATGTTTAGAGCCTCGAAGGCTCGTATTAGGGACAAATTGATTGAGATTGAATGATGAATGCATGAATTGTGAAAATGTATGCTAAATGAATGTTTAATTGTTTTATAAGTCCATTAATGCTCCGTAACCCTATTTCGGCATTGAATACGGGTGAGGGGTGTTACACATACTTTCTTATAATCCATTAGGATCCCAGATTTGTCACAACATTAAGCACTTGTTGAAGAAAATTCCAATTTATATTTGTCATCATGGAAAAGTACTCATCTTGTTTAACATCAGGTAGGTTAAACAAATCATTAATCGGCTTAGAAGTTAAAGGCACCTTCTTCTTGCAAACAATAACTTCAGTAGCATCTGGCATAGTTAAGTTGGCACATAACTCTCAAACTAACTCCTCTTTGGGAAATGATCGTGTATCACAAAAATAGTTCTAATTGAGGGCATCAGTTGTCTTTCATATTGGCCATGGCACAACCATATTATCATTACTCTCCAAGTTGAAACCATTTTTTGGCATCATAGGTTGATTTTTGAAGATGGAATCAAACCTTTCTCTTACTTCCTCATCTTGGATCACAATTGGATTCTCGACAGAGGTCTTAGAAGATTTAGTTCTTTTGTGAGACGTGGTAGATCTAGTTCTTTTGCGAGACATGGTGATTTTTTCTCAAAAAATAGGCAAAGTTTCGGCAAAAGGAAGAGAAAAGAAATTGGCAATGGCAGGTAGCAAGGTTTTTGCTGCGACAATAGGTTTGCGACAACAATAGGATTGCGACGATGATAACCGTGCAACAACGACAGGGTGCGGCGGTGATATGGTTGCTCTAGGAAAATACTTGAGACAATAATGAGGAGGCTTTGCGACAAGGGAAGGAAATTTGGGGAGATTCTTTGGGATTCAAGGCTGACGGCTAAGAGGAAAAAGAATGAATGGCTAGGGTTTAAGCTAATTGCTTGAAGGGTTGTGAAAAATATGGTGGTAGAGAGAGGTTTATATAGTGATGAATTAGGGCAAACTTGTAGAAAAAATTCAACTACAAAAGGTAACTTGGACGGCAAGTATAGAGGAAAAAAATGTGGCAGCACAATAAGGGTTTTGGAGAACCCTATGGACGACAACATGGGGTGAATTTTCTCCTTTTTATTGTTACAGGGCTTGAGCCCAAACTATATTTACAAACTAGACTGCTTAAGATAAAATAAATTGATTAGTACTTGGACCAAATTGACCCCCTTATTAAACTTAACAAATAAAATTAATATTAAAAAAAATGAAAATAAAATTTTGAAGTTAATTAGAAAATTTCTTCTCAAAAGATTACATTAAATTAATTCCCAAGAAAGGTTGAAGGGGTCACAACAGTCCTACTTAAGATCCAAACTCCTTAGACAGAATTAATTAAATGTACTAATTTATGAATAATAATTTATAATTATTTATTAAAAAGTAAGATCATAAAAATTAAGGGTCTATTAATTTGAACGAGGTTTTAATTCGCACAATTTTACCATCCCAATAGTGCTTGAGAAATTGACCATTAACTTTAAACGTGCCTCTATGGTTGTCGTATAATTTTATAGATCCATATGGATAAACTTTGTATATGGTATAAGGTCCTTTCCATCGAGATTTGATCTTTCCCAAAAATAACCTTAACCTCAAATTAAACAACAACACTTTTTGACCTTTTCTGAATTTACGAGGTTGTATACGACTATCATGCCATCTCTTCGATTTCTCTCTACACATCTTGCCATTCTCGTATGAAAATAACCTCAACTCTTCCAACTATCAAGCTGTAGCATCCTTCTCTCACTAACTTGCTTAAGATCCAAATTTAATTGTTTCAAGGCCTAGTGAGCTTCATTTTCCAACTTAAGCGGCAAATGACATACCTTTCCAAAAACCAGCCGATAGGGAGTCATTCCTAATAGTGTCTTAAAAGTAGTTCAATAGGCCCATAGAGCATTACTAAGCCTTCGAGACCAATTTTTTTTTCTTAGGCCACACTACCTCTCAGGAATACCTTTGGTTTCACGATTCACCCTTTCAACTTGCCCACTTGACTAAGGGTGATAAGCAGTAGCAATTTTATGTTTCACATCGTACTTGTCAAGCAACCACTTAAGTCATTTATTTACAAAGTGAGATCCTTCATCACTAATTATAGCTCTAAGAGTCCCAAACCATGTAAATACATGCTTATGTAGGAATCACATGACTATCTTAGCATCATTTGTTGGGTATACCACGGCTTCAACCCACTTGGATACATAATCCACAGCTATCAAAATATACCACAGCCTCATACATTGAGTAGTTCTACCTCTAAAATATTTTTCAAGGGCATCTCGTTCCTCCTTAATATGTCATCAATTCTTTGGCATCTATCGGAATTTTTCAGATATGCATACGCATCCTTAAACATTGTAGGCCAAAAGAATCTTGCTTGTAAAATCTTTGTTGTAGTGCAAGAACCACCAAAGTGTCCCCCACTTGGAGATGAATGGCAATGGTACGAAATATCGTCAATCTCACATCCAGCTACGCACTTATTGATTATGTTATCTGGACATTGTTTAAACAAAAATGAGTCCTCCAGAAATAATACCGACTATCATGAAGGAATTTCTTCTTTTGTTGGTATGTCGTTTCTTGAGGAATTATTAAACATGATAAATAATAGGCAAAATTAGCAAACCAAGGTGTTTCATGAATTCGAATTACCTCGAAGATATGCTCATCAGGAAAATTCTCATTAATTGGAAGAAGTGAAGAAGTTACCTCATTTTGTTCCAGTCTTGACAGATGATCAACTACTTGATTTTCAACACCTTTTCTGTCTTGGATCTCAAGGTCAAATTCTTGAAGTGAGAGTATCTGTCGAACTAGCCTCGGTTTAGCATCTTTCTTCGTGAGTAAATACTTAATGGTCACATGATCGGTAAACACTGTAACTTTGGTACCTATAAGATATGAATGGAACTTGTCAAAAGCAAAAACTATAGCAAAGAGTTATTTTTCAGTTACTGTATAATTGAGTTGGGCTACTGTCAAAGTTATGCTTGCATAGTAGATAGGTGAAACACTTTGTTTCTTCTTTAACCCATTACAGCTCCAATAGCGAAATTGGTTACATCACACATCAACTCAAAAGGTGAGTTCCAATCAGGTGTAACAATTATTGGGGCTGGGATTAATCGGCTTTTCAATTCATCAAAAGCTTTTAAACATGCTTTGTTAAAATAAAAAAAATAATATCATTTTCTAAAAGCATACATAAAGGTTTAGAAATTTTTGAAAAATCTTTAATAAACCTACGATAAAAACCAACATGGCCTAAGAAACTTCTAACTCCTTTCACACTAACTAGAGGTGGTAATCTTTCAATTACATCCACCTTTGCTCTATCCACTTCAATTCTATTTTTTGAAATTTTATGTCCTAAGATAATTCCCTCCTTAACCATAAAATGGCATTTCTCCCAGTTAAGGACAAGATTTGTCTCATCGCATCTTTTTAGTACCTTAGCCAAATTATTAAAACAAACATCATAAGTGTTACCAAAAATAGAAAAATCATCCATGAAAACCTCAACAAAATTTTCAACCATATCGTGAAAATTGCCATCATACATCACTGAAATGTGGCAGGTGCATTACATAAGCCGAAAGGCATTCGCCTAAAAGAAAATGTACTATATAGGCAAGTAAAAGTAGTTTTATGTTGGTCTTTTGAGGCTACAACTATTTGATTGTATCCCGAATATTTATCTAAAAAGTATTAAAATTGGTTAACTGCCAGTCGATCTAACATCTAATCCATAAAAGGTAACGAAAAATGGTCCTTACGAGTGGCTTTGTTCAATTTTCTGTAGTCAATACAAATCCTCCAACCGGTGATAGTTCTTGTTGGGATTAACTCGTTACATTCATTCTCAAAAATTGTGATTTCACCTTTCTTTGGTACACATTGTACTGGACTTACCTAAGAACTATCTGAGATAAGGTAGATAATTCTTGCATTTAACCATTTGATCACTTCCTTTCGTACTACCTCTTTCATGATAGGGTTAAGTCTCCTTTGCCTATCGATTCTACCTCGCTCACTTTCCTCTAAAATAATCGTGTAAAGCATAAAACTTGAGTTCTAATAGCTAAAGGTGTCTAATAGGTATAGAACCTTAAAGTAGAGGTCTTTATGTGGCAAATAAACCATTTTTAATATTAGTGGACAAAGACGGACATGCATAAATGAATTTTGATGAATTAAGTTAAAGGTTAATTTAGTAATTTAGTTTATTAAATGTTATAATAATAAAACAAATTAGGTATCATCTTCCACTAACAGTTTAGCAACTAAAATTGAGAAGAATGGTAGCCATGGGGGTTTGAAGTTTCGGCAACCTTGATTTCTTTGATTAGGTATGCAATTTTAATCCGTTTTCGATGATTTCTATGTCTTTGAGATCGTTACAACTAGTATAGCCAGCCCAGGGACTATTTTGCAAAACTGTTAAAGATTTTGAAAGTTGCTATTGATGAATATGTATGATTTTTGATGTTTGATGATATATTATTTGTAACGCCCCGTACCCGAGACCGTCGCTGGAGTCGAATACGAGGTGTTAACAGACTTAATTCATTACTTAAACAGCTCAAACAATTTAATTTTAAAATTTTCAGACAAAATTTGAAAATCTGCGTCCTGATCGCTTAAAAATTCATATCTCGAGTTACTGAAACTCAAAATTAAGATCAAGTAAATTTTATATGAAACTAGACTCATATTTCTATCTACTTATTTTTTCTAGAATTTTTTGTTGAGCCAAATAGTACAGTTTATTAGTTAAAATCTCCCCTATTTCAGGGTTCGACTACTCTAACCTCTGTGTATTACGAATCAGATATATTTCTATAAAAAATTTCAATGACTATTAGGTTTGTTTCTCTTAAAACTAGACTCAATAAGTAATCCGTACATATAAAGAACAACTTCTAATTATTTTTGTAAAATTTATTATGAATTTTTAAAGTCAGAACAGGGGATCCAGAAATCACTCTGGCCCTGTTTCACAAAAGTTTAAATATCTAATAAAATATAATTTATATGACTATTTTGTTCATTCCATATGAAAATAGACTCATCAAGCTCCGATTCCATAACTTATTCATTATTTAATTCCATTTCTACTATTTTTAGTGATTTTTCAAATTCATGTTACTACTCTTTATGCGAATCTATTTTATGGTAAATTTTACCTATTTCATGGTTTCCATGGATTAGCTAGCAATTTGACATACATAACACCAAATATGATCATGATTAGCCATTCCAATGGCTAATCATTACCAAGAATTTTCATACCACTCAATAATCATATCATAAGACCATATATACAAAATGATTATAGTGCTATACATGCCATACTCAAAATATACAAGCCATTATGCCAAGATGGTATACGGATAGTGTGAGCGAGCCTCCGACTAGTTCCGATTTCCGAGTGACTTTTCAAAACTACAAGGAATGAAAAGGAGGAGTAAGCATAAATGCTTAGTAAGTTCACATGCAAATAGCAAGTAACATAACCATATAAGCAAACATAAAATATCATTTGCATAATCATCATCAAGACATTCATGTCATATTTTCATTTATCATCTTACCACATTGTTGATATATCGAGTTTTCAACCCGAGGGTTAAGTACATACTGTTCAAAGTATCCATCTCACAACACTTACCAATATGTCCCTTTCATCTCTAGTATTCCTCCATTTGAGTAGAACTTTACCCGTTGAACACATCGGAATATAATTGGATACATGGATAACTTGCACATAAGTGCCATATATGCAATCAAGCAATCATGTAACCCGCCCATAGCGAACTCTCGGACTCAACTCAACGAGCTCGGGCGTTCGCATCCATAAGTGAACTCGGACTCAACTCAACGAGCTCGGATGCCTAGTTACATCTCACAAACTCGAGACTCAACTCAACGAGTTCGGACATTCGCATCCATAAGTGAACTCGGACTCAACTCAACGAGCTCGGATGCCTAGTTACATCTCTCGAACTCGGACTCAACTCAACGAGTTCGAACATTCGCATCCATAAGTGAACTCGGACTCAACTCAACGAGTTCGGATGCTCAACCATCCTAGTGACATGTCACTTGTATCCTAATCTATTCCTAAGGTTCAAACGGGCTTTTTCCTCGATCGACATTTTAGTCTTCCACAGAATATCGGGCCGATATGCTGTGTAGCAATTCATATTTATCAAGTAGTAAACATAATTTGCATATTACTCAACGTTAACCATAAAGCATATTATTTCACGATTAAAAATCAGCATATCATATAATTAACATCAATAACTTAAAAACAACAATTATGCTACATTATTTACACATGAACTTACCTAGTATGCGAAAATGGCTACTTTTACCATTTCGTCCACAACTTGGTATTTTCCTCATTTTAGCTTGAATTTTAGTTTTGCTTGCTCTATCATTTAAAATATAGTCTAATTAGGACTCACATTATTCAAATTGACCCAAAATCATATTTTGGCAAAATTACAATTTTGCCCCTAAACTTTTGCATATTTACACTTTTGCCCCAAAGCTCGTAAATTAAACTTCAGCCTATTTTCTTATGTTTTATGACATTCTAATCATTTTTCCCTTCTATAGCAACATCAAATTCTCACTCTAACATGTACTTATGAACATTAGGTATTTTTACCGATTATGTCGTTTTACTCGTTTTTACATAAAATCACTTAGCAAAAGTTGTTTAACACAATTTCAAGCTTCATATTCTACCATAAAACATCAAAATAAACACATTTCACCTATGGGTATTTTTCCAAATATGAACCCTAGCTTAAATTATTGCTAGAATAAGCTTAATCGAGCTCACCGGATTCCAAAAACGTAAAGAACATTAAAAGCGGGGCTTGGAATCACTTACTATTGAGCTTGGAAAGCTTGAAAACCCTAGCCATGGCTTCCCCATGCTAATTTCAGCCTCCATGAAGAAGATGAGCAAAATTGGCTTTTAATTTTGTATTTTAATTCATTATACCCCTAAATGACCAAAATGCCCTTACTACTAAACTTTCAAAAATTCCTTCCGTGTCCTAATTTTGTCCATGAACTTAAAATTGGTCAAATTTCTATTTAAGACCTCCTAATTAATATTTCAATGCAATTTTATACTAAAAACTTCTAGAATGCAAATTTTGCAACTTATTCGATTTAGGCCCTACTTTCAATTTAAACACTTTAGGCATAGAATTTCATCACGAAATTTTCACACAGTCATGCAATCATATCATAATCATCAAAATAATCATAAAATAATTATTTCTATCTCAAATTTTGTGGTCACGAAACTACTATTCCGACTAAGCCCAAAATCAGGATATTACAACTCTCCCCCCCTTTTTAAGGATTTTCGTCCTCGAAAATCTTACCAGAAAAGTGGTCTTCACTTTTAATCTCATATTCGGTGCTGAAGAACTTTCACTTAGGCTGTACCTCCAATACATCTCTTTAATTTCTCATATGATCTGAAAGCTTACAGTCTCAACTCTCAACTGTTCTTAAATTTTCAACCCTTCTCAGTTTCCCATGATATCATGACATAAAACCCGGATCTCAACTTGATTAATGAAGACCAGAATTCCAAGAAATCCAACAATCAAAGAGACCTAAAATTCCATGAATCCGATGAGTAGTAATTCATTCAATATAGATATGATTTATAGATCTCGCCAAACATTTAACAATAGGATACATCACATTTTCCTCTTTCCGCCTTAGAAATAATTCTGACATAATTGTCACATAAAATATTTCAAATAAATAATTTACCATACCGACTGAAACTCGCACTTTTATCACTTATGCCTTTATTGATGTCAAATCCTTACACAGAAATTAGAAAAAACCCCAATACTAAAATCACCACATTACCAAGATCAAATTAGAAGTATAGTTATATTTGACATGATTATCACGAGCTGAAGAACGCACTTCGAACATGAGTCATAATTGACAAATTATGGAACAAAGATAACAAGAAAACCGAATAAAGAAATCCAAGATAGAGAAACCCAAAATAAAGAAATCCAGAATAAAGAGACCCAAGATACGATACTATCTTAGGAGAATCGAAAACCAAACTCATAAAGAAAATACGGAATACCCGATAATTCTTCAAAGAAAGAAAGTCCAAAAGAAAACATCATTTAATCCCACTAAAATCAAATATACTTGAGGATCAATATATCTTCTCATACATATGTATCAGATGAAGCATCAAGTAGAAGAAACAGAATCATAATATCATATGTATTCTCTCATCAATTCTTATCAGACGAAATGAAATAGAATACCCGATGAAATAGAGCAATATAAATTATAAACCAGTCAGATTACCAATGCTTTCATCCAACACCAGAATTAGAAGACATTCCCATATAACAAAAATTTCTTTAGAAGATCAATAGCCATAGAAATATTTCTGAGAACGGGTAAACACATAGAACATCTCAAAAGAGACTGCTAAATCTGTCCAGTCATAACTGTCACACTCAGATAGTTCACATTTCAAATATCATTTCCCCAACTAGTTCTGCCGTTACAAATTTCATATTAAACCATTCACTAAAGAAGGCCAATTCTGAATAAATTTCGATTTACACTTTTCTCAACCTTGCACCTGAGTAATTCGATTTACCAAAGAGAATTCCTTCTCTAATTGGGACAGTACATAACTCCAATAATCTTTACGTCAATCCGATACTTTATCATGTCTCGACTTTACTTATCACTCATTTTCAATCTCGATCATACTTATAATTATTCTATCGGTGAACTCTTTGGGTTCTCAACCAGAGACTTATTCAATACAGATCTCATGAAATTCCATTATAAGTACCACTTCGGTAAGGGGGGGTTGTAGGACCTCTCACTCGACTTTCTTATACATACACATATGACACAATTTCCATCATCATAGCAACATCATCAAAATCATGTCATTCATTCAGGCAATGCAACATTCATGTTGGCTTACACAAATTTTCCTATTGTCCCATTTAGACAATATACTTATGCATACATTCTATTTTTTCTAGATAGCTTTACTTATCGATTCATTTAATTAAATTAAGTCATGCTCATGACATCATATAAGGCCAAACAAACATAGATATTTGCACCACAATTACAACTTTCATTTCGTGTATCATCATGTACATATCATTACAATCATATAATTCAGTCCAACAATTTAACATAGATAAGTTCATTTCATTATAATCCTTTATCTCATAAAAATTATATATCATTAACATTTATAAACATTCAACGTCCAAATCAAGACAAGGACATTTTAATTCGTATCATGATATTATGACTATTATTCATACCTCTACTACTTTCTATTTATTCCGTTCATCTTATCAAGTAAGCCACATACACTACATCATATGAACATTAAGCAAATATGGATATTTATCACAACATGAATTTTCATCTCACATATTATCACATATGTATCATAAACTTTTATTCACACTTTTCTGAACCGAGACTTATCATAATTATAACTTTACTCAAATACCTTCACATAACATTGAACATGGTCAGTGCAGCTCGATTGGAGAGTACTGTCTAAATAAGACGGTACTCTCACGCGCGTCGGAAGACATCACACTATCACGGATCAGTGGCATGTATAGCTAAAATTTTACACATGCTAGGTTAGTCCGAGAACCGACTAAACCTGCTCTGATACCACCAAATGTAACACCCCGTACCCGAGACCGTCGCTGGAGTCGAATACGAGGTGTTAACAGACTTAATTCATTACTTAAACAGCTCAAACAATTTAATTTTAACATTTTCAGACAAGCTGAAAATCTGCATCACAGTCGCTTAAAAATTCATATCTCGAGTTACGAAACTCAAAATTAAGATCCTTAAATTTTATATGAAACTAGACTCATATTTCTATCTACTTATTTTTTTCTAGAATTTTTGGTTGAGCCAAATAGTACAGTTTATTAGTTAAAATCTCCCCTGTTTCAGGGTTCGACTACTCTGACCTCTGTGTATTACGAATCAGATATATTTCTATACAAAATTTCAATCACTAAGAGGTTTGTTTCTCTTAAAAATAGACTCAATAAGTAATCTGTAAATATAAATAAAAACTTCTAATTATTTTTTTAAAATTTATTATGAATTTTTAAAGTCAGAATAGGGGATCCAGAAATCACTCTGGCCCTATTTCACAAAAGTTTAAATATCTCATAAAATATAATTTATATGCCTATTTTGTTCATTCCATATGAAAATAGACTCATCAAGCTCCGATTCCGTAACTTATTCATTATTTAATTTCATTTCTACTATTTTTAGTGATTTTTCAAATTCACGTCACTACTGCTGTCTGAATCTATTTTATGGTAAATTTTACCTATTTCATGGTTTCCATGGATCAGCTAGCAATTTGACATACATAACACCAAATATGATCATGATTAGCCATTCCAATGGCTAATCATTACCAAAAATTTTCATACCACTCAATAACCATATCATAAGACCATATATACAAAATGATTATAGTGCTATACATGCCATACTCAAAATATACAAGCCATTATGCCAAGATGGTATACGGATAGTGTGAGCGAGCCTCCGACCGTTCCCGATTTCCGAGCTGACTTGTCAAAACTACAAGGAATGAAAAGGAGGGAGTAAGCATAAATGCTTAGTAAGTTGACATGCGAATAGCAAGTAGCATAACCATATAAGCAAACATAAAATATCATTTGCATAATCATCATCAAGACATTCATGTCATATTTTCATTTATCATCTTACCACATTGTTGATATATCGAGTTTTCAACCCGAGGGTTAAGTACATACCTGTTCAAAGTATCCATCTCACAACACTTACCAATATGTCCCTTTCATCTCTAGTATTCCTCCATTTGAGTAGAACTTTACCCGTTGAACACATCGATATATAATTCGGATACACGGATAATTTGCACATAAGTGCCATATATGTAATCAAGCAATCATGTAACCCGCCCATAAGTGAACTCGGACTCAACTCAACGAGCTCGGGCGTTCGCATCCATAATTGGACTTGGACTCAACTCAACGAGTTCGGATGCCTAGTTACATCTCACGAACTCGGACTCAACTCAACGAGTTCGAACATTCCCATCCATAAGTGAACTCGGACTCAACTCAACGAGTTCGGATGCTCAACCATCCTAGTGACATGTCACTTGTATCCTAATCTATTCCTAAGGTTCAAACGAGCTTTTTCCCTCGATCTGACATTAGCCGTCTTCCACGGAATATCAGAACCGATACTCGGTAGCAATTCATATTTATCAAGTAGTAAACATAATTTGCATATTACTCAACATTAACCACAAAGCATAATATTTCACAATAAAAATCAGCATATCATGTAATCAACATCAATAACTTAAAAATAACAATTATGCTACATTATTTACACATGAACTTACCTCGTATGCGAAAATGGCTACTTTTACCATTTTGTCCACAACTTGGTATTTTCCACATTTTAGCCCGAATTTCAGTTTTGCTTGCTCAATCATTTAAAATATAGTCTAATTAGGACTCACATTATTCAAATTGACCCAAAATCATATTTTGGCAAAATTACAATTTTGCCTCTAAACTTTTGCATATTTACACTTTTGCCCCAAAGCTCGTAAATTAAACTTTAGCCTATTTTCTTATGTTTTATGACATTCTAATCATTTTTCCTTTCTATAGCAACATCAAATTCTCACTCTAACATGTACTTATGAACATTAGGTATTTTTACCGATTATGTCGTTTTACTCGTTTTTACATAAAATCACTTAGCAAAAGTTGTTTAACACAATTTCAAGCTTCATATTCTACCATAAAACATCAAAATAAACACATTTCACCTATGGGTATTTTTCCAAATATGAACCCTAGCTTAAATTATTGCTAGAATAAGCTTAATCAAGCTACCGGGATTCCAAAAACGTAAAGAACATTAAAAACGGGGCTTGGAATCACTTACTATTGAGCTTGAAAAGCTTGAAAACCCTAGCCATGGCTTCCCCCATGCTAATTTCGGCCTCCATGAAGAAGATGAGCAAAATTGGCTTTTAATTTTGTATTTTAATTCATTTTACCCCTAAATGACCAAAATGCCCTTACTACTAAACTTTCAAAAATTCCTTCCATGTCCTAATTTTGTCCATGAACTAAAAATTGGTCAAATTCTATTTAAGACCTCCTAATTAATATTTCAATGCAATTTCATACTAAAAACTTCTAGAATGCAAATTTTGCAACTTATTCGATTTAGTCCCTACTTTCAATTTACACACTTTAGGCATAGAATTTCATCACGAAATTTTCACACAGTCATGCAATCATATCATAATCATCAAAATAATCATAAAATAATTATTTCTATCTCAAATTTTGTGGTCACGAAACTACTATTCCGACTAAGCCCAAAATCAGGATATTACATTATTAATGTTTATATGAATTATACAAGTTTTGTTAAGTGATTTTTGAGAAAAATGCAAAATAGGGATCAAATTGAGAAATGTGTAAATTATGTGGTTAAAAATGTGAAATAATGAGAATTATGGGCTGATATAGATATAGTTGTAATTCTTCTAGCTTGGGTATGATTAAAATTACATGAATTTGCATTTTTACGAGCTAAGGACTAAATTGTAAAAATGTGAAACATTAGGGGCAAATGTGTAAAAGTGCTTTAAAGTGTATTTTGGACTAAATTGAATAGAGAGATTATTAAATAAGTCAATTTTGAATATGATTAGATCAAGAAAAAAGAAATATGGACTTAGAACAGGGAAAGAACAAAGTTACAGAATAGTTGACTCGATTCGTCATTTTAGCAACTGAGGTAAGTTCGTATATTATAAGTTTTAATATAAATGTATTTCATATGCTTTGATATTTTATAATTGTGAATATGAGACTATAGATATGATCGATAGTGATTCGACGATGATTCGACAATGATTCAATGGTATTTGGCATTCGAAATCTCAGTTGAACCTTAAGAATAGTTTAAGATACTAGTGACATGTCATTAGGGATTACAATGAGTTGACTTCGGGCCATGATATAGCACTTTGTGTGTGAGACAAATCGATTTGGCTTCGGGCCATGATATTAGTACTTCAGATAAGTTACCTTGATTTGGCTTCGGGCCATGGTATAGGTACTTATCGTGGGAGACCCTCCAGTATCCAAATTGTATTTTGAATGGTTCAACGGGTAAAAGAAAGATGTGATTGAGTATGAGAATGATATAAGATGGTACAGGTACGTATGTAACATGTATAAGTTTTGACTCGAAGAAACTTATAAAGAAGGTGATTAATATCATAATTGTGTATATGAAAGGTTTGTTAGCTAATATATGCTAAATGTTAATATATATTCAAATTATTGAATTATAATCTTGATATTGAATTGAGTTTATTTTATATGAGCTTACTAAGCTTTATAGCTTACTTTATGTATTTTCTCGTGTTTTATAGTGATATTGAAGCTAGCTCGGATTCAGGGATCGTCGGAGATCGCTTCACACTATCCACCTATATTTTGGTATCTATGAATTTTAGTAATTTTGAGTATATGGCATGTATAGGGACTTTGATCATGTTGGTTATGTTTTGGTAATGATTTTGGCCATTTGATTTGGCTTGTAAATGTATATGTTTTGGTTTGTATCTAATAGTCATGAGAGTTGGATTAAATTGAGTTAATTTGCTTGGTATATGTATATGTGCTTATAGTCATTGTTTTTTAAATTGAGGTTAGTTATGTGTTTATATGTGCATATATGGTTGATATTGAGTTCATGAATGGATATGTGAAAGACCATATTATAAAGTTTGTGGAATTGGTACCATGCTTATGAATTTGTACAAAATGAGGTGTATTAGGTAAAGGTTTAACTAAATGATTGGTATATGTATGTTAGTATGTTTTGGTTGAGTAAAACTTGAGTTATAAGCATGTTGGTTGCTAGTATTTGGAATTGGTATGAATTAGCCTTGTTTGTTGCTAAATTGGATGTTTATTTATACTATAGATTGGTGCCATTTTGGTTGTTTAAGTGAGCATAAATGTGGGTGGCAAATTGGCTTGGTAAATAGCCTATTTTTTTCTACACGGGCAGAGACCCGGGCGTGTGTCTCAGCCGTGTGTGACACACGATCATGTTATACGGTTGTGTGTCCCCTAGTGTTGAAATTGAAATGAAGTTAATATGCTTCACACGGTCTCACACACGGGCGTGTGATCGGCCGTGTGGCACAAGTTAGTATACCCCTAATTGACACACCACCTAGTACACGGGCGTGTGACTTGACCGTGTTGCATAAGTCAATATATCCTACAGGTTTGGCATAGCCTAGCACACGACCTGGCTCACGGGCTTGTGTGGCCACTTCGTAGGGCACATGGGCTAGACACACGGGCATGTGGTTGGCCGTGTGACCCAGGTCAATAACCTCACTTGTTTAGACATGGCCATGTACTCCCATTTTGAATGTCCACACGACCTATGACATGGGTGTGTCTTGTGGCAATGTGAGACACACGGCTTGGCCACACAGGCGTGTGTCCCTTATTTTGAGAAAAATTTTTAAAGTCTATGAAAGTTTCTTATGTTATCTATTTAGTCCCGAACCACTCTTAAAGCATGTTTAGGGCCTCATAGGCTTGTAATAGGGAATATTGATTGAGATTGAATGATGAATGTTTGAATTGAGAAAATGTATACTAAAAGTATGTATAAGTGTGTTTTAAGTTTGATAATGCTCCGTAACCCTATTCCAATGATGAATACGGGTGAGGGGTGTTACACAACATGTCCCAGAAATCTGACTTCCCGAAGCTAGAATTCACATTTGCTAAACTTAGTGAATAATTTTTTTTCACATAACATTTGCAAAACAATTCTCAAATGCTCGGCATGCTCTATCTCATCTTATGAATAAATCAAGATATCATCAATGAATACCATGACAAATCTGTCTAAAGACGGTTTAAATATTATGTTCATCAAATCCATAAATACTGTAGGTGCATTAGTCAAACCAAACGACGTCAGAATAAATTCATAATGTCTGTACCTAGTTCTGAATGTGGTCTTCGGCACATCTAAGTCTTTAACACACAACTAATAATAAAAAGAACGAAGGTCAATCTTTGAGAACACTGTTGCACCTTTCAACTGATCAAGCATATCGTTAATACGTAGTAATGGATACTTATTCTTGATCGTGACTTAGTTGAGCTATCGATAGTCAATACACAATCGCATAGATCCGTCCTTTTTCTTAACAAATAGAACTGGTGCACCCCAAGGTGAGAAACTAGGTCTAACACAACCTTTATCTGTCAACTCTTGCAACTGCGCTTTCAACTGTTTCAACTCTGTAGGTGTCATTCTGTAAGGAGCTATCGGTATCGGAGCTATTGGTATTGGAGATGTTTAGCGAACTCAAACTCTTGGATTGACGGTAATTCGGGTACTCTTCTGGAAACACATCTGGATACTCACATACTACTTGAATCGATTCTAGTTTCAACTCAGAAACTCTAGCATCAAATATGTAAGCAAAATATGCATCACAACCTTTTCTAATATATCTCTGTGCTGACATAGCTGAAATAACAATATACATACTATCCAGTTTATCTTATTCATTCTGAACCTTTTCATCATTCTGACACTTTAACACAATAACCTTTCATCTACAATTCACAATGACATCATGCAAAGTCAACCAATCTATACCCAAAATCATGTCAAACTCATCAAATGGTAATAGCGTCAAATTGGCCAGAAAGTTACAACCCCAAATCATCAAAGGACAGTTTTTACAAACCTTATCAACTAGCACATACTGACCTAAGGGGTTCGTTACTTTAACCACAAATTCAGTGGACTCAACAGGTAAATTCTTACTTGACACTAGATTCGTGCATTCATATGAATCTGTTGATCCCAGATCAATCAAAGCAATAACATCAATATCAAAGATAGAAAATGTACCAGTAATAACATCTGGGACAGAAGCTTCCTCCTATGCACGGATCGCATAAGCTCTTGCTAGTTCTCATGCCTCGGATCTCACAGCAGAGTCCTTGGTCTCACTGTGGCTGTTACCCATATTTCCAGGGTTCCTTGGCGGTCTCCCTCTCGTAACTATATTACTCGGTCGAATAGTCTAAGCCTTTACTTTTTTAGACCTCTCAAGGTAGTCTCGGATAAAATGTTCATATGAACCACATTTGAAACACACCCCATCTTTCACCTTACACTCACCTAAATGTCGTCATCCATACTGATAATAATCGAGCTTATTGCCATTAACACTACCTATACCTGCAACAAACGTAGCTTAAGGTTTTGAACTCACATACTGTTTACCTCTATCTTTACTAGAATATCCCACTAAAGCTGTCGAACGATTATGATATTCCTTTAACTTCTTCAATGATGACTGATATGACTTTTTCGATGATATTTTTCTCATATCTCGAGCTTCATAATAAACTTTTCTCTTTTCTTTGCTAAGCTCTTCAACCTTATGCGCTCAGTCAACTAAAACAACAAATTCTTTCAATTCAAGTACCCCGACTAATAGCTTTATGTCTTCATTTAACTCACCTCCAAACCATTTACACATGGAAACTTCGGTTGGTATACATTTTCAGGCGTACTTGCTCAGTCAAACAAATTCCCTCTCATATTCAAACACTATCATTCGACCCTATTTAAGCTCCAGAAGCTCTTTGCGTTTCTGGTCAAGAAATCTCTGACTTATGTACTTCTTTCGGAACTTGGTTTTGAAAAATCCCTAGACAACTTGCTCTCTCAGTACCACTAATACCAAAGTGTTCCAACACTGATAAGCTGAATCTTTCAATAGGGAAATGGCACATTTTACACATTCTACAGGTGTACAAGATAATTCATCAAAACCTTAATTGTGTTCTCTAAAAAAAACTTGGCTTTCTCCGGGCCATCTTCAGCTGTAGCTCTAAATTCTTCATCCTATATTTACGAATTTTATCAACTGGTGGCTTACTGACTCACATCAGTGCTAAACCCTGAGGAATTATGAGAACAGGTTGGGCAACAGGTGGGGGTGAAGGTAATTGAGCCATCAGGTTCATTCATACGAACTCGATAAACCATTCATTCATCATATGAAAGAAGGCTTCTTTACTTTCTCCACTTAGGCCCTCAGATACGGGCTTAGTGCCACTTGACATTGCTCTATGAATGGAGGCTTGTGCGTTATTTCAACTTAATTGGAGTCAACTCGATTGGATGCCATTTCCATATGAAAGCATAATTTAAAAGGAGTCAGGATCTATCACACTATCATAGGTTATATAATGGCATGTATTTCTAGACTCCTACTTGCTACGTTCAATTCGAGAATCAATTAAACCGTAGCGCTGATACCACTAAATGTAGCACCCTAACCCGTATCCGTCGCCAGAATAAGGTTACAGAGCATTGCTGTAAGAAATTAACTTAAAATCATAAATTTCCAATCATTTCATAAATCATAGCATAACTTAGTCAAACAAACACATGCTTATTGTCTCTTATTCGAGCCTTCTAGGCCTTAGAAACATTGTAACAGCCTGTTATTAGTTAAATAGAAATAGTAGTTTGGGACCACAAATCTGAGGCTGAAAGATTATTTTAATATTATTTTAAGTGTTTACAGCATGATAGTATGTATGTGTGAAATTTTCATAAAGAAATTTTATTGTTTGAATGGTTAATTCAGTAAAAAGGACTAAATTGCGTAAAGCGTAAAACTAGAGTTCTATTAGTTAAAGGTATTAAATAGCTATGGATCATTAAAGTAGAGGTCTTTATGTTGTAATAAGACCATAATTAAATTGAGTGGACAATAATGGGCATAATATCATGAAATTTGGTGGTTTTTAATTAAGGTTAATATGGTAATTTATAAATAAAAGATAATAAAATATAGAAAACAACAGAACCACTTTGTTTT
The DNA here is from genome assembly GCA_025698475.1 of Gossypium anomalum. Classification (NCBI taxonomy): domain Eukaryota; kingdom Viridiplantae; phylum Streptophyta; class Magnoliopsida; order Malvales; family Malvaceae; genus Gossypium; species Gossypium anomalum. Next base: position 33,517,851 of record CM046958.1, on the reverse strand, counting down.
GCTCATCTTTCTACCAAAAGTAAGGGAGGAAAACTCTACTGAAGGAGCTTTAACATTCAGCTATACTAATCTCAAGCACGTAAGTCCATTTTTGTTCGGTTTTTAATGATTTTTACGTTTTTGAGATCCTTGCTTCGTATTCTGGCAAGCCCATACCCAAGATTTTGAAATTGTTAAATATTTAACATGTTTCCATTGTTGAATGTTTGAGTAATTTGATGATTGATGATAGATTTGGAAGGTTTAATGTTAGATTAATAATTTTTGTAAAGTGATTTTTGACAAAAATGTCAAAAAGGGGTTAAATTGAGAAAATGTGAAATATAGTGGTTAAAAGTGTGAATAAATGAAAATTATGGGCTGTTAGGGGCACTATGGTAATTCGACTAGCATGGGTTAGTCTTGAATTTCATTAATTTGTAATTTTGTAAAATAAGGACTAAATTGTGAAATCTATGAGGCAAAAGTGTAAATGTGTTTTAAAGTGTATTTTTGACTAAATTGAATGAATAGATGATTTAATAAGTTAATTTTGAATATAATTAGACCAAGAAAAGTGGAATACGGACTTGGATCGGGGAAAAGATAGAGTTATAGACTAATCGACTCGATTCGCTATTTTAGCATCCAAGGTAAGTTCGTATGTATTAAGCATTGTAATAATTATGCTTTTAGTGCTTTGATATTGCATAAATTGTATATACGGGACTACAGATATGTTCGACGACAAACAGGTTATTTGTGGCACTTTGTGTGAGATACGACATAGCTTCGGCTATATATGGCACTTAGTGTGTGATTTAAGATAGCTTCGGCAATGTACGGCACTTAGTGTGCGAGATATTGAGTATGGCACTTAGTGCACGAGGCATTGAGTATTCAACGGCATTCCGTGTATATATGAACTTGTTATGGATTGGTATAGGTATGTACATGTATATTATGAGCTTAAAATCGAAGAGGTTATAAAGTTTGTGTATAAGCTTATGAATAAGCAGGTGAAAGGTTTATTAGTAATCATAAAGTACATGATAATATGTTTAGATTGATGAATGTTGTATTTGTGATTAGTTAAGTTTATATCATACGAGCTTACTAAGCTTATTAGCTTACTTTGTGTATTTTTCCCGTGTTTTAGAATGATATTGAAGCTAGCTTGGATTCAGGGATCGTCAGAGACTTCATCGCACTATCGAACATCTATTTTGGTACTTTTGAAATTATGTATATATTGTATATGGCATGTATAGGCTTGTTTCATTTTGGTATGTTTGATGAACATGTAATTAGGCCATTTGAGTTGGCTTGTGATGATGAATTTGTTAATGTATAAAGATGTGTAAATGGCTTTGTTTTGAGTTAGGTAATTGACCTATATTGAGTAAATGATGTTGAATGAATGATGCATGTTTGGAATAGTTTAACTAAATGAAATATATATGTGAATTACGTATAGTAAGGCAAGTTGAATTGATAGGTATTTGAATAGGTAAATGGCATTGAATTGAGTATTGAATTGGTTGAAATAGATATAGTATGATTGCGTATTGGTTGATGACTTTTGGTTGCATATTTGTGTCTTAAATTGGTATCAATAGTGCTTGTATACGTATGTGCAAAATGGGTGGCAAAATGGCTTGGTAAAATGGCCTATTTTTGTCCACACGGGCAGAGACACGGGCGTGTGTCTCAGCCGTGTGTGACAAACGGTCATGTTGCACGGTCGTGTATCCCCTGGTGTTGAAATTAAAATGAAGTCAGTATACTCCACACGGTCTCACACACGGGCGTGTGACCGGCCATGTGGTACAAGTCAGTATACCCCTAAATTGGCACACGGCCTAGCACACGGGCGTGTGACTTGGCCGTGTTGAATAAGTCAGTATACCCTATAGGTTTGGCACGGCCTAGTACACGGCTTGGTACACGGACGTGTGTGGCCACTTCAAAGGGCACACGGGCTAGACACACAGGCGTGTGGTTGGCCGTGTGACCCAAGTCAGTATGTTGAAATTTTCACACGGCTAGAGACACGGGCGTGTCTAGAGCTTTGTGAGGCGGCTTGTTTACACGGCCATGTGACCCCTGTATGGTTGAAATTTTTCTAAGTTTTCAAAATTTTCACATATTATCGATTTATTCCCGAATCACTTCTGAAGCATGTTTAAGGTCTCGTAGGCCCTTATAAGGGAAAATGTCATTGTGTTGAATGATTTATGAGAATGAATTCTTTATGCTTGATAAATGTATGCTATATGTTGTGAATTGATCGGTAATACCTCGTAACCCTACTCTGGCAACAGATACTGGTTAGGGGTATTACATTTTATTGGTATCAGAGCTATGGTTTAGTCAATTCTAGGACTAACGTAGCGTATGTGAGTCTAGCTATCCATGCCATATATATAAACTAAGATAGTGTGATGACTCCTGACGTTTTAAACTATGTTTTCATATAGTAATGGATCCCAATCAAGCTATAGTCGATGAGGTTGAGAGTAATGAGCCTGCTCTCGTGCAAGGGATAGCACCATCAAATTCTAGACCCGTGACGAGTAGCCAGGGAGGAGAGGCTAAAGAAGCCTTCTTTCAAATGATGAACAAATGGTTCACTCAATATATTCAAACAAACTCGGCTGCTCAACAACCTCCACCCCCTCCTAATCCCTAACCGATACCTCTAGCTCCTTAAGGAGTTGAGCTTTTAAAATTGAATAACCCTCTAGTTGACAAGATTCGCAAACACAAGGCTGAAGAGTTTAGAGCTAATGTTGATGATAATCTTGAGAGAGCTGAGTTTTGGCTTGAAAATACGATCCGAGTGTTTGATAAACTTTTGTGCACACTAGTTGAATGTTTAAAGTGTGTCGTTTCACTATTGAGAGATACAGCATATCAATGGTGGAAAACTTTGGTGTCTGTAGTATCGAGAAAGCGAGTGACTTGGGAATTATTTTAGATGGAGTCTCGAAGGAATTATATAAGTCAGCGGTTCCTTGATCAAAAGCACAAAGAGTTTTTAGAATTAAAACAAGGCTGAATGACCGTAACAGAATATGAAAGAGAATTTGTACAGTTGAGTAGGTATGCCAAAGAGTATGTCTCCACTGAAGAAATAATGTGCAAGCGATTCGTAGATGGGTTGGATGAAGACATTAAATTTCTTGTTGGAATTTTAAAACTGAAGGAATTTATTGTTTTAGTAGACAGAGCTTGCAAAGCCGAGAAACTTAGCAAAGAAAAGAGAAAGGCTGATTCAGAGGCAAGAGACTCGAGAAAAAGATCGATGTATAAGCCGTATCAATCTTCATCAAAGAAACCCAGAAATTATTTTAACCGACAGATCACTTCAATGGGATATTCCAATAAAGATCGCGGAAAGTAATACACCAGTCCTAAAGCTCAAGCTACATCGGTATCGAGTGTTGGTAACGTGAAAGATGTTAAACCCGAATGTCAACAGTGTAGAAGACGACATTTTGGAGATTGTTGGATGAAAAATAATAATGGAGCTTGTTACAGTTGTGGTTTGTGAGACCATTTTATCTGAGATTGTCCCGAGCTAAATGAAAAAGATAAATCTCAGCATGCAAGATCGAGCAATATGACAACAAGAGGGAGACGGCCAAGAAATAGGGGAAATGTATCCAGTGGTAGAGGTGTGATGAGAGATTCTACTGTGAGGTCTAAGGCACGAGCACATGCCCGAGCTTATGCTATTCGTGCACTAGAGGAGGCATCATCTCCAAATGTTATCACCGGTACTTTCACTCTCAATGATACTAATGTGATTACATTGATAGATCCAGGATCAACTCTTTCTTATATATGTATGAATTTAGTATCTAGTCAGACTTTGCTTGTAGAGTCTACTAAATTTGTGATTAGAGTATCGAATCCCTTAGGCAAATGTGTTTTGGTTGACAAAGTCTGCAAGAATTGTCCGTTAATGAGTCGGGATTTCTATTTTCCAGCTAATCTGATGTTGTTTCCATTCGATGAATTCGACATGATTTTGGGTATGGATTGGCTAACGATGCATGATGCGAAAGTGGATTGTAGAAGAAAGACAATTGAACTGAAATGTCAGAATAATGAGACTATTAGAATTGAATCTTATGATCTGAATAGTTTTCCAGTTGTAATCTCGTCTATGTTAGCTTAAAGATTTCTGAGAAAGGGGTGTGAAGCTTATCTTGCTTATGTACTTGATACAAAAGTGACAGAAACAAAAATTGAATTAGTACCAATTGTGTGCAAGTATCCAGATGTATTTCCCAAAGAGTTACCGGGTTTACCACCTATCAGAGAAGTTGGCTTTGGTATTGAATTAGTACCAGGAAAAACACCGATATCGATAGCCCCATACAGAATGGCTCTGACAGAGTTAAAAGAATTAAAAGCTCAGTTGTAAGAGTTGACAGATAGAGGTTTTGCTAGACTGAGTTTCTCTCCCTAGGGTGCGCCGGTGTTATTTGTGAAAAAGAAAGATGGCACAATGAAAATGTGTATAGACTATCGATAGCTCAACAAAGTGACGATCAAGAATAAATACCCTTTGCCACGAATAAATGATTTGTTTAATCAGTTAAAAGGGGCAAAAGTGTTTTCAAAAATTGATTTAAGATTGGGTTATTACCAGTTGAGAGTTAAAGACTTAGATGTGCCAACGACTACATTTAGAACAAGGAACAGACACTACGAATTTCTTATTATGCCTTTCGGACTAACAAATGCACCTACTATTTTTATGGACTTGATGAACTGAATTTTTAGGCCGTACTTAGATCGATTCGTAGTTGTGTTTATTGATGATATTTTGATTTACTCTAGTGATGAATCTAAGCGTGTCGAACATTTGAGAATTGTGTTACAAACTTTGAAAGATAAACAGTTGTTTGCAAAGTTCAGTAAAATGTGAGTTTTGGCTACAAGCGGTGGGTTTTCTAGGACATATCACCTACGGGTATCCGAGTTAACCCGATTAAAATTTCTGTGATTATAGATTGGAAGCCTCCGAGAAATGTATCTGAAGTCTGTAGTTTTTTAGGACTAGTTTGCTATTATAGACGATTTGTGAAAGGCTTCTCGACGATTACAACTCCGATGACATGATTGCTTCAAAAAGATGTTAAATTTGAGTGGTCAGAAAAGTGTCAGCAGAGCTTCGAACAGTTGAAAGCAATATTAACAGAGGCACCAGTGTTAGTTCAGCCTGAGTCGGGTAAAGAATTCATAATTTTTATTGATGCATCGTTAAATGGCCTGGGTTGTGTTTTGATGCAGGAAGGCAAAATTGTAGCTTATGCCTCAAGACAGTTGAAGCCGCACAAGAAGAACTATCCGACGCAAAATCTAGAGTTAGTCGCGATAGTGTTTGCATTGAAAATTTGGTGCCATTACTTGTTTGGTGAGAAATACCATATTTATATCGACCATAAATGTAACGCCCCAAATCCCAGATATTTTGTTAAAAATTATTTTTGTGTGTTGTGATGTGAATGCACGTCTGACTTAGTGGTTTAACGCTCTATGAGTATCTGGGTAGTCATGGGTTCAACCCTGGGTTTGAGCAAAATTTTTCTCATAACTGAATAAACCCTTGTCTACTGATAATAGGCTTCATAAATTATTGTGAGTAAGGCATGACATAAAAGGCCTCCTGGACTAATGGCAAGTGGCGTGTTACTGATGCTAAGGGACTTGAATTCGAGTCCTACTGTGTAAAAGTATGAGTAATTTTTGCAAGTTGTTGTGTGGGTGGTTGTATGGCTATGGGAATCTATAGGTTGAATGATTGAGATGTTGGAGTGGAGTAGAGGATCTTGTAGCCAAATTTTAGGTGTAGTTGAAGAAGTTTGAATCGGTCAAATGAGGAAATAGAGGAGAGATTTGGAGAGAGATTGAGGGAGTGGATCAAGGAGTGAGGGTGGTAGTTGTCTACTGAAAGTGAGTCTCTTGATGCCAAATTGGTCTTAGGCACTCAGTGACTGAAATTTTGCTCTCTGGTTGTGGGAAAGCTATTACACTTTTTGCTTCTTATTTTCGCTTTTGAGTTGTGTAGCTTGTGGACAGCCGAAACATTTTGTTGACCACTCAGGTATTTGGCATTTCAGGTCTAGTTTGACTGACTTTTCTTTTTGCTCTTAGTCGAATAACATTCTCTCCCTCATTCGGTTTTTGCAATCATTTTTTTGTTTGGGTATTCTAGCCGAATATTATTTGTTCCTCCTTTCACAAACCATTGTCAGCTTTAGCCTTGCTTGTGGCCGAATCTACTAAGGCCTAAACATTTTCTTCTCTAACCATTTCTAGCGGAGGTGCTGTCGGAATCTCTCTGATTTATCAGTAAGTGTCGGCAGTTTGGTTACTCTAGCTGAATCTTATTTGGCTTCTTTCCCTAGGTTTGGCTTTTGTGTCTCTTAGACTGAAAGGCTATTTTCTATTGTCTATCATGGGGATATGTTCATCTAATACCTTTTTCTTTTTCGATTCGAATGTTGCTAGGGGCTCGTTTTCCTTAGCCAAGGTGTATACCGTTTGCCTTTCCCCTACAAGGAATTTGTTATTCAGGTAAGTACTTTAGGCATTGTATTTTCATGTGGGGTTATAGATTCTTATGAATCAGTTAACTATTCTTGTAAAGGTAAAAGCATTGGAAGGAGTACGTGGAGTTAGAGCAAGAGAAGGTTGCGATTGGTTGTTTGGTAAGTAGATATCATTTGATTAAGCATTCCAATATTATGATTATGGATTATTGATGGTTTAGTCTAATAAGGGTTGTGCTTAACCATAGGCTCTAAACTTCAGAAGCATCTCAGACACAACTCCATAGCAGGTGTGTGAACACAACCATTAGATGTGTGATAGCAAGAGCCAAAAAGTGGGCTGTCGGCACCCCATGGGCGTGTGGCCGCCCGCGTGGCAGGCCTAGTAGCAAAATGAGGCCATGTTGTCGATGAAATGGCCATGAGCAATTTCATGTGCCGAAACGGTATTGGGCCATTCTAGGCCGAACTGGGTTGTGTGCACCTAATGGGCTTGTGGGCCCCACGCGTAAAAATTGCACGAAATATGGTAAATTTTGGGTCAGGTTGTGTAAGCTACACGGCTGAGGCCATTTTTGGCTAAGTGGGCCATACGAGAGTGTGGGCTCATATGGGCCCGTAATATGGGTTATAGGCCCATTGGCACAGATTGACTGATAAGGTTGCACGGGTCGCTCAAGATGATTGTGGACCTACTGTTGGGTTGGTAAGTACACTTAGACCCCATATTGATGAAATGACCATTATACCCCTGTGAGGTAAATTGAATAAAATACCCCTGTATTATGTATGACTATTTTTGAGCATGACATCTCTGCATACACATATGATATTATGTTACATTACATGGGGTGGGATATATGATTTTGGAGGAAGTGTATTAAAAGGCTATAAGCCTATTACTAGCAGCTATACTGCAGTTACTATATAATATCGGAACCGGTATGACTTGGTGTATAAGGCTGGTACGGAGATGGTGTGTAGCGGATGGATTGAGTAGGATTCTTTGCTTGCATACTATACTGAAATGGGCTAAGACCCAGACTACCTCATTCATCGAATCAAAGCTAAGGCCTGCATCGCTCATCATCACATGAGAAAAAGGGCTAAAGCCCAACTGAAACTGAAAGGGGTTAGGCCGAAATTGTGTTTACTCTGACTGTATGCTCTTATAGGATTACACACTAAGTTTATGTAAACTCACCCATCTATTATCTGTGCAAGTAATACCCAGGCTTAGTTGGATCAAGGCGTCGGAAGACTTAGAGGTGGCCACTCAATGAAGTTTCTTAAATATTATAATTAAGATTTTATTTTGGGTTTTCTTTATGTAATAAGGCCTCTTTAACTTCTATTATAATTTGGGGATTTTATTTACCTTATATCTGTTAGTAATAGGACACGGATTTTTTTTCAAGGAAACACAAACAAATGATTTTCTGAAAACATCATGTTTACGTAACACATTTTGAAAGCTTCCGCAACAAACATCGTTTTAAAGTTTAATAACAAACCAATATAATTAATATTTTGCTAAAATAACTTGAATTTTTACAATGAACCAAACACTCTAAACTTTTGTTAAGAACATAAGGAAGTTTTTATGTAAAATGGATTTCTTTCACGGAATTTGAGTTTTGGAAAAACACTTAAATGTGACATCATAGATTCGGCCATAACATCTAGGCCGAGTTTGGGGTGTTACAATGAAAGCTTGAAATATCTGATGGCTCAGAAATATTTGAATTGCAATAGCAGAAACGGTTAGAATTGCAAAAAGACTATGAATTAGTGATTGACTATCATCCGGGGAAAGCAAACGTTGTTGCTGACGCTTTGAGTTGAAAATCTTTTGTTACTTTGCGTGCTTTGAACACACAATTAGCTTTGTCTGACAACGGTTCAATAGTAGCCGAGTTGAAAGCGAGACTGTTATTTCTATAGTAGATTTGTGAGGCTCAAAAATTTGATAATGAATTACAAGCAAAACGAGCTCAATGTAAGTCGACTTCTGATTCAAAGTTTCGAATAGGGCCTGATGTGTAACACCCCTTACCCGTTATCGTCGCCGGAACAGGGTACAAGGTATTACTAAAACATAGCACATATCATTAAACAAAAAAAAACGAAATAGAAATATGTCATCTAATTTAATAGTGTATCATCATAACATATGTCTTGAACAATATTAGCCAACTTTAATGGCTTATACAACATAGTTGATCGAATATCAGAGCTAATATTTTAAACCTAGGCAATTATGACACCTAACAAAATAATTAAGTCTACTATACATGCCATAATTCAAAATATTTAGTTCAATTACCCTAAAGTATTGATAGTGCTGCAGAGATCTTCTCGATCCTTAACTCTGAGCAGTTGAATGACACTATAAAACAGTAAGAGAGAAAACAAAGTAAGCTTATAGCTTAGTAAGTAGGTAAGTAAATATTAATGAGAGAATCTAAATATGTTTATACAACAATTCAAGTATATCTACTTCAATTTCAATATTCACTCCAATTTGATTAATGCTGTCTCTGTGCATCATGTTTGCTAAATAAATCATAACTCGAGTTACGAAACTCGAAATCCAATTACGTAAATTTTACATTAAAATAGACTCATATATCTATTCACTAATTTTTTTCTAGAATTTTTGGTCAAGCCAATTAGTATAGTTTATTAGTTAAAGTTTCCCCTGTTACACAGCTCAACTGATCTGACCTCAGTTCACTACGAATTGAATTTCTCCCAGTACACAATTCGAATAACCATGAAATCTATTTCATTTAAAACTAGATTCAATAAGGAGTTTAGGCATATAAACTATATTTCTTAATTTGTTTTGTACAATTTTTAATGATTTTTCAAAGTTGGAACAGGGGACCACGTAGTCATTCTGAGCCAGTCACACACAATTGTAAATATATAAAAATATAGAATTCTTTTGCTTGCCCTGTTTCTTTTATATAAAAATAGACTCATTAAGCTTTAATTCCACATCTCATTCAACCTCTAATTAAATTCCTTCTATTTTTGGTGATTTTTCAAAATCACGTCACTGTTACTGTCCAAAACAGATTTAATGCTACTTTCATTCTTTCACCCATTCTTTGCACCAACCTCATTTTTAACTTACATATATATGCTACAAATCAATTTCATCACATTTCATACATCACAAATGTAGGTCCATGACTAAAATCTCACCACTAAGTCATCCCGTTGAACAATTCGGATCAATCCTCGATTTTAATGGTCTCACACACACTCCACCATCATACTTCATTTAATTCGGCTCTCTTGTACACATAGTGAACACTCAGCACCACTCATGTGACCTAGCCGATTTGTCCCGTAGCTCTTTTCTACATGGTGTCCTTCACTTGGAGCCACACATGCGACCTAGCTACATTTATCTCTTCCGTAGCTCTCTTGTCTACATGGGATACTTCTGTATCACACATGTGACCTAGCTACATTTATCTCTTCCGTAGCTCTCTTGTCTACATGGGATACTTCTGTATCACACATGTGACCTAGCTACTACATAGCATCGTGTAGCTTTCTTGTACACATGATGTGCACTCGGCATCATACATGTGACCTAGCTACATTCCATCAATATTATTGAACTCTTAGAATGTTCAACGGGATCTCTCCTCTATTACTTATTTCCATTCTTCTAATGATCTATTTGTATTTTAACATTCGCTAATATATTCACATAATAAACTGAAATGTAAGAATATACATGAAATTAATGTAATATTTACGTACAAACTTACCTCGGTACAAAATGTGAAATTTTTGCAATTTAGTCCAAAGCCTTTTCTTTCCCCCGTTCGAGATCGATTCCACACCTTTCTTGATCTATAATATCACATTTAGCCCAATAATTAATCACACTATTCATATGAGTCCAAAAATCATATTTTTACGAATTTGCATTTTGACCCCTAAACTTTTGCATATTTGCACTTTTGCCCCAAGGCTCGGAAATTTAATTTCAGCCCTTATTCCTATGTTTTATGACATACTGAACATTTTTCTCTTCTACAACAACATCAAATTCTCACTCTAACATATAGTTATGAACAATAAGTATTTTTACCGATTATGTCGTTTTACTCGTTTTTACGAAAAATCACTTAGCAAAAGATGTTTAACACAATCTCAAACTTCATATTCTACCAAAAACATCAAAATCCATGCATATCATCCATGGGTAAATTTTTAAACATAAACCCTAACTCAAATAATGGTGGAAATAGGTAAACCGCAAAGCTACGAGGATTTCAAAAATGTAAAGAACATTAAAAACAGGGCTCGAATTCACTTACTATGAAGCTTGAAAGTTGAAGAAACCCTAGCTATGGAGAAGAGGAAAATTTGGCAGCAACTAATGAAGAAGATGACCAATTTTGTGTTATTTTTCCCATTTTATTTCATTTAATATGCAAATGACCAAAATGCCCTTACTACTAAACTTCCTAAAAATTCCATCCATGTCCTAAATTTTGTCCATAAACTTAAAATTGGTCAAATTGCCATTTAAGACCTCCTAATTAATATTCCAAAGCAATTTCATACTAAAAACTTCTAGAATGCAAATTTTGCAACTTATTCAATTTAGTCCCTACTTTCAATTTAAGCACTTTAGGCATAGAATTTTATCATGAAATTTTCACACAATCACGTAATCATATCATAATCCTCAAAATAATTATAAAACAATTATTTCTATCCCTGATTTGTGGTCAAAATATCACTATTCCGATTAGGCCCTAATTCGGGTTGTCACATGATGACTGTTTGATGTTTCGTGATAGAATATGTGTACCAAAAAATTCTGAGCTCATTCAAAAGATTCTAAACAAAACACACAGTAGTTGTTTATTAGTACATCCGGGAAGCACGAAAATGTATAAAGATTTGAAACAGCTTTATTGGTGGCACGGCATAAAACGAGATATCTCAGAATTTGTTTTGAAATGTTTGATTTGTCAGCAAGTCAAAGCTGAGCATCAAGTGCCGTCAGGTTTATTACAACCTATTATGATTCCTGAGTGGAAGTAAGATAGAGTAATAATGGATTTCGTATCGGGTTTGCCCTTATCTCCGAAAAAGAAAGATGTGATCTGGGTTGTTGTTGACAGATTGACAAAATCAACTCATTTCATTCTGGTACGTACAGATTTCTCGCTTGATAAATTAGCGGAGTTGTATATTTCTAAAATTGTGAGACTACATAGTGTTCCCCTATCGATTTTGGAAGAAATTACAAGAAGCTTTGGGTTCAAAGCTGCATTTCACCGGCAAACGGATGGTCAATCCAAACGAGTTATTCAAATACTTGAGGATACGTTGCGTTGTTGCATTCTTAAGTTTGAAGGTAGCTGGGAGAAATATCTACCACTAGTTGAATTTGCTTACAATAATAGCTTCCAATTGAGTATAAATATGACACCGTACGAAGCTCTATATGGTAGTAAATGTTGAACATCGTTGTACTAGAGTGAGCTTAGTGAAAATGAAATTCGCGGGGTTGATCTGATCAGAGAGACTGGAGAAAAAGTAAAAGTAATTCGTGATAGTTTGATAGCAGCGTTGGATCGACAGAAATCATACGCAGACTTGAAATAGAAATATATTAAGTTTCAGATCGAGGATAAAGTGTTTTTGAATGTGTCACCATGGAAAAATACATTACGGTTTGGTCGAAAAGGGAAATTGAGTCTGCGATTAATCGGACCGTATGAGATTACTGAGCGAGTTAGGCCAGTGGCATATTGACTATCTTTACCATCTGAGTTAGAGAAAATACATAATGTATTTCATGTGTCGATGCTTCAACGATACCGATCCGACCCTTCACAGGTCATTTCCCCGACCGAGGTTGAAATTCAGTTTGATATGTCATATGTTGAATAACCGATTCGAATTTTAGCTTGCGAGATCAAAGAGCTGAGAAACAAGAGAATAGGATCAGTGAAAGTATTATGGAATCGACACAGGATTGAAGAAGCTACATGGGAACCCGAGGATGCTATGAGAAAACAATACCCGAACCTATTCACTGGTAAGATTTTTGGAGAGAAAAATCCATAAGGGGGAGAGTTGTAACAGCCCGTTTTCAATCAAATCAGAATAGTGGGTTCATGACCACAAATTTGAGGTTGAAAGATTATTTTAATATTATTTTAATTGTTTACAGCATGATAGTATGTATGTGTGAAAGTTTCGTAAAGAAATTTTACTGTTTGAGTGGTTAATTCGATAAAAAGAACTAAATCGCGTAAAGCGTAAAACTTGAGTTCTATTAGTTAAAGGTATTAAATAGCTATGGATCATTAAAGTAGAGGTCCTTATGTTGTAATCAGACCATAATTAAATTGAGTGGACAATAATGGGCATAATATCATGAAATTTGGTGGTTTTTAATTAAGGTTAATATGGTAATTTATAAATAAAAGATAACAAAATATAGAAAACAAAAGAATCACTTTGTTTTGTTCATCTTTCTACCGAAAATAAGGGCAGAAAACTCCATTGAAGGAGCTTTAACATTTGGCTACACTAATCTCAAGCATGTAAGTCTATTTTTGTTCAGTTTTTAATGATTTTTACATTTTTGAGATCGTTGCTTCGTATTCTAGCTAGCTCGTACCATAGATTTTGAAATTGTTAAAAATTTAACATGTTTCCATTGTTGAATGTTTGAGTAATTTGATAATTGATGATAGATTTGAAAGGTTTAATGTTAGATTTATAGTTTTTGTAAAGTGATTTTTGACAAAAATGTCAAAAAGGGGTTAAATTGAGAAAATGTGAAATGTAGTGGTTAAAAGTGTGAATAAATAAAATTATGGGCTGCTAGGGGCACTATGGTAATTCGGCTAGCATGGGTTAGTCTTGAATTTCATTAATTTGTGATTTTGTGAAATAAAGACTAAATTGTGAAATTTGTGGGGCAAAAGTGTAAATGTGTTTTAAAGTGTATTTTAGACTAAATTGAATGAATAGATGATTCAATAAGTTAATTTTGAATATAATTAGATCAAGAAAAGTGGAACACAGACTTGGATCGGGAAAAAGATAAAGTTATCAACTAATCGACTCGATTCACTGTTTTAGCATCCGAGGTAAGTTCGCATGTATTAAGCATTATAATAATTATGCTTTTAAGGCTTTGATATTACATAAATTGTATATTTGGGACTACAGATATGTTCGATGAAAAATCAGTTATTTGTGGCACATAGTGTGCGATACGACATAGCTTCAGCTATATATGGCACTTAGTGTGCGATTCGACATAGCATCGGCTATGTATGGCACTTAGTGTGCGATTTGAGATAGCTTTGGCTATGTACGACACTTAGTGTGCGAGATATTGAGTATGGCACTTAGTGTTCAAAGCATTGAGTATTTAACGTCATTCCGTGTATGTATGAACTTGTTATGGATTGGTACAAGTATGTACATGTATATTATGAGCTTAAAATAGAAGAGGTTATAAAGTTTGTGTATAAGCTTATGAAGAAGTAGGTGAAAGGTTTAATAGTAATCATAAAGTACATGATAATATGTTTAGATTGATGAATGTTGTATTTGTGATTAGTTAAGTTTATATCATACGAGCTTACTAAGCTTATTAGCTTACTTTGTGTATTTTTCTCGTGTTTTAGAGTGATATCAAAGCTAGCTCAGATTCGGGGATCGTTAGAGACTTCATCGCAGTATCGAACATCTATTTTCATACTTTTGAAGTTATGTATATATGTTATATGGCATGTATAGGCTTGTGTCATTTTGGTATGTTTGATGAACATGTAATTAGGCCATTTGAGTTGGCTTGGGATGATGAATTTGTTAATGTATAAAGATGTGTAAATGGATTTGTTTTGAGTTAGGTAATTGACCTATATTGACTAAATGAGGTTGAATGAATAATGCATGTTTGGAATGGTTTAACTAAATGAAATATATATGTGAATTATGTATAGTAAGGCAAGTTGAATTGATAGGTATTTGAATAGGTAAATGGCATTGAATTGAGTATTGAATTGGTTGAAATAGATATAGTATGATTGTGTATTAGTTGATGACTTTTGGTTGCATATTTTTGTCTTAAATTGGTATCAATTGGGCTTGTATAAGTATGTGCAAAATGGGTGGCAAAATGGCTTGATAAAATAGCCTATTTTTGTCCACACGGGCATGTGTCTCAACCGTGTGTGACACACAGTCATGTTGTACGGCCGTGTGTCCTCTGGTGTTGAAATTAAAATGAAGTCAGTATATTCCACACGGTCTCACACACGGGCGTGTGACCAACCATGTGATACAAGTCAGTATACCCCCTAATTGGCACACAGCCTAGCACATGGGCGTGTGACTTGGTCGTGTTGCATAAGTCAGTATACCCTACAGGTTTGGCACGACCTTGTACACGGCCTGGTACACGGGCATGTGTGGCCACTTCAAAGGGCACATGAGCTAGACACACGGGCGTGTGGTTCGCCATGTGACCCATGTCAGTATGTATGCCCTATTTTCACACGGCTAGAGACACAGGCATGTCTGGAGTCGTGTGAGGCACACGGCCTGTTCACACGGGCGTGTGACCTTTGTATGGTTGAAATTTTTCTAAGTTTCCAAAATTTTCATATGTTATCAGTTTAGTCCCGAATCACTTCTGAAGCATGTTTAAGGCCTCGTAGGCCCTTATAAGGGAAAATGTGTGTGTTGAATGATTTATGAGAATGAATGCTTTATGCTTGATAAATGTATGCTATATGTTGTGAACTAATTGGTAATACCTCGTAACCCTACTCCGGTGACAGATACGAGTTAAGGGTGTTACAAACACTTTAGAAATGATTCGAGACTAAATTGGAAACGTTTATCATTTATGGAAAAAGATAAAAAAATTCACACTACAGGGGTTACACGGCCGTGTGACTTACACGGCTGAGACACATGCCCTTGTCTCAGGCCATGTGGACATGCGGAGTAGGGACACACGGCCATGTCCCAACCTGTGTAACTCTCTGACTTGGGTCCCATGACCAAGCCACATGCCTATATGCCAGGCCGTGTAACTCTTGAAATGGCCTCACACGCTCGTTTTCTAAGCCGTGTGCTAGGCCATGTAACTGCCTGACTTGCAACCCTTTAAAACCTATAGGGGACATACGGTCGTGTCGCATGGTCGTGTGTCAAACACGGCTGAGAAACTCGCCCATGTATTAGGCCTTGTGGACAAGAAATAGGCTATTTTTCAGCCATTTCTTTCACCCAATTCAAGTTCACACCTACAAGCCATTTGCACTTACAATCAAGCTTCAAAACATACCTAAAACATGCATAATAAGGAAAATTCAATATGACATCTATCTATACAACCAATATGCAAAAAGGCACCTCAATCACAACAATCAAATATACTCAAACATATGCATAATTTAGTCATTCATCAACCATATATTTAAAACCTAATTCCATTCCAAACTTACCACAATTACCACTTGCCAATATCACATTCAAACATACCAAATTGGTCATTCAAAACATAACTTCACTTGACCATTTCAACACCAACCATCAAAGCATTAAAATGCTAAAAGTTCATCAACCATAACACCACATTTACAAGCCAAATATAATGACAACCTCATCAAGCATAATTCACCTATACATGCCATTATAACCATGACTCTAAACATCAAAATCTATCAGAATAGTCACTGGATAGTGTGATAGGTCTCCAACGAGCTTTCAAACCGATCGAGCTTCCAATAATCTATAAAACATAGAAAAGAAAAACGACATAAGCAATACAATGCTTAGAAAGTTAGTAATTCATGAACAAAGCTTACCATTTCAAGGCATAATAAAAAAAATAGACATGATAAATCCAACACAAGCTTGGCACAAGCCTAAGCATCACCAACAACACAAGTTAGTGCTTAATCACATAACTTAGCAAAATTCATCACATGGTAGCTTAAATGCTCATACGAGCCATAAATAGGCCTACTCACACAAGTTGAAGGTCGGAACATAACTACATGATATTGCTCACACAAGCTGATGAGTATCTGCAACAAATGTCGATACTCAGCCATCGGTAGGATGTTCAGGACCAGCACCCGAAACATGGTAACCCTAATGACATGTCATTTGTATCTTATATATTCCTAAAGTTCAAACGGGGCTCGATAGTCGTCGTAATGTCGTTGGATTTTTTATCGAAGCATAATATGATAAATAGCATAGTAGCATTTAAATCAAGTACATTAAAATGCTATTTAAACATACGAACTTACCTCGATCACAAAAACGATGAAATAAGATCGACTAGTCCGATACTTTATCTTTCACTCGATCTAGATCCGTACAAGGCTTAACTTGATATGCAAGCTTGAAAATTGACCAAATGCTTCAAGCCCTAGTTATGACTTTCTTTCCTTCAAATTTCGGTGGTGAGTTCTCTTTTTGGAAAATGATACATTGATTTTAATTAATTTAATTTATCAATAATAATTAAATTACTTATTTAACTTTTTTATTAACCTTCAAAATTACATATCCATAAAATTCCACTAGCAACTAATATGGTCTAATTAAAACATAAATCCCTCAACCATTTAATTTCATGGTCGTTTGATACCTTTAACTTATAGAACTCTAATTTTGAATCTTTTACATTTTAGTCCTTTTTACCAAATTAAGCATGCAAACAATAAAATTTCTTAACGAAATTTTTTATATGACCTTGCTAATATTCCGTAGACTCCAACATAAAAATAAAACAAATATTTTCACATCAAATTTGTGGTCTCGAAACTACTGTTTCGATTTCACTTAAAATAGGCTATTACAATTCTTGGATAGTTAATCTTATATCCAATTCTCTGGTGGAGTCTCTATAGGAGTGTAATTCTTCCACTGCTTAGCCACTAAAGACCCACCACCGTCGACCATTTTTCGACCACCAGAATGTCACCACCGCAGCCACTAATACCCCGAGTTGATTCAGTTTTTATCGGTTTTGGCCAGTGATGGCCCGACCAGTTCAACTAGTTTTTGGGTCTTGGTTTTAGGCTCCTGAGCCCAATTTTCGATCTCATCTCCAATTTTCAAGTTCATTCACCCATTGGGCCAATTTCTTAACTTGAAAATTAATTTCCAAAAGTATCATATTAATTTTAATTAATTTGATTAATTTAATTTTACTTTATCAAAATTAATTTTCCCAAAAATCACTTAGATTTTCCAAATTAATTTTTTAGGAAAGTTCTTTAATTAAATTCTCTAGTTGAAAAATTCTTATGATCGTCCAATTTAATTCCAAATAGAATAAATCGACTCAATTAAATCATTTCCAAAGTCGTAGAATTTTCTTACAATTCAAATGCAGTACGATCGAGCTTTTGTTAAGCTAGCGGAGGGACCAATCAGACATATACAATTAGGCTCTAGTGATTACAATTATGTCCAGAAGCATCATTCTCGCAATTACTTAATCATGAAGTCAGTCCACAAGAAGTACCATGATTGAAAACTTCTTATTGTATACTCTTTACGAAAGCAATTCATCCAACTACTTTGTCTAATGTCCTTGTCATGGGTATGTTACCCTCATATGATATCTTTGATTCCTTTGAGTTAAATTTGTTCACTCAATACAATCCTATTTTATCTCAATGTCACCATTATGTCTTTTTAATGATTAAAATGATCACTATCAACAAATGACTGTGATAAATTGCTCGTTCAAGAATAAGCAACCCATGGCCACATTCCATATTTATCAATACACACAATGCCAATGAGTGGATATTGTTAACTCTTTAATTGAGCTATGAATTCCACTATTTCTAGTAAAGTCATGCCATAAACTTTCGAAGCCATTTTGCTTCTCTTGTTGCTCAAAAGTAGCCACATACTCAACCTCCATAGTAGAGTCAGCAGTGCAAGTTTATTTTACACTTCTCCATACTATGACTCTATGACCTAGGACGAATACATTTCCCAATATCAATTTCCTCAAATCTTTACAAGTTTAGAAGTCTAAGTTTGTGTATCCAATAAGAGTAAGGTTCTCCCCAGAATACATAAGCATATAATCCCTGGTTCTTTGAAGCTACCTTAATATTTGCTTTACAGCTTGTCAATGCCTAAGACCAGGATTTGTCTGATATCAACTAACCATTTCTACTACGAAACAGATATCTGGACGAGTGCAAAGTATTACATACATAAGGTTTCCAACTGTTGAAGCTTATGGAACCTTAGTCATATGCTCTCGTTCTTCTGTTGTCTTAGGATAGTCATCTAAAGAAAGATGAAAACCCGATGCGGTCAACTGAGCGTCTGGCTTCGTATCAGTCATTGCAAAATGTTCTAGTACCTTATCGATGTATGAAGCTTGTGATAGAGCTATCATTTTATTCTTTCAATCCCTAAGGATTCGAATTCCAAGAATATAACTAGATTCAACCAAGTTCTTCATGCTAAACTGTTGAGCTAACCACAGTTCAACCAATGACAAATTCTCCTACATTGTTTCTGATAAGTAGAATATCATCGACATACAAAATGAGGAAGACCACATTTTTTTCCTTTATACACTTATAATCACAAGATTCATTAGTGTTTTGCTCAAACCTAAAAGTCTTGATCGTTTGATCAAATCTTTTATTCCATGAATGGGACGCCTGCTTAAGTCCATAAATGGATCTTAATAGTTTGCAAAATTTCTCCTCATTTTCTTTGATAACATAGCCAGTGGGTTGAACTATATAAATGGTCTCATTAAGATAGTCATTCAAGAATGTTGTCTTGACATCCATTTGTCAGATCTCGTAATCGAGAGCAACAACAATGGATAAGAGTATG
The DNA here is from genome assembly GCA_025698475.1 of Gossypium anomalum. Lineage (NCBI taxonomy): Eukaryota > Viridiplantae > Streptophyta > Magnoliopsida > Malvales > Malvaceae > Gossypium > Gossypium anomalum. The sequence continues at coordinate 33,498,391 of CM046958.1, read as the reverse complement.
CGAATAGACTTGAGTATGGCTACTGGAGAGAAGGTCTCATCATAATCGATACCCCTTGTTAAGGTAAAATACATAGATATGGATCTAGGCTTTGAGATGTCCTTTGTTATGGTAAGATCTACAACCTTACATACTAGGCTATTAAGGAGCAACTCGGTTTAGCTAGGTAAAGTAAGTATGGTAAAGTCTTATTTAGAGATTTCTGATGTTCAAAGTGAAAGAAAATGAGTTAAGTGTACAGATCTTAATGAGTTCCCATGTTCTGTCAATTTGGTGCTATTGATCTACTTGATAGAAGCCCAGATATCGTGTTTAAAGCTGTTAAAGACGTAAGTTAGGTAAGTCTCTAAGTCGACTCCTCCAAATGTAATATGCATGCTAGAACCTTCTGTGAAAATGAGCTAAAAATGTATGATGCGATGGTTCTAGGAGGAATGTATGTCTGATGAACTTGCATGAATGATTCGTATGAATATGATCTCTATGGACAATGGTTAATATGTCTAAATGAGTAAAGTGTGTCTATGCATGTTTTGATGACATGAACAAGTCTGTTGTGAAAGATTTTGTCATGAGTAAGCCAGATGTGAATAAGTCTATCAAGTATAAGTCTACATGAAGTGTTTGTGTCTATCTCTAAAGTCCTCTACAAAGGTCCTTTAGGACTAAAATATGAATCTCTGAAACAAAAAGTCTATGGCACTCTAAAGACGATATAGTGTAAGACCATGGTTGGGCTAGGACATCATATGGAAATGATTTAAAAGACAGTTGGGTAAGTACTAGATGGTGAGGGGCAAACCTCACGATGGTGAGTTTAGGCGAATCCCTATTGTCAAAAACAGTAATTTCCTAACAAGTGAGCCTTTGTGGTTGTTTCCATTAAAGAATGACTTTGTGGAAAATTTATGAAAAGGAATACCTTTTTGGTAATCTGTAAGGAGACGCCTTTGTGGCACAACCTAAAGAAGTTCCTTTGTGGCAATTTCCATAAAAGAATGCCTTTGTGGCTATATCTGAAAAGACGTCTTTGCGGCAATCTCTATTAAAAGGAAGTATTTGTAGCAATATCTGTTAAAAGGAAGCTTTTGGGGTGACCTCTATTAAAAGGATACCTTTGTGGCGATCTCTATTGAAAGAATGTCTTTGTGGTTGTCTTTGTTGAAAGGATCTCTTTGTGGCTATCTTAGCCTTGTTGCAAACCCTGTTAAAAAGAATGCCTTTATGGCAAAATTTAAAGAATAGATCTTGTGATGACCATTTGAAGATAACACCTTTGGGCAGACATCGAATGAATGGTAAACCCGTATTTATAAGGGATGAATAGAAACGCTAGTGTCACTAGAGTATGTGTCGAGGCAAAGATATGAGTTAAAAGTAAGTATAGAGAGTGCACTGAAGTCAGAAAGATCTGAGCAAATTCTGAGTTAAGTATTGGGCGTAATCTACCCCGTCTGAAGAAATTGATAAGACTAGTAAGTATGGAAAAAAGATATTAAGTTTGATAATAAGGTAAGAATTAAAAAAGGGTATAGAAAGTAAAGAGATGTTAAGTATAGTACGTTCAAGAGAAGGGAAAATGGTTCTCAAGAAAGAAAGATGGTAGCCTCAGTATTGTACCTGCCAAAGAAGGAAGAAAGGTCAAGAAATACCTAAAAGATGTGCAAAATAACATATGCAACGTAGAATGAACGAAAAAAGGTATTCTAAGGTTTAGCTCACTAATTTCTTACAAATTTACAAAATTTGTTTCTATTTTCAGATCTGTAAAGGAATATACGTTGAGAGACAATGCTAAGGCTATGCCAAAGAAGTGGCGCGCTGGGTTGTTATACATATAGAGGAAAACAAGTGGTGTGTCAAAGTTTGTGCATAAGTTATTTAAGTAGAAGTTTAATATGTACATAGTAGATTGAGAGAGAAAGTAGGAAAGTCTAAAATTTTATTAAGTTGTAAATGTAACTATACAATGTACGCCATAAGAGATTCTATTATACTCATAAATAGAGGTTTACATCAATGAATGAGAAAGAAAAAGTTTTAAGTGACATCTGTAAGAAGGACATAACAGCTGAGATTTGGATCTGGTAGATTAGGTGGCATTACAATGTCCAGGTCCGACGATCGGGCCGAGTGATGGGTGTTACATGAACCAAGTCAGTGAGCACCCCAAAATTTATTCCAAACTTCTACCGATACTTGGGAACCCTTTTACCAATACATGGGAACCCTTTTACCGATACAAGTCTAGTTGTATCGATACTTGGTTGAGTTCTACCAGTAGAAGTAAGTCAAAGAGCATCCCAAGGCAAGCATTAGACTTCTATAGATACTTAGGGGGTCTTCTACTGATACAAGTAAGTTGGATAAGCAATTTTTTATCTCTTCTACACCTTCTACTGATACAACTATCGCTACAAGTTTGAACCCTTGAAACCCTTAGGCTTCTAACGATATAAGTGGACTTTTACTGATACTTATGGCTCCAACGGTCATAATTTTCAAGACTTCTATCGGCACAAGTTCACTTGTATCGATACAAGTCCTCTGCAATCTTCAATTAATGCCCAAATTAATTGCAACAATGACTCTAATTCACTCCAAACTCTCCAAACGACTCCAAGGTTGTTAAAAGGTTTAAATACAAGTCAATAGCTCCACATTGAAGACAAGAAATAAGCTTGTAAAGTCAATTGCATAAAATTGCAATCTTTGTATTAGTATTCTCTTTGTTTTTCATAAACACACTTGAGTAACCATATTTCTTATTCTTTTCAAGTATTGTATTGCCATTGAGTAAGTTTTATCATGGTAATATCTTCTTTTGAGATGTGCCTTTAATCATTGTTCTTATTTCTCATCTTTGTAAGGGATTGCTTAAGGTTTTTGGATAGAAAATCTTAAGGGAAGTGACTCTATATTATCTAGTGAAAACATTGTCATTGAATAGTTCAAATAGAGTGAATTTAGGAAATCCTTACTTGGGGTAACCTAAGGTAATAGAGGTAGACAATTGAAGCCAGACCATTATAAATTCTTGAGTTTCCTTTAATAGCTATTTTTCTCTAAAGTTTTTAAAAATACCAATTCACCTCCTCTTGGTGATTATAAAGGTTAACACTTTCTCTTTTTCATTTTATTTTTTAAATGCTTATAATTATATTTAAAATTATTATTTAAATCATAATATTTAATTATTCTCATTAAACACAAATTAAAATTTTAGTTTTTTATTTATTATTTTCATTAAATACCCATTAAAATTTTACCTTTTTTATGTAAATTTAAACTTTTAGTTCATTAACAATTCAATTTTTATTCAATATTAAACTTATTTCTATTGAATTTTCCATTACTTTGTTTTTATTTTTTATTTTTTATCTAGGTTATGTTTCTAACTTTTCTTCTAATTTTGTTAAATGTTAATATTAATTGCATGATGCTTAATGTATTAGTACTTTCATCAAAGCAAAAATAAATAAATTTACAAATATATATATATATTTAAATGAAATAACAAAAAAATTAAGTACTCTTCAAAATATAGCCAAACATCTCTATAACAACATTTAGCGAACTAATTTTTTTATGTTTTATTTTAACTTCTATAACAACTTTTCACTTATAACAACAACATTCAAGATTATGAAACACGTTCTTATTAAATTAGTTCTTTGAAACAGTAGGTTGTTGAAAATAAGTAAAATTTTAGCTATTTTATATAGATAGTTCTACTGATTATAATTTATTAAATAAAAATTATCTTAATTAAAATATTATTTTAATAAAATGTTTAAATTTTATATGAAAAATCTATTAATAATAATATTCAATGAGTGGAATTATTGATATCAATTCAATAAACTATTAAGTTGCTTAATTAAATATTGTAACGCCCCGTACCCGAGACCGTCGTCGGAGTCGAACACGAGGAGTTAACAGACTTAATTCATTACTTTAAACAGCTCAAATAATTTATTTTTAAAATTTTTAGTCAAGCTAGTAATCTGCGTCACAGTCTCTTAAAAATTCATATCTCGAGTTCCGAAACTTGAAATCCAATTCCGTAATTTTTTCCTGAAACTAGACTCATATATCTATTTACTAATTTTTTTATAGAATTTTTGGTCAAGCAAATTAGTACAGTTTATTAGTTAAAGTCTCCCCTGTTTCAGGGTTTGACTGCTCTGACCTCTGTGTATTACGAATCAGATATCTCCCTGTACAGAGTTTCAATGACTATGCCGTTTATTTCTAATAAAACTAGACTAAATAAGGAATCTGTACATATAAATCATGACTTCTAATTATCTTTGAAAAATTTATGGTGAATTTCCAAAGTCAGAACAGGGGATCCAGAAATTGCTCTGGTCCTGTTTCACAAAAATTTAAACATCTCATAAAATATAACTCATATACCTGTTTTGTTCCATCCATATGAAAATAGACTCATCAATCTTCAATTACATAACTTATTCATTATTTAATTCCACTTCTACTATTTTTAGTGATTTTTCAAATTCACGTCACTACTGCTGTCTGAATCTATTTTATGGTAAATTTTACCCATTTCATGGTTCCCATGGATTAGCTAGCAATTTAGCATACATAACACCAAATATGATCATGATTAGCCATTCCAATGGCTAATCATTACCAAGCACTTCCATACCACTCAATAACCATATCATAAGACCATATATACAAAATGATTATAATGCTATACATGCCATACTCAAAATATACAAGCCATTATGCCAAGATGGTATACGGATAGTGTGAAGCGTGCCTCGACCGCTTCGATTTCCGAGCTGGCTTGTCAACACTACAAGGAATGAAAAGGAGGGAGTAAGCACAAATGCTTAGTAAGTTCACATGCAAATAGCAAGTAACACAACTATATAAGCAAACATAAACATCATTTGCATGATCATCACCGAGACATTCATATCACATTTTCATTTATCATCTTACCATATTGTTGTTATATCGAGTTTTCAACCCGAGGGTTAAGTACATACCTGTTCAAAGTATCCATTTCTCATCACTTACCAATACGTCCCTTTCATCTCGAGTTTTCCTCCATTTGAGTAGAATTTTACCCGTTGAACACATCGGAATATAATTCGGATACACGAAAAGCTTGCACATAAGTGCCACATATGTAGCCAAGCTACCATGTAACCCGCCCATAAGTGAACTCGGACTCAACTCAACGAGCTCGGGCGTTCGCATCCATAAGTGAACTCAGACTCAACTCAACGAGCTCGGATGCCTAGTTACATCTCTCGAACTCGGACTCAACTCAACGAGTTCGGACATTCGCATCCATAAGTGAACTCGGACTCAACTCAACGAGTTCGGATGCCCAAATATCCCAGTGACATGTCACTTGTATCCTAATCCATTCCTAAGGTTCAATGGGACCTTTTTCCCAATCATGTGTCTCAACCATCTTCTACGGAATGCCGATACCGATACTCGATAGTATTTCACATTTTCCAAGTATATCACATAATTTGACATATTATCAAACAATTATCACGAGTATAATATTTCATAATAATTATCATATCATTTAAATAACATAAAAACATTTAAAATAATAACTATGTTACCAACATTTACATATGAACTTACCTCGTATGTGAAAATGGCTACTTTTACCATTTCGTCCACAACTTTGTATTTTCCCCATTTTAGCCCGAATTTTAGTTTTCCTCGCTCTATCATTTAAAATATAGTCTAATTAGGGCTCACATTATTCAAATTAACCTAAAATCATATTTTGGCAAAATTATAGTTTTGCCCTTAAACTTTTGCATATTTACACTTTTGCCCCAAAGCTCGTAAATTAAACTTCAGCGTATTTTCTTATGTTTTATGACATGATGAACATTTTTCCTTCTATGACAACATCAAATTCTCACTCTAACACATAGTTATGAACAATAATAATTTTTACCGATTAAGCCGTTTTACTCATTTTTGCTTAAAATCGCTTAGCAAAAGTTGTTTAACATAATTTCAGCCTTCATATTCTACCATAAAACATCAAAATAAACACATTTCACCTATGGTTATTTTTCCAAATATGAACCCTAGCTTAAATTATTGCTAGAATAAGCTTAATCAAGTTACTGGGATTCTAAAACGTAAAGAACTTGAAAACTGGGCTAGAACAGGACTTACAATCGAGCTTGGAAGCTTGAAAACCCTAGCCATGGTTTCTTCTTGCTATATTCGGCCATGGGGTTGAAGATGAGCAAAATTGGCTTTTAATTTTGCATTTTAATTCATTTTACCCCTAAATGACCAAAATGCCCTTACTACTAAACATTCCAAAAATTCCATCCATGTCCAATTTTTGTCCATAGACTTAGAAATTGGTAAAATTTCTATTTTAGACCTCCTAATTAATATTTCAAAATAATTTCATACTAGAAACTTCTAGAATGAAAGTTTTGCAAATTATTCGATTTAGTCCCTAATTTCAATTTAAGCACTTTATGCATAAAATTTCTTCACGAAATTTTCACACAATCATGCAATCATATCATAGACCTCAAAATAATCATAAAATAATTATTTCTATCTTGGAGTTTGTGGTCACGAAACCACTATTTCGACTAGGCCCAAAATCAGGAAATTACAACTCTCCCCCTTTTAGGGATTTTCGTCCCAGAAAATCTTCTTAGGAAAAAGTGGTCTTCACTTTTAATCTCATATTCGGTGCTGAAGAACTTTCACTTAGGCTGTACCTCCAATACATCTCTTTAATTTCTCATATGGTCTAAAAGCTTACAGTCTCAACTCTCAACTGTTCTTAAATTTTTAACCCTTCTCAGTTTCCCATGATATCATGACATAAAACCAAGATCTTAACTTGATTAATGGAGACTGGAATTCCAAGAAATCCAACAATCAAAGAGACCTGAAATTTCATGAATCTGATGAGTAGGAATTCATTCAATACCGATATGATTTATAGATTTCTCCAAACATTTAAGAATAGGATACATCACATTTTCCTCTTTCTGCCATAGAAATAATTCTGATATGGCCTCAAGAATAATCTGTGACAGCCCTAATTTGACCCTAGTCGGGAAGTGGTTTCGGGACCACAGAACCGAGCTATAAAAATAATTATAAGTTATATTTCATGTTTATGAAGTGATTAAATACAAGTGTGAAAGTTTCAAGCTTTGATTTGGTCATTTGCATGTGAATTTATTCAATAGGACTTAGGTGTGACACTTTTGAAATGTGATAGGTTAATGTATAAGGACCTAATAGTGTACTATGTCAAAAAAGTGTATTTGCATGTCAATTTTCCCCACTTAAGAATAGTGGCCGGCCATGACAATGATGATAAGCATTATGTGTTTGTTATATTAATAAAATAATGTATTAGTAGTATAAAAAAATAGAAAATAAATAAATAAAAATAGGAGTTAATTAATTAGATGAATAAAACAAAGAAAGAAAAATGGTGTTCATCTTTTAGCTTCCTTGGCCGAAACTAAGAAGAAAGGGGTAGGGAAAAAAAACAAGCATTTGGTCACACCTAGTCTTGGTTAAGGTATGAAATTCTTAATAGCTTTTGAAATTGTTGAATGTATTGAGTTAGTTACTAAGTTCCTAAGTTAACCCATGTCCAAACCTTGAATTTTTGTTGGTATCATGAGAAATTGGTTAAGAGAAAGATGTTCATGAAAGGGTTATTGTTCATGTTATTTGGTTGGAAAATGGTACATAGGTGAATGAGAGTTTAACAAATGAGCACATTGGGCATTAGTTGCTAAATAGAAAAGAATCGGCTAACAAATTGTATGCCTTGGCCGAATGTGATTTTAGGTATTTGGGTAATGTATGCATTGTTAATGGATGGAATGAAGAGGATGCTTAAATTGTGTTAAGAACAATTGTAGGTTGAAATAAGGTTTGATAAGTTAGTTATTAAGGTGAAATGCAAATGTTAGTAATTGATTGCTAGTGTATATATATATGAGTATTAACTGAATTTTGAACTTGAAAATGGCTTGAACACCATGTGTGGTATTGAGAATGTTGAAGTGAATTGGTAGATAATTAATTGATGAATTCGATTGTTAATATACATGCTAAAATAAAATGTATGCAAGGGATGTTTGAAAGAGTGAGCTAGTATTAAACTGCTTGGGGACAGCAACAGTAGGGTGGTTTTGGAAAATCACCATAATTTGCAGAAGTTGAGTTAGAAGCTGGATAAATTATGTCTTTAAAGCTTGAAGAGTCTAGTTTCTTGCAGAGGAAGCTATAGAAACAAATGAGTTACCGATTTTGAGATATTTGAAATATTGTGAGGTTGAGTCGAAATGACTAATAGATTTCCTGTTCTGTTTTTATAAAATCAGTATAAATTGTACAAAAATGGCCTTAGGATAAAATTTATATGCTTAGATTCCTTAATGAGTCTAGTTTCAAATGAAATAAGTGAGAACACATTTTGAATTTTGTACAATGAGAAATCTGATTCGTATCGAAGAATGGTCAGTTTAGTCAAGCAGTGAAACAGGGTGAACTTTAAGAAAAATCTGGTAGTGATTGGCTAGACTAAAAATTATGAAAATTTTATGGCTAAAAGATAAATTAGTTTATTTTTGAGGAAAATTTACGGTCTTTGATTTGGAGTTTCGTAGCTCAAGTTATAAGTAAATTAATGACTGTTGCTCAGTAACTCAGCTTATAGGGAAGTTGTGATTTACTAATGAATTGCTTATTGATTTTTATAAGCTTACTATAAGTTGTATGTGTGAAATTCAAATATATATATGTGTGCTATATTCTGAAAGTAATACTTGAGTAATTGATTAATGGTTAGTTTAAAATTTATTGATTAAGCTCAAGAGCATAGAGGGGCAACCTCGGATAAGGGAAAAGCTAAAGTCGTGGAATAGCCAACCCGAACTTGCGAGAAAAAGATACAAGGTAAGTCTTTGAGTAATGGAATATAACTTATATTTAGACATAGAAATTATCAAATTATGTTTGCGATGAATAAATTATGACGTAATGGTCTTGCTTGCATCGTATGATCAAATAAATAGGTAAAATACTTGTTTGTAATCGCATGATAATAGAAAGTTTCCGAAATAATGAAACGAGAATATGTCATTTGTTATGACTAGTGAATTAATTGTAAAATGGTTAGAAAGCATGCTGAAATTGTATTCAATATCAAAGTGTTGTTTAAATGTGTAAATGTATGATTGTTGATCAAGGTTGGAAACCGAGCTAAGTCTCGAAGGGCTATAAGCCAGTGTTAAAAAAAACCGGAATTGGTTCCGAAGGGCTTTAAGCCATCGTTAAAGCCGGACTTAGTTCTGAAGGGCTCTGCGCGGTGTTATTGCCGAATTTAGTTTGAAGGGCCTTTAAGCCAAGCCAGCGCAAAACCGAGCTTAGTCTCGAAGGGCTTCTAAGCCGTTCTAAGAGTCGGGTTTAGTTCACAAGGACGCTTTCGCGCCTATTTATTGGGTGGATAAACCGTAAGTATGCACAAGTGAATTTATATAATGCATGTCAAGTTAATTCCAAGCATAAGTACAATTTAACGTGAAGTGATCAAGTAAGTAAATGCTTTCGTTAAAGATATGATTGATTGTTATATTTCGTGTTTCGAAAGTCGGCAATTATGCTTAAACTAGCGTTTAAAATCCTTTGAATGTTTATTATTGGATTAGAAGGTATGAGTACTAACTTAGGCGATTTCAACATCACTAGTAGGCTATACATATACATGCATGAGAGTTGTCGAAAATTAGGAAGATCGTATTCGGTTATAAATTAAAAGAATAGATGAACGTATTGATTTTTCCCTTTATGATATGATCGATAAGGAAGCACCTTCGTTATGTTTGGGTTCGGCCCAAGGCTGATTCATATAGATTTGAGATTAATATGCCAATTTCTTAGATGATTTCATTACTTAAAGCTTACTAAGCATTGAAATGCTTATTCTTTTGTTTTGCTTCTCTGTTTTATAGATTTTGCTCGTCATCCATCGGATTCGGAAGTTCCAAAGTCGAAGTCAACCACACTATCTAAGCTTTTGGTACATTTTTGATTAAGTTGTGATAATGGCATGTATAGGATCGACTTTGTAATTTGACTTAGTACCTTTTGGTGATGTATATATATGAATAGCCATACGCAAATGGCTTATTTAGTCAACTTGAAATTTTTTTTTAAATGATGAAAGTGTTTATGAATGTGATCGATAATGCTCGAATGTTTTATTTATATGGTTGATATTTAGAAATGAAGTTAAGGCTTACTTAGTAACGTTTTAACTCCTCCAGCGACGTGAGGCGGGCTAGGGGGTGTTACATTTTATTGGTATCGAGCTACGGTTTAGTCGATTCTAGGACTACCGTATTGCAAATTGGTCTAGCTATACATGCCATTATATGTTTATTTGATAGTGTGGTGATTTCGGCGATGGTTAAAAATGCGTTTATGTATAGTGATGGATCCCGATCCCAATCGAGCAATAGTTGATGATGTTGAGAGCGTGGCACCTGGCCCCGCGCAAGGGACAGCCCCGGTGAACTCTCAACCTATGGCTAGTAATCAGAACGAGGAAGCTAGACAAGCTTTTATATAGCGTGATGAATGATTGGTTCAATCAAGTACATTCGAACTAACACGGCTATTCCCCAACCCCACTTCCGACCAATACACCCTCGCACCAAATAGTACCTCCAGAACCGATCGGATGAGGATAAATAAGCCCCTAGTTGTGAGTAATCGAAAGCACGGGGCTATCGAATTTAAAGCAAGCATAGCGATGATGCCGAACAAAGGTGAGTTTTGGTTGAATAACACTATCCGGTACTTGATGAACTTTCTTGCACACCCGATGAATGCTTGAAGTGTGTTATCTCTTTGTTACGTGATTCGCTTATTATTGGTGGAATACGTTGATTTCGGTTGTACCTAGAGAACGGGTAACATGGGAGTTTTTCCAAACCGAGTTTCGGAAGAAGTATATCATCGAGATTTATCGATCAAAAACGGAAAGAATTTCTTGAGCTTAAACAAGGTTCCATGTCGATTCATCGATTATGAACGAAAGTTTGTGAGGCTTAGTCGGTATGCTCGAGAATGCGTTTCTTCGAGAAGATGTAATGTGTAAACGCGTTTGAGGAGGGGTGAACGAAGACATAAAACTGTTCGTTGGCATTCTAGAAATCAGAGAGTTTGTAGTACTTGTTGAGCGAGCTTGCAAAGCCAAGAAGAGCTCGAAGGAAAAAAAGGAGAGCTGATTTGGGAGCAAGAGAGTTTCGAAAAAGATCTTCGGGAAAACCATTTCATCAGTCATCGAAGAAGTTTAGAGATGATCCAAATAGATCTAAGAATACTTCGGGTTTTTCTGGACGGGATCGTAATCGACCCCCTATGAGTACACGAGCTACTTCTGTTGCCAGTGTTGGCAATGATCGTCAGGATAGATCTGATTGTCAGTATTGTGGCAAGTGGCATTCGGGAAGCTGTAGAGTTCGTGACCGCTCCTGTTTCAAATGTGGATCGACGGATCATTTTATCAAAGATTGCCCGAGATTGTCTGGTCAGAATGTGAATCAGAGTGAAAAACCGACTAATACTACAGCAAGAGGTAGGCCCCCTAGAAATCCGGGGAATGCTAGTGGCGGTCAGAGAGGGCCTAAAGATACCACCACCAAATCGGAGGCTCGTGCTCCTGCTAGAGCTTATGCTATACGCGCACGCGAGGATGCTTCTTCACCAGATGTTATTACCGGTACTTTTACTCTCTTTGATACTCATGTGATTGCCTTGATTGACCCTGGTTCTACTCATTCTTATATATGTGAAACCTTAGCATCCAAAGAAGACTCTACCTGTTGAGTCTACTGAGTTTGTGATCCGGGTGTCAAATCCTTTGGGTCGTTACGTACTTGTCGACCAAGTGTGCAAGAAATGCCCCCTAGTAATCCGAGGTTCCTGTTTTCCGGCCGATTTGATACTTTTACCGTTTGACGAATTTGATGTTATCCTCGGTATGGATTGGTTGACCGTACATGACGCAATTGTAAATTGCAAAAGAAAAACCATCGATTTGAGGTGTGTGAATAACGAGATAATTCGAATTGAGTCTACCGACTTGAATAGGTTGCCACCGTAATATCGCCGATCTTCGCTCGTAAATGTGTAGAAAGGGGTGTAAAACATACCTTGCGTATGTACTTGATGACAAAGAGTTAGAAAAGAAGCTGAATCTGTGCGGTGGTTTATGAATACCCGGATGTTTTCCTGAAGAATTACTGGGTTCACCACTGTTCGGGAGGTAGAGTTTGGCATCGAGCTTTGTACAGGACTACACCGATTTCGATAGCTCCGTGATCGTATGGCACCAACGGAATTAAAGGAATTGAAAGCTCGGTTGTAAGAGTTGTGAGATAAGGGTTTCGCTCGACCAAGTTTCTCACCTTGGGTGCGCGATTTTGTTTGTGAAAAGAAGGACGAGAACCATGAGGTTGTGCATTGACTACCGTCAATTTGAATAAAGTGACGATAAAGAATAAATATCCGTTATCAGCGTATTGATGATTTGTTTGATCAACCGAAGGAGCCTCGGTGTTTTCAAAAATAGATTTGAGATCGGGTTATTATCAGTGCGAGTTCGAGATTCGGATATACCTAAAACCGCTTTTAAGCGAGATACGGCCACTATGAGTTCTTAGTGATGCCGTTTGGGCTCACTAATGCCCTCGCGGTATTTATGGATTTGATGAATCGAATCTTGAGACAATATTTGGACCGGTTTGTAGTCGTGTTTATTGATGACATCTTGGTCTATTCAAGAGATGAGACCGAACATGCCGAGCACACGAGATTAGTGTTGCGAATTTTACTGGGGTAAGCGGTTATATGCTAAGTTCGGTAAGTGTGAGTTAGTTAAGAGAGGTTAGCTTTTTGGGTCATGTGGTATCCGTGATCGGGTATTCGAGTTTATCCGAACAAAATCTCAACCATACTTAATCGAAACCCCGAGAAATATTACCGAGGTTCGGAGCTTTTGGGACTTGCCGATTACTACAGAAGATTTGTAAAGGTTTTCGATGATAGCCACGCCAATGACGGCTACTTCAAAAGGATGTTAAGTTCGAATGGACGGAAAAGTGTCGAAAAGTTTTGATCAATCGAAGACTTATTTGACCAAGCTCCGAAGATCGTACAAGCCCGAATCCAGTAAAGAGTTTATCATTTACAGTGATGCATCCTTGCTTGGGTTGGGTTGTGTGTTGATGCAAGAAGGTCGAGTCATAGCATACGCGTCGAGGCAATTGAAGCCACATGAGAAAAACTATCCAACTCATGATCTCGAATTAGCTGCCATTGTATTTGCTCTTAAAATATGGCGACACTACTTGTTTGGTGAGAAGTGCCATGTATTTTCAGATCACAAAAGTCTCAAATATTTGATGACTCAGAGAGAATTAAATTTGCGACAAAGACGTTGGCTGGAGTTGTTGAAAGATTATGAGCTTGTCATTGATTATCACCCGGGAAAGGCTAATGTGGTTGCGGATGCTTTAAGTCGCAAATCACCGCTTTTTTTACGAGCAATGAATGTACATTTGTCAATCCTATCCAACAATGTGTTAGTGGCGGAATTAAAGGCCAAACCATTGTTGATTCATCAAATTCGTGAAGCTTAGAAAATCGATGAAGAATTGGCTGCAAAACGGGCTGAATGTGTCCCGAATACGGAATCGGAGTTTCAACTCGATGAGGACGATTGTTTGAGGTTGAAGTCGGTTGTGTGTTCCAAGAAATGCGTAACTCATTTCGATGATTACGAACGAAGCTCATTGTAGTCGAATGTCACTTCACCCGGGAGTACGAAAATGTACAACGATCCGAGACATCGGTTTTGGTGGCATGGTATGAAACGAGACATTTCGATTTTGTTTGAAGTGTCTAATATGTCGCAAGTGAAGGTGGAACATCAAGTGCCTACGGGTTTACTTCAGCCGATCATGATACCTGAATGGAAATGGGATCGAGTCACAATGGATTTTGTAACTGGGTTGCCGTTATCGACAAGTAAGAAAGATGCGATTTGGGTTGTTGTTGATAGATCGACTAAGTCGGCTCATTTTATCCCGCACGCACGCACGGATTTTTCATTGGATAAACTAGCTGAATTGTATGTTTCTCAGATTGTGAGATTACACGGTACCAATTTCTATTGTGTCGACAGAGATCCGAGATTTACCTCACGATTTTGGAAGAAATTGCAAGAAGCCTTGGGTACCAAGCTGCATTTTTAGCACCGCTTTTCATCCGCAAATCGATGGTCAATCCGAGCGGATAATTCGTGAGATACTTGAGGATATGTTGAGATGTTGCATCCTCGAGTTTGGTGGTTCATGGGAGCGGTATCTACCTTTGATTGAGTTCGCTTACAACAATAGTTTTCAATCAAGTATTAATATGGCACCTTATGAAGCTTTGTACGGGCGTAAATGTCGTACGCCATTGTTTTGGACCGAGCTCGGTGAAAATAAAATTTTCGGAGTGGATTTGATTAAAGATGCCGGACAGAAAGTAAAAATAATTCGTGAAAGTCTGAAGGCAGCATTAGATCGTCAGAAATCGTATGCGGACTTAAAAAGAAGAGATATTGAGTATCAGGTGGGAGACAAAGTGTTTCTTAAGGTCTCACCTTGGAAAAAGATACTCAGATTTGGCCGTAAAGGCAAACTGAGTCCGAGGTTCATAGGGCCATATGAAGTGTCCGAAAGAATTGGTCCAGTTGCTTATAGATTAATTTTGCCTCCTGAACTTGAAAAGATTCACAACGTCTTTCATGTTTCGATGCTTCGACGTTATAGATCTAATCCATCACACGTAATTAATCCATCAGAAATTGAAATTCAATCCGATATGAGTTATGAAGAAGAACCGATTCGTATCCTAGCTCGTGAAGTGAAAGAGTTGCGAAACAAAAGGGTTCCATTAGTAAAGGTGTTATGGCTCAAACACGGGATCGAAGAAGCTACGTGGGAAACCAAAAACTCTATGAAAGAACGATACCCAAACTTATTTACGGTAAGATTTTTGGGACGAAAATTTCTTAAGTGGGGAGAGTTGTGACAGCCCTAATTTGACCCTAGTCGGGAAGTGGTTTGGGACCACAGAACCGAGCTATAAAAATAATTATAAGTTATATTTCATGTTTATGAAGTGATTAAATACAAGTGTGAAAGTTTCAAGCTTTGATTTGGTCATTTGCATGTGAATTTATTTAATAGGACTTAGGTGTGACACTTTTGAAATGTGATAGGTTAATGTATAAGGACCTAATAGTGTACTATGTCAAAAAAGTGTATTTGCATGTCAATTTTCCCACTTAAGAATAGTGGCCGCCATGACAATGATGATAAGCATTATGTGTTTGTTATATTAATAAAATAATGTATTAGTAGTATAAAAAAATAGCAAATAAATAAATAAAAATAGGAGTTAATTAATTAGATGAATAAAACAAAGAAAGAAAAATGGTGTTCATCTTTTAGCTTCCTTGGCCGAAACTAAGAAGAAAGGGGAAGGGAAAAAAACAAGCATTTGGTCACACCTAGTCTTGGTTAAGGTATGAAATTCTTAATAGCTTTTGAAATTGTTGAATGTATTGAGTTAGTTACTAAGTTCCTAAGTTAACCCATGTCCAAACCTTGAATTTTTGTTGGTATCATGAGAAATTGGTTAAGAGAAAGATGTTCATGAAAGGGTTATTGTTCATGTTATTTGGTTGGAAAATGGTACATAGGTGAATGAGAGTTTAACAAATGAGCACATTGGGCATTAGTTGCTAAATAGAAAAGAATCGGCTAACAAATTGTATGCCTTGGCCGAATGTGATTTTAGGTATTTGGGTAATGTATGCATTGTTAATGGATGGAATGAAGAGGATGCTTAAATTGTGTTAAGAACAATTGTAGGTTGAAATAAGGTTTGATAAGTTAGTTATTAAGGTGAAATGCAAATGTTAGTAATTGATTGCTAGTGTATATATATATGAGTATTAACTGAATTTTGAACTTGAAAAATGGCTTGAACACCATGTGTGGTATTGAGAATGTTGAAGTGAATTGGTAGATAATTAATTGATGAATTCGATTGTTAATATACATGCTAAAATAAAATGTATGCAAGGGATGTTTGAAAGAGTGAGCTAGTATTAAACTGCTTGGGGACAGCAACAGTAGGGTGGTTTTGGAAAATCACCATAATTTGCAGAAGTTGAGTTAGAAGCTGGATAAATTATGTCTTTAAAGCTTGAAGAGTCTAGTTTCTTGCAGAGGAAGCTATAGAAACAAATGAGTTACCGATTTTGAGATATTTGAAATATTGTGAGGTTGAGTCGAAATGACTAATAGATTTCCTGTTCTGTTTTTATAAAATCAGTATAAATTGTACAAAAATGGCCTTAGGATAAAATTTATATGCTTAGATTCCTTAATGAGTCTAGTTTCAAATGAAATAAGTGAGAACACATTTTGAATTTTGTACAATGAGAAATCTGATTCGTATCGAAGAATGGTCAGTTTAGTCAAGCAGTGAAACAGGGTGAACTTTAAGAAAAATCTGGTAGTGATTGGCTAGACTAAAAATTATGAAAATTTTATGGCTAAAAGATAAATTAGTTTATTTTCAAGGAAAATTTACGGTCTTTGATTTGGAGTTTCGTAGCTCAAGTTATAAGTAAATTAATGACTGTTGCTCAGTAACTCAGCTTATAGGGAAGTTGTGATTTACTAATGAATTGCTTATTGATTTTTATAAGCTTACTATAAGTTGTATGTGTGAAATTCAAATATATATATGTGTGCTATATTCTGAAAGTAATACTTGAGTAATTGATTAATGGTTAGTTTAAAATTTATTGATTAAGCTCAAGAGCATAGAGGGGCAACCTCGGATAAGGGAAAAGCTAAAGTCGTGGAATAGCCAACCCGAACTTGCCCAGAAAGATACAAGGTAAGTCTTTGAGTAATGGAATATAACTTATATTTAGACATAGAAATTATCAAATTATGTTTGCGATGAATAAATTATGACGTAATGGTCTTGCTTGCATCGTATGATCAAATAAATAGGTAAAATACTTGTTTGTAATCGCATGATAATAGAAAGTTTCCGGAATAATGAAACGAGAATATGTCATTTGTTATGACTAGTGAATTAATTGTAAAATGGTTAGAAAGCATGCTGAAATTGTATTCAAATATCAAAGTGTTGTTTAAATGTGTGAATGTATGATTGTTGATCAAGGTTGGAAACCGAGCTAAGTCTCGAAGGGCTACAAGCCAGTGTTAAAAAAAAACCGGAATTGGTTCCGAAGGGCTTTAAGCCATCGTTAAAGCCGGACTTAGTTCCGAAGGGCTCTGCGCCAGTGTTATTGTCGAATTTAGTTTCGAAGGGCCTTTAAGCCAGCAGCGCAAACCGAGCTTAGTCTCGAAGGGCTTCTGAGCCAGTTCTAAGAGTCGGGTTTAGTTCACAAGGACGTCTTCGCCGGCCTATTTATTGGGTGGATAAACCGTAAGTATGCACAAGTGAATTTATATAATGCATGTCAAGTTAATTCCAAGCATAAGTACAATTTAACGTGAAGTGATCAAGTAAGTAAATGCTTTCGTTAAAGATATAATTGATTGTTATATTTCGTGTTTCGAAAGTCAGCAATTATGCTTAAACTAGCGTTTAAAATCCTTTGAATGTTTATTATTGGATTAGAAGGTATGAGTACTAACTTAGGCGATTTCAACATCACTAGTAGGCTATACATATACATGCATGAGAGTTGTCTGAAAATTAGGGAAGATCGTATTCGGTTATAAATTAAAAGAATAGATGAACGTATTGATTTTTCCCTTTATGATATGATCGATAAGGAAGCACCTTCGTTATGTTTGGGTTCGGCCCAAGGCTGATTCATATAGATTTGAGATTAATATGCCAATTTCTTAGATGATTTCATTACTTAAAGCTTACTAAGCATTGAAATGCTTATTCTTTTGTTTTGCTTCTCTGTTTTATAGATTTTGCTCGTCATCCATCGGATTCGGAAGTTCCAAAGTCGAAGTCAACCACACTATCTAAGCTTTTTGGTACATTTTTGATTAAGTTGTGATAATGGCATGTATAGGATCGACTTTGTAATTTGACTTAGTACCTTTTGGTGATGTATATATATGAATAGCCATACACACAAATGGCTTATTTAGTCAACTTGAAATTTTTTTAAATGATGAAAGTGTTTATGAATGTGATCGATAATGCTCGAATGTTTTATTTATATGGTTGATATTTAGAAATGAAGTTAAGGCTTACTTAGTAACGTTCTTAACTCCTCCGGCGACGGAGGCGGGCTAGGGGTGTTACATAATCCTTCTCATTTCCATCCCAATATCAACATTGACAAGGATAATTTTGATAGATCCCAATGCTCAGCTTTAACCTCTTTAACAACTCAGATTTTATATAACATCGAATGCTCTAAACTATCACATTACCTCATTGTCTTGAAACACATCACAATTCATACAACAGTACATTATTGAAAGTCAGGAAGTCTTTGCTCAATGTAGACTAGTCTAGTTCAGACGCTTCAGTTACCAATATTCTCATCTATCTGAACTCTGTCAACATGTAATAAACTTTTCAGCTTTCATAAGATGAAAACCTTATCATTCGTAGTGACTTTAACTAATATCCAACTCTTTCTAATAAATATACACTTCTCGTTCAGACTATTTACTCTTTTATCAGTACAAAAATGAAATTCTATTATCAAACTTGAGAAAAATAATCCTGACATAATTGTCACATGAAATCTTTCAAATAAATAATTCACCACACCGACTGAAACTCGCGCTTTTATCACCTATGCCTTTATTGATGTCAAATCCTTACACAGAAATTAGAAAAAAAAAATCCCAATACTAAAATCACCACATTACCAAGATCAAATTAGAAGTATAGTCATATTTGACATGATTATCACGAGCTGAAGAACGCACTTCGAACATGAGTCGTAATTGACAAATTATGGAACAAAGATAACAAGAAAACCGAATAAAGAAATCCAAGATAGAGAAACCGGGAATAAAGAAATCCAGAATAAAAAGATCTAGGATAAAGAAACCAAGATACGATACTATGCCGGAGAATCGAAAACCAAACTCATAGAGAAAATATAGAATACCCCGATAATTCTTCAAAGAAAGAAAGTCCAAAAGAAAACATCATTTAATCCTACTTTGAAATCAAATATAACAAGATCAATATATCTTCCCATACATATATATCGGATGAAGCATCAAGTAGAAGAGACAGAATTATAATATCATATGTATTCTCTCATCAATTCTTTATCGATTTAAATGAAATAGAATACCCGATGAAATAGAGCAATATAAATTATAAACCAATCAGGACTACCAATGCTTTCATCCAACACTGTAATTAGAAGACATTCCATATATAACAAGAATTTCTTGGAAGATCAATGACCATAGAAATATTTTCGAGAACGGGTAAACACATAGAACATCTCAAAAGAGATCGCTAAATCTGTCCGGTCATAATTTGTCACACGAGATAGTTCACATTTCAAATATCATTTCCCCAACTAGTTCTGTAGTCACAAATTTCATATTAAACCATTCACTAAATAAGGCCATTCTGAATAAATTTTGATTTACACTTTTCTCGACCTTGCACCGAGTAATTCGATTTACCAAAGAGAATTCCTTCTCTAATTGGGGATGATGCATAACTCCAATAATCTTTACGTCAATCCGATACTTTATCGGCTCTAACTTTACTTATCATCTCATTTTCAATCTCTCGATCATACTTATAATTATTCTATCTTTGAACTCTTTGGGTTCTCAACCGGAAACTTATTCAATACAAATCTCATGAAATTCCATTATAAGTACCACTTCGGTAAGGGGGAGGGGTTGTAGGACCTCTGACTCGACTTTCTTATACATACACATATGACACAACTTTCATCATCATAGCAACATCATCAAAATCATGTCATTCATTCAGGCAATGCAACATTCATGTTGGCTTACACAAATTTTCCTACTGTCCCATTTAGACAATATACTTATGCATACATTCTATGTTTTCTAGATAGCTTTACTTATCCATTCATTTAATTAAATTAATTCATGCTCATGACATCATATAGGACCAAAAAAACATAGATATTTGCATCACAATCACAACTTTCATTTCGTGCATCATGTACATGTCATTACAATCATATAATTCAGTCCAACAATTTAACATAGATAAGTTCATTTCGTTATAATCCTTTATCTCATAAAAATTATATATCATTAGCATTCATCAACATTCGACGTCCCAATCAAGACAAGGATATTTTCATTCATATCATAATATTATGACTTTTATTCATACCTCTACTACTTTCTATTTATTCCGTTCATATTATCAAGTAAGCCATATACACTACATCATATGAGCATTAAGCAAATATGGATATTTATCACATATGTATCATAAACTTTTATTCATACTTTTCTGAACCGAGACTTATCATAATCATAATTTTGCTCAAATACCTTCACATAACATTGAACATGGTCGGCGCAGCTCGGTTGGAGAGTACCCTGTCTAAATAAGACGGTACTCATATGCGTCGGAAGACATCACACTATCACAGATCAGTGGCATGTATAGCTAAATTTTTACGCATGCTAAGTTAGTCCGAGAACCGACTAAACCTGTCTGATACCACCAAATGTAACACCCCGTACCTGAGACCATCGCCGGAGTCGAACACAAGGTGTTAACAGACTTAATTCATTACGTTAAACAGCTCAAATAATTTATTTTTAAAATTTTTAGTCAAGCTAGCAATCTACGTCACAGTCGCTTAAAAATTCATATCTCGAGTTCCAAAACTCGAAATCCAATTTCGTAAATTTTTCCTGAAACTAGACTCATATATCTATTTACTAATTTTTTTTATAGAATTTTTGGTCAAGAAAATTAGTACAGTTTATTAGTTAAATTCTCCCCTATTTCGTGGTTCGTTCGCTCTCGACATCCTGTGTATTACGAATCAGATATCTCCTGCATGCAGTTTCAATGACTATGCCGTTTATTTCTAATAAAAATAGACTCAATAAAGAATCTGTACATATAAATCATCACTTCTAATTATCTTTGAAAAATTTATGGTGAATTTCCAAAGTCAGAACAGGGGATCCAGAAATTGCTCTAGTCCTGTTTCACAAAAATTTAAACATCTCATAAAATATAACTCATATACCTGTTTTGTTCCATCCATATGAAAATAGACTCATCAAGCTTCAATTATTATTTAATTCCACTTCTACTATTTTTAGTGATTTTTCAAATTCACGTCACTACTGCTGTCTAAATCTATTTTATGGTAAATTTTACCCATTTCATGGTTCCCATGGATTAGCTAGCAATTTAGCATACATAACACCAAATATTATCATGATTAGCCATTCCAATGGCTAATCATTACCAAGCATTTCCATACCAATCAATAACCATATCATAAGACCATATATACAAAACGATTATAATGCTATACATGCCATACTCAAAATATACAAGCCATTATGCTAAGATGGTATACGGATAGTGTGAGCGTGCCTCCGACCGTTTCCGATTTTCGAGCTGGCTTGTCAACACTACAAGGAATGAAAAGGAGGGAGTAAGCACAAATGCTTAGTAAGTTCACATGCAAATAGCAGGTAACACAACTATATAAGCAAACATAAACATCATTTGCATGATCATCACCGAGACATTCATATTACATTTTCATTTATCATCTTACCATATTGTTGTTATATCGAGTTTTCAACCCGAGGGTTAAGTACATACCTGTTCAAAGTATCCATTTCTCATCACTTACCAATACGTCCCTTTCATCTTGAGTATTCCTCCATTTGAGTAGAATTTTACCCGTTGAACACATTGGAATATAATTCGGATACACGAAAAGTTTGCACATAAGTGCCACATATGTAGCCAAGCTACCATGTAACCCACCCATAAGTGAACTCGGACTCAACTCAACAAGCTCGGGCGTTCACATCTATAAGTGAACTCGGACTCAACTCAACGAGCTCGGATGCCTAGTTACATCTCTCGAACTCGGACTCAACTCAACGAGTTCGGACATTCGCATCCATAAGTGAACTCGGACTCAACTCAACGAGTTTGGATGCCCAAATATCCCAGTGACATGTCACTTGTATCCTAATCCATTCCTAAGGTTCAACGGGACCTTTTTCCCAATCATGTGTCTCAATCATCTTCTACGGAATGCCGATACCGATACTCGATAGTATTTCACATTTTCCAAGTATATCACATAATTTGACATATTATCAAACAATGATCACGAGTATAATATTTCATAATAATTATCATATCATTTAAATAACATAAAAACATTTAAAATAATAACTATGTTACCAACATTTACATATGAACTTACCTCGTATGTGAAAATGGCTACTTTTACCATTTCGTCCACAACTTTGTATTTTCCCCATTTTAGCCCGAATTTTAGTTTTCCTCACTCTATCATTTAAAATATAGTCTAATTAGGGCTCACATTATTCAAATTAACCCAAAATCATATTTTGGCAAAATTACAGTTTTGTCCCTAAACTTTTGCATATTTACACTTTTGCCCCAAAGCTCGTAAATTAAACTTCAGCGTATTTCTTATGTTTTATGACATGCTGAACATTTTTCCCTTCTATGACAACATCAAATTCTCACTCTAACACATAGTTATGAACAATAACAATTTTTACCGATTGAGCCGTTTTACTCATTTTTGCTTAAAATCGCTTAGCAAAAGTTGTTTAACATAATTTCAGCCTTCATATTCTACCATAAAACATCAAAATAAAAACATTTCACCTATGGTTATTTTTCTAAATATGAACCCTAGCTTAAATTATTGCTAGAATAAGCTTAATCAAGTTACTGGGATTCCAAAAACGTAAAGAACTTGAAAAACGGGGCTAGAACGGACTTACAATCGAGCTTGGAAGCTTGAAAAACCCTAGCCATGGTTTCTCCTTGCTATATTCGGCCATGGGGTTGAAGATGAGCAAAATTGGCTTTTAATTTTGTATTTTAATTCATTTTACCCCTAAATGACCAAAATGCCCTTACTACTAAACTTTCCAAAAATTCCATCCATGTCCAATTTTTGTCCATGGACTTAGAAATTGGTAAAATTCTATTTTAGACCTCCTAATTAGTATTTCAAAACAATTTCATACTAGAAACTTCTAGAATGCAAGTTTTGCAAATTATTCAATTTAGTCCCTAATTTCAATTTAAGCACTTTATGCATAAAATTTCTTCACGAAATTTTCACACAATCATGCAATCATATCATAGACCTCAAAATAATCATAAAATAATTATTTCTATCTTGGATTTTGTGGTCACGAAACCATTATTTCGACTAGGCCCAAAATCAGGATATTACAAATATGCTACTATAAATTTGGATAACCATAAACTTATAAATTGATTACTTGAATTTAATAGCTCATGATAAATTAATTAATTTAATTTGATAACTCATATCAATTAAAAAAAACTAGTTAGATTTATGAAATTCAAAATTGATAATGTGAAAGAATATAAAATAAAATAATGCATAAATGCAATAATGTAAGCAGTTGCTATATGTATATTTTAATTTTATTTATTTGATTCTCACTTTTTTTAATATAATTTTACTTTCTTTATTTGATGGAAATTTAATATATGAATTATATGAATTCAAGGGCGAGCAAAACTAAGTTTGATTCGAAAAACTCGATAAAAATTTAAATTTTGAATTAAACAATTCGAGTTAATCGAGTTATTCGGATCAACTCGAATAAAAAATTAAATTTTTCGGTTTAACTCGAATATGAATTATACAATTTCAATTATCCGAAAATCCAAATAAGAAAAAGGCAAAACTATATTGTTTTGATAAATGTTTACCCATCTTGTACTTCGCCTACTAGTTAAATAATCAATCTATGTAAATACAATATTGAGTATAAATAATATGATTCTTTAACTCGACTCGAAATTTTTTGACTCGATTAGAAAAATTTTCAAATTGAGTTGATTGCTAAAATAGGATTTGTCAACTTGACTAACTCGAAATTTTTTAACTCAATTCGACTCGACTCGATCAAATACTTACTCCTATATAAATTTTATTGTAGGTTTACAACAATTATCTCTCGATAACAATATATTATTATAGGTGTATAACAACTACTTCTTTATAATAGGTAAAATCTTGATAAACAAATGATGAGCTCGGTATATATTGTATATTTTAATATACGATTAATTAATTAAAAATAAAATAGTTATATATTTATATATATATATATCAAATTAATAAAATTAAATCCCGCATAGCGAATTCCTAATTTTAATATAAAACAAAAGAGAATGAATTTGATAAAAAGAAAGGAACGTGACTTTTCTGTCCATAATAACCAATAAGATCGGAGCATTTTGGATCATCTCGGCTTCTTCAGTACTCACTATTGCAGTAGAAGAAAAAGTAGGATTTATTATAATTAAAAATTTAATTCATTGAATTTTAACGGCAGCTGAGTTGTAACGTGTGAGTTTATGCTTTGTCTCTTCACAAAGGCATCCCAATCATACGGAAAATTACAGAAATGGAAGGACATACTTTCAACTGTAACACTTTCTTTTTTCAGCTGAATTTGGACATGGCCAATAAGAAAAGGTAAAATAGACCATTAGTCACTAAACTATAAATAAATTTTTATTTTGGTTACTTAACTAAAAAAAGTTATAATTTGGTCATTAAAGTATTTGAAAATTTTCATTTAAGTTACTAAATCATTGAAATTGATGCTATATGGTTTTCTTTATTTGCACTACCTGCATCAATTAAAAGCTCTCTTCTATAATTTAGTTTTTTTTTTTTATGAAACAACTTTAGACATCACGAATCTGCGAAGTAAAATTCAAACAGTTTTTTTCTCTAATTTTCAACATTGATCATTAGATCAACTTAAATAAAATGTATTTTCTTCTACTCCTCGATATGTTTTGATCCACTCTACTGATCGTCAAATAATCACTTGGAGCTCATAGTTGAACTTCAAAATAAAAAAAGAAACTTTACAGCCTAATGACTTAAATAAAATTTTTTAAATAGTTTAATGACTTAAACAAAAACTTTTGAATAGTTAAATGACTATATTATTATTTTTTTTAGTTAAATGATCAAAATAAAAATTTATTCATAATTTAGTGATTTATGGTGTAGTATACCCATAAGGGAAAAAAAATGAAAACTAATTGCTTATTATACGTTAAAAAAACCAACGGCCTAGATTTTATTGATGGGGACGTCCACATAAATTAATCAATTAATAAATAAGGGATTGGCGCTACTGCTAATCAATTGTGTTATGCTTTGCCCTCTGTTTAAACCAAACTTTGCTTGAGGGAAAAATGGAACTGAGCTGAGAGAACTTTGAGGGGCTGGATCTTGCTTGGACTGGCAAAGATGCTGGGTTCGTTGAGTCTTCTCGCAGCAACGCCTTTTGCTTTTCGTTCTTTCTCACCTTCATCTAACAACAATCGCTTTTTGGTAATTGTAGTTCGAACTTTTCTTCTTCTTCTTGTTTTTACTCAAATTTCTTAAAACTAGACAATTTGCATGACTTTCTACTCCTTCCTTCCATAGCCGTTAAACTTGTTTGTATTTCCAGAGTTCAGCAACTAATCACCAAATTGCTAAACAACTAGCCACTGAATCCGGACGTGGATCCCAAAAATTGCTTCGGCGACATGTATTCCCAGTTTATCGAAAGGTATGATCTCCGTTTTCAATTTCTTTTATGTGCTTGATTTTATTTTTCATGAATGCTAGTCCTAATTAGCCCTTGTGAAGATATTCCTCGCACATTGATGATAGTATTTTGGTGTTGTCAAATATAAGTATTTTGGCGGTTGATTACATCATCTCTGCTCAACTTTCCCCTCCAGGTCAGTTATGGTTCCCCAATATCAGCTGTTATGACTGATGATAGTTCAACAGTTACAACCTCCGAGGAAGACACGCAAAACATCGGTATCTTGGATATTGATTCTGCCCTCCGACCGTTTAAAGATCACTTTCAATATAGAATTAAGAAATATGTGGATCAGAAAAATCTCTTTGAAAATTATGAGGGAGGCTTGGAGGAATTTGCAAAAGGTCATTCCAATGCTATCCGCTTCTTAATTTGCTTTTCTCAAAGGCTACTTCAATGATGAAATTGCTTGCTAGCTAGTAAATTCAATATTTTATATGTGAATGTTCAAACGAAATCTGTCTTTTACCCTTTTCTGTAGGTTATTTGAGATTTGGATTTAATAGAGAAGAGGATGGAATTGTCTACCGTGAGTGGGCTCCTGCTGCTCAGTAAGTTTTTGGTTTCGGAAACACAATTTTACTTATAGTATTTGATTTCTTAGCCAGAGTCTTTTCCTTCATGAAGGGAAGCTCAAGTTGTTGGAGACTTTAACGGATGGGATGGTTCCAACCACAAGATGGAAAAAAATGAATTTGGCGTTTGGAGTATTAAAATTCCGGATTCTGAGGGAAATCCTGCTATTCCTCATAATTCAAGAGTCAAGTTCCGATTCAAGCATGGTGATGGAGTTTGGGTAGACAGAATTCCTGCTTGGATTAAGTATGCCACTGTAGACCCTACCAGATTTGGAGCTCCATATGATGGTGTGCATTGGGATCCTCCACCTTCAGAAAGGTGCAATTTCTGCACATTTTATGTGATATATTTTGATACTGATAATATGATACATTAAAAGTAGAAGAAATACATATAGTCAACAACTGTGTCGTGTCTAGGCCAAAAAAAAAAAAACTACTGTGGTCCAGGGTTTTGGACCTAGTTGTATTTGTGTGTGTGTGTTTTAAATCCAGAATTTAGGAACTGTTTATTAAGATAAATTTGATATTGCTTGAGATTAAAAACTTGCTGCCATATCCACTGCAGTTCCAACAAAGTTGAATTGATGCTGATTTTCTACTTTTAATTTGTGATTGAGAAAATTGTCCTTCTAATGTGTTTTTCATTGTTAATGCAGGTATGAATTTAAGTACCCCCGTCCTCCAAAACCTAAAGCCCCAAGAATATATGAAGCGCATGTTGGAATGAGTAGCTCAGAACCACGTATTAATTCATACAGAGAATTTGCTGATGATGTTTTACCCCGTATTCAGGCAAATAACTATAATACCGTACAATTGATGGCTGTAATGGAGCATTCCTACTATGCGTCATTTGGATACCATGTAACGAGCTTTTTTTCTGTAAGCAGTAGATCTGGAACTCCTGAGGACCTCAAATATTTAATTGATAAAGCTCACAGCTTAGGTCTACAGGTCTTAATGGATGTTGTTCACAGTCATGCAAGTAACAATGTGACTGATGGACTTAATGGCTTTGATGTTGGCCAAAGTTCCCAGGAATCGTATTTTCACACTGGAGAAAGAGGTTACCACAAGTTATGGGATAGTCGACTGTTCAATTATGGTAATTGGGAAGTCCTTCGCTTCCTTCTTTCAAACTTGAGGTGGTGGCTTGAGGAGTTCAAATTTGATGGGTTTAGGTTTGATGGAGTGACTTCCATGTTGTATCATCACCATGGTATCAACATGCCATTCACAGGGGATTACAACGAGTATTTCAGTGAGGCAACTGATGTTGATGCTGTTGTTTATTTAATGCTGGCCAATTCTCTGATAAATAGCATCTTGCCAGATGCGACTGTAATTGCTGAAGATGTTTCTGGTATGCCTGGACTTGGTAGGCCAGTCTCTGAAGGGGGAATTGGGTTTGACTACCGCCTGGCTATGGCCATCCCTGACAAATGGATTGATTACTTGAAGAATAAGAATGATAAAGAGTGGTCAATGACGGACTTATCCTGTAGCTTGACAAATAGGAGATACACTGAAAAGTGTATATCCTATGCTGAGAGTCATGATCAGGTATAGAAAGTGAGGAATTGCTTTTCTGATCAATTTATTTCTAAATTTAGTTAAATAATTTCTTTACGGAAACTTCTCCTCCTTTGGAATTTGTTCTTCTCACTTTTGGATGATTACAGAAAAGATAAGACATAAAGAAAGCTTGATTAATAAAATGTTTTCTATCCTCTTCCTTTTGTCCTCTATCCCTAAGCAAAGCCAGAGGATTTAAATCTTAAATGGCTAATATCATAGCTGATCTCCTGGCCTGAATCTGATACTGTATTTGCACTTCTTAATGTTCCCTTTTCTTTTAATGTTTGCATATTTTGCCATGTTTTGTGCTTCTTGGATATAACTGTTGTTTGGTGCAGTCCATCGTAGGTGACAAGACAATAGCATTTTTCCTAATGGATAAAGAAATGTACTCTGGCATGTCATGTTTAACAGATGCTTCTCCTACCATTGACCGAGGGATTGCACTTCACAAGGTTGGTGCTAGCTCAAATGTTAGAGGCTTCTCTCCTGTTTCCTTTATGTCTTGCCATGTTGATGGAATTACTGCCACCATGAATCTATGCGTGCATGCCTTGTTCTGAAAACCAGAAAATATGGAACTTCAATTATTTTATTCAGCCTTCATATTTTGCGTCTGCATAGATCATTTTCTTTATTCAGTCATTATTTTCATTGCTTCTCTCTCACTCTTAACTTTTTTTTCTTTTATTTAAAATTTCCTTTGCAGATGATACATTTTATTACTATGGCATTAGGAGGAGAGGGCTACCTTAATTTTATGGGAAATGAGGTAAACATTCTGGCTCAACTGTGCATACTGGAGAGTAATCAAGATTTTATTTTGGTGGATATTAGAGAAAATATCATGTCTAGGAAAAGTAAGGAGATTTTTCAGTGCTATGATTTTATCAGTATGAACCAATGAATATCTGTGAAGGCCCTTTAAGTCAAAAGGACATGAAACTAATAAAGGGGTGATAGGCTATATCTGCCTAGAGGGCAATTTTCTGATATAAGGGTTTGTTTTCTCTTTTAACAAATAAGGTTACTAGATATATCTTCTGCTTGTTTGTACAGTTTGGACATCCTGAATGGATTGACTTTCCAAGAGAAGGCAATGGGTGGAGTTATGAAATGTGCAGAAGGCAGTGGACCCTGGTGGATACCGATCACTTAAGATACAAGGTCAATGGTCATTTTATTAAGAATTTGTTAAAATTTCAATTCTGTATTCCATCCTTGACCCATCTCATTATCCTTCTCCGGTGGACAGCAGATGCTAAGATTTGAACATTTTAGCATTAGGGCATAAGCTAGTGAATATGTGCCAAGAGACCGATTAAATTTCTTTCTACCTTTTCATTTCAATAACATAATGCTAAGATCCGGATCAAAATCCAAGTTGAAAGGTCAAGAATTTAGTTGAACATGGACCATTGTTTGCAATTTGGTGGTCATTTTTGAAATGCTCACCTGCTTTTTTAACTTTGAAGGCATCTGTATAATCTATTTACAGACTGAAATTTCTTTTGTATTGTATCTTTTTTATCTCTCTCCATTCAGGAGCTATGCAATCTTTACATAAAATTTTCCCTTTGCATTTGGTTTTGCAGTTCATGAATGCATTTGATAGAGCTATGAATGCACTTGATGATAAATTTTCATTCCTTTCATCGACAAAACAGATAGTGAGCTGCACTGATGAAGAAAACAAGGTAAATCTACAATGGTAGTTGAGTGGTTAGTGTAAGACCATTGCAGCTGTCGATCTAATTCAGGATGCAAAATACATGCACATATTTGTTGACAGTCAAAAGTTGTTAACTGTTTTAGGATTGAATTTTTATTTTTAGAATTAATAAATTGTTTATTTATCAATATTTTATGGCTATCCAAAAACCAAAAGATTGCAATAGCAAGTACGTATGGTAATAAAATGGAAGGTTTCTTGTTACGTCATCATGCTAGTCTAATTTTTCTTTCTTCATTTTACCTCCAATGGGATAGAGATAATGGCACCATACCCTTGTTTAGTTCTCTGCCGTATAACATCCCATTGCCATGTTTTAACCCCTTCAGTTTTGGCGGATGCATTAATGGTTTCTTGATTTAGGTTATCGTCTTTGAGAGGGGAGATCTCGTTTTCGTGTTCAACTTTCATCCAGAAAATACGTATGATGGGTATGTATGCTTCAAGTTATGAAAATTTGTATTTATTTGTGTTTGTACAAGGAGCCATTTACGGCTAGAGACTGATCTACTTATCTATATATGCTATAAAGAAATTACTTGTACCCTAAAACTCTTCAACTAACTATTGTGTGAAACATGCAGGTACAAAGTGGGGTGTGACTTGCCAGGGAAGTATAGAGTTGCCCTGGATAGTGATGCTTGGGAATTTGGTGGGCATGGAAGAGTAAGGAACTCCTGCTATTGTTGTTATTCTTTCCTTTTGCTATTGCTGAAAGAGTTGTGTTTTTATCTCGGCTTGATTTCTGGCAATATAATTGGGAATTCACAGTACTAATTTCATGAATTTTCTTTGGGACTTTAAAACAAAATGTTGATTGTTGCCTTGGGTCTGGGAGTGCCCTGTCTACCTGGCAACTAATGAAGCAATAGCATCTAAAGTCTCTCTTTGTTCGTCATCTATGAATTGTTCTCTCCTGGTAAAGCTAAAATTAATCAATCTTGTAGGTGGGTCATGATGTGGACCACTTTACATCCCCAGAAGGGATTCCAGGTGTACCTGAAACTAATTTCAACAACCGCCCTAATTCTTTCAAAGTACTCTCACCAGCTCGCACATGTGTGGTATGATTATCACTTCCTGGTCTTCCTGATTATATTATATCATATCATATCATCCATCACAGACCATGCTTGGCATTGATAGTTGTGTATATTTATCATTGTGCACTTAGGCTTATTATAGATTTCCAACCTTATATGGTATCATGGACATCGAATCTCCGCCTGTATCTAGGGTCAACATGGACCGACAGATTTCTTACAAATTTTCCACAGGTTTATTATAAAGTGGATGAAAGTGTAGAAGAAACTAATGGTATCAATGTAATTAGTGTCAGTGAGACATTAGAAATGGATGCATCAAAGCAGAAGAATGCTGAGGAATCGGCTATCTTGGTAGGTGATATAATCTGTGGCTGTTTGTATGGGCCCTGAGCCTAGGAATGGAAACTTGAACTGACAGATTGCTTAAGATTCTCCCCAGGTTGATCATGGAGATAAAGAAAATCCACAGGAAACTACTGATCGTGACACAGCCAGTTTCGATGAGGAATTGCAAAAAGATGGAGCAAAGCAGGAAAGTATTGAAGAACCAGCAGCTTCTGTGCTAGACAAAAAGATTGTAGGAAGTAAGTTAGATGAGCCGGAAGTGGAAGAGATGGAGGACAGAACCCCGGACGACTAAGCTTTTGGGCTCCAGCGCCAACCCTATGCGTAATAAGTGCTGGTTTTTGTTTTGTGAATAATAATAATGTGAGGACTGAGTAAGCAGGGGATTTAGTTTTGTCTGCAGTTTGTAAATTGTATGTAGACAACAACAATATAGTCTGCTTAATTACTTAGTTATTGCATCGAAATTCCCATGTCTGATCATGAGATTTCAACTTCAATGCTATGAGCTGAAATACTTAAATAAAACGAAGGCTAAAATATTAAATAAAATTAAAAAAAACCCTGCAGTTTACTAGTTTATTTATGTAAATATTTATACTTTGTATACACTTAACTAAATCCTTAACCAACTTGCAAGTGGCAAAAGTATTATAAGTATTAGGAACTCACTTGTCTTTTTTCTCTTCTACTTACAAAATAGATAAATTAATTCTTGTATATCGAAGTAAAAAACAAATTGATCTTTTTTTATTAAAATTTTTGTACATTTATGGTGCTAATAATTGGTGTGGTGACGGAATAATCAAAAGGTCCGGTTTGCTTTTTAATTTAATGTATAGTATCAATTTACCCATATTTTAAATGGAAGAATAAATGTAATCTGATTTTTAATATAAAAATTTTCCCAATACTTTTAACCTTGTAAATCATTTTCACTTTTTAGTTATATCTAAGTAAATCCGTAATCTTTAATTTATACCTAAATAAACTTTCATTTGAAATAAAAATTTGCCGTTATTTGAACCAGATAGGATTCTGCAAACTTCGAGTAAAACTCGAGGGATTTTTAGTTTTTAAACCAACATAAAACTTCTCATTTAGCATTTTATTCTTTTGTAGCATTGTAGCTCAATTATGGGAGCCCGGTTATGAGCTTAACCGAGTTGGTACCTTCTTGGTTGAAGCGGCCTGCTTTGTTCCTAGGCCTTAGCCCAATTTCAAGGTAGTCTAGCAAGCAAAGTCAGCATCCCGATTCATCGTTGAAAAATTCAAAGGAGAAATGAATCAGCGAAACAAAAGAACACACAGAAAATAAAGATTTAGGCCAAGGTTTTCACACAGAAGAAGAAAAAATGGAGCAGAAGAACAACTACAGCATAATAGTACCTACTTACAACGAGCGCCTCAACATTGCTCTCATCGTCTCTCTCATCTTCAAACATCTCCGGTATTTCTCCCAACTTCAATTCTCTCTCCTTTTAATTTTTTTTCTCTTTGATCGCTGAACTCGTAATTTTAGTATTTTTAACGTGCTCTACCGAGATCTGATTACATATCTCAAATTCGTGCTCTTTCTTCTGCCGCTCTTGTATTCATCGAGTTTATGAGTGGCGTCCCGTTCAGTATTTTCATTTTATGCAAATGATTTGAATTGGATAATGAATATTCATAACTATGACAATACTGTCATATTTAGTTTCTGTTTTCTGGAATAAATAAATTATCCGGCAATAAATTGAAGCGTCTGTTGTTTTTATATAACTCTACACTTCCCCCCCGGATTTGGTGCCTATGCATATGAATTAATTATATACTTAAACAGCCTTGTGAAATTAGACCGTAGGAGTTTAATCAATGATCCTATTTTTGTCCTTTTAGTAGTATTCTTCTGGTCTTTGTAAATTCAAGTGGCTATATGTTAAAACTTCTCAAATTTGATGTTCTTGGGGCTAAAGTTTTCACTACAAATCAGTACATTATTTGAATTAGTTTCCACCTTTCCCACTATGCCATTGCTCTGTGTCTGTCATGGGGCATAAAGGATTTATTTTCATAAAAAATTAATGACAGTGTAACTGGCCTAACACTCGCGAGATAAGTGTACCTACCTTAAAAACCTTTCCTCTTATACTGTGGTAGTTTGCAATATCTGTCATATTTATGTAAACTACTTGTGATCTTGCCTGGAGTAGGGATGTAGATTTTGAAATAATTGTTGTGGATGATGGGAGCCCTGATGGTACTCAGGAAGTTGTGAAACAACTGCAGAAACTGTATGGTGAAGATCATATTGTAAGTTCCGTTCTCATCTACCTTCAAAATTGGATCTATATGTAATCCGTTTTGCTGATCAATTCCTGTGCACCTCTGCTTCTGTTTCCTTACTGCTGCAGCTATTGAGACCTAGACCTAAGAAGCTTGGATTGGGTAAGTAAGACCTATTCCCTTTCAGGAGTAATAGGTGGAGCTGACCTTTGGGTTGTTATCGGTTTCAACTTTCAGGAACAGCTTACATTCACGGTTTGAAGCATGCTTCTGGAAATTTTGTTGTAATCATGGATGCTGATCTGTCACATCATGTAAGTATGATGGTGTTTCTTTATGCCTCTTCTACCAGTTAAATCCATTCACTTCTTGTTTTCTATAATGTATGCGATATCTTCAATCTTGTTTTGCAGCCAAAATATTTGCCAAGCTTCATCAAGTGAGAAATCTTTTGGTTAACAACCCTTTTAAGGTTCATAATTGCATCTAGTTTACTCAAATCTTTGTAATATTTTGGCCCATGACATCTTATAGGAAGCAGTCTGAAACTGGTGCCAGCATAGTTACTGGAACACGATATGTCAAAGGTGGTGGTGTGCATGGATGGAATCTGATGCGCAAGCTAACAAGTAGGGGAGCCAATGTTCTTGCACAAACACTTTTGTGGCCTGGTGTATCAGACTTAACTGGCTCTTTCAGGTATGTAAGAACTGATTTAAAGAAACGACCATTTCCGACTGTCATAGGCTCGTAGCTTTATTGCTGACAATTCTTTTTCCTTCTATTGAAGGCTTTATAAGAAATCAGTGCTTGAAGATGTCATTAGCTCCTGTGTTAGCAAGGGATATGTATTTCAAATGGAGATGATTGTTAGGGCTTCAAGAAAAGGTTATCACATTGAATAGGTAATTTCTTAGTTGCATTCTTATGAATGAACAGACAGATAGTCCAACTTCAAATGAACTGTTTTTATCATTGACTAGTTCACTTGGTTGTCGGCTTCAACAACTAACTTGGATGCTGATCTCTAGTGGTCAGATTATTCTTTCAACTATATCTCTGCAAAGACGACTTTCATATTTTTTCTTGTCAATTGGATTTCATTATGCCAATCGTGTGTGGGTTTCAAGTTGATTGGGAAAAGGTCTAGGATTCAATCCCTGTGTCTATAAACCCCTTCCCCATGACCCCATTGTAATGTAATGTATTTGCTTACTTGTATGTATAAACTTTTCCACTTAGTTATGTTATGTCTTGCGTTGAACCAGATTGTACAGATATTTTCTACATTGGAGTTTGCTCGTATGGTTTTGGTTTTGTTCCTGTCTCTTCTTTAAGTGTTATAAGATTTGCAGTTCGAACATCAATAAATCGTGCAGCTAAACAACTTATTTAATCCTTTGCATTTTCATTGATTTTGACTTTCTACCATTTACAGGTTCCAATAACTTTTGTTGATAGAGTGTTCGGAAGTTCAAAGCTTGGTGGATCTGAAATTATAGAGTATCTTAAAGGCCTTTCATATCTTTTGGTCACAACATGAGCCCTGAGATTGGCTGAGTAACCTGACTTTTTGATGGTTAATTTAGTTGGTATTTTGCTACTGGATCGAAGATGTTATTCAATGGAATTGAAGATGCAAAACCTAGGGCGGGATTGCATTTTACAGGCTTAACAACAAACTTTCTTCAGCTGCGTTTAGTAGTGTTTTTTAGAAGTATTTTTGACATGAAACCAGTTTTGAAGCAAAAAATAATGTTAAACAAGCAACTTTTGAAGAAAAATTTTAATTTTTTCAGAAGCACTTTTCCCCAAATGTAGAAGTTAAAACTTTTAGCCTTTTTCTCTCAAAAGCATTTTTATAGTTTAATTATGTTTTTACCCCTCCAGCACATAATATTTTCACTTCTTTGATTAATTGTTTAAAAAATATTTAAAATTTATTTTTCATATATTAAAATATTAACAACAAATTATAATAAATTTTTTTTTACATTATTATTAAAAGTATCATAATATTAACTAATTTGAACATTATTTAAATGTTAATTTATTACTTTATAACACTATGCTTAACATGGACATTTTATTTATTAAAAGTTCTTTTTGACAATAATATTAAACACTCAAATCTTAAACCATAAAATCAGTTTTTCAAGGGACTTATTAAAAAAATTTCTTAAAAAACAATGCTAAACTAGTCCTTGTTATATTTGCCGAATATTGTTATTTCTGGATAGTTTGTGGGATATTGAGGAATGAGATGCAAATCGGCTAAGCTATTATTATTGCTCAGTCGTCAAGGATCAGATGAAAGAAATTATTGAATGAATAGAGGATAACATGTGAGCATCTGTTCATATTCAAATATTGAGAAACAAACATCTGGTAGAGCAACCAGAAGGAAACATAGTTGGGAGATGAAAAAAATTTATGGTTGATATTCAAATACTTGAATAGAATCCCAAATTTCAGAGCTTACCAGCTCTTGTTTTCTTTTGAGTGGCAGTGACAGAGACAGGGAGAGGAGGCTTCTTATTCTCTTTGTTCATGCTTCGGAGCAGGTACCTTGGTGTCTGAATCTCCACCGACTTCCTCAAGCTCTCCAGCTTCTTAGACGACCCTCTTCTTTTTGATGATTCAACCGTTACCCCAAGATGGTGCCCTGTCTTTGATTCATTCTGGGTTTCGCCTTTCTTCCTCTTAAGCCTCTCGTTTCTTCTCGCCGAGTACTCCTCGTAAAACCGACCTCTCTCGAACACTGGACAAGAATTGGTGACGCTGAGGACTGTCTTCTCGCCTAAACCAGCGGCTTCCGTTTCCCCATTTCCAAGTTCATCTCTAACCGTCCGAGCCAAAACTCGTAACTCACAAGAAATAGAGCGGTACTCGGGTCGAATCTCGGATTCTTCGATGCCCCAAGTAAGAATTGGCTTTTGGGATCTCGTTAAAGAACCTTTAACAAAAAAGAAACAAAGATGAAATGGAATGAAAACGATTAATGGTTTATAATAAAAGAAAAGAAAAAGGAACCTGGAGGGGTTTGCAGGGAGGCAGAGTTTGATGGAAGGGAGCGACGGGGTCGTAGGCGGATAGGCGATTTAGCAGCAAGTGGAGGTTTACTATCATATTTCATCTTCGACATGATTCAAAGATATCTTTTCTTTTTTTCTCTTGCAGAAAAGAAACTGCACAGATTCAGAGAGAAACAGGGTATTGACCAAAACTTTATAACTTGTTTAAAATTTGAATTTGCGGTGGGGACTGGAGCGTTTCGAACGGTCATATTCTATTATCTCATCTGACGGTCAACATTTAATTTGGATTCTTTTCTCAGTTACCATTTTGATTACAATTACAATTTACGTTTAATATATATTTGCATTGGGTTAGCATTTCATATAAAAACGGTGGAATTTTTTAATTCCACTTTAAAAGTTGTCCTGTGTCATTTTTTTATATTTATATTTTAATTATTTTATTATATCTTATAAGATATTTGTTATTATTTTAATTTTATTTATGAAATCTAAAAATTCCACCAATAGTATATCATATATTTTTCTATTAATATTTAATACAAGAACTCAAACACTTTTTCCTGATTTTTATTTTTTTTTCAATTCCGCACATAAATTTAACAATTTTTATTTACATGTAACTTAACAAATTTTTTTTATATACAATAACTCAACAAAAGTTAGACAAATTGCTCTCAATAATCTAATACGGTTAATTTATTATTATTGAACATATACGGTTAATTTAATTACTAAGTAGCAAAATCTTGGGTTTTTTACCCATATAATATAAAATAATAAAAAAAAAATACCAAAATGGTACTAATACCAAATTATTGACGGAATGGTATGGGTAGGGTGGTGTCGCCTATGGTAGAGGCGTGACCACCTTGCCAGCTGACATGCACAGTAAAAAACAGTTAAAAAAAGCTGAAAAAACTAAAAAAAAAAGTTGAATATGAAAAAAAAATTGGAAAAAAAAATTAAAATACTCACTGGTCAAGCCTCTGTCAGAGGCGGCACCAGTTGGTGACATGGCAGAGGCTGCACCCACAGCCCTACTCCCCTATTTAAACACCGCAGTGTTAAAACGAAGCACACAGCAGTGAAAAAAAAACATGCAGAAGAAGAGAGGGAGAAGAGAAGAAAAAAAGAAAGAAAAAAAAAATTTCAGTAAAAAAAAGATTACAGAAGAGAAAAGAGGGAGAAGGAAGAGAAGAAATAAAAGATATCTTTCTTTTTTTGTTATTTTTAAATAGAACAGATTATGATAAGAAAAAAAGTAATTTGTTAGTATTAAAATAGTTTGTTTAGTGTTATTTTTATGTTTTGTTTTAAAAGTTATTTTGTTTATTGTGATTTTTTAGTAAGTTTTGTATTTAGATTAATTATGTGTTTATTGTGAATGTTATGTTTTATTTTAATATATTTAAAATTGCATATTGATTAATTAATTTTTTATTTAAGTAATTTATTTGCTATTCGAAATTATTTTGAGAAATTTTGTTTATTTTTTAACAGATTGAGTATTGAAGATGGATAATCAATTTTTCGTATGCATTTATTTCGATGGAATCATCTTGACAACAACCGTTGGATGCATATTTGAATGTCGGCAACAAATAGTAATGAGATTTAATAGAAATGTCTCGTTGGATGATATGAAGGGAAAGATTAACACAAAAATTGTTAGACGTTGTGGGAGAAGGATCTCGAAACTTTTCTACAAGTTTCCAATTTTGATAGATCCCATCAAATTCACCGAAATGGAACTTGTAGACGACGAAGACGTGGAGACAATGATCGCTCTTTACTGTGGGAATGGGAGTGACAAAAATGCACCGATTCACTTATTTTCTGAGTTAGCCAGTATGGAGCAAAATGATGATTTCAATGCATATGATGAAGAACACGGAGCTCAAGAACCGTGCATGGTGGCTCCAATATCGTACGTTGATAGTGAATCGACTATACGTGGGATTAATATCGATCTTAATATTACACCCGATATTGATGTGGTTGGTAATGATGGATACGATAGTAGTGATCTTTGTGATCAAGAGGTCGATAGTGATAGTGATCCCGATGTAGACGATGTCCTCGATGATATTAACAATGAAGACGTGAATGACGATGGAAACATTAACGCGTCATCGGTCGGGAACCAGATGCAACGTATTGTGATACACAATAATCCTGGGCCACACATGTCGCTCATAGACCCCGACGCGGCGTATGCAGCCGAATTCCCAGAGTACCCTGAAATACTTCCTGCTCACTGGGTAGCCGTAAGTTCCGAACCTGAGGAGTTGTTCGTAGGCCAAAGATTTGAAAGTAAAGAAGAGTGTGATTAAGCGGTATAGCATGAATATATCAGTGGATTACAAAGTTGCAGTGTCTAAACCGACATTATATATTGGGGAATGTTAGAAGTCAGCGGAAGGCTACAATTGGCGGCTACAAGCTGCATTTATTCAAAATTCGCAGATGTGGAAGATACATAAATTTGTTGGGCTTCACATATGCACATCAACACGTATGTCAGAAGATCATCGAAAACTTGATTCCAAAACTATCTGTATGTGTATCATGCCAATGGTGAAGGACATGCCGACAATTAAAGTTTCGGTACTGATATCCGAAATACAGGCACGATTTCAATATCGAGTATCATATCGAAAGGCGTGGATAGCTAAACAAATGGCAATAGAGTAATTGTATGGGGATTTCGATGCGTCGTATAACGAGCTACAGGGATGGATAGCCGCTATGCGAGAGTACGTACCGGGGACTGTAATTGAGTTACAGACACGACTTTATTACCGCCTGGATGACCAACTACAGTCGAGAAAAAGAATTTTTCATCGGATGTTCTGGACGTTTGATCCATGTGCCCGTGCATTTCCCAACTGCAAGCCGTTTGTGCAAGTGAATGGGAACAGGACCGTGCTCCCGATAGCATTTGCCATCGTAGATAAGGAGAACATGGAATCATGGGAATTATTCCTTGCCAACCTGCGGAGGTATGTTATTAGCAATGATAATATTTACATCGTCTCCAATAGAAGGAAAGGATTAATTGCTGCCATTAGACGTTCTGGTGTACCATGGAGATCCGTTTACTGCATTCGACATATCGCGGCTAATTTTTATCGAGATTATAAGAATGCAGACTGGAAGAGACAAGTTTTGAAAATAGGTAAATGATTAGCTTATATTTTCAATATAAGTTTTAATGTTTTAGGGCAATATTGTAACTTATCTTTTCTTTATACATAAACAACGCATGAGTTAGAGCCACACATTTTCCACCAAAGAATGATTCGACTTGAGAGTGACATGGAGGGTCAAACGAATACATCTTTTCGACAGTGGTTGGGTACTATGGAGTCGTGGCAATGGGCTCAAAGTTTTGACAAGGGCTTTCGTTATGGTCAGATGACCACAAACTTAGTGGAGGGGGTCAACGTTGTGTTGTTGAAAACACGACATCTTCTGATTTCATCTGTCTTCTCAGCTACATTCTACAGGTTGGCTACCTTAATGCCAAGAATGGGTCAGCAATAAGTCAACCAGATGGAGGCAAGACACGTGTTTACCGAAGATGTTAGGGATGCAATGGTTGTAAACCATCGGATGGCGAGGTTGATGGATGTAGAAATATATTCACGACACCTTGAAACGTTTCGTGTTACGGAGACCATTGGTCGTCGACCCGGCATACCACCTAGGTCCTATGGATTTGATCTCCGGAACAGATGATGCGATTGCAAGAGGTTCCAAACACTTCATTATCCATGTGCGCAAGTCGTGACAGCATGTGCTAAAGTGAACCTTAATGTTGAACAATTTATCGATGATGTATACACACTTGAGCGCATGTTACGTGTCTGGGAAAATGAGTTCCCCGTCCTGCCTGACCTGTTTACGTGGGAGGTGCCTCTGACGACTTTCGAGCTTGTCCTAGACAGAGGGCTACGCAGGAATCCGAGAGGTCGTCCACAATCATCCAAAATCCGTAGGGAGAAATCTGACGGTAAGCGTTATGGGTTATACAGGTTAGCTGGTCATTCCCGGAACAAATGCCCGCAGCGAAACTATCATGTTGGACAATTGTCACGATCCGGTAGGAATTGAGCTTATGTTGTAATGTATTTAATTTATATAAAAAAATTATATTACAAAGTTTGTTCCAATTAGATTAATGTTGTAATGTATTTAATTTATCTAAAAAAATTGTATTGTAAAGTTTGTTCCAATTAGATTAATGTTGTAATGTATTTAATTTATATTAGAAGACTAAATTTGTTACAAGTTTTAGTGTTTAAATGTCCAAATTAATTTAATTTATGTTATGGTCAAATTTTGTTCCACTTTTCAAAGTTCCAATTAATCTAATTAAATATATCAAAAAAATACAATCTTTTTAATATCAAAACCGCAAAAGACCCCTAAAATTGATGGTTCGATGGTGTGGTCCTAGGGGTATATTTCTGCAGAGGTTAACTTTCACGTTGTGGGTGATTGCGACGAGCAACATCCTCTTCAGTCGCAGGTGAGGGTGTTTGATACATGGAAGAAAAATTATATGGCTCGAATGGCATCGATGAACTTGAGCCAGGAGGAGGGCCATGCTACGGTGGATACAACCCAATAGGAGTGGAATACTGCAGTGGATACGGGCCTGGGGTAGTGCTATAATGCGGTGGATATGGGCCAGGAGAAGTGTTGTGCTGCGGTGGGTATGACCCAAAGATATCAAACCCGTAATGGTATCTGCCCCCTGACGAGCCCGGGAAATAGTCATTGCCCGGCAAATTCGGATGATAAGAAGTATCAGCCCAATGTGAATGCGATGACGAGCCCAGGAAACAGTCATTGCTCAACAAATTCGAATGATAAGAAGTATCAGCCGAATGTGAATATGATCGCTCGGACTCGGCCTCCGGCTCTGGGTCAAGCTCGGGATCTGGCTGTGGATCAGGCTCTATATTGGCCACTGACTTGTATGCCCCAGATCGCTGCACGTGCGGGGGGACTATAATCGACTGCCCACCAAGTAAATATGGCTTCCCCATACTATAGTACCATTGTATGTACTCTAACGATGGTCGCAAATCAGAAGACAAATCCATCTGAGGTCTTCGAGCCATCTGATTCTCCCACACTGCAACAAATCTCCGGTACAAAACCCCCCAATGCTGTCTATGTTTCCCTCTCTTGTTGATGCCGTGAACCTCCCCCACTTCCATTGGTGAATCCGGGATATACTGGATGCAACCAAATTGTCGTAGTACTCGATCCCCGTGGTACCATTCGACTATATTGAAACTGATAATTGGTGTGTTAGTGCACCATAATTGAGAATCAACGTAGGCAGACGAGGGTATAATAGCCACAATTTCTGGTTTACGATATGGCATCCATATAAACTGCACGATTAATACCATGGTTAAAATTTAACACGGTTCTAGTAAGATATACGAAGTAATTACATGTCACAAATATTTGAATAGCTTACCCATTCCCCGGCATGTTGTTCAATCATCAGACGATATATTAGGATAGTGTACGACCTCCCGATACTCGGATAAATACTCCATCTACGAAAACAATTTTCAAGTAAATATAGTATCGTTAGAATAGCATCATTATAAGAAATTGTCAATTAATAACAAGTTAAATTTTATCACCTGTTAACTAGCAGAAATACGTATGGTTGGTGACTAACCGATGCCAAGAATGACATCCGATAAAGAGCCCATGATTGCAACAATACAAGGCATCCGCCCATGTCTACGGCATCAGGCTTTGTCGTCTGACAAAGCTCATGATACAACATAGCCAGAATTGCGGAACCCCAACTATACGAGCGAACATTACTCAAATTAGCTAACAGAGGTAAATACTGGAGATAAACCTTATTGTTGTTTGAATTGGGCATTAGTACACCCCTATGATATGCATAATGTACGCTTGAGCTGCGCACATCAACTCTTCTTCAGTGGCATTATATGATAAATGCTCAAAATTGGCTTTTAGCCATGTAAATTTCAACTCCGAGAAATTGGACTCAGCATCGCCGGGCAAGGCTCCTAGTAGGCTATAACAAAGTGCAGCCTGCTCAGCTATCGCACTTACACCCGTGACGGCATCCCCGTCGATTGGGAGCCCAAAGTGTAATACAACATCTTCCAGAGTGACAGTGCACTCCCCACATGGCAAATGAAATGTGTGGGTCTCCGGGCGCCAACGCTCGACCAATGCGGATATTAAATCATACCTTAAATCGAACGTCCGGGCCAATGCTGCTGACCCGGATCTAGCTAGGTCCAAGTAGGGCATTAGTCGTGCATCTGGCCTATATCCAAAACCATTCACTCGGCCCCTTAATAAGCAGTACGAGTCCTGACAATGTTAAATTACAGAAAATAGTTATAATAACATAATTTTTTTCCTTAAATTACGAAGATCTTTTTTTAATGGAACCCGTGATTAACAAATAATAATATTTTACCATATTATTAACAGTGTCACATATGTGAGGAAGATCCTTCTTGATCAATGAAGCCATTGCGATGCCTGCAATTTCAAAATAAATTTTGGTTATTAATTTTAATGTTTGATGGATTTTAAATATTTATTAGAATAACTAAATTTTATATATTGATTTTAATTACAAAAAAATAGCAAACAATTTTTTCGACAACATATTTTTGGCTATACTACATTAAAAAAATAAATATATCCAACTTAAATACAAATATTATTATTATTATTATTTTAAAATGATAATAAGTAAAATACTTTGGTTTAGAATATAATATATATAATACACCCGGCATGTAATTCAATATATTTTAAATTAATTTTTATTTAATAGTAATAATTTGAGTGATGCAATAATAATTAAAAAACACATGATAAGTTATTCAATATTATTTTAAAATATATTATAATATGTAATTAATTAAATTCTTTTCGAAATTAAAAAGATAGGAAAACAAGAAGGGGTTATGTTGCAATATTCTTAATTTTTTTTATTCCGTGATTTTGGCCCTTTGCTTGTATTTTTTTAATTTTTGGATTTTTATTTTTTAAAATATACTATTTTAATATTTTATTTTTTATATTATTTTAGTACATAATGATTCAAATGTATTATTTTAGTTTTTTATATTAATTTAGTAAATAACCGTGATTTTGGCCCTTTGTTTGTATTTTTAAAATTTCCGGATTTTATTTTTTAAAATATACTATTTTCATATTTTATTTTTTATGCTATTTGTTTCAAATGAAAATGTATTATTTTCATTTTTTATATTAATTTAGTAAATAACCATGATTTTAGCCATTTGTTTGTATTTTTAATTTTTGCTATTTTCGTATTTTATTTTTATATTATTTTAGTACATAATGTTTCAAATGTATTATTTTCGTGTTTTTTATATTAATTTAGTAAATAAACATGATTTTGGCCCTTTGTTTGTATTTGTAAAAATTTTGGATTTTATTTTTTAAAATATACTTTTTCGTATTTTATTTTTTTATATTATTTTAGTACATAATGTTTCAAATGTATTATTTTCGTGGGGTTTTATATATTTTTAGTAAATAACCGTGATTTTGGCCCTTTGTTTGTACTTTTAAAATTTTTGGATTTTATTTTTTAAAATATACTATTTTCGTATTTTATTTTTTATATTATTTTAGTACATAATGTTTCAAATGTATTATTTTTGTATTTTTTATATTAATTTAGTAAATAAACGTGATTTTGGCCATTTGTTTGTATTTTTAAAATTTTTGAATTTTATTTTTTAAAATATACTATTTTCGTATTTTTATATTATTTTAGTAAAAAGCCCGCCATCACCATTTTCCCCAAAAAAATTATTTTTATTTTTATTTTACTATTTTTCTAAAAGATTTAAACCCCATCACATAAAAAATAAAAAAATTAAATCAAAATATTACATGCCAAATAAATTTTATAAAAAATATATCTAATCAACTTAAAACACACTTAACAAATATATTACATAAAATAATAATAATAAAACGTGCATATAACATATATAGGATTTTTACTTCAATAAAAATTAAA
Source organism: Gossypium anomalum (assembly GCA_025698475.1). NCBI lineage: Eukaryota > Viridiplantae > Streptophyta > Magnoliopsida > Malvales > Malvaceae > Gossypium > Gossypium anomalum. The sequence goes on along the minus strand of CM046958.1, from coordinate 33,453,687 downwards.
AATAAATTAGGAATGTGAATGAAAATATAAAATAAATAGAAACATACCTTAATATCTCTATTTAACCAAATATTACCTTGCAAAAAAAATAAATTTAAAAAATAAATTTGAATTGAATCAAAATAAGTGAACAATAACAACAATAATAACACCTAAATTTACTTAAAAAATTACCTTTTTTTCTCCTTTTCCTTTCTTTTTCCTTCCTTCCCTCCCTCTTCTTCTCCTTCTCTTTTTCTTTTTTCTTTCCCTCACCAGCCGACTCATTCTCCTTCTTCTTCTTCTCTTCTTTCTTTTCTTCTTCTCCTTCTTTCTTTTCTTCTTCTCCTTCCTTCTTCTCCTTCTTTCTTTTCTTCTTCCCGAAATGGAGTTGGGGACCATAATATATAGTCCCAAGCACAAAAAAAACAATAGGGATGTGCATGCAGGAGACCAGTGCCGCCTCTGCCACTGGCACCATCGATACCGCCTGTGGCAGGCACACCATCAGTTCCAGCCTTTTTTTTTCAGATTCAGCTTTTTTTTTTAGATTCAGCCTTTTTTTTTCAGCAACTTTTTCCATCTTTTTCACTGTTCATGTCAGCCGGCAGGGTGGTCACGCCACTGCCATAGGCGGCACCACCCTGCCCATACCATTTCCGTCAATAATTTGGCCTTAGTACCATTTTGGTATTTTTTTTATTATTTTATGTTATATGGGTAAAAAACCCCAAAATCCTAATGCATAAAAATAAAGAATTTAAAATTTTTTGAATGCTAATTAGTTTAAATAAATAAAATTTGTTATGAATATCTTATTAAATGGATGTCCATCATGATCAAGATAAAATTTTAATGTAATTTAAATTCTAATAGTTATTAGAATTAGATCTCTACTTCTTTTATACTTCTTATGCCTATAAATAGATACTTTGATAAAGTATTGTAATCACCCTTTTTGATCAATAAAGTACATTCTCTATTACTATCGTATTTTCTTTGTTCTTTATTCTCTCTCTATCTCTCTTTATTTTATAACACGTTATCAGCACGATGATTTTTTATTTTTTTCTTTTAAAATCTTTCGAATTCATCCCCCAAATCCAATTCCTCCTTCATCTTAAACTTTCACCCTTACAACTTCACCTTCAAGATGTTGAAAGATTCAATCTCATAATGGATCATGGTGATGACAATGATGTTAAAAATCTTCAGGTATATTTTACTATATTTTATTTATTATATTATATCTATTATAATTGGAAACTAATCATGACAACATGCATAGATAGATCTTGATTTGAAATCTCGTGCATATTTTAATGGTGATTATCAAATAAAGAATCTATTGGGATGTTTATAAATTTGTCCTACTAGATTTGTTGCATTCCCTGAAGTGAATGTAAACATAAAGAAAATAAAAGATATACTCATGGACCACTAAAAGTGGGAACATTGTAATAAATAAGAGAACAATGAGAGTTCTTAAGATAACTTTTCAAAGGGTAAAGATAACTTTTGTTATCAATGTGATATGAAAAGATTATTGGCCACATATGTGGCGTATGCCCAAATATTTTGTTTCTATTAATATTCTTTGATGAAGATATGAAAATGTAGTAATGAATTATAGCATTACAGATAGAAAATATTTATCTTATTTGGCACTAAAACAAACAAATATTATTCCAATATTTGATAGTACAAAATTAGTTGAAAGCTTCAGAAGAGCTAATATATCACTATCTAAAAAGCACAAAATTTGTGATGGTTAATACATTACTTTTAAAAGTTATTTGTAATGGATCTCATATTGAGGTTGTGAATGAGAAAAATATTATATTTTATATGAATAAAAAAGAGGATTAAGTTGTTAATTTATATTTATTTTATAATCCTTGTGATCTTCTTTTGTCGTCATCCCCATTAAGGGGTTGAAAGCAAAATATTTTACTGTTAAAGATTTCTTTATAAGCAATGAAATATGATAATTCTATCTAAATCTCGTTATGGTTGGATGCACCTGAAGTTGCAAATTTTTTTAGATATTTGAAGATTTTGGCATATTCCCTTAAGCGAATATTGCATATAATTATTTGAAAAATATATTTATTGACTCGGTGGCATTATAGACTTCACATTGATTTAGAAATTTTCAGTAGTAAATATCACAATAGTTCTTATATGTGGATACAAATTAAAAGGAATAATAATAAAATTATCAATTTGTTACAATTTAGTACAATTGAAACACATGTTAAAGTAAACCAAAAGTTTACTAATACAAATGCGTTTACTACTTGGCGTGACCAATTAGACCATCCTGAATCGTATATGATGCGAAAATTAATTGAGATATCATATGGACATCCATTAAAGAACCAAAAGATTCTTTAATTTAAAAGAATTCTCCTATGTTGCTTGTTCTCAATGAAAATTGATTATCAAAAATTCAATAGCTAAAGTTGAGATTTAATATTTTGCATTTCTGAAACAAATTTGGGCCCATTCATCTAGCATGTGGATAGTTTTGATATTATATGATTTTGGTAGATGCATCTATGAAATAATCACACATGTATTATCAATTTGTAACTTGTCGTTTGCAAGATTGCTTGTTTAAATGATTAAGTTCAGATTATGCAATTAAAACAATTCATCTTGCTAATGTTGGTGAGTTTACATCCCAAGTTTTCAAAGATTATTGCATGTCAATTGTGATAAAAGTTGAACATCCTATAGCTCATGTTCACACACAAAATGATTTAGCTGAATTGTTTATCAAATGCCTCTAACTAATAATTAAATCATTACTTATGAGAACTAAACTTTCTATTTCAGCATAAGATTATGTTGATTTATATGTTGTACGCATCAAGCCAATAAGTTATAAATATTCCCATTACAATTGGTTTTTTATCAAGAGCTAAATATTTCTTATCTTTGAATTTTTGTATGTGCGTATATGTTCCAATTGCTCCACCACAACGCACAAAGATGAGTGAATCCTCAAAGAAAGTTGGGAATATATATTAATTACAAGTTTTTTTTGTATTGTTAGATGTTTTGAATGCATTGGAGATTCAATTATGATATTATTTGTGATTACAATTTTGATTTGATAGTTTTCCTGACATTAGGGGAAGAAAAATAATAACTTGTAATGAGTTAGGGGGAGAGTAATTTGAACCAGAAGTTCAATAAGGATAACTCATTGCAAGTTAACTATTAGATGTATTTACAAACTTAATGAGAATAACCAAGTGTTATATAGATTGATAAATAACCAAGTGTTATATAGATTGATCGGTTCTAAAGATGAAAAATTCTTCTAGATGGTCATATAGTGGAGGTGGGTACTCCAGAAGAGATCCAAAACATAACTAATAAGTAAAACTCCAGAAGAGATTCAATTACCTAAAATTGAATTTTAAAATAATGAAAATAAGAGATCTCGATAAGTTATGTCAATTCGAGAAAATGTGAAACTGAATAATAAAAATGGTCGACAATGATTTTGCATCCAATATTATTATTGAAAGAATGAAATAAAAGGAGGATCTTGAATAAATCTATTGAGAAATATAGATATGGAATAAATTGATCAAAATAGAAATATGCAACTCAAGTATAATTAAATTCGTGGAGTTTTTGGACCAATAGTCCAAATATCTAAAGGTATAAAGCCAGTAAGGGTGCAATTGAAGTAGTTTTCCAAAAGTGGAATAAAAATATGAAGTATGTAACACCCTAAACTCGGCCTAGACGTTATGGTCAAATCTGGCGATGTCACATAAATTGGATTTTGAAAACGGGGTTATATCGGTAGAAACCAATTTCGATTGTTTAACTCATATTTGTTTACTTTTATTCCAAAATGTTTATTTAATTAGTCGAAATGTCTTAAGACGTACCTCTTTTTAGTGGAAGCTTATAAAATCGTTAAGTTTAGGAAAAATCGTTCGATATTTTTAGAAAGCCTTTGTTTTTGGTAAAATTCGAGCTTTTGTCAAATTTGGCAACATTAAAAGCATAATACGCAGTCAAACCCAAATTAAATCAACAGTTCGAAAAGTCCACATTTTACAAAGATGCCCAGAAATGAATAAAAAATTTAAAGTAAAACCTAATCGAAAATAGTGCGAAACAGGTGGTCACCGTCGAGTCCCCCGTTGCACCGATCCGCCTAACTCTGTGGATTACTTGTACAGATCAAACAGAAAAGAGTGAGTTTACGTAAACTCAGTGTGTACCCTACAGAATTAAACATATACACACATACAGTAAAACAGAACCGGTCAGATACAGATTCGGGCCTAAGCCCATTACAAATACAGATACACATATCAGAATAGAAATCCTACCCCCATCCTCTACACACCATCTTCGGCCATCCCTACACACCATGTAGGGTTTAAAACACCCACCCATCCCTATACACCATATAGTACCGATGCGGCACCTAATAGATATAATGCAACCATGCTGCCATATAATAGGTGTAAATTGCCTTTCAGAACACTTCCTCCAATATACATCATCCCAACCCCAATATCAGATATAGAAATATACAAGTATAGAAAAATAATCTAACATGCTCACATGGTTATGATCGTATACAGATAGCAGATAATAGTACAAGTAGACATGCATCAGAATTCTAATCATATTAGAATATCAAATAGATGGTTCATACAGTTTAGGGTTTAACCAACCCTTACCGACCCTACAGTAGGTCCACAATTATTTGGGACGACCCGTGCAACCCTAAGGAAAAATTCAGATAAATGGGCCCACACGCCTATGTGGTTTACCCGTGTGGGCCCACACGCCCAAATTGACCTTGCCCGTGTGAATCACACGGCCTGGCCTAGATACCACATACTTATGTAGCGTGCCCGTGTGGGCCCACATGCCTAATTTGGCCTAGCCCGTGTGGCTCACATGGCCACACTCCAACCATCACACGGTTGTGTCTTGCGCACGGCTTGGCCTTGTTGATCACACGACCATGTCATCGCACACGACCTACCACATGTCCTACCATACGGCTGTGTGGCGTTGACAGTGGGGTTTTTTGACTTTTGCCAAATCTCATTTTTCTGCATTTCAGGTACACACCTGTTATCAGTTTGATGCGAAACCACTCTTAAGCCTCTTGAAACCCAAAAACAACGTATCCAAATGCCCAATTTCAGTATCACCTTTGAAAACTTAACAAAACTATACTACAACAGAAACTCACTACATCCAATAATGTATCCGTAAACTTACCGGTGACGGAACGAAACCCTTAACGCTTAAATCGTTGCAGGAGCACCAACAGAATCTCGACCTTCCCCTAAATGAAGAACCAAACAACCCCCTTTTAGAAGACTAACCACGAAACAAAAAGCTAATGGCAAAATAGTTACTTACCGAGTGAGTGCAATCGAATGTTGAATAAAACAGAGACAATTTTGATAAATCGAAAAGAAGGAAAAGAGGCAAGGAAAAATCAACAGGGAAGAGGGGAAAATAGACGTCAAAAGCTAGAAAAGTTTTTTTGGGAATTTGAAAAATAAAATAAAAATAACAATTAACTAACAATTATCCCCATATCGCTCAAATTACTCCCCTCCCTTCCACTATCACCAACTTCTCAAAATCCCAACTCAACCGGGACTCTCCAAGTCAACTGAGCAAAAACTTAGTACCCACGCTTGCGTAGGGATTCAAACACAAGACCTCCAACACACCAATACCCTTACCACTCGAACCAAAAGGCTTGTTCTGATATGAAATTACAGCAATTAAATATAAGCCCACTGAAAAAAGATAGGGCATAATTCCAAAAATAACAAAAATTGTTGAAGATAAGGTGTAACAGCCCGATTTTGGGACTAGTTGGAACAGTGGTTTCGGGACCACAAATCTGACATAGAAAAATCCATTTTGTTTATATTTTTATGGTCTATAGTTTTATGGAACTATTTTGTGAAAATATCATTCGAAAATTTTGACGTTTGGGCACTCAATTTAGTTAAAAGGACTAAATCGTAAAAAGTGCAAAAGTTAAGTTCTACTTGTTAAAGGTGTCCAATTGCTATGAGATTTTACATTAGAGGTCCTTAGTTGGTAATTAGACCATTGGATAAGTTAGTGGACAAAAATGGATATGAATAGGTAAAATTTCAAAGTTATGCATTAAGGGCATTTTGGTTATTTGGTAAATAAAAGAATAAAAAAGGAAAATAAAGTCTAAATTGGTGTCCATCTTCATCACCTTGGCCGAATTTTACAAGGAGACCATAGCTAGGGTTTCTTCAACTTTCAAGCTTGATTGTAAGTACATCCTAGCCCCGTTTTTAATGCTCTTTACATTTTTAAAGTCCTCGTAACCCGATTTCCCTATTTCTACCACTATTTTGAAATACGATTCATGTTTAAAAATTTACCCATGTGTGAAATTCATGTATTTTGATGTTTGATGGAAGATATTGTATGTTTAAGGTGTGATAAACAACTTTTACTAAGTGATTTTTAGTGAAAATGCATAAAAAGGACTTATTTGTAAAAGTTGCAAAAATGGGTAGTAAAAATGTGATTTGATGAAAAATGTGGGTTGTTATGAGCATGATTTAGGTTCGACTAGGCTTGGGTAACAAAGAAAATAGATACATTTCATTTTATGAGCTTAAAGACTAAAATGTAAATATGTCAAAGTTTAGGGGTAAAAATGAAATTTTAGCATAAGTTGATTTTTGGACATTATTGAGTAATGTGATAATTAAATAAGTTAAATTTGCTACTATAGATCAAGAAAAATAAAGTTCAGACCTTGATCGGGGGAAAATAGTGACGATTAGGTCCATTTCCTACTATTTTGTACCGAGGTAAGTTTGTGTGTAAATAATGCAATGTTGTATATTTAATGCTTAATATTGCATAAATTGTACAATTATTTCTAGGGAAATATTCAATGAAGTTTCGATGATGAGAAAATCCCTGTTGAACCTTAGGAATTGTTTAGGATACAAGTAACATGTCACTAGGAGACCATGAGTTATGTGATTTATGTGAATCCGAGTGCTGGTTATGTACGTGCTACCTATGGCTGGGTAGTCCGGTATGTATTACAGACACCTGACAGCTTGTGTGAGCAGCCCGTGTAGCTACTTCTTGACTGACAGCTTGTGTGAGCAGGCCCGTAATTAGCTCGTGTGTGAGCCCTATGTGTTATGAGATATAAGGTAGCATTGGGTACATATGTGGCACTTCTGTGCAAGACTTTATATGTATCCGATAGTATTCCAAGTGTTCAACGGGTAATCCGAAGAGTATCTCAAAAATGACAAAATATGTGACTATGTTACGAGTTGGTACAAGTATGTATCTAAAACTCATGAGTATGAACTTTGACATGTGATGAACTCTTGGTAAGAATGCTAATGAGTAAGTTATGCCTAAGATATATGATGATATTTATGTTAACTTATGTTGAAAAATTATATGGTTAATGTATGATTAATGTTGCTTATTATTTACATGCAAACTGACTCCCTTTTTTTTTTAATTCTTTATAGTGTCGCCAAGCTAGCTCGGGGATCGAGGAACATTGGAGCTCGATTCACACTATCAAACGATTGTTTTGGGTATACTTGGTTTTAATATTTTGAGTATGGCATGTATAGGGAGTTAGTCATTTTGTTATGTGTCATATTAGTTTAGCCAAATGTGTTGGCATTGTAATAGTTAATGATTCGTTTTGTATATGGCCATTGGAAGTTGGCTATATTAATCTTATTGGTCATTGTTATGTTTATGTGAAGATGCTTATCATGAAGATGAAATTGGCATGAATAGAAAAGAAAGTAAGTGATGTTTAAGCATGATAGATTTTAGTATGTGCAAATGATGTATTGATATCTTGTTTATGGTTGATGTGGTTGTATGTATATGCTTGGATTTGGTGTTGCTTGATGTTGTGCAAGTTGTTGCAAGTAAGGGTGGCAAAATGGCTTGGTAAATAGCCTTATTTTGGCCATACGAGTAGAGACACGGCCGTGTGTCTCAGTCGTGTGACGGACACGGCCTAGGGACATGGGCGTGTGAAGTCTACACCTATTTTATGAAATTTTCAAAAATTAAATTCGCCACATGGCCTAGCACACGGGCGTGTGACTTGGCCATGTGACTTCTTTTGGTGTATGACGTCATAAACAGAGAGTTATACAGGTTAGGGACATGGTCATGTGTGACCACACGGGCGTGTCTCAAGCCATACGTGCGTGTGACCCTATTTTGATGAAAAATTTTCTAAGTGTTGTAGAATTTTCTAAAGTTTTCGGTTTAGTCTCGAACCACCTCCATTGCATGTTTAGGGCCTCGTAGGCTTGTTTTAGGGACGACATAAATGAAATTGAAAAGTTTTAAATTTGGATGGAAATTTACATCTCAATTTTGTATGATTACGTGTGTATAAGTCCGATAATGCATCGTATCCTATTCTAGTGTTGGATACGGGTAAGGGGTGTTACTTTTAGTGGTATCAGAGCTACGATTTAGTCGATTCTCAAACTAACGTAGCATGTGTACGAGTCTAACTATACATGCCATATATAAATTGTGATAGTGTGACGACTCCTGACAATTTTAAACTGTGTTTTCATATAGTAATGGATCCTGATTGAGCTGTGGCAAATGATGTAGAAAGTAATGCACCGGCTCCCGCCCAAGGGACGGTGCCAGTTAAGAGTAGACCCGTAACTGTGAGTTAAGGAGGAGAGGCTCGGGAAGCTTTCTTTCAGATGATGAACGAGTGGTTCTCAGGGTTTGTTCGAACAAACTCGGCTGCTCAACAACAACATGCTCTACCCCTTCCTAATCCTCAACCTGTCCCCATAGTGCCTTAAGGTATGGACTTTATGAGATTGAATAGAACCCAAGTTGATAAGATCAGAAAGCAAAGGCTGAAGAATTTAGAGCAAATGCCAATGATGACCTCGAAAAAGTAGAATTTTGGCTCGAGAATTCTATTAGAGTATTTGATGAGTTATCTTGTACGCCCGATGAATGCTTAAAATGTGCTATATCTTTACTAGGGGACACGACATATCACTGGTGGAAAAACACTAGTATCAGTGGTTCCGAAAGATAGAGTTACATTGGAATTCTTTCAGGAGGAGTTTCGAAAGAAGTATATCAGTGAGCGATTCATCGATCAGAAGCGTAAAGAATTTTTTGAGCTGAAACAGGGCCGCATGTTAGTCGCTGAATATGAAAGAGAGTTTGTTCGGCTCAGCAAGTATGCTAGAGAGTGTGTTTCCTCCGAAGCTATTATGTCTAAAAGGTTTGAGGACGAACTTAATGAAGATATTAGACTGTTAGTAGGTATTCTTGAGCTGAAAAAATTTTTGTGCTCATAGATCGGGCTTGTAAAGCAGAGGAACTGACCAAAGAAAAGAGAAAAGCTGAGTCTGATGCTAGAGATGCAAGAAAGAGGCCGATGAGTAAGTCCCAGTCTAAGAAATCTAGAGAGACGCATTCTAATTCTCATGCTTCAGTTGGGTTCTCAAATAGAAACTTTGGGAATTAGTATTCAGGTTATAAAGCTCAAACTACTTCTATTGCAAGTGTTGGTAATTAACCCAATAGATCTGGATACCTACATTGTGGAAGATGTCATCCTGGCAAGTGCCGAATGAATGACCGAGCTTGTTTCAAGTGTGGTTCCCAAGATCATTTCATTAAAGATTGCCCTGAGATGACTGAAAAAGAAAAGTTCTAGAGTACAAGGCTGAGTAATACTACTTCTAGAGGGAGACCCCAAAGAAATACTGGGAATGGAGCCAACAGCAAAAATGTGACGAAGGATTCAGCTACAAGATTTAAAGCTCGAGCACCTGCTAGGGCTTATGCCATTCGTGCTCGTGAGAACGCATCTTCTCCCGATGTTATCACCGGTACTTTTTCTCTTTATGATACTACTATTATTGCTTTGATTGACCCAGCATCTACCCATTCATATGTATGCATGAATTTGGTAATTAGTAAGAATATGTCTGTTGAGTTTACGAAATTTATGATTAAGGTGTCAAACCCTTTAGGAAATCATGTATTAGTTGATAAAGTATGCAAGAAATGTCCTTTGATGATTAGAGGTCACTGTTTTCCGGCTGACTTGATGTTGTTGTCGTTTGATGAATTTGATGTTATGTTGGGTATGGATTGGTTGGCTATGCATGATGCTATAGTAAATTGTAGACTGAAAGTCATTGAATTGAAATGTGAAAATGGTGAAATTCTTCAAGTTGAATCAGATAAGTCAGATAGATTTTCAATTGTAATTTCTTTGATGTCTGCTCAAAAATGTATAAGAAAAGGTGGTGAATCCTATCTTGCCTATGTGTTGAATATAAAAGAATCTGAATTGAAAATTGAATCAGTGCCAGTAGTGTGTGTCGAATGTGTTTCCGAAAGAATTGCCAGGTTTGCCTCCAATTAGAGAAGTTGATTTTTGTATTGATTTAGTCCCTAGGACTACACTGATATCGATAGCTCTGTATAGGATGGCTTCGATTGAATTAAAAGAATTGAAAGCTTAGTTGCAAGAGTTGATAGATAAGAGTTTTGCAAGACTAAGTTATTCTCCCGGAGGTGCTCCGGTATTATTTGTAAAGAAGAAAGACGGATCTATGAGACTTTGCATCGATTATCGACAGCTTAATAAAGTGACTATAAAGAACAAGTATCCCTTGCCGAGAATTGAGGACTTGTTTGATCAGCTGAAAGGGGCAACAGTGTTTTCAAAGATAGATTTGAGATTCGAATATTACCAGTTGCGAGTTAAAGAGTCGGATGTGCCAAAGACTGCTTTTAGGACAAGGTGCGGGCACTATGAATTTCTTGTCATGCCTTTCAGACTAACAAATGCTCTTGCAATTTTTATGGACCTAATGAACCGAATTTTTCAACCATATTTAGATAAGTTTGTGGTTGTTTTTATTGACGACATACTGATCTATTCTCGAGATGAGACAGAGTATGCAGAGCACTTGAGAACTATTTTACAGACTTTGAGAGAAAAACAGTTATATGCTAAGTTTAGTAAAAGTGAATTTTGGCTTCGAGAAGTTAAATTTTTGGGACACAATTTTCAGGTGATGGTATCCGAGTTGATCCGAGTAAGATTTTTGCTATTATTGAGTGGAAACCACCAAAGAATGTATCTGAGGTTAGAAGCTTTTGGGGATTAGCCGGTTATTACAAACGATTTGTTAAAGGATTTTCTATGATCGCTACTCCTATGACGAGATTGCTGCAAAAGGATGTTAAGTTCGAGTGGTCTGAAAAATGTTAGCAAAGTTTTGAGAAATTGAAGGCATTATTGACTAAGGAACTAGTTTTAGTACAACCTGAATCGGGGAAAGATTTTTTAACTTATAGTGATACATCATTGAATGGATTAGGATGTGTGTTGATGCAAAAGGGCAAAGTGATAGCTCATGCCTTGAGACAGCTGAAATGCACGAAAAGAATTACCCGATGCATGATTTAGAGTTGGCTGCGATTGTGTTTGTTTTGAAGATTTGGAGACATCATTTGTATGGTGAGAAATGTCATGTCTTTACCGATCATAAAAGTTTAAAGTATCTGATGACTCAAAAAGATTTAAATTTGAAACAACGGAGATGGCTTGAGTTATTAAAAGACTATGAGCTTGTGATCAATTACCATCCAGGAAAGGCGAATGTAGTGGCTGATGCTTTGAGCAGGAAATCTTTGTTTGCTTTTAGGGCCATGAATACACAGTTGACTTTATCTGATAATGGTTCGATTCTAGCCGAGTTGAGAGCTAGACCAATGTTTCTTCAGCAGATTTGTGAAGCTCAAAAGTGTGACAGTGAGTTACAAGCCAAGAGAATTCAGTGTGGGTCGGGTGATGACTCAGAATTTTAAATTGACTCCGATAATTTTTTGAGATTTCGAGGTAGGATATGTGTTCCTAAAGATACAGAGTTGATTCAGAAGATTCTTAATGAGGCATATAGTGGTTGTTTGTCTATTCATCCGGGAAGTACAAAAATGTATTGTGATTTAAAGAAAATGTATTAGTGGTCAGGCATAAAACGAGATATCTCGGAGTTTGTTTCGAAATGCTTGATTTGTCAACAAGTAAAGGCCGAAAACCATGTACCTTCAGGTTTATTTCATCCTATGATGGTTCCCGAGTGGAAATTGGACAGAATTACTATGGATTTTGTAATGGGTTTGCCTTTGACTCCGAATAGGAAAGATGCCATTTGGGTTGTCGTGGATAGATTGATGAAATCGGCTCATTTTATACTGGTACGTATTGATTACTCACTTGATAGTCTTGCTGATTTGTACATTGCTGAAATTGTTAGATTTCATGGAGTACCTATTTCTATTATATCAGATAGAGATCCGAGGTTCACTTCGCTGTTTTGGAAAAAGTTGCAAGAAGCTTTGGGTACGAAATTAAATTTTAGTATAGCTTTCCATCCACAAACCGATGGTCAATCCGAGAGGGTAATTCAAATTTTAAAAGATATGCTCTGATGTTGTGTTCTATAATTCCAAGGTAGTTGGGAAAAATATCTACTGTTGGTTGATTTTGCCTACAATAACAGTTTTTAGTCAAGCATAAAAATGGTACCTTATGAGACATTGTATGGCCGAAAATGTCGAACTCCATTGTACTGGACAGAGCTCAGAGAGAGTCAGATTCATGGGGTTGACTTGGTTAGACAAACCGAAGAAAAAGTAAGGGTGATTCGTGATTGTTTGAAACCTGCTTCAGATAGACAAAAGTCGTACGTGGATTTGAAAAGAAAAAAGATTGAATTTCAGATCGGTGATAAGGTGTAATATCCTGATTTTGGGCCTAGTCGAAATGGTGGTTTCGTGACCATAAAATCCAAGATAGAAATAATTATTTTATGATTATTTTGAGGTCTATGATATGATTGCATGATTGTGTGAAAATTTCGTGAAGAAATTTTATGCATAAAGTGCTTAAATTGAAATTAGGAACTAAATCGAATAATTTGCAAAACTTGCATTCTAGAAGTTTCTAGTATGAAATTTTTTTGAAATATTAATTAGGAGGTCTAAAATAGCAATTTTACCAATTTCTAAGTCTATGGACAAAAATTGGACATGGATGGAATTTTTGGAAAGTTTAATAGTAAGGGCATTTTGGTCATTTAGGGGTAAAATGAATTAAAATACAAAATTAAAAGCCAATTTTGCTCATCTTCAACCCCATGGCCGAATATAGCAAGGAGAAACCATGGCTAAGGTTTTTCAAGCTTCCAAGCTCGATTGTAAGTCCGTTCTAGCCCCGTTTTTCAAGTTCTTTACGTTTTGGAATCTCGTAACTTGATTAAGCTTATTCTAGCAATAATTTAAGCTAGGGTTCATATTTGGAAAAATACCCATAGGTGAAATGTATTTATTTTGATGTTTTATGGTAGAATATGAAGGCTGAAATTATGTTAAACAACTTTTGCTAAGCGATTTTAAGCAAAAATGAGTAAAACGACTTAATCGGTAAAAATTGTTATTGTTCGTAACTATGTGTTAGAGTGAGAATTTGATGTTGTCATAGAAGGGAAAAATGTTAAGCATTTCATAAAACATAAGAAAATATGCTGAATTTTAATTTACGAGCTTTGGGGCAAAAGTGTAAATATGCAAAAGTTTAGGGGCAAAACTATAATTTTGCCAAAATATGATTTTGGGTTAATTTGAATAATGTGAGCCGTAATTAGACTATATTTTAAATGATAGAGTAAGGAAAACTAAAATTCGGGCTAAAATGGGGAAAATACAGAGTTGTGGACGAAATGGTAAAAGTAGCCATTTTCACATACGAGGTAAGTTCATATGTAAATGTTGGTAACATAGTTATTATTTTAAATGTTTTTATGTTATTTAAATGATATGATAATTATTATGAAATATTATACTCGTGATAATTGTTTGATAATATGTCAAATTATGTGATATACTTGGAAAATGTGAAATACTATCGAGTATCGGTATCGGCATTCCGTAGAAGATGGTTGAGATACATGATTGGGAAAAAGGTCCCGTTGAACCTTAGGAATGGATTAGGATACAAGTGACATGTCACTGGGATATTTGGGCATCCGAACTCGTTGAGTTGAGTCCTAGTTCACTTATGGATGCGAATGTCCGAGCTCGTTGAGTTGAGTCCGAGTTCGAGAGATGTAACTAGGCATCCGAGCTTGTTGAGTTAAGTTTGAGTTCACTTATGGATGCGAACGCCTGAGCTCATTGAGTTGAGTCCGAGTTCACTTATGGGCGGGTTACATGGTAGCTTGGCTACATATGTGGCACTTATGTGCAAACTTTCCATGTATCCGAATTATATTCTGATGTGTTCAACGGGTAAAATTCTACTCAAATGGAGGAATACTCGAGATGAAAGGGACGTATTAGTAAGTGTTGTGAAATGGATACTTTGAATAGGTATGTACTTAACCCTCGGGTTGAAAACTCGATATAACAACAATATGGTAAGATGATAAATGAAAATTTGATATGAAAGTCTCGGTGATGATCATGCAAATGATGTTTATGTTTGCTTATATAGTTGTGTTACTTGCTATTTGCATGTGAACTTACTAAGCATTTATACTTACTCCTTCCTTTTCATTCCTTGTAGTGTTGACAAGCCAGCTCAGAAATCGGAAACGGTCGGAGGCACGCTTACATTATCCGTATACCATCTTGGCATAATGGCTTGTATATTTTGAGTATGGCATGTATAGCATTATAATCATTTTGTATATATGGTCTTATGATATGGTTATTGAGTGGCATGGAAATGCTTGGTAATGATTAGCCATTGGAATGGCTAATCATGATCATATTTGGTGTTATGTATGCTAAATTGCTAGCTAATCCATGGGAACCATGAAATGGGTAAAATTTACCATAAAATAGATTGAGACAGTAGTAGTGATGTGAATTTGAAAAATCACTAAAAATAGTAGAAATGGAATTAAATAATGAATAAGTTATGGAATTGAATATTGATGAGTCTATTTTCATATGGATGGAACAAAACAGGTATATGAGTTATATTTTACGAGATGTTTAAATTTTTGTGAAATAGGGCCAGAGCAATTTCTGGATCCCCTGTTCTGACTTTGGAAATTCACCATAAATTTTTCGAAGATAATTAGAAGTCATGATTTATATGTACAGATTCCTTATTTAGTCTAGTTTTATTAGAAATAAACGGCATAGTCATTGAAACTCTTTACAGGGAGATATCTGATTTGTAATACCCAAAGGTCAGAGCAGTCGAACCCTAAAACAGGGGAGACTTTAACTAATAAACTGTACTAATTTGCTTGACCAAAAATTCTATAAAAAAATTAGTAAATAGATATATGAGTCTAGTTTAATAGAAAATTTACGGAATTGAATTTTGAGTTTCAGAACTCGAGATATGAATTTTTAAGCAACTGTGACGTAGATTGCTAGCTTGACTGAAAATTTTAAAAATAAATTGTTTTAGCTGTTTAAAGTAATGAATTAAGTCTGTTAACACCTCGTGTTCGACTCCGGCGACGGTCTCGGGTACGGGGCGTTACATTTGGTGGTATCAGAGCAGGTTTAGTCGGCTCTCGGACTAACTTAGCATGCGTAAAAATTTAGCTATACATGCCACTAATCTGTGATAGTGTGATGTCTTCTGACGCATATGAGTACTGTCTTATTTAGACAGGGTAATCTCCAACCGAGCTTCGCCGACCATATTCAATGTTATGTGAAGGTATTTGAGTAAAATTATGATTATGATAAGTCTCGGTTCAAAAAAGTATGAATAAAAGTTTATGATACATATGTGATAAATATCCATATTTGCTTAATGCTCATATGATGTAGTGTATATGGCTTACTTGATAAGATGAACGGAATAAATAGAAAGTAGTAGAGGTATGAATAAAAGTCATAATATTATGATATGAATGAAAATGTCCTTGTCTTGATTTGAACGTCGAATGTTGATGAATGCTAATGATATATAATTTTTATGAGATAAAGGATTATAATGAAATGAACTTATCTATGTTAAATTGTTGGACTGAATTATATGATTCTAATGACATGTACATGATGCACGAAATGAAAGTTGTGATTGTTATGCAAATATCTATGTTTGTTTGGCCCTATATGATGTCATGAGCATGAATTAATTTAATTAAATGAATGGATAAGTAAAGCTATCTAGAAAACATAGAATGTATGCATAAGTATATTGTCTAAATGGGAGAGTAGGAAAATCTGTGTAAGCAAACATGAATGTTGCATTGCCTGAATGAATGACATGATTTTGATGATGTTGCTATGATGATGGAAGTTGTGTCATATTTGTATGTATAAGAAAGTCGAGTCAGAGGTCCTACAACCCTCCCCTTACCGAAGTGGTACTTATAATGGAATTTCATGAGATTTGTATTGAATAAGTTTCGGTTGAGAACCCAAAGAGTTCGAGAGATAGAATAATTATAAGTATGATCAGAGATTGAAAATGAGCTGATAAGTAAAGTTAGAGCCGATGAAAGTATCGATTGACGTAAAGATTATTGGAGTTATGCATTGTCCCAATTAGAGAAGGAATTCTCTTTGGTAAATCGAATTACTCGGTGCAAGGTCGAGAAAAGTGTAAATCAAAATTTATTATTAATCTGGCCTTCTTTAGTGAATGGTTTAATATGAAATTTGTGTGTACAGAACTAGTTGGGGAAATGATATTTGAAATGTGAACTATCTCGAGTGTGACAGTTATGACCGGATGATTTAGTGATCTCTTTTGAGATGTTCTATGTGTTTACCCATTCTCGTAAATATTTCTATGGCTATTGATCTTCTCAAGAAATTCTTGTTATATGGGAATGTCTTCTAATTCAGTGTTGGATGAAAGCATTGGTAGTCCGATTGGTTTATAATTTATATTGCTCTATTTCATTGGGTATTCTATTTCATTTAAATCTCGATAAGAATTGATGAGAGAATACATATGATATTATAATTATGTTTCTTCTACTTGATGCTTCATCCGATATATATGTATGGGAAGATATATTGATCTTGTTATATTTGATTTCAAATGGGATTAAATGATGTTTTCTTTTGGACTTTCTTTCTTTGAAGAATTATCGGGGGTATTCTATATTTTTCTATGAGTTTGGTTTTCGATTTCTCGGCATAGTATCGTATCTTGGGTTTCTTTATCCTGGATCTTTTATTCTGGATTTCTTTATTCGAAGTTTCTCTATCTTGGATTTCTTTATTCGATTTTCTTGTTATCTTTGTTCTATAATTTTTCAATTACGACTCATGTTCGAAGTGCGTTCTTCAGCTCGTGATAATCATGTCAAATATGACTATACTTATAATTTGATCTTGGTAATGTGGTGGTTTTAGTATTGGGATTTTTTTTCTAATTTACGTAAGGATTTGACATCGATAAAGGCATAGGTGATAAAAGCGTGAGTTTCAGTCGGTATGGTGAATTATTTATTTGAAATATTTCATGTGACAATTATGTCAGGATTATTTTTCTCAAGTCTGATAATAGAATTTCATTTTTGTACTGATAAAAGAGTAAATAGTCTGAACGAGAAGTGTATATTTGTTAGAAAGAGTTGGATATTAGTTAAAGTCACTACGATTGATAAGGTTTTCATCTTATGAAAGCTGAAAAGTTTATTACATGTTGACAAAGTTCGGATAGATGAGAATATTGGTAACCGAAGCGTCTGAACTAGACTAGTCTACATTGAGCAAAGACTTCCTGACTTTCAGTAATGTACTTTTGTATGAATTGTGATGTGTTTCAAGACAGTGAGGTCTCTTTGATTGTTGGATTTCTTGGAATTCCAGTCTCTATTAATCAAGTTAAGATCCTGGTTTTATGTCATGATATCATGGGAAACTGAGAAGGGTTGAAAATTTAAGAACAGTTGAGAGTTGAGACTGTAAGCTTTTAGACCATATGAGAAATTAAGAGATGTATTAAAGGTACAGCCTAAGTGAAAGTTCTTCAGCACCGAATATGAGATTAAAAGTGAAGACCACTTTTCCGGTAAGATTTTCGGGGACGAAAATCCCTAAAAGGGGGGAGAGTTGTAATATCCTGATTTTGGGCCTAGTCGAAATAGTGGTTTCGTGACCACAAAATCCAAGATAGAAATAATTATTTTATGATTATTTTGAGGTCTATGATATGATTTCATGATTGTGTGAAAATTTCGTGAAGAAATTTTATGCATAAAGTGCTTAAATTGAAATTAAGGACTAAATCGAATAATTTGCAAAACTTGCATTCTAGAAGTTTCTAGTATGAAATTGTTTTGAAATATTAATTAGGAGGTCTAAAATAGCAATATTACCAATTTCTAAGTCTATGGACAAAAATTGGACATGGATGGAATTTTTGGAAAGTTTAGTAGTAAGGGCATTTTGGTCATTTAGGGGTAAAATGAATTAAAATACAAAATTAAAAGCCAATTTTGCTCATCTTCAACCCCATGGCCGAATATAGCAAGGAGAAACCATGGATAGGGTTTTTCAAGCTTCCAAGCTCGATTGTAAGTCCGTTTCAGCCCCGCTTTTTCAAGTTCTTTACGTTTTTGGAATCCGTGAACTTGATTAAGCTTATTCTAGCAATAATTTAAGCTAGGGTTCATATTTGGAAAAATACCCATAGGTGAAATGTGTTTATTTTGATGTTTTATGGTAGAATATGAAGGCTGAAATTATGTTAAACAACTTTTGCTAAGTGATTTTAAGCAAAAATGAGTAAAACGGCTTAATCGATAAAAATTGTTATTATTCATAACTATGTGTTAGAGTGAGAATTTAAGGGAAAAATGTTCATCATGTCATGAAACATAAGAAAATATGCTGAATTTTAATTTACGAGCTTTGGGGCAAAAGTGTAAATATGCAAAAGTTTAGGGGCAAAACTATAATTTTGCCAAAATATGATTTTGGGTTAATTTGAATAATGTGAGCCCTAATTAGACTATATTTTAAATGATAGAGTAAGGAAAACTAAAATTCAGGCTAAAATGGGGAAAATACCAAGTTGTGGACGAAATGGTAAAAGTAGCCATTTTCACATACGAGGTAAGTTCATATGTAAATGTTGGTAACATAGTTATTATTTTAAATATTTTTATGTTATTTAAATGATATGGTAATTATTATGAAATATTATACTTGTGATAATTGTTTGATAATATGTCAAATTATGTGATATACTTGGAAAATGTGAAATACTATCGAGTATCGGTATCGGCATTCCGTAGAAGATGGTTGAGACACATGATTGGGAAAAAGGTCCCGTTTAACCTTAAGAATGGATTAGGATACAAGTGACATGTCACTGGGATATTTGGGCATCCGAACTCGTTGAGTTGAGTCCGAGTTCACTTATGGATGCGAATGTCCGAGCTCGTTGAGTTGAGTCCGAGTTCGAGAGATGTAACTAGGCATCCGAGCTCGTTGAGTTGAGTCCGAGTTCACTTATGGATGCGAACGCCCGAGCTCGTTGAGTTGAGTCTGAGTTCACTTATGGGCGGGTTACATGGTAGCTTAGCTACATATGTGGCACTTATGTGCAAACTTTCCATGTATCCGAATTATATTCCGATGTGTTCAACGGGTAAAATTCTACTCAAATGGAGGAATACTCGAGATGAAAGGGACGTATTGGTAAGTGTTATGAAATGGATACTTTGAACAGGTATGTACTTAACCCTCGGGTTGAAAACTCGATATAACAACAATATGGTAAGATGATAAATGAAAATGTGATATGAATGTCTCGGTGATGATCATGCAAATGATGTTTATGTTTGCTTATATAGTTGTGTTACTTGCTATTTTCATGTGAACTTACTAAGCATTTATGCTTACTCCCTCATTTTCATTCCTTGTAGTGTTGACAAGCTAGCTCAGAAATCAGAAACGGTCGGAGGCACGCTTACACTATCCGTATACCATCTTGGCATAATGGCTTGTATATTTTGAGTATGGCATGTATAGCATTATAATCATTTTGTACATATGGCCTTATGATATGGTTATTGAGTGGTATGGAAATGCTTGGTAATGATTAGCCATTGGAATGGCTAATCATGATCATATTTGGTGTTATGTATGCTAAATTGCTAGCTAATCCATGGGAACCATGAAATGGGTAAAATTTACCATAAAATAGATTGAGACAGCAATAGTGACGTGAATTTGAAAAATCACTAAAAATAGTAGAAATGGAATTAAATAATTAATAAGTTATGGAATTGAAGCTTGATGAGTCTATTTTCATATGGATGGAACAAAACAGGTATATGAGTTATATTTTATGAGATGTTTAAATTTTTGTTTTCTGGATCCCCTGTTCTGACTTTGGAAATTCACCATAAATTTTTCAAAGATAATTAGAAGTCATGATTTATATGTACAGATTCCTTATTGAGTCTAGTTTTATTATAAATAAACGGCATAGTCATTGAAACTCTGTATAGGGAGATATCTGATTCGTAATACACAGAGGTCAGAGCAGTTGATCCCTAAAATAGGGGAGAAGTTAACTAATAAACTGTACTAATTTGCTTGAATAAAAATTATATAAAAAAATTAGTAAATATATATATGAGTGTAGTTTCAGGGAAAAGTTACGAAATTGGATTTCGAGTTTTGAAACTCGAGATATGAATTTTTAAGCGACTATGATGCAGATTGCTAGCTTGACTGAAAATTTTAAAAATAAATTGTTTGAGCTGTTTAAAGTAATGAATTAAGTCTGTTAACACCTCGTGTTTGACTTCGGCGACGGTCTCGGGTACGGGGCATTACATTTGGTATTTTTGAAAGTATCTCCATGGAAAAAAATTCTAAAATTTGGCCGTAAAGGCGAGTTAAGTCTGCGATTTATTGGGCCGTATGAGATTACCGAAAGAATAGGACCAGTAGCATATTGGTTAGCTTTGCCATCTGAGTTGGAGAGGATCCACAACATGTTTCATGTGTCAATGTTGCACCATTGTAGATCAGACCCTTCGCATGTGATTTCACCGGTAGAAGTTGAGATTCGTCCGATATGACTTGCGGTGAGGAACCGATTAAGATATTAGCCCGGGAAGTAAAACAATTGAGGAATAAAAGTATAGCTCTTGTGAAAGTGTTATGGCAAAGACATTGGGTTGAAGAGGCTACTTGGGAGCCCGAGGAGGCAATAAGAAAACAATACCCAAACCTATTTTCTGGTAAGATTTTCGGTGACGAAAATCCTTAAAGGAGGGAGAGTTGTAACAGCTCAATTTTAGGACTAGCCGGAACAGTGGTTTCAAGACCACGAGCCCGACGCAGAAAAATCCATTTTTATTACATTTTTATGATCTATAGTTTTATGGAACTATTCTGTGAAAATCTCGTTTGAAAATTGTAACGTTTGGGCACTCAATTTAGTCAAAAGGACTAAATCGTAAAAAGTGAAAAAGTTGAGTTCTACTTGTTAAAGGTGTCCAATTGCTATGAGATTTTAAATTAGAGGTCCTTAGTTGGTAATTAGACCATTGGATAAGTTAGTGGACAAAAATGATATGAATAGGTAAAATTTCAAAGTTATGCATTAAAGGGCATTTTGGTCATTTGGTAAATAAAAGAATAAAAAGGGAAAATAAAGCCTAAATTGGTGTCCATCTTCTTCACCTTGGCCGAATTTTACAAGGAGACCATATCTAGGGTTTCTTCAACATTCAAGCTTGATTGTAAGTACATCTTAGCCCCATTTTTAATGCTTTTTATATTTTTGAAGTCATTGTTTTAATACTTGGCTTGGGTAACAAAGAAAAGGGATACATTTCATTTTACGAGCATAAGGACTAAAATGTAAATATTTCAAAGCTTAGAGGCAAAAATATAATTTTGCCATAAGTTGATTTTTGGACAGCATTGAGTAATGTGATAATTAAATAAGTTAAAATTGCTATTATAGATCAAGAAAAATGAAGTTCGGATCTTGATCAGGGGAAAAACAAGGTTATTGACGATTAGGTCTATTTCCTACTATTTTTTACCAAGGTAAGTTTGTGTGTAAATAATGCAATGTTGTATCATGTAGTTAATGTTTAATATTGCATAAATTGTACGATTGTTTCTAGGGATATATTGAATGAAGTTTCGACGATAAGAAAATCCCAGTTGAACCTTAGGAATAATTTAGAATACAAGTGACATGTCACTAGGAGGCCATGGGTTATGTGATTTATGTGAATTTGGGAGCTAGTCATGTACGTCTTACTAGTGGCTGGGTAGTCCGGTATGTGTTGCGGACACCTGATAGCTTGTGTGAGCAGCCTGTATAGCTACGTCTTAATTGTCAGCTTGTGTGAACAGGCCCGTGATTAGCTTGTGTATGCGCCCTATGTGTTATGAGATATGAGGTAGCATTGGCAACATTTGTGGCACTTATGTGCAAGACTTTTCGTGTATCCGATAGTATTCCAAGTGTTCAACAGGTAGTCCAAAGAGTATGTCAAAGATGACAAAGTATGTAACTATGTTACGAGTTGGTATAGGTATGTATGTAAAACTCATGACTATGAACTTTGGCATGTGATGAACTTTTGGTAAGAATGCTAATGAGTAAGTTATGCCTAACATACATGATGATATTTATGTGAACTTATGTTGAAAAATTATATGGTTAATGTATGATTAATGTTGCTTATTATTTACATGCAAACTTACTAAGCTTTAAAGTTGATTCCCCTTTTTTCTCCATTCCTTATAGTGTCGCCAAGCTAGCTTTGGGATCGAGGAATGTCGGAGCTCGATTCACACTATCAAACGATTGTTTTGGGTATACTTGGTTTTAACATTTTGAGTATGGCATGTATAGAGACTTGGTCCTTTTGTTATGTGTCATATTGGTTTAGCCAAATGTGTTGGCATTGTAATAGTTAATGATTCGTTTTGTATATGGCCATTGGAAGTTGGCTAATATTAATTTTATTGGTCATTGGTATGTTTATGTGATGATGCTTATCATGAAGATGAAATTAGCATGAATGGAAAAGAAAGTGATGTTTATGCATGGTAGATGTTAGTATGTGCAAATCATGTATTGATATATTGTTTATGGCTGATTTGGTTGTATGTATATGCTTGGATTTGGTGTTGCTTGATGTTGTGCAAGTTGATGCAAGTAAGGGTGGCAAAATGGCTTGGTAAATAGCCTTATTTTGGCCACACGGGTAGAGACACGACCGTGTGTCTCAGCCGTGTGACAAACACGGCCTAGGGACATGAGCGTGTGTCCAGGGCGTGTGAAGTCTACACCTATTTTATGAAAATTTTGAAAATTAAATTAGCCACACGGCCTAGCACACGGGCATGTGACTTGGCCATGTGACTTCCTTTGGTGCATGATGTCATAAACAGAGAGTTACAAGGGTTGGGGACACGGGCGTGTGTGACCACACGGGCATGTGTGACCACACGGGTATGTCCTAAGCCAAATAGGCGTGTGACCCTGTTTTGATGAAAAATTTTCTAAGTGTTGTAGAATTTTCTAAAGTTCTTGGTTTAGTCCTAAACCACCTCCATTGCATGTTTAGGGCCTCGTAGGCTTGTTTTAGGGACGACATGAATGAAAATGAAAAGTTTTAAATTTGGATGGAAATTTACATTTTAGTTTTGTATAATTGCTTATGTATAAGTTCGGTAATGCCTCGTACCCTATTCCGGTGTTGGATACGGGTAAGGGGTGTTACATAAGGCTTGAACTTGGGACCTGTCGCGCACACCCAGAACACTTAACCACTGTAGCAGACATATATTTGTCAAAATTTTACAAAAGCATACTTAAGAAATTTAGGGCGTTACAAAGTATTTCGCTAAGTCTTGGCATTGATTATAAAATGATATAATATTCTTTTGTGGTGGATACAATAACCTTTAGATATATTATTAAATTGATAATTCATAAAAGATTTAACTTGTGTCTAATGGTTATTGTTACAACTTTTTATGAATTACTATATAGTAAAGTTTATATTAAAATCCTTGAAGGATTCAGGATGCTAGAAGCATATTGGAATTCTCAAGAAATTGTTCATTTATATGAATTGAAATAATTTGAATATATGTGGTAAATTTGACTTAGTGAATAGTAGTTGAAGGAGGATTATAAAATGATCCAAATACCTATTTGTATTTTTATAAAAGAATCATGATTAAAGTTTGTTATGATTATTGTTGAATCTCCTGAGGAGATCAAAATATATTTTCCAAAATTTCCCTCACTCATGACTTTTAAAAGAATGGTGATATAAATGGTTAGCAATGTAACACTCCTCGCCCGCATCCGACGCCAGGATGGGGTTCGAGGTGCTACTTGACTTTAACTCAATCAACTATGTAAAACAGGGCCATGAAATCTCAAACAATTTAAAACTTTTCCTTTCCCATGTAATATGTCCTTTATGTGGGATTACGAGGCCCTAAACATACATTCGAGGTGGTTTGGGACCCAATTGGGAACTCATTTAAAACTTAGAAAAATCTCCTGCATCAAAGCTCTACACTCTCGTATGGGTATAGAGCACACGTCCGTGCACTCGGGACACGCCCGTGTCTAAAAACCTGGGCATTCTGCTAAAACAACACGGCCCAAGCACACACCCATGCCCGTCAACGTGTCCTTCACATGGCCAAGAGACATGGCTGTGTCTCTTGCCCGTGTGCTACTAGCATATATACTGACTTCATGGCACGGCATGGACACACGCCCGTGTGCTAGAATGACTTTAAAGTTTTAGGTGCAGGGGACACATGACCATAACACACACCCGTGGGTGTGAACCGTGTGTCACACACGGCCTAGACACACGCCCACGTGTCTTACCCGTGTAGACAAATTAGGCTATTTTCCAAGCCCTTTGTCACCCATCTTGCACAACCTACACAAGATCATTTCAATATACCCATCTCATCACAATGAAAATTAATTCAACCATAGAAAGAACATCGTATGCATTCATCAAAATGAATAATAGCCATTATTCTAGGCCTAATACAAAATAAAGGGCGTTTGACTTAGGCCAAAATACATAAACAATTCTCATGATGAATATACTAGTATAGCCCTATACATGCCACCTTCAAAAATATAAATCAAACTATACCGAATGCTACGGACGATAGTGTGATTGATATCTCTGACTTTAAGGGATCCTCGAGCTAGCTAGATAACGCTGAAAGAAGAGGGAAAGGAAAGTGGGTAAGCATAAAGCTTAGTAAGTTGCATATAAATAAATATACAACAACAATCTCACCATTACTTATCATGCTCAAATGTAAACATAACTCAACTTACTCTTTGTCATCTACTCGAGTCACATTTTCTAAATTAAGCTCGATACTCATGCTTACCATATAGGTACCTGTGACACTCATAACATGATTATTCTTTTTTTATCAAGATTGATCTATAACTCTCACCATTGAAACGTTTGGAATACTATTGGATATTCACTGAACCTTTAACATGGGATATATTGCCGATGCGTGTCCCAGACACGTCTTACACTGGCTATCTCTGTTGAGGCCGATGCATGTCCCAGACATGTCTTACACTGGCACTCATATGTGCATGCTGATGCATGTTCCAGACATGTCTTACACTAGCACAACTCTTAGCCGACGCGTGTCCCAGACAAGTCTTACACTGGCTATCTCTGTGTCGATGCCATGTCCCAAACATGTCTTACACTAGCAACATGGTCTTACACTGGCTCTCAGAATGTGGCCGAAGCATGTCCCAGACATGTCTTACACTGGTGCACAATTCACCCAATGACTTGGCATGAATATCCAGTTCAAAGGCAATATGAATGCAAGTATTAACAGTGTAGTTGTATTATTTACATACAACTTACCTCGGTTTACAAAAAGTACTTGACTACTCGGTTTAATCTGTTTGCTTGGCCTTCCCCCGATCTAGGTTCGGATTTGGTAAGTCTTGATCCATAATGACAATATGCACTCTTTTAGTCACTAATGAGGATTAAACAATCATAAATTCACACCTTTGGTAAAATGACCATTTTGCCCTTAGACTTTGACAAAATGACCATTTTGCCCCTATGCTCGAAAATCAATTTTTATCAAATTTCTTTGTATTTCAACCTAGCTAAACTCTTTTTTACTACTATAGTAATCCAAAATTCTCAATATTTTACACACTTATCATCTATTTTGCAATTTATGCAAAATAGCCCTTTTAGGTGTTTTCATGCCAACACCTTTCACAAAAGTTGTTTATAACGTAACTAAAACTCATATTCTTCCATAAAAAATCAATAAACATCTCAAAATCATCCATGGAAAAATCTTAAACTATTGACCATTTTGCAAGATGTCACCCTCATTTGAAAGCTTTTGCT
This sequence comes from Gossypium anomalum, assembly GCA_025698475.1. Taxonomy (NCBI): domain Eukaryota; kingdom Viridiplantae; phylum Streptophyta; class Magnoliopsida; order Malvales; family Malvaceae; genus Gossypium; species Gossypium anomalum. The sequence goes on along the minus strand of CM046958.1, from coordinate 33,427,201 downwards.
TCAAGGGTCTCAAAAATGTGAAAATCTTGAAGAAAACTTATTAAAATCACTTACTTGTGAGGCTTATTGTTGCTGCAAGTTTTTGAAGCTCTTAAACATCAAAAATGGCTGATATTTTCGGTGGAGAGAAGGAAAAAATGAAGAAGAAACGGCTTTTGTTTTATTTAATCAAAAACTAGTCAAATTTGATGACCTCATCCACACCCAACTATGTTAATTTTGTCTCCCCTCACACCATGGCCAGCTAGGCTATTCACAAGGGTCTAATTGCCCTTTAAAGACCCTAAATTTAAGTTCTCTATCTATTTAACACATTTGGGTACTAAAATACAACTTTTTCCTTTTATGCGATTTAGTTCTTTTTTGCAATCGGGCTTGAAAACATTAAAACTAGCTCACCAAATTTTTCATGCACTAATCAAAACATACTATAGCCTCATAAAAATGATAAAAATAATTTTCTAACTTTGGATTTGTGGTCCCGAGACCACTATTTCGACTAGGCCCTAAATCGGGCTGTTACAAGCAATACATTCAAATAGTCATTTGAAAAACTAGTATTCAAGGTTGAATACGTAGAATATGAGAAAGTATGTAATGTTTTCATGAGGGGGAGTAAATACGTATTGTATTCTTTTTCCTTTAATCGAGGTTTTGTCCAATTGGGTTTTCCTGGTAAGGTTTTTAATGAGGTAGCATATTATGCGTATTATAGATTGTGTACTATTTTTCCTTCATTAGGTTTTTATCCCACAGGGTTTTTCCTAATAAGGTTTTAACGAGGCACATTATCTACCAATGGACATCCAAGAGGGAGTATTATGAATATCTTATTAAGTGGATGTCCATCATGGTCAAGATAAAGTTTTAATGTACTTTAAATTCTAATAGTTATTAGAATTAGATCTCTACTTCTTTTATACTTCATATGCCTATAAATAGAGACTCTGATGAAGCATTGTAATCACCCTTTTTGATCAATAAAGTACATTCTCTGTTACTTTTGTATTTCTTTGTTCTTTATTCTTTCTATCTCTTTTTATTTTATAACAAAATTGACATAATTTATTTTCTGTTGTCTTTTTTTTTCTCACTCCTCACTTCTTCTCTTTCTTCTCTTTTCTCACTCTTCCAAAGATTAATAGTTTTTGTTTCGATTTTGAATGTTGAATTTTGTTTGAACATTTAAAAGTGAATGATTTTGACCATTTGGTCACTAAGTCTTAAGACAGAAATAACATGTCTTGAGATCGCTAGAACAAAATTCATTTAAAATTTAAATTTAAGAGTCTGAGGTTTTGCGACAATTTTGTATAGTTTCAAGACAAATGGTCTTTGTCTCGAGATAAAAGAACATCGAAGTTAAATAGGTTTTTCCTTGCTCCATGTCTCGAGACAGGAAACCCTTGCCTCGAGACATTAAAATGTAGAAGTAAAATTAGGAAAACGGGGGAGATTGGTCTCCAGACCTAGTCTTAAGAGATAAAAATCTTGCCTCTGTACACAAAATGTAGTGTCATGAAACATCCTAACTTCAAAGCTAAAAATTCCAAAATAATTTATGACCTTTCTTGAGACACAAGGACCCCTATCTCGAGACATAAGTTTGAATTTTGACATTTGAGTTTGAATTTGAGTTCTAATAACATATCATAACTTTGTAATTAGATGAAATAGAGTATTATATACTACAAATGCATGTAAATGATTTTACTAAAGGATTTATTGGTTGTGCTATTAAAATTATGTTGAATTAGTTCGAGTTGCTCCAATAACGTAATATGATGTCACATACTCAAATTTGATGATCAGGTCGAGTATGAGGTCTCACAGAACTTGTAGGCTTATTGGAAGGGATAAAACTCATATAGTTTAAGTGGATCTACAAGAAGAAAAGAAATATATATGGAAAAGTGAAAACTTATAAGGCTAGACTTATAGCAAAATGGTATACTCAGAAAGAAGGTATCGATTATGAAGAAACATTCTCTCCAGTTGTCATGCTCAAGTCAATCTACATATTGTTACCATTGTGACGACTTTTAATTATGATATGTAACAAATGGATGTCAAGATATCATTCTTGAAAGAATATATTGAAGAGAGCATCTATATGATGCAACCAACCAAACATATAACTAAAGGAAATGAGTATAAAGTTTGTAATCTACTTAGATCTATATAGACACTTAAGGAAGCATCCCGCTTATGGAATCAAAGTTTTGATCAAGTGATTAAAACTTTTGGATTTAAGCAAAATGTAGATGAACCTTGTGTTTATAAATGTATTAGGGATGAAAATGTGGTATTTCTCATTTTATATGCCGATGACATTCTACTAAATGGAAATGGTGTAGTGACATTATCATCGGTTAAATTAGAGTTAACTCAACAATTTATCATGAATGACTTGGGAGAAGCTAACTTCGTTCTAGGCATTCGAATACTAAATGATCAAAAAAAAACAAAAAAACAAAGTGATGCCATAATCACAAGCTTTATTCATAGTCAATCTATTGGAATGTTATACAATGATCAATTTAAAGAAGGGAACTTAACCTTATGTATCAGGCTTTCATCTTTCTTTGGAAGTGTCCTAAGATAATGAAAGAAAGAGTGCACATAAGAAAGGTTCCTTATGCTTTAGCAATAAAAAGTCCCATGTATGCTATGTTATGCATAAGTCCAAATATATGTTTCACAATAAGGTTGGGGAGCCGATATCAAACGAATCTCGGTCTAAGAAACTAAGAAGCATTTAAGCATATGCTCAAGTATTTACGGAGAACGAGGGATTATCTGCTTGTGTTTTTCAGAGGAGATCTTGCTTATATCAGTTATATCGATTCTGACTTCCAAATGTGTCGAGTTGTGTCTTTGTCCTAGGTTGTAGGTCCATAGTATGGAGAAGTGTAAAGCAAAGTTGTACTACTTACTCTATTATGGAAGCCGAATATGTGGCTACTTCTGAGCTAACAAAAGAAGCAATATGGCTTTGAAAGTTCCTTACAGATCTTGAAGTCATTCCTAGTATGAAAAAAATTATCACACAGTATTACGATAACAGTGCAACAATAGCAAACACCAAGGAAACCAAAAACCTTAAGAGGACGAGGCATATTGATACAAAGTATCACATCATAAGGGAGGTAGAAGCAGACAGAGCAGTGGATGTAGTCAAAGTCGCATCTGAAGAAAACCTTGCAGACCTATTTACCAAGACTCCATTAGCTAGGAGTTTTGAGAAACATGTAGAAGGCAAAGGAATGCGAAATATAACTCATTTACTTCACAAGGGCAAGTGAGAGACTATTGGATCTAGTGACCTAAGTGTAGTATATTCATTTCGTATACTTATATTTTTCAAACAAATTGGTTTAATAAAAATATCCATTAAATAGATTACTATCCTTTGTACATTGTCCTAAATATTTTTGCACACAAAGAAAACTGGAAGAAAATACTGGCTCACTAGTTATCTAACGTTTAACTAATGCTAAGCGGTATTACGTGGTCAAATTTGTTGGAACGCCGGTACCCCCATGGCATAGTGAAAAATATATATATATATTTCGGCAATCCAAACCATGGATCCATGTGCGAGGAACGAATCGAGGTGAAGAAGGTTTCAAAATTACCGAAACTTCAATTTGAGTAGACAGTGGAGCCTCGGCAATGAGAATACTGTTTTGCTTTCGAATCCAAGCAGCAATCTTTATGATCCCGACCTCTACACAATCCACCCAGTTGACAATGAATGGAAGTAATCCCCAAAACTATTTTCAAAGATATTTTGCTTGACGGCTACTAGACCTAGTAGTAAAGCTTCAGGTTTGTATATATATTCACTTTTTAGGGTTTTTCTCCCTTTTGTATATATAACTCCCCTTATAATTGGTATGTATATAACGAATTCCTAATTTATTAAATTTTAATCCGAACATAATAATCATAATTAAAATAAATAAATATAATAATGTTTTAACCGAAAATTATAATTACATTAATTATAATAAAGATTTCGGTAAACTATATTTATTTAAATTTATATACGAACCAAATTCATATATTAATAGAATTATGTTCTCCTTATGTGTACAACATCCTTGTACATATAATATGTTCGATATTTGATTGCCCAATTAAATTAATTCTATAATTAATTTAATTCATGTGACAACCAAACACAATACCAACTATGTTTTATTCCGTTCATTTCAACCATAGGGTGTGACCATGTAGGTTCTTGTAACGTTAGCAGTAATACTAGAACGATTCTAATGTTACAAACAATGGGTGGCATCTAGCAATGCATCATTGCTACCTAAGTTACAAGAAGTCATGATTCGACATAACCTTTTGTGATTAACCTTTCGTGCTTTAATCCTTAAGTCCTTTATCTCTGGAATGGACACAAGTCATGGAATAGTCACACTTGCATAGTCCATCCCATGTTTCTTGATACCTTGAGTAGACTATGATACACAAATAAGTATGACATCTCATATCAACTTATTTGAGCATGGCCATGCATTTCTAGTCTCACTCAATCAAGTGGCCTAAGATATTACTCCCATTATGTAGGAGGGGCTTATCCTATATTGATCAACCATATCCCTCTACATAGATTGTGGTATATCCAACATCAACCTTTATAAAACAACAGTTACGGTGTACGTTTGACTGTATCAAAATATATAGCTCACGATGTTGGGATAATGATGATCTCAAGTCTGAGGATCATATACATATTAATCACTATGAGTAATGTTGTGACAATTACATAATAATCCAAGAAACATACTCATAGCGGGTCAGCCCAATATGTTGTTCTCTAACACACATATTCATGCATTGATTCTGACACTCCATATCAATGACAACTCTTTATCATCAATCAACTACATGTTAGTCTTAATGCATTATTGTTGTCCTAGTCAACAATAATACTTGACTAAGGACCTTTTAAGAATAATCATATTATTCTCAGGACATTATTATAAAACAATTTATTTATACACACAGAAAAGAAACTAAAATAATAATGGCAACGCCTTATATTAATAAACATGGTAAATCAAGTATGTTATTACAACCATCTCATGATTGATATTTGGGCATACTCTTACAAAATTGTAACACGAAAAGACAACTTGTATTACTAGATAAACCTAAATATATTTTAGTCTAATTAGAAATCAGCAAACTAACTCAAAAACTAATATGCTATCTATCAAGCCCAATTGGGGAGATGTCTTGTCTTGAGAATTTAGAGCAGATGACTATGTGACTAATTGGACTGATAGTACATTAAACAAGACCCAAGTAGAATAGATCTTAGATCTATTTATGGATTTATTCACTTGTGACATTCATAGTGTGACATACCTCAATCTTGAGTGGATGATGGACTATGTATGCATGAATCGTATACTATGATGTAAGTAAAAGCTTGAGTTCAAATAGATAAGGAGTCAAAAGTTGGTGTGTTAGGTATATGACTTCTGCAATATGTAACATCACTCACAATAGTGGAATTCACAGCCCAACTATTGGGTAAATGATACCTTCTCATCTGCATTACATGATAGATGAAAAGTAAACATGGTCATTGGTCATTTGTCTTTGTAATAAGTGACTTGATTACTATTTGATAGCAATTGACTTTTCATGAAGGAATATGAAATAAAATGAGATCATATCAGGAGAATAGATTTATCCCAAAGAGATTAAGGATAGCCTATGAGGGTGACACACTGATGACAAGGTCATTGGACGAGCACTGATTAAGGAGCTTTCATAATGGTATGTAACTAGGAAGAGCTTAGTCACGATACTATAGGGGAATGACTCCGTGGCTGAATAAGTTTATAATTAATATGCAAAAAGCTGGAACTTAATTATAAATTATTTTATCCCTTATTATATATGTCCAATTGGTCCCTCTGCTAGCTCGTTGAAACCATAAATGAATTGCATGTTGAACAAAATGAACATAAATGTTTCCAAATGATGAAGTTAGAGAAATGGGTTGCATTCACAAATGAATGCATTTTCTCACTAAGTATAGAAATGACTTGAGAATTAATTTAAGATTTTGAATTATTATTTAATTAATAATAATTAAATAATTGAATTTCAAAATTGAAATTAAATTAATTAGTCATTATAAATTCATTGAATATGGAAATTAAATGTATTTCCTCATAGATTCTTTTACGGTAAAGTTGTCACGACCCTAACAGAATTAGAATTAGGTTGAGAAAATTATTTAACTGAGAAATTAGTTTAGCTAATTTAATTAATCAAATAAATAATATTTAATTCTGGGAAATAGAAAATAAATGTTCAGTTGGATTAAATTATAAAGCGTTATGTCAAAGTTTAGGAAACACATATAATTAGACTCAATACATGAGAGACCTAATTTCCCTCCTATGACATGTGAGGGACAACAACCCTAAGGGGATTTAAGAGCATGTGTTGCCCCCTCTCTCCTAGTTGGATTAAGGGAGTTTTTTTTATTTAATAAATATTATTTGTGTAAGTCTTGATCAACTAGGATTCTCATATATCTCGCTATAAATAGATGCCATTAGTAGAGCTACTAACACAAGTTTTCATCTATCACTATTTTGCGAGAAAGTAATGTAATCTCTTTTTTTTAGAATAACTTCTACGTTCTAGTATTTACGATTTCTACCAGTTTCTAGTGAGAAAATTACTTTCCTATTGAAAGTTGTAAAATTGTTTCTTGTTTTGTGTTTGGTTTGTGTTGCTCGAGCTCGCACTCGTTGAAATTTGGGGTACGAGTATAGTGGAGAAGACCATTTGGTTGAAAGCCAAGAACAATTCAAATCCATCTCGCACAAAGCACGTGTACTTTTCGATATAATTTTATTACTATAAATATAAAAAACCGGTTTGATTTAGAAATTTTTTAAACTTCCACTGTTACAATAAACCATTTTCTTTACTGGAATTTTCCAACACATTTTGATTCTTGTTGTCCCGAGACATGCTCTAGATATCTCGAAAGTCTAATGTAAAATTGGCCTAAAATCAACATTTTAAAGCATATGAATGGTGATCATTCCCTACCTAACTAAGGCCAACATTCCTATTACATAAAATCAATTTAACATTTAGGGACATTATCAAAACATTCCAAAAGCATAATAACTAATACATTACAACTAAACATAGTTGTATAATTAACTTAATATTTATAAACATGCATACTAATCCAATAATCTATCATTGAAATTCAACAAGTAAAATTTCATAGGTTCAAACTAACCAAAATGTACCACTTAGCCAAAATAACATATTTGACTCATAACTCAACCTATTAACCTAGGAACATGCCATTTATAACCTACGTCCAAAATGAAAATAACAAACATTTGCTAAGTTGAGGAGTGCATCTTTGGATGCTTTTAAACTCATGATTAGATCAACATCTAAAGTTACCTACGCACGGAAGTAAACAAATTTGCACACTTGGTGCTAACATAATTTGATTACAACATATATCAATATTAAGCAAAAAAGCATACTAATGTAACATTACAAGACATCAATAGATCAAATTATCACAAACATAGCTTGAATCATTCGTATTTTAAATTCATTTTTAAGTTACAAACGTCAATAATATTACCTAAATCATATTTCACTTCTATAGATGCAATTGAACTCTTACTAGGATAACCTTAAGCTAATTTACCTTCAAGGTATTCAACTAAGTCGATCAACCTTCACATATATTTTCATATATTGTATTCTAGTGTCATTAAATAGTTTGTATTGCAAGTATATCAATAAATCCTCTCATTTTATCAGGTCATGTTCTATTTCTTACCATATAATTCACCTTCAGGGTCTTTTAACTAGCATTATCTATCATTTTTCATATGTTTAATGTAACTTATTTTCTTTGTACATATATCAAAGTATTGATACACAATTGGGGTATTTGCATCTCATTTTTATAAATATATCTAGTAATCATGTTTTGTTGTATTTTTTTAGTCGCATTTCATTTTTAAGTTTTAGTCCATATTAACCGACTTGGATTTGTGGATGGATACACGAATCAATCCACCAATACACCAATATATGCATCGAAGTATTAATCGGGCATAAATCCTGAAATCCCAAAATCCACCATACCAAAATACATTCGTTCTTTTAGGGTATTTGTAACGCCTTAAAAATCCCGAAATCCTGAATTTTCTTTTTTTCGGTTCTGATAAAAAAATATGCGCTTAGTATTCCTTATTAAGTGTTAATTATGTGATAGTAGGTATCGGTTAGTTTTGGAGTTAGAACTAAGAAGTGAAGGAAATTATAGTTTAATTATTAAAAGAACCCTGATGGCAAGTAAGTGGGCTTTTGAATAAATGAAGGAAGAATTGGACAGAAAAGAGCTTGCTGACCCCGGGGATATGTGGCGTGTTGCTAGTGTCAGAGGTCTGGGGTTCGAATCCCTCCTTGCTCAAAAAGGGGATTTATTTTTGCTTAAGAGATGGGCAGATGTGGCGTTGGATATGAACTCTGTAGGGAGTGATAAGAGGAGAAATTTGAGGAGGGGATTAAGGAGTTATCAGGGAGAAAAACTAGGAGATGAAGAGCGAATAAGTGGTAGAGCCGAAATGGGAATTTAGGCATAGGAAATTCGGCTATAGAGGCTATATATAGGTGTCGAATGTGTAGCTGCCAGGCTAATGCCGGATTTTCCTTCATCTGGTTGCCAGAAACCCTTTTTTATCTTCAAGATCTAAAAGCCAAAAACCATTGTTCTTCTTTCCTTTTCTTTGTGCCGATTTTCCATTCTTCCTTTACTCAATTCTCTTTGATTCACTTTTAGTCTAGCCGACTTCTTCTTCTCTTTTCCTTTGGTGCCGCCACTACCCTTTCCACTTAGTCAATTCTACTGTAAGTGTTTGCTCTCCCAATCGGTTTTTGCTAAGTATCAATTACTATGTTCCTTACTTCTTCCAATCGGTTTTGGTAGGATTAGTATCAAATTCCAGTCTTTTGGATCCCTGCCGATATGCTCCTCAGGTGAGAGGCTTTGGTAAGTGTTCTTGATCTTAGTTGGCCGAATGGTTATAGTTAAGGGAAGGGGGAGTTGTGTTGGATACAAGTCACCTGTTATTCTGGTTTTAATAGTTAAGATTGGTGCAGATCTAGGAGTTGATCGTGGTTAGTGATTAAAGAAGGGGCTGTTATAACTTGTCGCGCAAGGTAAGGTAAAAGGTGAGATTTCAGTTTTGGTAGAGATATGTATTAAGCATGCGATTAATTGAAGGGTGATATCGATTGTAGGTTTGGGGCTAAAAAAATCACAGCATGCTTTATTACTAGGTGTGTACATACACTGCACACACAAGTAGATCGACCAAAGTCGAAATGTTGAAAAGCCAAAATACAGAAAACCTAAAAGTTTGGCTACAGTAGTCTTGCGAGTGTGCGAACACTCGTAAGGGGGAAACTGATAGGTTGTTTGAGGCTCATGGGCGATTCCATGGACTTGGGCTGTGAATTGGCTAACCGGGCAAGAATGGGCTAAATGTTAGGCCCACAATAGGCAAAAATTGATAATTGATGCTATGTGATGGAAAATTGTATGTGAGCATGACTGTAATTGTGATTTGGGCCTAATGGCCATAGGAATGTGATTTGGGCCTAATGAGCCATACAAATATGATTTGGGCCTAGTGGGCCATATGAAAGAGATTGGGCCTAGTGGGCCATATACAAGTATGTGTATTTGTCTGGGCTTCGTAAGAGGTTTTAGGCCTGGTATATGATGACTGCATAAAACTTAATTAATTTATTGAGACCCAGGACAAGTCATAGGGTTAAGGTGTGGCAACGGGTATATGCATGTCTAGGATTGTATCTAGGGAGAGCTTGGTACTTAAGCGGTCTTAATCACTCACCTCCTATTCTCTAGAATCCTACTTGGTGCATAGTATTTTTTCATCTTAGCTCACGGAATTTGTTAACGGGCCAAGGTAAGTAAAAACCCATAATAAAAGAAAATTACCAAAATGCCCCTAAGGGCGAAAATGACTAAAATACCCTTATGTGTGGAATGTAAGATTTATGGATGTTATATGTATACCTGTTGCATTCATATGCATTCATATGATATCCTGTTTAGGTTGCATATGGGTTGGGAATTATGGAACGAAGGAAGTACATGAGGGTCTCATGGTTGCTTGACAACCGTGGATCCACCGACGACTTTTAAGCCCAATATGTGATTGGCAGCTTGCTGCAACGAAAGTAGTTTCACAACCGGGCTACCATTGATGTGTATCGGTAGGGTGGGTTGATATTTATATCCCCACAGGATGTGTATCGAGGGATAGGGCAGAAGTGTACCGGTTGGATTATTGGGGTGGGTTGCACTGCATTGCATTGCATGTATGTCGTATGGTGATTAATGAATGCTTGTTTCTTGTCAAGGCTTGTACACACTGAGTTTTCAAAAACTCACCCCCTATTTTATTTTCCTCAGGTGATGCTCAGTAGGAGGTTCGATGTCTGGAGGGACTCTGGGTGGCCAGCTAGCAGGACAACTTGGATTTGATTTAAAAGCATATAAGTTATTAGTTTATTAAGTATTTTAGTCCGAATTGTAATAAGGCCTCCCCTTTTTGTTATTATTTGGATTATTAATTTTATGCGTTGTAATTATGAAAAGTCGAACATGGATTTCCTAAACCATAGTTTTTTTTATATACTACGTTTTCGCAACTAAATTTTTAAATGATAAGTTTTCTTAAATCAAATGTTTTAAACAAAGCTTTCGCAACTGAAAAGAGATTTTACAAAGTAACTGAGATGTATCATTTTAAGGAAGGGTTTTCAATGAAAACAAGGTTTTTGCTAAAACACTTCAATGTGACACGCCGGATTCGGCCATAACGTTTGGGTCGAGTTTGAGGTGTTATAGTATTTGAGTTGGTGATACATTCTTGACCCCTAAGGTATTAGAGAACTATCACAATATAATATATATCATGTTTTTATTTAACATTTTACCATTCAATATCATAATCATCAAGTGAAACCAACATTTCAATAGCTTAAATACTTAATAAATTTAACAATTCATCTTGGATTTCATAATCAAAATTCCAAACACACACACATTTAGCATTATATCAAATCGTTCCTAAAGTCATCAAAACACAACTCAATATAGTTTATATCACAGTATCACAAACACAAGCAAATATACTTATATATCAATAACATCATGTTAACCAAATCCAAACCATTAAAACATAATTATCAATTTCTTAAGTTTATCTATTTAATAAGTTATGTAAGGAAAGCAAATTATTTTAGCACAAACTGAGTACATAGCTTGTCACTTGTTTTTGTTTTTGTCCCTCAACAATTTGACCTCGTTTCAATTATGATTGATAATTAATTTATGGAATAATATTAGTTTAAAAACCAATTAAAACATAACCAAAACAAAGTATAATTGCATACTTTACAAATAAGTCTCTTTTTAATCTTTATATCTAAAAAACTCGTATTTCATTATTTACCCGACTGAATCAAAATCTGACTTCATATTTATTCTCTAGAGACCTCATACTTTCAATCCATAGCATAATTTTCTAGAAACTTTTAGTTTATTCAATTTAGTCCCTAATAAATCAACAATTATCTTAAAGCTTTTCAGCTCGATCTAACTATATTCCAAGCCAAACCACTTTATTTCTATCATGATGTTCACATAACCAAGCTTAAATTATATAAAAAAATTACGCTTTCAAACTCAACTACCTTATGACTCTTTTAATGGCAACTTGATCTAACCGTCAAAATTGAAAAGAAATCTAATACTTGGGCAAGCTATATCATGTTTCCTAGGCTAGAAATTCATAAAAAATTCAAGTGTAAAACTAGTTTAACTTGATTAATAGCAAACAACAATGGTGGAAAGCCAAACTTATTTTTGTTCTCCTAGCTATGTATTAGGAAGAAAAATTGATAAGAATGATGTTCATTCATCTCTTTTTTTTCCCCACTAATTTATATATATACTAGTAATTAAATTAACTTATTAATTATTAAGTTTAATGGTTATAATAATTTCTTACTTAAGGAAAGTGGAAATGGATGGCATGGATGATGTTAGGCCACTAATTAAGTTTCCATCATGGATAAATTTCATTAAGTCCTTGGTTTAATAGTCATTTAAGTCCATGAAAATACTTAATCAGATCTCACTAGTTTTGGTCACTAAACAATTTAGTCTCTGAACTATTTTTAATATTCTATTTAATTAATTACTAAATAATTTTATTTCTTATTTAATCGCTAATATTCTATATTATAATTTGGTACTTGCTTCATGACTACTTGATCAAAATTTTGGATGGCTCGGTTTAATAAATCTAGTCTCACAACTGACTTTTCCGACAATGATAAAAATTGGGTTGTTACACTAACCATATGTGTGCTTCTTTACAAGGGTTCAATGAAATAAAAAATCTTAGAGATAAAAGTCTCTCATCATGGGCTGGAGATAAGGCAAGTGTTGCGTCTGATGTAGAGGGAGATGTACATCTTTATTTTGATAATTTTAGGAATATTATTTTGAAAGGCATTTTCTATGTATCTAGTTTTAAAGGAACTTAATTTTAGTTGCATGTTTATGTAAGGACAGATTGATTGTGACTTTTAATAATAATATTGCAATTTTTAAAAATCGTTCTCTTATCTATAGTGGATGGATGACAAATAATCTTTATTTTATCAAACCAAAGATGTACACACTGATTGAAAATGAAATCGCGAATAAGAAACTTAAAACTTATCACTCTAACGAGGCATAACTTTGACATTTGAGACTTAGTCATATTAACCAAGAAAGAAACACTAGACTTGTGAAACATGGTAATTTTAGTTCACTTAAGGAAGTCAATCTTTCACAATGTGAATCTTGCTTGGAAGGTAAGATTACTAAGCAATCTTTTAATGCAAAAAATGTTGGATCTGATGCCCTAAGTGTAGTATGTTCATTTTGTATACTTGTAATTTTCAAACAAATTGGTTTAATAATAACATCCATTAATTACATTAATGCACATTATATACTATATTCAATGATTTTGAACAAAATACAAAATGGAAGCAAATATTGACTAACTGGTTGTTTAATGATTAACTAATACTAAGCGGTATTACGTGGTCAAATCGTAATATGGAAAAATAGTTTGTATTAGTAGATGAACCTCAACATGTCCTGAGTTGATCTGCCATAATTCGGTGTAGTATATTAAACTAGTTTTCGCACTTTAGGAACTTGAAATGATGCATTATCATTAGGATTTAATTATGTTTTAGTAAGTTTGATAGAGTCTAATAAAATGTGCAAATCGAGTCTTTTATTGACCTTAGGGGCCGAATAAGGCCTAAGGGTGAGCTAACACACTTTGTAAGTGTACAAAAGACCATTAGAAGGCGTGCCACATTAATACTAATCACTATGTCGCAACACAAAGTATGTGATTGCGCAACATATGGAGCAAAATGAAGAAATCCTGAGACTGCCTTCGATGTCGTAACACAGATTGAGGATGTCGCGGCATTGTAACACCCTGAATTTGGGCCTAGAAGTTTTGGGCCTTGAGCATGGGAGCAGTTGAAGGCAGCTTGTAATATTTTGTTTTGCATGTAATTTTGTTAATGAAGGCTTGTTTTAGTGGTTAAGTGTGCTGAGAAGTGTTGGAGAAGTCCTGGGTTCAAACCTGGACTCTAGCAAAAATTTTGGTTTAAGGTGAATCAAACCCTGGGTGTAGTAGGTAGGCCTTAAGAATATTGTTGGAGAAATTGTGCCATAAAAAACCTTGTGGTCTAGTGGCAAAGTAGCGCCACATAAGAGACAGGAAGGTGGCGTCATAGAGTTGGCAAGGAGGTCCAGGGTTCGAAACTCATGGCAATCAAAGAGCATTTATTTTGCTAACGAGTGCGCAAGAGTTGGTGTTGAATTTAAACTCTGATGATGGAGGGATCCCACATCGGGAAGCTAACATAAGAGTGGATACGAAGCTGGCTTTAAATAGAGAGAACCATGAGAAGAGTAAAGGTACCTTTCTTGGCTGATCCCTTTTGCTTTATGGCGTGCTCGTTTGGGTTGGGCATCGGCTAAGAGTGCTCGGAGCGCGAATTAACTCCAGTCTCCTATCAGGTGTGTATTTCTCACTACTCTGGCTACTTCGGGCCACGATGGGCCGAAAAGGGCCATGTGGGCCCAATGGGCCTATGGGCCCAATTGGATAAGTTGTTTGATTGTGTAGTAAATATTTGACTAGGCTAGGTGAATCTCATATCTGTGGCTAGATTTGGTCTAAAAGGGCCACACGAGCGTGTGGGCCCATTTGGGCCGAGAAAGGGCTTTAAGCCCCTTCGTATTATTATCCCTGTTTAGAATACTTTAGTTTACCAAATTACTGAAATACCCTCGACTTGTAAAATTACCAAAGTACCCCCGATTTACAGAATTACCGTTTCACCCTCGATTTACCAAACTATTGAAATACCCTTGTAGGGTAAAAATACCGAAATATCTCTGTAGGGTAGAATTACTGAGATACCCTTGTAGGGTAAAATTACCATTTTTCCCCTAAGGTGTTAAATGACCATTTTGCCCTTGTGGGCAAGTGACTGACTTGGACTGTGTGGTTGACGGATTTGATTGTGAATATATGTTAGTGATATGAATGACTTGACTGTGATTGTTTGATTCAAATATGGGCATGATATTCTGATTTTGTATGTTGTATGCCATGACATGTATATCTATTGCATGAGATATGGGTTATATTGACGGAGGAAGTGTTCTGGTGGCTATGCCACAAATATCTATTCTGGTGGCTATGCGACAAATATTCGCATTTACAGTGGCTCGCCACAATATCATGATCCGTGACTTTGTCACAAATATTCGCTCAGCGACCATGCTTTGCAAATTCTGTGGTGTTTAGCGGATGGGTGGGTCGAGTTGTCTCTCCACATGGTGTAAGGTTGGTACGGGGGTGTATACGGATGGATATGGGTTGGGTTTCTGCATACATGAAATATCTGTTCTGTATCTGTTGTGGGCCTATAGGCTTCATTCTCAATTTTGTATAGGGCTAAGGCCCATCTGGTACTGTCTGTTATAATGGGCTAAGGCCCAATTGATACCGAAACTGTAAGTAGGGCTGGGGCTAGACTTTTAATTCTTTTTGACTGACTGTTCCTTTTATAAAGTAGGGGATTACACACTGAGTTTTCGTAAACTCACCCCATTTATTAACCTTTTAGGTAATTTCCAGCCTTAGACGGATCGGAGCTACGAGGGGCTCGGAGGGAGCCACACACACTGTTTATGTTACAATTTTGATTATTGCTTTTAAATTATTTTATGTGGGTTGTAGTAAAGCCGTTGTAATTTTCTGGATTTCTAATTTGGAATTTTATTTATTGTTCTTATAATTGCTAGTATTAGAACACAGTTTTCCAAAGCAACTACAGTTTTCAAAACATCACGTATCCGCAATTATTTTTAAATTAAGCTTCCGCAACTGCCAAGATTTTTACAAAGTTGTTAAGAATGTGATTCAGCTAAGGTTTTCCAACAAGGTTTAAAAAGGGTATAAGTTTTTAATTATTAAGAAGGGTTTTTAATGGAAACATGGTTTTCGAAAAACACTTCAATGTGACACGCCAGATTCGAGCCAAACTTCCAGGCTAGGTTTGGGGTGTTACAGGCATACCCCTGAGGACACCTCGAAGAAGAGCATATTGACTACTATGTCACGACACAAGTCTTGGTGTGTCATGACATCGACTCTAGATAGGAAATAATTACAAGGCAGGGTCATTTTGGTTAGCATAATCCAATTTAAAGCTCGAGAATGCCAGCTGACCTAGGGTTAAGGACGCCGGCCACCTAAAATCTATAAATAGGCTCATTTGGCACCTATTTTAGACACTAATTCCTTAGCTTAGAATTTCTCTATTAAATTTAGTTTAGTTTTTCTCTTTTTCTTAGGGTTTAGTTTACTTTTGTTTTGTTTTTATTTTATTTTGGGAGATCTGATTTGTGAAAGTGATCAGACATTGTGGAGGTATAATGAATTGACTATTTTGTAGGGTTACTTAATGGATCAATTGTTTGGGAAAGGAAGAACATGAAACAAAACCTAGGGTTGATGACCTTAGGAAGTTATCAAGGTGGGAATTAATCCAAAATTGGTATGACCCATCTGTGTACACCTTAACCCCAAGCCAGTTTGGACTGTGAGGTCGGAAGATAAGTAGTCCTTTCTGACTCATATTTTAGTAGAAGATCGGAAGATCCTACTAGGATAGCGACTAGTTGATTGACGAGGAACCCGGAGCAATAGTTAATGAAGATTATCAAGTGAATTAATCCACCATAACCCGATCTGATCAATTCTACTTTTCCAAATCCTCGATATTATTTGTCTTTCTTATTATTTTTTTAGTACAAAAACCTCAAAAACCCCTTTTACTTATGTTTCATAATATAATCTAAATAGACTACTAATTATATCTTGTTGTGCTTAGGTTAAAATTGTCCTAGTGGTAAGCCTCCCTTGGGTACAATCCTCAGAATACTTGCCAAAGTGTTTTGTTGTAACAAAACTATATTACAACCTTACCTGTATACTTGTGAACATCGACTCAATTCCTTATATCCTGTAACCAGTATTCACACTCTAGACATTAGTACGTGTAGAGGCGGTTAAGTTGTTGGTGTCGTTACTGGGGAGGCAATGTCACTAGTCAATTTTAATTTTCACATTTAATTAAAAAATAATTAGGAAATCTTTAGGTTATAGATACAATTTTTATTTTATTCTAACATCACTAACATTTGTTCATTTTTTCTCTTAGGAACTTTAGTGCATATCTTTCTGTAAGAACTGCCAACAAAATAACTATAGAGACTAGTCAGTACGAGTTATGGACAACTTCGACAATATGTGGTTCGAGAAAGATCTCAATTATGACGATGATATTTATGAGGAAGGAGTTTATGAGGACTGGGAGATATAGGAAAACCAACGGTTATTGATGATCGAATTAAGTCAACTTTGAGGAGAAACTCTAATCCCTTCCTAAGACAATGACAATAACATGCATATTCAGAAAGTTGACAAGATGAGCCAAACGAAGGATTGCAAAAGGAAAAGGATTTAACCCCAAACGCTTGTGAGGAGGAGGAATTCTCTAACAACCTGACATCTTGGCATGAATTGAATAGAATGTAATTGGAAGAAGCTATAGAACCATTTAGAGAAACAATAAGTGAACAGAAGAATCATCTTGGTCTTGAATTCGTTCTCTCGACAACTTCAGGTTCCACTGACAGGGATAAAATTTAAGAGGAGGATGATAAGAATCCTCGAATAGAAACGATGATAGTTGTAGTTAATTTAGTGAAAGAAGTCCTAACACCTCAAAAATTAGTAAGGGATAGTAAGGATAAACCCGTAATTTTAGAAAATAAACTTAACTTGACCATCTTCTGTAATTCACTATACTTAAAACAATCACCTAAAAAATTTAGCGATTTAGGAATCCTCCAATTACTGACAGAAATTAGAAAAATAAATGTCGCTAGAACCCATGATCATACGTCAGGTATTAGTCAAACCGTACCACTGCAAAACATTGAGGCAGAGTTGCGAGAGCCACAACATGTTTAGTTGTGATCGGAATCATTTCATAAAATTATGGTAAGACGAATAGGAAAAATTGGATGCTCTTAGAATTGGACCTTGATGGTGTACTACCTGATTCCACATCAATTAGGGTACTCAAAAACATTCTACACGACCTTTCTTGCTAGATGAGGTGATTGAACATGTGCTAAATAATAGGGATGAATCACAACTCCCAGATTGCTCGCGAGACAATGATATCAAATAGAAATTATGGTGGTGGTGCCAATATGTGATCTTAAGGATAATCAGTAGTTATGATTTGCGAAAAGAATTTTCAGTGATTAATGCCATCCGAAAGGGTAAATTTAGAGAGAGAGACAATCACAGACATATAGAATAGCACGATGGGTGCTGGACCAATGCCGATAGAAATAATTTACAAGCCATGCCCATGTGCACACTAACTGAGCTAACGAATAAAACCAGTAGTGAAATTTGACAATTTTTATGACTTAATTAAACTGTAAAAAATTGTATTTCTCTAAATAACTAATTGAAATTTTATAGGAAAATCAAAGATAGAGCTAACATGCGTTTGAAACACTCTGAGAGTGGGGATATTAGGAAAAGCAGAACCAACGTCGCAACACTATCATTTTGTGTTGCAACATCGCATCCAGTTACCTCCAATAATGCAAATCACCTTGATGTTGCAACACTAGTCTGTGTTGCGACATAGAGGTTAGTATCCCCGAAATTTCAAGAATTTCAAAATTGAATGGTGTGTCGAGACATCACTGTAATTGGTTGTAGGGTCAACCCAGTCCAATTTGCGCAACCAACGGTTTTACCTTAAAAATACCCAAATTTTAACCTCAAAAACACTAGTTTTAAGTATAAAAAGACCATATTAATATAGTCTAACCTAATTATAACATCCAAACTCTTTTAAAACCTCTCTAAAGCCTCTAATTTCAAAACCCCCTTTTTACCAGAAACTTAGGCTTCAATTCCTTCATTCCCAATTCTAAAGACCACATTAGAGGAAAATGTCATCAATAGATCGAGGAGAAATCACATACGGGTTCAAGGAGGTTGAGGTTAAGTTTTCTTTATTCTACTTTACTATTCCATTTATTACTATTCATCTACATTTTTGTTAGAAACTTTGATTAAGAATGCCTCTTAGAAGAAACAAGAAGGCTACGGTCCTAGAAACTCTAGATGTTTCGGACCCTTAAGGTTTCATCATTTAAATGTGGAGAAATATTTTCTCTTGTTATAGGGGAGACCTCTTATACAGGAGAGAGGGTTCGAACCCTCCATGGTCCATTGCAAAGAAATTTGGACTTCAGTTCAGTACCATCGTTGGGAGCGATTTTGTATTACTCTTAAAGAGAACGCTTTAGTCCCCATAGTCTATGAATTTTATGCTTCGTTTAAACATCAGATAAATATATATGGAACCAAGATTTTATGTAACCAATGTGTTGGTTCAATGGGTGGAGGTCCCCTTAACTCCTAGTGTAATATGTGAATTTTTTAACACTTTATAGTATGAAAGCGATTTTCTCACTAGTACTGATTTGGATAAATTTAAATACATAGATATGGATAGTGTCATAAAATATTTGACTCAGGATAGGGGTAGTTGGAACTATAGGCCAGATACTAGGCTACCAACAAATTTCAATCAGGAGATTATGTTTTCGATGGCCAAAATATGGATACAATTCATCAGCACCAGAATTGCACTTGTATTAAATGTTTCTAACGTTAATGTCTTTTGAGCTATTTTATTATATGGTATTTTTCCATGTAAATAGATCTGTTTAGGGTGTTGGATCTTTTGAGAAATGAAATAATGTATACAGAGCTAGAAAGCTGAACTTTTCTTTCCTCATCTTGTGACGGCACTATGCCGAAAGGAAAAAGTGCCAATTAGCGAAAATGAGCAGTTCATGAAGCCAACGAAAAGCATAATTGGTTACTCATTATATACACAGTACATTAAGCTTCAACGAAAGCAAATTACTGAATGGAACTAAAGGAGGAAGGAGAAGATGGACATTTTTGCATCATGAAAACGAAAAAAATAGTCAAAGGCTAGAAGAGGAGTCGGTGGAAGCATAGAAGCAAAGCTCGATAGAATGATTAGATGGATGCAGGAGATAGGACTAGTGGTCCAAGAATTCTTAAGAATGAATGGGTTACGAGCGCTGAATTACCCTTTGGATATGTTCAGATCGGCACCGATTCATGAGAGAGATGATGAGGGGGCTAATACTGAGGAGGAAGGTGCTACCCAACAATACCCCAGGATGGAGGACGAGTATGAGGTAACATTCCAACCGCAATACTCCATGCTAAAAGGGCCAGTTATCTAAAGCTTGGCAAGACAAATGCATTCGAGAGGTGGGAGCTCCCACCAATAATACGGCTCGGGTAAGGGTAAGGCACCAATGGAGCAAAGGCGTGCTTCTCCTCTCGATGATATAGAGGAGGATTAAATTTTAATTTTTGCTAGTTTGGAAAGGATTGTATTAATTGGATGATTTTAATTTTTTTCGAGTAGTTAGGAATAGTAGTAATAATGGACAATTAGTTTTGTATTTTGTTTATGATTTCTATGTAGGAACCCAACATGAAGGAGACACAAACAATTCAAGCTTTACACGATCAAAGGAGGAAGCACCCACCATTAGTTGTTAGAATGAACACAATCAATCGAGTAACTTCTTGCCTTATCTTTTTATGGGCTATTGGAAACACAAAAATATATAGACTTTTTTAGCACATTTTGAGTTCTAATTCATGCAGTTTTGTATTAAATTTTGTCAAAATTCACACTTTAATTATAAAATAATCAGTTTTCACTTAAATTATTAACATATTAAATTTTAATTATTTTTATAATAAAATTTCACAAATATGGTTTATTTTTGACACTTTTGCATAAAAGGGGAAAATTGGCTCGGCAGACACCTTGAAAAGCTTAAACCGTTGGGGAATTTTTGCATCAAGTGAAACAAGGGAAAGATTAAATATATTTCTAGCCAAGATTGGTCCAAATGATGATAATTTTATATACTTTATATTTAATTTTTATCCAAGTTAAATTGGGTTAAAAATTAATATAAAGCCTGAAGGAGAAAGTGGCCTAGTGTGCTAAGCATTGAAACTAATCCAATAAGAAAATTTGCAGCCCAAAACTAACCCAATAAGCTGACCCAATCAGCTTATTTAACTGATTAAATTAATTTCAAAATATCCCTCAAGTTTCCTTAAAATCCTATTCAAACCCCTCCACTTTTTGTGCCTTTGAAGATTTACCCCAAGCTAAATTTAGCAAGCCAAGGGTAGTGTCTACCTGCTACTTATTTGCTATTTTTAGCAGCCACTCCCATCTATAAATACCCTTCTTCACCTATTAACTCAACACACCTTCATTCCTACACACATCTCTCTCTCTTTCACTCACTTTCTCTCTTTTGTTTTTTCCTTTTACTTGTCCATTTCCCTTGTCGATTTCCCTCTTGAAAAAAGTCATCTTCCACCTTGGAATAGCATCATTCAATTGTTCGTGGAGGCCTAGATTCAATAGAACGAGCAGAGAAGAAGAGTAGTGCACTAGTCTGGCTTCAGAGAAATACTAGATTTGCTTCCTAGTTCCCTTCTATTTAATTTCCTTAGTTATGTTGTGATCATGAATATGAATAATTGTTTTGTTGTTGTTTTTGTTCTAATTAAAATTACTTAAATTAATTCATGTTAGATTGATTGCATTTTTTCCACTTGAATATTTAAAATCTTGTTTGTGTTGTTATAGGTCTTGGTAAGTTGTTCAATTAAAAAACATAACCATGCTTATGTTATACTTGCATTATAAAATGTAAGGTAACAAATGAATTAATTATTAAAAATATTGAAATTATAATTAATTGACACAGTATTTAATTGTTGCATGTTTAATATTCTAAGATAGCTGAAGGTTAAATTAGCGACGGTATTAAATGGTACATTAGCCTTGCATAATGTAACACCCCTAACCCGTATCCATCAACGGACTAGGGTTAAAAGTGTTACCGGATGAATCAAAACATTTTACATTCATATCACAAACATAATTGCATTATTTTTCAAAAATAATTATTAAAACCATTGCATAGGTCATCGAGACCTTAAACATGCATTAAAAAAGGGTCGGGACTAAACCGAGCTATACAAAATTTTTTTAAGCTTAAACATTTTCAAAAATATACAGGTCACACGCCCATGTGGATAGGCCGTTTGCCTCACACGGCATTAGACACGCTCGTGTGTCTAAGTTGTGTCAAAACAGGGCATACATACTGACTTGCACACAAGACCACAAGACACGCCCGAGTGCCTTGGCTGTGGTCGAGACTGACTTACAATTTTAGGGTACCCCAGGGGGCACACGGTTGTGCAACATGACCGTGTGTCGCACATGCCTGAGACACACGCCCGTGTGGACAAAAATAGGCCATTTGAAAAGCCAATTTGCCACCCAATTTGGGTCAAACCTATAAGCTTCAAAACAAGCACATTTGCATAACAATTTAAGACAAATTCAAAACTAAAATGTATATCATTCATGCCATAACATTAACAAAGCTCATATCACATACCAATTCAAGTCATTCCATAATTCAAAAACATACCAAAACCTTGCCAAACTTACCATTACTATCAAATACAAAACATATTTATTCATTTTAACCAAAAGTGACATACAAACATAATTCATACTTATGCTTATAGCATGGCCTATTCAAACAGACCACATATATAATCACCAATACCAAATTACCAAAACCAAGCACATCAAACATTTTAATCAAGAACATATATAAAACCAAACTTAGGCATAATAATCAAGCCATTTTCGCATGGCTTTATATACATACACTTCCAAAATAAACAAAATCCAAGGCGAGCCTATACATGCCATTATTTCGAGTTCAACTAATAATAGTACTGAAAAATTAGATAATATGATAAACTTTGCTGACGATCCCCGAGCTCGCATCTAGACTTCAAAATCTATAAAACAGAGGCAAACATAAACACACACAGTAAGTTATTATAGCTTAGTAAGTTATAAGAAAATAATCAACTCAATAACATAATCAACTCATTTAAACCAAACCAACTATACTATCATAATCATATTAAATCTCAAACTTACGATTTCATGTATATTATATACTTTCACATATAAATTTATTCATGACCGATTGTACATATATATATATTAACAAAGTATCTTTCAATTTCAAAGTCAAAATATTATTATAACCAAGTACATTTACTTACATATAGACATACTCATGAATCAAATATAACATTACATGCATGTACAAAGCACATGGCTGAATATACTTCACAAATACACATATGTTCACATTAGTAACTTATATAATTTGCATCACATATCTAATGGTCAACTTACCTTGTTTTCAAATAGGACATCAACTAACTCATACCTGATCATTTTAGCTTGTTTTACACATTCGATCACAAATTATCGTTGCCCGATGAACCATTCAGAATTGGATAGGACACTCGGATAATCACATACATTGTACAATGCCAACATCCCAGACGTGGTCTTACATGTAATTACATATCGATGCCATTGTCCCAGACAGGGTCTTACTCGTACACATATATCGGAGTCACATATCAATACCAACGTATAAAACATGGTCTTACTCGCACACATATATCAATGCCATGACCTTACTCACACATGACATATCAGAATCCTATGTCATGACATATGTATCCTAGCTATTCCTAAGGTTCATACGGGGCTTCTAGACGTCGTAACTCGGTCAAAACGAATTCGTAAACATAGCTCCCAAGCTTATTTACATTCAGCTAACACATATATATTTCCACATAGTTCATTTAAGCATATAAAATTCATATTTATTTAAAATTAACAATATTTATTTGCTTATAAACTTACCTCGAACGATGAAAATCATAATCAGACTGCTAATCGACAACTTTAGTTTTTCCCCGATTCAAATCTGATTTCTTTGGTTCTTGATCTAAACATATTCAAATTAAAATCATTCAAACATATTTTCACTCATTTTAGTACAAAAACACTTAAATGGGTAAATTACAATTTTACCCCTGACATTTTACACTTTTTACAATTTAGTCCAAATTGCACAAAGCACAAAACATGCAAAATTTGCACATACCATGCTTAGCCCGAATACTACCCATATTCGTACAAGTCCATATATTTCATTTATTTCACATTTTAGTCCCTCAATTTACTATTTTTGCAATTTAGTCCTAATTACTTAATATCACAAAAATTTCCAAAACAAAACATGTTAATCCAAACATATCTTTCAAATTTCATCAACTAACATCACATAGCTCAAATATTCATCAATGGCATAACACAAAATATTCATCAAAATAAAAAAATTCAAGCATGGGCTTTGTAGGTAACATAGTACCGATATAAAAAACGTAAAAATTATAAAAAATCGAGCTAGTTACATACCTTGATTAAGCTCCAACAAGGCTGAATACCCTAAGCTTTTATTCTTTTCTTTCTTTTTATTATTCGATCATAAGAGAAAGTATGAATATTGGCTTTTATTTATGTTATATTATAACATATATTAACTTATTATCTAATTTACATATTTAACCTTTATTATAAAATATGAAACCATTATAATAGAAGGTTTCAACCGTCCATCCCATATATTAATGGTCTATTTACAGCTTAAATGCCTCCATTTAAAAAGAAAAGAACAATTCGACCCTTACACATTAAACTATCAAGTTTTCATTTTACGCGATTAAGCCTTTTTATTTATCGGGCACTCAAACGACAAAAATTATATCACGAAAATTTCACACACATAAATTCACACAAAATAAGCACAGAAGATAATTTTAAAATATTTTTCTGACTTGAATTCGTGGTCCTAAAACCACTGTTTCGAATAGGGTCTAAATTGGGCTGTTACAACTCTCCCCCCTTAGGGATTTTCGTCCTTGAAAATCATACCGGTGGATAGGTTTGGATAGCGTTCTTTCATTGCATCTTCTGACTCCCACGTTGCCTCTTCTACTCCGTGTTTATGCCACAGTACTTTCACTAATGAAATTTTCTTATGTCACAATTCTTTAATCTCGCGAGCCAGAATACGAATCGGTTCTTCCTCATATGTCATATCGAACTTAATCTCGATCTCTGACGTATTAATCACATGTGAGGGATCATATTGATACCTACGATGCATCAAAGCATGGAATACATTCTGGATCTTTTCTAACTCTTGTGGCAACAACAATCTGTACGTAACCGGCCTGATACACTCAATAATCTCATATGGCCCAATAAATCTCGGACTCAATTTTCCTTTACGACCGAATCTGAGTATTTTCTTCCACGGTGGGACTTTCAAAAATACTTTATCCCCGATCTGAAACTCTATATCTTTTCGTTTCAAGTTTGCATATGATTTCTGATGATCTAATGCTATTTTCAAACTTTTGCGGATCACTTTTACTTTCTGTTCAGTCTTTCTGATTAAATCAACCCCGTGTATCTTATTTTCACTAAGCTCAGTCCAATACAATGGTGTATGACATTTATGTCTGTACAAAGCCTCGTACGGTGCCATTTTGATACTTGATTGAAAGCTGTTATTGTACGCAAATTCAATCAGAGGTAAGTATCGTTCCCATGTATCTTTGAGCTCGAGAATACAACATCTCAACATATCCTCAAGTATTTGAACGATTTGGTCAGACTAGCCATCTATTTGCAGATGGAAAGTAGTGCTGAAATGTAATTTCGTACCTAGAGCATCTTGTAGTTTCTTTCAAAACCACGATGTAAACCTCGGATCTCTATCTGAAACAATAGAAATAGGTACTCTGTATAATCTCACAATCTGAGAAACATACAATTCAGCTAGATTATCAAGTGAGTAATCTATGCGAACCTAAACAAGATGAATCGGTTTAGTCAATCTATCCATGTAACGCCCAAAAAATTGGGCTTAGAAAGTATTGGGCCTTGAGTCTGGGTTCGGGTAGAAGACGACCCACAAAAAAAATTAGGATGTTCTAATTAATTAATTATTATTGTTAATTATTATTATTTAGTATGTTTAGTAATTAAATTAATAACGAAGGGTTTATAGTGTGGGGAAAAGTCTGGGGTTCGGCCCACAAAACTTTTAAATTTTGTCTCTTAAGAGAATCTGGGCAGTAGGCCTTATGAATAATTTGGGCTGAGTTTTAGCATAAAGGAGCACCTGGCCCAGTGGCTAAGCACACTAGGAAGGCTGGGAGGTGCCTGAGTTCAAGGCACGGCGCGTGCAATTTGGGAGTTTCTTTTAGTATACAGATCGCGGTTGGAATAAGGGTTAAAAGGAGTTGCGAGTATAATTTAACACAAGGAGCGCCTATGGCGCGGTGGCAGCAGCATGCTAAGCCTGCCAGAGGTTATGGGTTAGATTCCAAGGGTAAGCGAATTCTGTTTTATTTTTAGCGAGCCAGAATTGAAGCTTGTAAAGGTTAAAATTAAATGTGAAAGGATTATGTCATGAAAGGAACTTCGGTGCAGTGGCAAGCAACGTATGTGTGGGGTTAGAAGGTCGCAGGTTCAAGTTGCGTGGAAGGCGAAATTCTCTTTTATTTTTAAGCGGACCAAAGCTTCAGCAGGTAAGGTTTATAATTAATTGTAACCATATATTACTAAAGGAGAAAGCGTGGTGCAAGTGGCAGGCTCGGGCGGCGTAAGGGGCAAAGCGCGCGACGGAGGTTTGGGGTTCGAGCTGCATCTCGTGCACGCAAGGTTGGGAATTTTTGCTGCATTCGTGGGGAAGGAGTTGGGGTCTGATCAGGACTCTGGCAGCATGCTGAAGCGGTGGAAATGGTGGGCTTGATCGATTAGGAGTTTGAATGAAATTCAAACATTGGATGTGGCCAAAAATCACGAAAATTCGGGAATTGGAATTGGGAAAAAATTTCTATGCCGAAATGCACTCTTTCGGCCGTAGCTATTAAGTGCCGTATATTTTGGCCTTTAGGATTCATTTTTTTTCCTTATTTTATTTTATTTTATTTTATTTTCTCCTTTCTTTTCCTATTCCCTTTTCTTCTTCTTTTTCTTCATATCTAAATCCTTCTACCATTCAACTCAACACCACTTTCTTACCATCGTTTTAAGCATCATAGCCGAATATCTTGAAAGCCGAAATCTCGAAAGCCTATATTTCTTGTTGTGCCGATTTCTTCTAGCCAAACCCTCTTATTTTTCTCCATATTGTTGGCTAATTCTCTAATCCTTTGAACTCCAAATCTCTATCGACAAAGCCACTACAAAACCCTCATCTTTTTCTTCATTGTTTCAAAAAGCCGAAAACCCCATAGTCTTAGGAGCATAGCCGAATATTTAGACCAGTAAAGGACCGATTTTTGCTAGGGTTTAAGGGTTAGATCTACATCAGAATTGAATAAGAACTAAAGTGGAATCGTTGGCTGAAGGAACTGGTGGTAAGTTTTCGAATATATTTCTTTATTTTAGGTTTTAAAAAAGCCGAAACCCTTAAAGGTTTAGGGAGGCTGTCGATTTGGGCTCTGTGGCTCTAAGGGTTGTGACAACTATTTTATTGTGATAATAGTGTGATCTAGAGGCTGCTGATCGAAGGCTTGGACATGTGGAACGATTGGATCTAGACCTAGTCGCTAATTTCGGTAAAGGTAGGATCTCTAGTGCCTAAGGTGTTAATGGCCAAATTTTTTTGGTAAGGGATTTTGTATATAAGTTGCGATTGGATTCATAGTTAACATATTAGTGATTGACTGTAGGCAACTCGTGTATGGAACTCGTCAGCATATCATCGCAAACGGGTGTGTAAACAACACCCACTCATAGACTAGATCGGCAAAAGTCAAAAAGCTGAAATGCCGAAAAGTCGATATTTGTGAACTTACGAGCATGCGAGCGCTCGTGAGGTGGTTTGTTTGTTAATTTTGGTAATCATAAGCGGTAAGAGTGCAGAGTGCGCAATTTCATGCACTTCGGTATATTTGGGCTTAATGGGCCAAAAACAGGGTAGTGGGCTAACGGGCCCAATTTGGTAAAAACGCTCAGTAAGTGTTTCTGTTAATGCGTTAATGGTTATAATATGTGTGTAAACTCTAGAATAGTAAATTTTACTACAATACCCCTAAGTCTAAAAATTACCATTTTACCCGTAGGTGCAAAATGACCGTTATACCCCTAGGCTTAATTTTGACTGAAATGCATGATATTCTGATTCTGTTTGTTGTATGCCATGACATGTATATCTGTTGCACGGGGTTGAGTTTTGTTATGGAGGAAGAACTCGTTCTGGTGGCTGTGCCACATATTCTAATATAAGCAGCTTTGCTGCGGATTATAGTTAGTGCTGCAATCGGTACTAACACCATAAGTGTAGGGATGGCGTGGATGATTTGTTCCCCACAGGAAGTGTAGGGATGGACGGAGGCAAGTGCAGGGTTGGATGGGGTTATCATGCATTAATCATATGAGACTATTTTGTTATGGGCCAACTGTATTGAAATGGGCCCAACTGTTTTAATATGGGCAAGGCCCAATATATCTCGACTTGTAATAGGCCCAGATTGATACTGATATGGGCTAGGCCCAGTATACTCTGATATTGTAAGGGGCTATGGCCCAGATTAATATTGATATGGGCTAAGGCCCAGTTAACTCTGATTTCTGAATAAGGCTTAGGCCCAGTAAAGCTTGAACTGATTTGGGCTCTGGTTGGGATACTTTACACACTGAGTTTTCCAAACTCACCCCCTTTTTCCTTATCTTTTAAGTGAGCCTTGATATAGAGACTTGGAGCCGGAGGGGATTCAGAGTGGCCACGAAGATTAAATTTCTGGTTTTCAATTAGCTTCCTTTTAAATTTCGCATTTATTTTTGATTATTTCTATTTTGGTTAAAGTTGTAATAAGTCCGCTTTATTATTTTTATTTTGGTTTTTTTTTAAAATTTCTTATATCGTTTTCAACTTGAGATTCACATCACTTAATTGATTCCTTAAAATTGGTTAGCTCTAGGGCGCGTTTTATAAAAGTTACTTATTTTTAAAATATCACGATAACCGAGCAAAGCTTCCGCAGCGTAAATGTTTCCAAAGGAAATAAATATTTTAAATAGACTTAAACTTAATTTGTTGTTCGTGGACAAGTAATAAGCTTAAAGTGTGGCAATGGATGTGTGCATGTCTAGGATTGGATCATGGAAGTGCTACGTTCTTAAGCAGTCTAATTGACTCACCTCCTTTTTTCTTGAATCCTACCTGGTGCGCAGCTTCCATTCACTTTAATTTAAAACGAAAATATTCTTTAAACACTAAAAAAGATTTTAGATAAAACATGACTTCTCTAGTAATTTTTCCATGTGACACGCTGAATTCGGCCGTAACGTCTGGGCCGGGTTTGGGGTGTTACATTTAGTGGTATTAGAGCCAGGTTGTAACAACTCGGCTGTGGATCGGGTCCGAGCATTTTTTATAAAATTTTGAAATCTAGTTCCATGGAAAAAACACTAAAATCGATTTTGTGGAAATGTTAGGAAATTGTTTTAAATTTTGTTTTCAAAGTGCACAAAGAATAAATTTGAATTTTTGATTTCTAGAGAAGTGGCACACTGAATCTCCGGCCCAAGTCTGTGAGTATTTCTGTTACTCATACTATACTGTATTAAGATATTACTGTAGATAGAACTGAGACCACGTCATTATATCTAGGACAATACTAAAATCCCTAGAATACTGAGACTATAGCTAGGCTATGATTCTGTGAAGATAGAAACTTTAAAATACTATCTCTGCATGAAACATATGAATAAGTACTGGAATTTTTGAATCGAGATCTTAGTAGTTATTGTATGCATGCTGATAATGTAGAGTGTTGATATGGATTCGAGGTGTTTAAGTCCGCCAACTTCAGGGTAGTCAGAACTCAAGCTTGGGACCGAGGAACCGCCGAGTTAGTAAGAAAAGTGGTAGAGGAAGTATTGGAGACCAAGGTTAAGGAAATTAGGGAAACTCTTCAAATAGGGTGCTTAGAGTGTAAGAAGAGGAAGGATTCTAGTTCTCAGATGACAGAGCCTCGTTCTGTGAAACATGTTAAGACGTGACCAAACTTTCCAACTTGCAAGAACTACAACGGGCGTTATCCGGGTGAATGCCATAGGAAGACCGGAACATGCTTTAGGTGTGGGTCCAAGGAGCATTGATCTTAGGATTGCCAAGCTTATTCTATTTAAGTGTGTGTTACGAACTGTATGCATGCTTGGTAAATGTTTCTTTACTTTGGTAATTAGATGTTCTGAGTCGTACTAAGAATTATTTTTAATTAGAGTGCGCAGTGAAAGCATAGTGGTTTGACTTGAGTAATATGGTTAGTTGATAGTTTAAAATTTCGAGGACAAAATTTTTTTAAGGGGGATAGAGTTGTAACGCCCTAAAAATTGGTCCTAGAAAGTATTGGGCCTTGATTCTGGGTTCGGGTAGAAGACGACCCGAAAAAAATTAGGATGTTCTAATTAATTAATTATTATTGTTAATTATTATTATTTAGTATGTTTAGTAATTAAATTAATAACGAAGGTTTATAGTGTGCGGAAAAGTCTAGGGTTCGACCCACAAAACTTTTAAATTTTGTCTCTTAAGAGAATCTGGGCAGTAGGCCTTATTAATAATTTGGGCTGAGTTTTAGCATAAAGGAGCACCTGGCCTAGTGGCTAAGCACGCTGGAAGGCTGGGAGGTGCTTGGGTTCAAGGCACGACACGCGCAATTTGGGAGTTTTTTTTAGTATGCAGATCGCAGTTGGAATAAGGGTTAAGAGGAGTTGCGAGTATAATTTAACACAAGGAGCATCTGTGGCGCAGTGGCAGCAGCATGCTAAGACTGCCAAGAGGTTATGGGTTCGATTCCAAAGGTATGCAAATTTTGTTTTATTTTTAGCGAGCTAGAACTGAAGCGAATAAAGGTTAAAATTAAATGTGAAAGGATTATGTCATGAAAGGAACTTCGGTGCAGTGGCAAGCAATGTGTGTGTGGGGTTAGAAGGTCGTATGTTCAAGTCGCGTGGAAGGCGAAATTTTCTTTTATTTTTAAGCGGACCAAAGCTTTAGCAGGTAAGGTTTATAATTAATTGTAACCATATATTACTAAAGGAGAAAGCATGGTACAGTGGCCAGCAGCTCGGGCGAAGGTGCAAGGGGGCAAGGCAGACGGAGGTCTGGGGTTCGAGCTGCATCTCGTGCACGCAAGGTTGGGAATTTTTGCTGCATGCGTGGGGAAGGAGTTGGGGTCTGATCAGGACTCTGGCAGCATGCTGAAGCAGTGGAAACGGTGGGCTTAATCGGTTAGGAGTTTGAATGAAATTCAAACATTGGATGTGGCCAACAATCAAGGTAATTCAGGAATTGGAATTGGGAAAGAATTTCTATGCCGAAAGGTACTCTTTCGCCCATAGCTATTAAGTGCCGTATATTTTGGCCTTTAGGATTCATTTTTTTTCCTTTTTCTATTTTCTTTTCTTTTCTTTTCTCCTCTCTTTTCCTATTCCCTTTTCTTCTTCTTTTTCTTCATAGCCAAATCCTTCTACCATTCAACTCAACACCACTTTCTTACCATCGTTTTAAGCCTCATAGCCGAATATCTTGAAAGCTAAAATCTCGAAAGCCTATATTTCTTGTTGTGCCAATTTCTTCTAGCCAAACCCTCTTAGTTTTCTCCATATTGTTGGCTGATTCTCTCA
Organism: Gossypium anomalum; assembly: GCA_025698475.1. NCBI lineage: Eukaryota > Viridiplantae > Streptophyta > Magnoliopsida > Malvales > Malvaceae > Gossypium > Gossypium anomalum. The sequence continues at coordinate 33,395,629 of CM046958.1, read as the reverse complement.
TCCTTTGAACTCCAAATCTCTATCGACAAAGCCACTAAAAAACCCTCATCTTTTTGTTCATTGTTTCAAAGCCGAAAACCCCATAGTCTTAGGAGCATAGCCGAATCATTAGACCAGTCAAGGACCAATTTCTGCTAGGGTTTGAGGGCTAGATCTACATCAGAATTGAATAAGAACTAAAGTGGAATCGTTGGTTGAAGGAACCGGTGGTAAGTTTTTGAATATATTTCTTTATTTTAGGTTTTAGAAAAGCCGAAACCCTTAGAGGTTTAGGGAGGCTGCCGATTTGGGCTTTGTGGCTCTAAGGGTTGTGACAACTATTTTATTGTGATAATAGTGTGATCTAGAGGTTGCTGATCGAAGGCTTGGACAAGTGGAATGACTGGATCTAGACCTAGTCGCTAATTTCGGCAAAGGTAGGATCGCTAGTGCCTAAGGTGTTAATGGCCGAATTTTTTTTGGTAAGGGATTTTGTATATAAGTTGCAATTGGATTCATAGTTAACATATTAGTGAGTGACTGTAGGCAACTCGTGTATGGAACTCGTCAGCATATCGTCGCAAACAGGTGTGTAAACGAAACCCACTCATAGACTAGATCGGCAAAAGCTGAAAAGCTGAAATGCCAAAAAGTCGACAATTGTGAACTTGCGAGCGTGCGAGCGCTCGTGAGGTGGTTTATTTGTTAATTTTGGTAATCATAAGCCGTAAGAGTGCAGAGTGCGCAATTTCATGCACTTCGGTATATTTGGGCTTAATGGGCCAAAAACAGGGTAGTGGGCCAACAGGCCCAATTCGATAAAAACGCTCGGTAAGTGTTTCTGTTAATGCGTTAATGGTTGTAATATATGTGTAAACTCTAGAATAGTAAATTTTACTAAAATACCCCTAAGTATGAAAATTACCATTTTACCCCTAGGTGCAAAATGACCATTATACCCCTAGGGTTAATTTTGACTGAAATGCATAATATTCTGATTCTGTTTGTTGTATGCCATGACATGTATATCTGTTGCATGGGGTTGAGTTTTCTTATAGAGGAAGAACCCGTTCTGGTGGCTGTGCCACATATTCTGATATAAACAGCTTTGCTGCGGATTATAGTTAGTGCCGCAATCGGTGCTAACACCGTAAGTGTAGGGATGGCGTGGGTGATTTATTCTCCACAGGAAGTGTAGGGATGGACGGAGGCAAGTGCAGGGTTGGATGGGGTTATCATGCATTAATCATATGAGACTATTTTGTTATGGGCCAACTGTATTGAAATGGGCCCAACTGTGTTAATATGGGCAAGGCCCAATATATCTCGACTTGTAATAGGGCTACGGCCCAGATTGATACTGATATGGGCTAGGCCTAGTATACTCTGATATTGTAAGGGGCTATGGCCCAGATTAATATTGATATGGGCTAAGGCCCAGTTAACTCTGATTTCTGAATAAGGCTTAGGCCCAGTAAAGCTTGAACTGATTTGGGCTCTGGTTGGGATACTTTACACACTGAATTTTCCAAACTCACCCTCTTTTTCCTTATCTTTCAGGTGAGCCTTGATATGGAGACTTGGAGCCGGAGGGGATTCAGAGTGGCCACGAAGATTAAATTTCTAGTTTTCAATTAGCTTCCTTTTAAATTTCGCATTTATTTTTGATTATTTCTATTTTGGTTAAAGTTGTAATAAGTCCGCTTTATTATTTTTATTTTGGTTTTTTTTTTTAAAATTTCTTAAATCGTTTTCAGCTTGAGATTCACATCACTTAATTGATTCCTTAAAATTGGTTAGCTCTAGGGCACGTTTTATAAAAGTTACTTATTTTCAAAATATCACGATAACCGAGCAAAGCTTCCGCAACGTAAATGTTTCCAAAGGAAATAAATATTTTAAATAGACTTAAACTTAATTTGTTGTTCGTGGACAAGTAATAAGCTTAAAGTGTGGCAATGGATGTGTGCATGTCTAGGATTGGATCATGGAAGGGCTACGTTCTTAAGCAGTCTAATTGACTCGCCTTCTCTTTTCTTGAATCCTACCTGGTGCGCAGCTTCCATTCACTTTAATTTAAAAGGAAAATATTCTTTAAACACTAAGAAAGATTTTAGATAAAACATGACTTCTCTAGTAATTTTTCCATGTGACACGCTGAATTCGGCCATAACATCTGGGCCGGATTTGGGGTGTTACAATCCACAATAACCCAGATTGCACCTTTCTTGCTTGGTGTTAATGGCAAACCGGATACAAAATCCATCGTGACTTTGTCCCATTTCCATTCAGGTATCATGATCAGCTGAAATAGTCCAAAAGGTACCTGATGCTCAGCTTTTACTTGCTGACAGACTAAACATTTCGAAGCAAAGTCAGAAATGTCTCATTTCATACCATGCCACCAGTAAAGTTATTTCAGATCATTATACATTTTCGTACTACCCGAGTGAACAGATAACTGGCTACTATGAGCTTCATTCAAAATCATCTAACTCTAGATTTCTCAGAACACATATTCAGTTTCTGAACCTCAGACACTCTTCAGCATCAACTCGAAACTCTGAATCAACATTCAAATCACACTGAACCCGTTTAGCTAACAAATCATTATCAACTTTCTGAGCATCACAAGTTTGTTGAATAAATAACGGTTTTGCTTTTAACTCCACTATAATCGAACCATCATCAGACATAGTCATATGCATATTCATTGCATGCAAAGAAAATAATGATTTTCAGCTTAGAGCATCATCAACAACATTAGCTTTTCCCGGATGGTAGTCAATCACAAGCTCATACTCTTTTAACAGCTCTAACCATCGGCGTTGTCCAAAATTCAGATCTTTCTGAGTCATCAAATATTTTAGGCTTTTGTGATCAGAATAAACATGACATTTCTCACCGAACAGATAGTGACACCATATCTTCAATGCAAACACAATAGCTACCAATTCTAGATCGTGTGTTAGATAATTCTTTTCATGCGGCTTTAACTGTCTCGAGGCATAAGCTATGACTTTGCCTTTCTACATTAACACACAGCCCAAACCATTTAAAGATGCATCATCATAAATAACAAATTCTTTACCCCATTCTGGCTGAACTAGCACTAGAGCTTCGGTCAAAAGAGCTTTCAACTGATCAAAACTTTTCTGGCACTTTTCTAACCACTCGAACTTAACATCTTTCTGTAATAGCTTCATCATCAGTGTTGCAATCATAGAGAAACCTTTCACAAACCATATATAGTAACCAGCAAGTCCCAAAAAATTTCAGACTTCAGAAACATTTCTCGGAGGTTTCCAATCAAGTATAGCTTAAATTTTACTTGGATCAACCCGAATACCCAATGCTGATACAACATGACCTAGAAAACTGACTTCACATAACCAGAACTCGCATTTACTGAACTTTGCATACAACTGTTTATCTCGTAAAGTCTGTAACACAAGTCTCAAATGTTCGGCATGCTCAGTTTCATCATGGGAATAGATTAGTATGTTATCTATAAACACAACCACAAATCGATCCAGATATTGTCTGAAGATCTGGTTCATCAAATCCATAAAAACAGTAGGTGCATTAGTGAGTCTGAAAGGCATAACCAAAAACTCATAATGTCCGTACCTATTTCGAAAAGTAGTCTTTGGCACATCGGAGTCTATAATTTGTAACTAATAGTAGCTTGTTCTCAAATCTATCTTTGGAAACACTGTAGCCCCTTTCAACTGATCAAATAGGTCGTTAATCTATGGCAACGAATATTTATTCTTTATAGTCACCTTATTGAACTGTCTATAGTTGATACACATTCTCATAGTTCTGTCTTTCTTTTTCACAAATAAAATTGGTGCACCCTATGGAGAGAAACTCGATCCTGTAAAACCTCTATCTGTCAACTCTTGCAACTAAGCTTTCAATTCTTTTAATTCAGTGGGTGTCATTTTGTATGGAGCTATCGATATCGGAGTCGTCCTTGGGATTAAATCAATACCAAATTCTACTTCTTGGATAAATGGCAAGCCTAAAAATTCTTTAGGAAACACATCCGGATACTCGCACAGAATTGGTACAGATTCAATCTTTCTTTCGGCCACTTTACTATCAATCACATATGCAAAGTAAGCTTCACAACCCTTTCTTACATACTTTTGAGCTAACATCGAAGATATCACTATCGGTAAACCATTCAGATCATTAAATTCAATCCGAAAAAACTCATCATTCTGGCACCGTAAATCAATAGTCTTTCTTTTGCAATTTACGACAGCATCGTGCAAAGTCAACCATTCTATACCCAGAATTATATCGAACTCGTCGAATGGCAACAACATCAAATCAGCTGGAAATCACGAATCTCAAATCATCAAAGAAAAATTCTTACACACTTTGTCAACCATAACACACCGGCCCAAAGGGTTCGATACTTTAATAACAAATTCAGTAGACTCAACAGGAAAAGTCTTACTGGATACTAAAGTTACACACACATAAGAATGAGTCAAACCAGGATCAATCAATGCAATTACACTAGTACCATAGAGAGTGAATGTACCAGTAATAACATCTGGGGCTGAAGCCTCTTTGCGTTCGCATATAGCATAAGCTCTGGCAGGTGCGCGAGCCTCAGATCGAACTGTTGTGTTTGTAGTTCCTCTCTGACCGCTACTCATATTACCCGTATTTCTGGGTGGTCTACCTCAAGCTGCAGTATTACCTGATCTCGTATTTTTCACTGTATCTTACTCGACCAACTCAGGACATTCACAGATGAAGTGATCCAATGATCCACATTTAAAACAAGCCTGATCGTACAATCTACAACTGTCGGGATGTCGTTTACCACAATGTTTACACTCTAGTTGATTTGATTTAATGTTACCAACACTAGCTACTGAGGTAGCTTTCAAATTCGCAGGTAGTCTATCCTGATCACGTTTAGTATAAACCACAGTAGCCTCTGAACGGCTAGAATCCTCCCGAAATCTCTTTGACGCTGACTGAAAAGACCTACTCGATGATCTCTTATGTGAATCTCTAGTTTCAAAGTCAGCTTTTCTTTTCTCTTTTTTGAGCTCTTCTGCTTTGCATGCTCGCTCAACCAGTACTACGAACTCTTTTATTTCAAGTATGCCAACAAGTAGTTTAATGTCTTCGTTCAACCTGTCTTCGAATCTTTTACACATTATAGCTTCGGTCGAAACACACTCTCAGGCATATCGACTGAGTCTCACAAATTTTCGCTCAAACTCTGTCACAGTCATGCAACCTTATTTTAATTCCAGAAATTCTTTACGCTTCTGGTCAATAAATCTCTGGCTGATGTATTTCTTACGGAACTCAGTTTGAAAGAAGTCCCAGGTCACCTGTTCTTTCGGAACCACCAATACTACTGTATTCCACCAGTGATATGCTGTGTCTTGTAACAAAGATATAGCACATTTCAAACATTCATCTAGGGTACAGGACAGCTCATCAAACACATGGATAGTATTATCAAGCCAGAATTTAGCTCGCTCAGCATTATCATCATCAGTAGCTCTAAATTCTTCAGCCCTATGTTTTCTGATTTTATCAACAGGAGGATTAAGTAATCTCATCGGATCACTCACTTGAGGTATAGCAGGTATTGGAAAAGGATTAGTAGGGGGTGGAGGTTGTTATGCAGCCAGATTAGTTCGGATATTCTGGGTAAACCAGTCATTCATCATTTGGTAAAAGGCTGGTTTAGCCTCTCCTTCTTGGTTACTCGAAGTCAGTCGAGAATCAACCGACACTGTCCCTTGTGAGACAGCAAGCACTATACTCTTGATATCATCAGCTACGACTGTATCGGGATTGATTTAATATACGAAAACACATTTTCAAATGTTAGAAGTCATCACACTATCGTAATATATAATATGGCATGTATAGATAGACTCACACAGGCTACGTTAGTCTTAGAATTGACTAAACTGCAGCTCTGATACCAACCCCTAACCAGTATCCTTTGCCGGACTAGGGTTAAAAGCATTACCGGATGAATCGAAACATTTTACATTCATATCACAAACATCATTGCATTATTTTTCAAACATAATTATTAAGTCCATTGCATAGGTCATCGAGACCTTAAACATGCATTAGAAAAGGGTCGAGACTAAACTGAGCTATACAAAAATTTTTGAACCCTAAACGTTTTCAAAAATATACAGGTCACACGCCCTTGTGGACAGGCCGTGTGCCTCACATGGCATCAGACACGCCTGTGTGTCTAAGCCGTGTCAAAATAGGGCATACATACTGACTTGCACACACGCCCACAAGACATGCCCGTGTGCCTTGGCTGTGGTTGAGACTGACTTACAATTGTAGGGTACCCTAGGGGACACACGGCCGTGCAACATGATCGTGTGTCGCACACGGCTGAGACACATGCCCGTGTCTCTGCCCGTGTGGACAAAAATAGGCCATTTGAAAAGCCAATTTGCCATCCAAATTAGGTCAAAACCATAAGCTTCAAAACAAGCACATTTGCATAACAATTTAAGACAAATTCAATACTAAAACGTACATCATTCATGCCATAAAATTAACAACTAATTTCAAGCTCATATCACATACCAATTCAAGTCATTCCATAATTCAAAAACATACCAAAACCTTGCCAAACTTACCATTACTATCAAATACAAAACATACCGATTCATTTTAACCAAAAGTGACATAACAAACATAATTCATACTTATGCTTATACCAGGGCCTATTCAAACAGACCACATATATAATCACCAATACCAAATTACCAAAACCAAGCACATCAAACATTTTAATCAAGAACATATATAAAACCAAACTTAGGCATAATAATCAAGCCATTTTCGCATGGCTTTATATACATACACTTCCAAAATAAACAAAATCCAAGGCGAGCCTATACATGCCATTATTTCGAGTACAACTAATAATAGTACTGAAAAATTAGATAATATGATAAACTTTGCTGACGATCCCTGAGCTCGTATCTAGACTTCAAAATCTATAAAACAGAGGCAAACATAAACACACAGTAAGTTATTATAGCTTAGTAAGCTATAAGCAAATAATCAACTCAATAACATAATAAACTCATTTAAACCAAACCAACTATACTATCATAATCATATTAAATCTCAAACTTACGATTTCATGTATATCATATACTTTCACATATAAATTTATTCACGATCGATTGTACATATATATATATTAACAAAGTATCTTTCAATTTCAAAGTCAAAATATTATTATAACCAAGTACATTTACTTACATATACACATACTCATGAATCAAATATAACATTACATGCATGTACAAAGCATATGGCCGAATATACTTCACAAATACACATAAGTTCACATTAGTAACTTATATAATTTGCATCACATATCTAATGGTCAACTTACCTTGTTTTCAAATAGGAAATCAAGTAACTCATACCTGATCATTTTAGCTTGTTTTACACATTCGATCACAACTTATCGTTGCCCGATGAACCATTCGAAATTGGATAGGAGACTCTGATAATCACATATATCATACAATGCCAACATTCTAGATGGGGTCTTACATGTAATCACATATCGATGCCACTGTCCCAGACAGGGTCTTACTCGCATACATATATCGGAGTCACATATCAATGCCAACGTATAAAACGTGGTCTTACTCGCACACATATATCGATGCCATGGTCTTACTCGAACATCACATATCAGAATCCTATGTCATGACATATGTATCCTAGCTATTCCTAAGGTTTTTAGACGTCGTAACTTGGTCGAAATGAATTCATAAACATAGCTCCCAAGCTTATTTACATTCGGTTAACACATTTATATTTCCACATTGTTCATTTAAGCATATAAAATTTATATTTATTTAAAATTAACAATATCTATTTGCTTATAAACTTACCTCAGACGATGAAAATCGAAACGGGACAGCTAATCGAAAACTTTAGTTTCCCCCCGATTCAAATCTGATTTCTTTGGTTCTTGATCTAAACATATTCAAATTAAACCCATTCAAACATATTTTCACTCATTTTAGTATAAAAACACATAAATGGGAAAATTACAATTTTACCCCTAACATTTTACACTTTTTACAATTTAGTCCAAATTGCACAAAACACAAAACATGCAAAATTTGCACATACCATGCTTAGGCCAAATACTACCCATATTCATACAAGTCCATATTTTTCATTTATTTCACATTTTAGTCCCTCAATTTACTTTTTTTTAATTTAGTCCTAATTACTCAAAATCACCAAAAATTCCAATAAAAAACATGTTAATCCAAAACATATCTTTCATATTTCATCAACTAACATCACATAGCTCAAATATTCATCAATAGCATAACTCAAAAAATTCTAAAATCAAAAATTCAAGCATGGGCTTTGTAGATAACATAGCAACGATTTCAAAAACGTGAAAATTATAAAAAATTGAGCTAGTTACATACCTTGATTAAGCTTTAACAAGGCCGAATACCCTAAGCTTTTATTCTTTTCTTTCTTTTTATTATTCGATCATAAGAGAAGGTATGAATATTGGCTTTTATTTATGTTATATTATAACATATATTAGCATATTATCTAATTTACATATCTAACCTTTATTATAAAATATGAAACCATTATAACACAAGGTTTCAACCATCCATCCCATATATTAATGGTCTATTTGCAATTTAAATGCCTCCATTTAAAAATACAACAACAATTCGGCCCTTACACACTAAACTATCAAGTTTTCATTTTACGTGATTAAGCCCTTTTATTTAATCGGGCACTCAAACGACAAAAATTAAATCACGAAAATTTCACACACACAAATTCACACAAAATAAACACAGAAGATAATTTTAAATTATTTTTCTGACTCGAATTCGTGGTCCTAAAACCACCATTCCGAATAGGGTCTAAATCGAGCTGTTACACATAACTTGCAAGATTATTATGATTAAATTGTTCCAATATAGAAATATATCGCTACCTCACTTAATCTTATATGTGCTTATGAAGATTGATTAATTATTTTAATTTCCATTGAAAAAATGTTCAAGAATTTGTTTAATTTAGTAAGTATGTATTTGCTGTAGTTAACAAATTACCAAGTTGCCGTGAAAATATTCGTAACAACATGAACATGGGTTTAGTAATTCTAAGTTAAGGAATGTAATCCATCTAGCACAATTATGTCATATTGATTAAAGCTCATCTTTTTGAAATTTTGCATTGGAATTTTGACTTTTTTATCATTACTTAGTTAATTTTTAGTTCTTACATCACTTCCTCAAAACAAAATATGTAACACCCCAAACCCGGCCTAGACGTTATGGCTGGATCCGGTGTGTCACATTGAAGTTTTTAAGAAAACCCATGCCTCTTTCAACGTCCTTCTTAGTGTTTTAAAAGATAGTCTTCGCTAAGTTAATAAAGTGAATGGAAGCTGTGCACCAAGTAGGTATCTGAAACAGAGGAGGTGAGCCATGAAGGCTGCTTAAGTACCAAGCTCTTGATTGGATCCAATCCTAGACATGCACACAACCATTGCCACACTTTGGTGCGAGGTTAGGTTTTGGAAAAAAAATCGAGTTGGAATTCATTTAAGTAGATATTTTTGATAAACCGATTAAGTGTATCGTTGCGTTATTTTGGAAACAAGTATCATTTTGAAAACGCGCCCTAAGTCTAACCCATTTTGAATTATTGTCAGAAAAATGTAGAGTATAAAATAAAATAATCCCAGAAAAATGATTAAAATAGCCTTATTACAACCCAAAACCAAATAATAATAATAATTTAAAAAAAACTGGTTACTTATTGCAAAGTTCGGAAGCGATCACCACGGCCACTCTGACTCCCCTCCGGCTCCAAGTCTCCACATCAAGGCTCACCTGCAAGGTTAAGGAAAGGGGTGAGTTTGGAAACTCAGTGTACAACAAGCCCCTTTTAGAGCCCAACTAATATTAGCATACTAGGCCTAAGCCCTAATTCAGTCTCGACATATACTGGGCCGAAGCCTTTACTGTAAATGGTATGGCCCATAGGCCCATTTCAATTTCACATGAAATACCAATGAATGTATGCAAGCCCATTTGGGGAGACTACTCGACCCACCATCCGCTACTCTCCACCCGTACCAACCAAGCTCTCCATGTGGGGAATAACTCAACCCACCTAGCCAAACTCTCCATTGGCAGCATAGCTGCTTTATCATATAACTGGAGGCCTAGCCTCTTTTAATAACTGGGGCAAAGCCCTTTTTGGTCAACTGGGGCAAAGCCCTTTTCGCACTTCCTCCATTTATATAAAACCCAACCCATGCATATAATGAGTATATCATAGCATATCATGTGCATCTCATAACATATCATGTGCATAACAATGTCTCATGCATCATATTCATAATTAAACCCTAGGGGTATAATGGTCATTTTTACCTAAGGGCAAAATAGTCATTTTTCATATTATAAGGGTAATTTTGTAATTTTACCAAATATCATGGGTTTTCCATGTTCCTTAACTATTATCAATATTTTCGAGTGTTTAAACAATAATCTTTAACCCAATTTATCAAATTTGGGCTTTTGGGCCCAAAACCCTTAATGGGCCCTACAAATGCCGATTTAGCCCACTAAGCCCACTTAACCCAAATTTTACCACGGTACTAACTGTGTTATCATGCAACTTTTCCAAATTCCATTTTCTATCAATTTTACCTAAATGGCCCGAAAGCCCATTGGGCCCAATTCCAGCCCATTGAGGCCCAACTTACCATCGTGCACAAAATTGCGCTCTTACTTGTTCCATCGATCCAAACACCGATCATATCATATTTATCGCATCTATAACCAAATGCAAAATCACAAGTTCCCAAAATGCCGAAATTTTAGCATTTCGGCTTTTCAGCGAATATTAATCTAAGCTACTACGGGGGTTATTACACACCTTTTTGTGACGTTTGCTAACAAAGTCTCCCACGACAACCTACAATTAATCACCACCATTCTTAGTGTACAATTCATGCTTATCAAACCCAAAATCCACCTTACCATAGTCGGCCAAAGAACCCCTAATGGCCATAGATCACTTACCTTCATAGGGTCTGATGATTCGATCCAAGTTTATCCAAACCGATACTCAAAGCCTTGCTGCTCCTCCAAAGTTTTCTATATCACTACACAAATCATAAAAGTCGAATGAAAAGGCCTAGTGAGGCCTAAACCTTAAATTAATAACCTCCCTAAACTATAGGGGGTTTCGGCTTTTCCTAACATTTACACTACTGAATCGATTTGGAAAACAAGTACTTACCACAGTCTTCCCTTCTACACTGTTTAGACCCAAAGTAGACTTAACCCTCAACCACCTAGCAGCTTCGGACCCTAGAGGTCTAAGAAAAGAAGGATGCTGGTCTAAAAGAAATTGGCACAACCAACTTCAAGAGTTTCAGCTCTTGTGGCTATTTGGCAAGGGTGATGAAAAGAAAGGGAGTAGTAGTTTGGCTTTGGAAAAAGAAGAGAAAGAAAAATGGATGAAAGGAGTGGTGATTTCGGCTAGAGAAGAAAAGGAAGAAAAGAAATAACCCTATGATGTTTAAACAAAAGAAAACGGTACAACTAAAGCCCCTAATGCCGAAATACTAACCTAAAACCCCTAAGCCGATTTCTCCTCCCTAAATTCCCACTATTCGGCCAACACTAAGCCTCCATTCAAATCCCCAAACTCCCTTTATCACTCCTAAATTTATGCATTTGACTGATTCAAACTCTCTCCAACAAAGTTTCATTCGACCTTAAACTCCTACATGTTCAAGACATAAAAATAACAACACAATTGCCAGCTTAGTGAATCGAACCTTGGCTTTCCCCTAACCACTTACACGCCACTCTTTTTAAATCCTTAGTGGCATCACATAACCACTTTACCAGGGGCTCTCTTGTGTTACAATTTACCCACATCTTTTAATAAGGCCACCCATCCAAAGCCCCTAACTCCTTAAGTCCAAAATTCAAAAATTCTTCTGGGTTTTGGCCAACACATGGGCCTTCCATAGGCCGATTTACACACTCCAATTATGAATTTCATAACCAAATACCAAATTTTAAAAAAAAATTACCAAATTCTCAAAAGTTATGAAAATCTCAAAAATTAGGGTGTTATAAAATATTTTTCCCATCACCAAAGTGTTTGATTTACATTTCATAAATATATTTCTTTCACAGTCCCTGTGGGTACAATAACTCGACATTTACTTGTCACTTTATTACTTGTTGTGATTGTGTACACTTGCACATTTCTATCGTTCCAAGTTTTTGGCGTCGTTGCCGGAGACTGTTTTAAAAGACATTATTTGTGAAATTGTTAATTTTGCATTTTGGTCTATTTTTTTGTTAAATTTTAATTCCTTTTTTTTTTTTGTGTTTGTGTTAGGTGTTTATGAGTATTGATCAAATCTTTGACTTACTCCTCGTAGACCCTGAAATTGAAAGGAATTTCAAACAAAGGACAAGACAAGTGAACCAAAGAAGTACCGAAGTGATGAATTTCAAAAATCAAAACCAAAATCCTGGTGGAACATTCACTTACAATACTCACAATCCGATCATTGTTGCCGATGACTGAAACTGTCATTCGAAAATATGTCATTCCTCTATTTAATGATCTCAATTCAAGTATTTGGAGACCCAAAATCGAGGCACAACAATTTAAGCTGAAGCTGGTCATGTTCCAAAGGTTGCAAAATATGGTTCAATTTAGTGGGGTCCCTACTAAAGATCCACATCTTAATCTTCGATTATTCATGTAAGTGAGTAACTCATTTAAATTAGTTAAGGTGACTGAGGATGCCTTGAGACTATGATTATTTCCACAGTCCCTAAGAGATAGAGCACAAGCGTGGTTGAACTCCCTACCATCCGGTTCCATGACTACATGGCAAGAGTTGGTTGAAAGTTTCTTAATGAAATATTTTCTTCCATCTTTGACCGCCAAGATCCGAAATGAAATCACTTCATTTCAACAACTTGATGAAGAATCATTATATGAGGCATGGGAGCAGTTCAAAGAGTTATTACAAAAGTGCCCTCATCATGGCATTACTTACTACGTTCAGATGGAGACTTTCTATATTTGTCTCAATATTCATACTAAAATGATGATGGATGCTTAGGCAAATGGAGCCCTTTTTTCTAAGTCTTATCACGATGCTTACGAGATTATTGAAGGAATTGCCAGCAATAACTATCAGTGGCCAACCAACTGAGCAACCTTAGAAAGACGAGTAGTAGGAGTTCATGAAACAAACACACTTGTTTCTTTGGCAACCCAGGTATCTTCTATGTCTTCTATAATTAAGAACATCACTATTTATGGTTTCAATGGTAATCTAACAGGTCAGCAGCCGAACCAGTTCAAGAATATTTCTTGTGAATACTATGGAGATGGCCATTTCTTTAAAAATTGCCCATCGAATCAATAGTCAAAATATTACATGGGAAATCAAAATTGGAATAGTCTACAATCAAATTTTACAACTCTTAATGGCAAAACCATCCAATTTCTCCATGGAGTAATCAATAGGTGGACCATAGTGACTCTTCTATGCCATTTCGACCAAATTAGACACCAAGATATTCTCAACAAGTGCAACAACCCCCACCAACTGAATCTTCAAGTGATCTTGAGAATCTATTAAAGGCATACATAGCGAGGAATGATGCCACTTTAAGAAATCTGGAGAATCAAACGGGTCAGCTAACCAACGAACTTCAAAATAAACCCCAAGGAGCTTTGCCCCACGATTCTGAAAATCCAAGAATTTCAGGAAAAGAACATTGCAAAGCAGTCACTTTTCCAAGTGGAAAGACATTGGAGCCCAAAGTGGATGAAGTTTCAAATGAGCCTATTGTAGCTCAAGAAAAAGTGGAAGTTCAACTGAGTGTTGAAACTCTTGTATCGAAGAAGTTAGATTCGGTGATGCTTGATGAGGTAAACTCTAAACCAGTTAGTTCTAATTACCTAACACCCTTGTCAAATGCAAAAATCTTTCACAAAAGAGTTGTCTGATTAAAGCTACGATTCCACCACTGTTATATCCTCAACGATTCCAGAAGCAACAACATGATACTTAATTGAATGAATTTTTTGATGAAGAGGTTACTTTTAATGAATACTTAATTGAAAGAAATTTTTAATGATGAGGTTACTTTTAATGACTTCGATGCTGCTAAATCCTTAGATATAGTTGAAGACTGCTCTGCTATTTCCAAGATGGAATCGTTAGCTTCTACAGAATTGGAGCTCAATTCTTTAGACGGTCTGTTAGAACATATTCTACTGGAGGATTCACTAAGTGATGATGAAGACAAGGAATGCTTGGCTTGGTTAGAAGCTAATTCAAAGGAATTCACTCAATAAGTTCCACTCAAATTATTAGAGCTATCATCTTAGGAGTATACGTAACCAAAGTTATTGATTGAAGAGCTAGCTGAATTGGAACTGAATATTTTGTCTCCTCATTTGAAATATGACTATTTGGTTCTGTTTTCGACTTTACCTGTTATTATTTCAGTTGAGTTCACCAAAGATCAAGAAGAAGAGGCACTTATGATTTTAGAAAGGCACAAGAAGGGTACTGGATGAATTATTTCATATATTCGAGTCACGAGTTGAAGGGTTTGTAGGAATTGTAGGATGTTAAACAAGGCTACCAGGAAAGATCATTCTGGTGTTTCTTTCCCTAATAAGATGTTGGACAAATTTGATGGGAAAGAATATGATTACTTCTTAGATGGTTATGGTTGGTATGAAAAATGGCAATTTGACACCACCATGGTTAATGACGATCTTGAATAAAATGGAGGGAGTTCTCTTCACTTTCTTTATTGTTATTTTATATTTTTAGTTTTTTTTTCTCATTTGAATAAAATGCTAGACTTAGATAAAAATTTTTTAGGGTCATTACATTAATTAAAATTCAGTATAGGAGATTGAGACTTATGCGGGACCATCTATAACCCTTCCAGTCTTTTCTGGGAGTTTAATTTAATGTAATCTTTCGAAAAATATTTTTCTAAGTAGCCCGAAGAATTTAAGTATTTGTTTTGTTAAATAAATGGTCAACTTTTAACCCAAACACTAATTTCTATGAGTTTTTTTTTAGTTTACTTTTAATACAGGAGCTTAAGATCCAAAAAGGAGCTGCCTTTGGGCTTAAGACACTACTAGGAAAGAAATATTCAACCCTATTCTGCAGAATCCTGTAGCCCTTACCTTGTTCCATCACCACTCCCAAGTAGCTCCATAGTGCATCTCCCTTAACCCTTAATTTCATAGCCATTAACTCCCCAAATCACCACCCTAAACACTTTTATTCGAAGTCACTAACCATTGCACCTAAACTATCCTTAAAACCGTCACCCCCTCTAACTCTAAACCTTACCCTCAACTACTCACCCACCTACCCAAAACTGAAACCGCCCTAAGTTCAACACTAAGAGTCCTTTCATCTAGCACCATTCCACAAAGTGAATAGTTCGATATAATGGCTATGCTACAATACATGCAGTTACAGCAATAAGGTTATTAGAGATACTCAAAAATACGGGATGACTTAATTAGAGATGTATTTAAAATATATATTTCATAACCCGTTTGTTTTTGTGCCTAAATTTCCATACTTTATACTCGAACCATGGACTCCAATGTCGAGAAAGGAAAAAGATAAGTCAGATTCTAAGGGATCTGCAAATAAATGAAAAGGGGGGATCTTTATTTTATTTTCTCGTTTAGGAAATTTAAAGTTTTTTAGGATTAGGCTTTTTATTTCTTGCATTATAAAATAAGAGTTGGAAATCATCAATAAAATTTAACAAATTGCAAAACAAGAAGTGTGGTAATAGATATGTACATGTCTAGGACTGGATTTGCCTTGGAAAAGCTTGGTATTTAAGCAGTTAAACTTGACTCACCTCCTTTCCTAGGTTCCTACCTGGTGTGCAGTATCTATTCACTTCTATATTTTCTTGTCTCTACTATTTTTAACAATAGGGACATTGTTCATTTTAAGTAGGGAGGACCAAAAATTGAAATTGTTTTTCAAGATACATTATTCTTATAATTATGATTAATTTATATTTTATTAAAAAATTAAAATTTTGTTAATTATGCTAACTTCTAGTATAAATGAAGTTCTATTATCTCAATAATTGATATGCTAGCTGAACAATAACATAATGCTACTCTTAATAAAGTTTGCAAATCATACCATAAAATTTTTAATTCTTTAGGAGAGCTGGACATGCATGAAAGTTTATGTCTCTAGAATTGACTTAGTAATTTCTTGAGGCAAAATCCTAGGAAGCATGAAATTTTGAAAATGACTTATGCAAACTTTTTTTTGGATTGTTTGAGCCTTTCAAGCTAACCTTAATGAATATTTATCCTTTTGAACCAAATGTTGAGACTATATGGCTTGATTTTATTTGACCCATTGCAATATTAAGCCATCACTTCTGTCATAATTATCTCTAAATTGTCTCAAACACTAGACTCAGTTTATCCAGAATATTCTCTGAAAATAAGTTTAGGGGAGTTGAAAGAAGTATCAAATTCTCAAAAAACACCATAGTACATATAATAATATGCTCAAAAAAGAAGAAAAAGAAGAAAGAGCATATGTACTCGAAAGAAGTAGATGTACAAAAGAGCATGAAAAAGCAAAATGAGTTGGCGTACTGAAGGTTCTTATTTCGAAGGTCTGATACAAGCTGAGTCTAGGGTTTTTAGCCTAAAATTATCCATCCTTTACCTACCCGTAGCCCAGCCATGTTACAACCTATTTAAAATACCTTTCGATGCAGATTTCTGTGCTGCCTACATTAGTGGAGAGAAATCTCTAAGTTCAACATATGAAGACATAGGTTAAACTTAGTGATTGCAGTTTAGTCTCAAATAAGGGAATAAAAATTAAGTGGTAAATATTAACATGTCTTTATTTAGAAAGCATTTAGTCTATTCTTGCTAGCATGATAACAATTGAGAATAATTTGAACGATATATATACTTGAGTTGCATAATTTCAAAATTCTAGTTCTTGAGCATAAGTACACTAGACTCATAATTGTGGGGGAAATTTATTCTAAAGACATTTTTTAATGTAATTTCAAGAACTTCCTCTTTTCAATTTGGGCATTACTCAGGGCGAGCAATGAATTAAGGTTGGGCATGTGGAAATACAAAAATGTATAGACTTTTTCAGCACCTTTTGAGCTCTAATTCATGAAGTTTTGTAGTAAATTTTTTCAAAATTCAAAATTTAATTATTAAATAATTAATTTGAACTTAAATTATTAACATATTTAATTTCAATTATTTTTATAATAAATTTTCACAAATTTGGTTTATTTTTGACACTTTTGAACAAAAGGTAAAAATTGGCTTCGCAGACACCTTGAAAGGCTTGAACCATTGGGGAATTTTTGCATCAATTGAACCAAGGGAGAGAATAAATATTTTTCCAGACAAGGTTGGTCCAAATTAAGATAATTTTTTATTCTTTATATTTAATTTTTATCCAAGTTAAATTGGGTTAAAAATTAATATAAAGCTTGAAGGAGAAAGTGGCCCAGTGTGCTAAGCATTGAAGATTGATCTAATAAGAAAATTTGCAGCCCAAAACTGACCCAATTAGCTTATTTAGCTGATTAAATTAATTAAAAAATAGCCCTCAAGTTAACTTAAAATTCTATTCAAACAACTCCAGTTTTTATGCCTTTGAAGATTTGCCCCAAGCTAAATTTAGCAAAATTTGAAACATTAACACTTTGCTCCATGTGTGGCCAACCAAGGGATGTGTGTGGCTACTAATTATTTTCTATTTTTAGCAGCCACTCCCACATAAAAATACTCCCCTTCACTTATTAACTCAACACACCTTCATTCCCACACATTTCTCTCTCTTTCACTCACTTTCTCTCCTTTGTTTTTCCCCTTTTCTTGTCCATTTTCCTTGTCGATTTCCCTCTTGAAAAAGAGTCATATTCCACCTTGGAATAGCATCATTCAATTTTTTGTGGAGGCCTCGGTTCAACAGATCGAGCAGTGAAGAAGATTAGCGTACTAGTTTGGCTTTAGGGAAATATTGGATTTGCTTCTTAGTTCCTTTCTCTTTAATTTTCTTGTTTATGTTGTGATCATGAATATGAATAATTGTTGTGTTGTTGTTCTTGTTCTAATTAAAATGCCTTAAATTAATTCGTGTTAGATTGTTTGCATTCTGTCCACTTGAATATTTGAAATCATGTTTGTGTTGTTATAGGCCTTGGTAAGTTGTTGAATTAAATAAAACCATGCTTATGTTATACTTGCATTATAAAATGTAAGGAAATGAATAAATTAATTACTAAACGTATTGAAATTATAATTAATTGACAAAATCTTTAATTGTTGCATGTTTAATCTTCTAAGGTAGCTCAAGGTTAAATTAGCGACGGTATTAAATGGTACATTAGCCTTGCATAACTTGCAAGATTATTGTGATTAAACTGTTTCAATATAGAAATATATTGTTACCTCACTTAATCTTATCTGTGCTTATGAAGATTGATTAATTTTTTGAATTTACATTGAAAAAATGTTCAAGAGATTGGTTAATTTAGTAAGTATGTGTTTACAGTAGTTAAAAAATTACCAAGTTGCCGTGAAAATATTCGTAAAAACATGAACATGGGTTTAGTAATTCTAAGTTAAGGAGTGTAATCAATTTAGCACAATTATGTCATGTTGATTAAAACTCATCTTTTTGAAATTGTGCATTGGAATTTTTACTTTTTTATTATTACTTAGTTAATTTTTAGTTTTTACATCACTTCTTCAAAACAAAATATTTTCTCATCATCAAAGTGTTTGATTTACATTTCATAAAAATTTTTCTTTCACAGTCCCTGTGGATACGATAACTCGACATTTACTTGTCACTTTATTACTTGTTGCGATTGTGTACACTTGCACATTGCTATCATTCCAGCTATACATTAAGGACAATGTGTTAACTAAATTATGGGGGGCAATATAGAAAATTTGTTTAAATTTCTTATGTTTTTCTTTTGATTTTTCTTGTCAATTGTGTGCTTAAGCTTGTAGAAATACAAGTGATTGGTTAGGAGCATGTACATAGGTTGCTTGTGTTTATAAATAAATTCGGTATGATTATAGGTGATTTTAAATTTTTTACTATTAGGCTACTAAGTTCTATATGTTACACTATAAATAGGCATTAAGCAATTAACTGTACCAAATGATATAGAAAATACAAGGAAACGAGCCTGCTAGTATGAATGATAAATTGCTGAATTTGAGTTTGTTTGGTTGATTAAATTTGTGCATATTGAGATACTTAGGGATGACCTAAGGCATTGTTTGGAACACATTTAGAGCCAAAAACATAACCCATTTTTAATCTATCCTTAATTCCTATTTTTGAGACTATTGTCTCTTACTGATGAGCCTTTATACAAAATGTAACACCCTGAATTTGAGCCTAGAAGTTTTGGGCCTTGAGCATGGGAGCCGTTGAAGGTAGCTTGTAATATTTTGTGGTGCATGTAAATTTAGTTAATGAAGGCTTGTTTTAGTGGTTAAGTGTGCTGTGAAGTGTTAGAGAAGTCTTGGGTTCAAACTTTGACTCTAGCAAAAAATTTGGTTTAAGGTGAATCAAACCCTGGGTGTAGTAGGTAGGCCTTAAGAATATTGTTGGACAAATTGTGCCACAAAAAGCCTTGTGGTCTAGTGGCAAAGTAGCACCACATAAGAGGCAGAAAGGTGGTGTCATAGAGTTGGCAAGGAGGTCTGGGGTTTGAAACTCATGGCAATCAAAGAGCATTTATTTTGCTAACAGGAGGCGGCAAGAGTTGGTGTTGAATTTAAACTCTGATGATGGAGGGATCCCACATCGGGAAGCTAACAAAAGAGTAGATGCGAAGCTGGCTTTAAATAGAGAGAACCATGAGGAGAGTAAAGGTACCTTTCTTGGCTGATCCCTTTCGCTTTATGGCGTGCTCGTTTGGGATGGGCGTCTGCTAAGAGTGCTCGGAGCGAGGATTAACTATAGTCTCCTATCAGGTGTGTATTTCTCACTACTCTAGCTGTAGGATGGCTAGTTCGGGCCGCGATGGGCCGAAAGGGGCCATGTGGGCCCCATGGGCCCACGTGCCCAATTGGATAACTTGTTTGATTGTGTAGTAAATATTGGACTAGGCTAGGTGAATCTCATATCTGTGGCTAGATTTCGGCTAAAAGGGCCACACGAGCGTGTGGGCCCATTTGGGCCGAGAAAGGGCTTTAGGCCCATTCGTATTGTTATCCCTGTTTAGAATACTTTATTTTACCAAATTACTGAAATACCCTCGACTTGTAAAATTACCACAGATTCGATTTCTGAATTACCGTTTTACCCTCGATTTACAAAACTATTGAAATACCCTTGTAGGGTAGAATTACTGAAGTACCTTTGTAGGGTAGAATTACCGAAATACCCTTGTAGGGTAGAAATACTAAAATACCCCTGTAGGGTAAAATTACCGAGATACCCTTGTAGGGTAAAATTACCATTTTACCCCTAGGGTGTTAAATGACCCATTTGCCCTTGTGGGCAAGTGACTGACTTGGACTGTGTGGTTGACAGATTTGATTGTGGATATATGTTGGTGATATGAATGACTTGACTGTGATTGTTTGATTCAAATATGGGCATGATATTCTGATTCTGTATGTTGTATGCCATGACATGTATATCTGTTGCATGGGATATGGGTTATATTGATGGAGGAAGCGTTCTGGTGGCTATGCCACAAATATATGTTCTGGTGGCTCTGCCACAATATCTGTATCTGGTGACTCTATCACAATATCTGTTCTGGCAGCCATGCCGCAAATTCTGTGGTATGTAGCGGATGGTTGGGTCGAGTTGTCTCCCCACATGGTGTAAGGTTGGTACGGGGGTGTATACGGATGGATATGGGTTGGGTTTCTGCATACATGAAATATTTGTTCTGTATATTTTGTGGGCCTCTAGGCTTCATTCTGAATTTTGTTTAGCGCTAAGGCCCATCTGGTACTGTCTGTTATAATGGGCTAAGGCCCAATTGATACCGGAAATCGTAAGTAGAAAGTGGGCCAGGCTTTTAATTCTTTTATATGACTGACTGTTCCTTTTATAAAGTAGGGGATTACACACTGAGTTTTCGTAAGCTCACCCCGTTTATTCAGGTAATTTCCAGCCTTAGACGGATCGGAGCTGCGAGGGGCTCGGAGGGAGCCACACACACTATTTATGTTACAATTTTGATTATTGCTTTTAAATGTTTTTATGTGGGTTGTAGTAAAGCCGTTGTAATTTTCTGGATTTCTAATTTGAAATTTTATGTATTGTTCTTATAATTGCTAGTATTAGAACACGGTTTTCCAAAGCAACTACTGTTTTCAAAACATCACGTATCCGTAATTGTTTTTAAATTAAGTTTCTTCAACTGCCAAGATTTTTAGGAAGTCGTTAAGAATGTTATTCAGCTGAGGTTTTTTAACAACGTTTAAAAAGGGTAAAAGTTTTTAATTATTAAGAAGGGTTTTTAATGGAAACATGGTTTCCGAAAAACACTTCAATGTGACACGCCAGATTCGTGCCAAACTTTCAGGCTGGGTTTGGGGTGTTACATTTAGTGGTATCAGAGCCAAGTTACAACAACTCGGCTGTGGATTGGGTTTTCAAAGGTTGAATTTTAGAAAATTATTTTTAACCACGTGGCCTGTTTGAAGTATTTCTCTTAAAAAGTGTCGCACACCGAGTCTCCGGCGCCGAATCCGTAAGTCTTCTGAATACTTTTGTCTGTTTAGAAATTGAAATACTGTAGATTCCTTAGATACTGGTCTGAATTTAAATTTGGTATTTATTTTATGTGGATGTGATGTAACACCCCGAACCCGTATCCGTCGTCGAAACAGGGTTACAGAGTGTTACTAGTACTTACAGAACATTTACAGATTAATCGAAACATTACTATTCACTTTCTGTGAACATATTTATATAACGACCTTTATTTAGGCCCTCGAAGCCCAACATGAACATTAAAATCAAGTCGGAACTCAACCAATTTATCATAAAATTTTTCGCTTAAATTTTAATAGTTTTACTTGTGAACTACCCACACGCCCGTATGGCCTGCGACATGCCCGTGTCTCTTGTTCGTGGAGCTCTCTATTTATGACATCATCATCAATCTAGGGGCACACGGCCACATCGTACACCCGTGCCCTAAAGTCGTGTTCCATACACGGCTGAGACACACGGCCGTGTCTCTGCTTGTGTGGTCAATACCTAAGCTATTTTCCAAGCCTTGGTCAACTTTAATCTCTTACACACTTATACAAAATCAAAAGCATATAACAAGGTATGCATTTAATAATTAAACAATCTCAATTAAATTACAAACATAGCATTTGTAAGTCATTATACATTTGTCTCTCATAATCATTTTACCTTGTCTATTATGGTACCACTTATACTTTTATACCATGATTATCATCTTACCAAATATTTTTAGTTTAATCATCAAGCATTCATATTTAAAGCTAGATCATATCTTTATAAAATACCACATTTCAGATACGCAGAATAAAATACTTGCCTGAGACATTTCAATCCAACTTCATACCCAACAAGCATCATATTGAAGCTAGTCATATATATATATATATATACATGTCATGATATGTATCATTCTTATACTATTTTCCTATAAACATATATCATTTATTTTCCTCCTCCTCCTCTCCATTCCACATCCTTAATGTATATAACATTCTTGTAAGTACAATTTCACAATTTACTTATTAATGCTCACATCAAGCTGTCCACACGAGTCATAGTCACACAATTATTTATAATTTGAGCTACAGAGCTCCAATGTAAATTTTTCCTGAAACTAGACTCACATATCCTTCCACCACAAAATTTTCAGAATTTTTGGTTTAGCCAATTAGTATAGTTTATTCATTTAAGTTTCCCCTATTTCACTATCTGATAGTTCTGACCTCTCTTCACTAAAATTAATTATATCACAGTACAGAACTCGGATAATGTTCCCGTTGATTTCTATTGAAAATAGACTTATCAAGGATTCTAAGCATATGAATTTTAGCCTCTAATTATTTTTCTCCAATTTTCGGTGATTTTCCAAAATCAGAACAGGGAAACCCGAATTCATTCTAACCTTGTCTCACAAAATTCATCATATCTCATAATTTACAATTTAATTGCTTACACTGTTTCTTCTATAAAAAACTAAATAAGCTTTAATTCAATATTTTTTTCATCCTTTAATTCGATTTCTACAATTTATGGTGATTTTTCAAAGTTAACCTATTGCTGGTATCCAAAACTGTTTTAGTTCAAGATGTTTATTACCATTTTTCCTCTAAATTTCACAAGTCATACAATTCAGTCCTTGCTCAATTAGCCCATCTATTAAGCTAATTTTTCTCAATTAACATTTTATTCCATCATTCTAAACTATTACACAACCTTTGAAAATCAGAATTTTAACACTATACCTTAATTCACAACTTTTTCACAATTAGGTCCTAAAATCAATTTCTATTGAAATTACTTGATAAAATCATCAAACAACAAAATCAAAGCTTTAAATTTATTTTATTTCATCATAAACAGCCAACACTTATCAATGGTAACTTTCAATTTTGTCCATAAAATCAAAAACTAATGAATTAAACACTTGGACCTAATTGTAAAGGTCACAAAAACATAAAAATCTCAAAGAAAAGGGCAATAATTGAACTCACATATGTCAAAGTATGAAAAATCAGCAACTTTCAGAGCTCCCATGGCATTTTTGCTAAAGAAAAATGATGATATCTCTAGATTTTTCAATTTTGTCTTATTTTATATGTTTAATTTGTAAAATTTCCCATTTTACCCTTATTTTTCCTTGTCTTTTTGCTGATTTTCTTGCCCAACCGTCCAGCCCATACAATTTGGGTCCAATTTCCTTTTAAATCCCTCCTTTTTAATCACTTAAGCTATTTAATCACAATTTAACAAATTTTGCACTATTTTCAATTTAGTCCTTTTTAATTAATTGACTAACCAAACGTTAAAATTTTCTAGCGAAACTTTAATACTAACTTAATAACACTCCATAAATATTTATAAAAGTATTTATGGCTCGGTTTATGAATTTGAGGTCTCGATACCTCATTTTTAACCTAATTTACCTGATTAATTCTTTTAAAATCGCAAAATTCACTAGCCCATAATTATTATTTATTAAAATTTCTAAACTTACTTGTTGGATTTAGTGATCTCGAATCACTGTTTCCGACACCACTGAAAAATTTGGCTGTTACATGTGATGTTTGGATATAGAAATTGTATATATGTGTGATAAATATGTGTCTGCTTCAGTGAATAAGTGTTGTATGTATGAGATGTTTCAAGTTCTAGTTGAAGTGTGATAGTGATAGTAGGATCAGAGTGCGCAGCGGTAGCGTAGTGGGGTAGATGTTGCACGACTACCCTGTTAGATGGAAATTTCGGGGACGAAATTTCTTTAAGGGAGGTAGAGTTTTAACACCCTGAATTTGAGCCTAGAAGTTTTGGGCCTTGAGCATGGGAGCAGTTGAAGGCAGCTTGTAATATTTTGTTGTGCATGTAAATTTAGTTAATGAAGGCTTGTTTTAGTGGTTAAGTGTGCTGTGAAGTGTTGGAGAAGTCTTGGGTTCAAACTTTGACTCTAGAAAAAATTTTGGTTTAAGGTGAATCAAACCCTGGGTGTAGTAGGTAGGCCTTAAGAATATTGTTGGAGAAATTGTGCCACAAAAAGCCTTGTGGTCTAGTGGCAAAGTAGCGCCACATAAGAGGCAGGAAGGTGGCGTCATATAGTTGGCAAGGAGGTCCAGGGTTCGAAACTCATGGCAATCAAAGAGCATTTATTTTGCTAACAGGGGGCGGCAAGAGTTGGTGTTGAATTTAAACTTTGATGATGGAGGGATCCCACATCAGAAGCTAACAAAAGAGTGGATGCGAAGCTAGCTTTAAATAGAGAGAACCATGAGGAGAGTAAAGGTACCTTTCTTGGCTGATCCTTTTTGCTTTATAGCGTGCTCGTTTGGGTTGGGCGTCGGCTAAGAGTGCTCGGAGCGCGGATTAACTCCAGTCTCCTATCAGGTGTGTATTTCTCACTACTCTGGCTGTAGGATGGCTAGTTCGGGCCGCGATGGGTCGAAAGGGGCCATGTGGGCCCCATGGGCCCACGGGCCCAATTGGATAAGTTGTTTGATTGTGTAGTAAATATTGGACTAGGCTAGGTGAATCTCATATCTGTGGCTAGATTTGGGCTAAAAGGGCCACACGAGCGTGTGGGCCCATTTGGGCCGAGAAAGGACTTTAGGCCCATTCGTATTGTTATCCCTGTTTAGAATACTTTAGTTTACCAAATTACTGAAATACCCTCGACTTGTAAAATTACCACAGTACCCCCGATTTACAGAATTACCGTTTTACCCTCGATTTACAAACTATTGAAATACCTCTGTAGGGTAGAATTACTAAAGTACCTCTATAGGGTAGAATTATTGAAATACCCTTGTAGGGTAGAAATACCGAAATACCCCTGTAGGATAGAATTACCGAGATACCCTTATGGGGTCAAATTACCATTTTGCCCCTAGGGTGTTAAATGACCCTTTTGCCCTGGTGGGC
Organism: Gossypium anomalum; assembly: GCA_025698475.1. Classification (NCBI taxonomy): domain Eukaryota; kingdom Viridiplantae; phylum Streptophyta; class Magnoliopsida; order Malvales; family Malvaceae; genus Gossypium; species Gossypium anomalum. The sequence continues at coordinate 33,369,834 of CM046958.1, read as the reverse complement.
AAGTGACTGACTTGGACTGTGTGGTTGACAGATTTGATTGTGGTTATATGTTGGTGATATGAATGACTTGACTGTGATTGTTTGATTCAAATATGGGCATGATATTCTGATTCTGTATGTTGTATGCCATGACATGTATATCTGTTGCATGGGATATGGGTTATATTGATGGAGGAAGCGTTCTGGTGGCTATGCCACAAATATCTGATTCGGTGGCTCGCCACAATATCTATATTTGGTGACTGTCACAATATCTGCTTCAGCGACCATCTTTGCAAATTACGTGGTGTGTGGCAGATGGGTGGGTCGAGTTGTCTCCCCATATGGTGTAAGGTTGGTACGGGGGTGTATACAGATGGATATGGGTTGGGTTTCTGCATACATGAAATATCTATTATGTATCTTTTGTGGGCCTCTAGGCTTCATTCTGAATTCTGTATAGGGCTAAGGCCCATCAGTGCACTGTCTGTTATAATGGGCTAAGGCCCAATTGATCAAGCTGTAAGTAAAGTGAGGCGGACTTTTAATTCTTTTATATGACTGACTGTTCCTTTTATAAAGTAGGGGATTACACACTGAGTTTTCGTAAACTCACCCCGTTTATTAACCTTTCAGGTAATTTCCAGCCTTAGACGGATCGGAGCTGCGAGGGGCTCGGAGGGAGCCACACACACTGTTTATGTTACAGTTTTGATTATTGCTTTTAAATGTTTTATGTGGGTTGTAGTATAGCCGTTGTAATTTTCGGGATTTCTAATTTGAAATTTTATTTATTGTTCTTATAATTGCTAGTATTAGAACACGGTTTTCCAAAGTAACTACTATTTTCAAAACATTACGTATCTGTAATTGTTTTTAAATTAAGCTTCCGCAACTGCCAAGATTTTTACAAAGTTGTTAAGAATGTTATTCAGCTGAGGTTTTCTAACAAGGTTTAAAAAGGGTAAAAGTTTTTAATTATTAAGAAGGATTTTTAATGGAAACATGGTTTCCGAAAAACACTTCAATGTGACACCCCAGATTCATGCCAAACTTCTACGCCGGGTTTGGGTTGTTACATAAAACCCGAGCCAAAAACACTAATTTGTATTTACCTTATTTCTTTGGTCTTGAATTGCATGGCTATAAATGTCTGACCATATGTATTGAGGGTTAAGTAGATTAATCACGGTGGATTTTGTAAAAACAAAGTGAAATATGAAAGATTGGTGTGATGTAGGAGATATAGGTTAGCCTAAAAGTGTAGAACAAAAGAAAACAATCAAAAAGAAAATAAATACGAGTACAGAAAGTTCTTGAAAAGCAAAAAACATTTGTGAGTGAGATTGTAACACCCCTAACCCGTATCCGTCCCCAGAATAGGGTTAAAGGCGTTACCAGACAAACTGGAACATTTTACACACAATTCATATACATCATCCACAATCATAGTCAAACATTATCATAGAGTCCCTTATATAGGTCATCGAGACCTTAAACATACATTAGAAAGGGGTCAGGACTAAACCGAGTCCATACAAAATTTTTCGAAACTTATACATTTTTTAAAGTTATAAAGGTCACACGCCTGTGTGAGCAGGCCATGTGCCTCACACGGCATTAGACACACCCGTGTGTTTAGGCCGTGGAAAAACAGAGCATACATACTGACTTATCCACATAGTCGGAGACATGCCCGTGTGCCTTGGCCATGCTCGAAACTGACTTGGGTCACACAACTGACCACACGCCCGTGTGTCTAGCCTGTGTATCATTCGATATGGCCACACACGCCCATGTGTCAAGCCTGTGTCCTTTGCATGGCCACCAGGCATGCCCATGCGTCTAGACTGTGCTCGAGACTGACTTGATTCTAAAAGAAACATTGAAGGACACGGTCGAGATACATGCCCATGTGCTCAACCGTGTAGACAAATATAGGCCAATTGCAAGGCCAAATTGCCATCCATTAAGGGTCCTACCTACAAGCATCAAAACTAAAACATTTTATACCAACTTCTCAAATATTTCGCAACCAAAACATACATCATTCATGTCATTTCATTATCAATAAATTTCATACATAACATCCATACCAAAACATGCTAAAACATAAGCCAAAGACATACCAAAACATATATTTCATCATCTCAATTCATTCAATTCATTCTCATGCCAAAACTAACCAGTTTCACAAATAAGTATATACCAAGAACTTACCAAATTGACCAATTCTCTTGGCCATTCATGATCATATCATATACAACCAAAACTTATTCATATACACAACCAAAACCAAGCCATATCACATGGCTAGATATACACATTACAAAACATAATCTAATACTTCTAGCCTATACATTCCATACTACAATATTTACACTTTCAAAATGTACCAAAATAGAGTTCGATAATGTGGTGATAATCCTCGACGATCCTCGAGCTCCCAGTAGCTTCGATATCTATAAAACAATGCAAACACACACAAAGTAAGCTTTCAAAAGCTTAGTAAGCCATATACAAATAAACTTAACTTTATAAGCATATAAATATAAATTACATATATTCCATTGCCAAATACTATCATTAACCACATGATTCATATACACTACATATTTCTCAATTCATTTACACATATAGCATATTTTCTCATACCTATAACACATATCATCACTTCTACATATACTTACCTTTTATTCTCAAAAATAGTATACATTTCGAACGTACTTGAATCGGATACACATTTCATAGAATCATTTATTTTTTTGGAATTCCCATTGAGCTGTTCGAAATCATAAGGATACGCAGATAGCACGAAAAGCTCGTACAATGCCAATGTCCTAGACGTGGTCTTACATGTAATCAAATATCAATGCCACTGTCCCAGACAAGGTCTTACACTAAATCAAATGCGATGCCAATGTCCCAGATACAGTCTTACATGTAAATCATAAGTCGATGCCAACGTCCTAGACGTGGTCTTACACAAAAACACATATCGGATCCTATGTCATGACATATGTATCCTAACTATTCCTATAGTTCGTACGGGGCTTTTCGAACATCGAAACTTTTTTGATATTTTCTCAGATATCTCATATTCAAGGCATAAAGCCATTCATCATTGTTCAATAGCATATAAGCATAAATAAACCATTTCAAATACATTTATTTGTATATAGACTTACTTCGTACGAATTTGAACAAACGGAGTTGACTATTCAATGACTTTCGACTTTCCCAAGTCTAATTTCGTTTTCTTTGGCTCTTGATCTAAATCAATTCAAATTTAACTTACTCAAACTCATATTCCAACCGCAATAATCCATGCCAAAAAGGGCCTGTAACATCCCGAAATAGGGCCTAAACGGAATAGTGGTTGTTGGTAATGGATACTTGTTTTTGATCGTCAGTTTATTCAACTGCCGATAGTCAATACACATTCGCATGGTCCCATCTTTCTTCTTTACGAACAACACTAGTGCACCCCACGGGGAAACACTTGGTCTTATAAACCCTCAGTCCAACAGTTCCTGAATTTGAGCTTTTAATTCCACCAACTTCTTTGGTGCCATCCTATAAGGCGCAATGGACACAGGAGCTGTTCCAGGTAACAAGTCGATTCCAAACTCGACTTCTCTGTTCGGAGGTAGCCCAGGAAGTTCCTCCAGAAATACATCTTGGAATTCCTTAATAGTCCTCACCGACTCCACGGTCATCTCCTCAGGTTCAGCTTGACTCACAAATGCTAAAAATGCCTCACAACTTTTCCGAATCAACTTCTCGGTCCTCAAAGCCGAAACAACATTAGCCAAATAATTCCTTCGCTCACCTATGACCACTATCTCCTTATCCTTGGTAGTTCTTAGCACCATTCTCTTAACAGCACAATCTAACACCGTTCTATGCTTGGTTAGCCAGTCCATTCCCAAAATAAGATCAAATTCTCCAAATGGCAGCTCCATCAAATCCCCTACAAATATCTCACCTTGCGTCTCTAAAGGCACTTCCTTAAAGAGTTTATCCACCCTAACCGAGTGTCCCAAAGGGGTTATTACTGATACCCCACTCACGGTCTCCTTAGGAAGCACACCCAATGCCCCAGATACATCACAAGCAACATACGAGTGGGTGGAACCCACATCAATCAAAGCAGTGTAAGGCTTGCTATGAATAAGGAACGTACTGGTTATAACATCAGGAGCGTCGCCCTCCTCACGACATTGTGCCGCATAAACCAGCGCCGGCTGTCGAGCTTCAGCATGTCCAGCACCCCTGCCAGGTGCCCCACATCCTCGTCTATTTCTGTTGCGACCTCTACCTTACCCACGACCTCTCTGTAGTGGTGGTCCTCCTCGCTGTGGTCGAACATCCCTTTGTTCGCATGACTAGTTCCGAGTTTGTTCTCAGAGGCACTCTCTAAACTTATGCTCCTTGGACCCACATCAAAAACATGCTCCAGTTCATTTCCAGCACTCCCCCATATGCACCTTACCACAATCCCTGCAAGCCTGCGGTCTAAAAGTATTTACTGGAACTGCTCGAACCAATTCCTCCATCCTTGCTCTTTTAACATTTCGATTCGTGGCACTTGAGGGTCTAAAATCCCTCTTGAATCTGGGTCAATCCTTCTCACGATTCTATCGCTTAGTCAGCTTCACCTCCTCGGCTATCTTAGCCTTCTCTACCAATGCAGCAAAACCACGCTCCCTCTGTGGAGCTATCAATATCCTAAGCTCATCGCGGAGACCATCCTCAAATCGGACACTGCGCTCATATTCAGTTGCCACTATCCCACTAGCATAACGACTCAGCCTCAAAAATTCTGCCTCATACTCTGCTACAGTCTTATCACCCTGAGTCAGATTCAGGAATTCCTTCCAACGAGCATCCACATAGCTTGCTCCAACGTACCTCCCTTTAAAAGCAGTTTTGAACAATCCCCAGGTTACTTGCTCAGTTGGGGTACTCTCCCTTACGGTGATCCACCATCGGTATGCCTCGTCACATAGCAGCAACACAGCTCCTTTCAGCTTTTGCTCCACTGAGCAGTCTAGATTGTCCATGATCCGCTCTGTTGCCTCTAGCCAATATTCTGCCACATTTTGGGCTACTCCAGATACACCCCTGAATACTTCTGCCCCGTTGGCCCGGAGTCGCTCCGATATAGACCCCCTATTCATTGTCCCAGTGCTAGCTCTAGTAACTCTTTCTAAAACCCTTAACATGGCTTGGGACAAAGTGTCATCCCCCGCAGCCCGATCATAAGACCTAGTCTCTATTGCCTGCGGCACAGATGCCTCCCCAGCTGGCCTTTGCCCTGAGGACGAAGATTCAGCTTGCATCCTGCCGCGACCACGTCCGCGGCCTCGTCCACGAGTTCCTCTTGTACTCATATCGACTTATCTAATTACGAATTTTATTAGTATAACGTTCAATTGTTTATTACAAGATGTTTTATGGAAATACAGCAGTTCAAGGGTTGTTTTCGTATCGTCGTGGCCTAGCTACAGTCTCATTTCTACCGTTTTTCACAGCTCTACCCTATCTAAAGTATCATAGTAGGGTCTCAATTCTATTCATCATATCATTATCACATAATGTAAAAAGAATATACTTACAGGACTTGGTGTAGGGATTGATGCGCCACTTCTTTATCGATCCATAAAAAAACTCAAAAACATGTTTTTGTTCACCGAAAAATAAAGATTTGAAAATGCCTTTATTTTGAAACTCTTGATTTTAACCCCGTTTAAAAACAGAAAAACTTGAACATCTTTGAAAAACTTACCATTTCCCAAAAATACCCTTCTTAGGCCTAAGTTCTCGAAAAATTTTTGGACCCGATCCACAGCCGAGTTGTTGCAACCGGGCTCTGATACCACTAAATGTAACATCCCAAACCTGGCCTGGATGTTATGGCCAAATCTGATGTGTCACACACAGTTTAAAAATCCATGTTTCGTTTTATTATCTAAAAACCGACCATTGATGGGCTAACCAGAGTGAATGGAGGCTGGGCATCAGGTAGGTATCCGAAACAGAGGAGGTGAGTCATGAAGGCTGCTTAAGTACCAAGCTCTTGATTGGATCCAATCCTAGACATGCCCACCAACATTGCCACACTTTGGTAAACGAGTTGAAGTTAATTTAAGTAGTTATCTTTGTTATTCCAATTATGTGTGTCGTGATGTTATTTTGAAAACAAGTATCATTTGGAAAACGTGTCCTAAGACTAGCCCAATTATTATCAACTAGTTTAAATAAAATAATCCTAGAAAAGAAAAGAAATAAAGTTAAAGTTAAAATGGCCTTATTACAACCCATAAATAGATAATAAATAAAGTAAACTTAGTGAAAACCAAATACTTATTCAAAAGCCCAAAAGAGATCTCCGTGGCCACTCTGAATCCCCTCTGGCTCCAAGTCCCCAAATTAAGGTTCACCTATAAAGATAAGAAAGAAAAGGGGGTGAGTTTGGAAACTCAGTGTGCAACAAGCCCCTTTCAGAGCCCAAAACAATATCAGCCTGCTGGGCCTAAGCCCAAATCCAATCTCAACAAATACTGGGCCGAAGCCTTTTCATATCTCATATTTCATAGTACTGGGCCGTAGCCTTAACTGTAACGGTATGGCCCGTAGGCCCATTTCAATATCACCTATAATGTCAATGCAAGAGTGAATGCAAGCCTAGTTGGGGAGACTACTCAACCCACCATCCGCTACTCTCCACCCGTACCAACCAACACACCATGTGGGGATTAACTCGACCCACCCGCCATAACTCTCCTTTGGCAAAGATATTTGCTTTATCATATAACTGGAGGCCTAGCCTCTTTTAATAACTGGGGCAAAGCCCTTTTAATAACTCGGGCATAAGCCCTTTTAATAACTGGGGTATAAGCCCTTTTAATAACTAGGGCATAAGCCCTTTTACACTTCCTCCATCCATATAAAAACCCAACCCAATGCATTTATGAATACAACATGTGCATATCATACATATCATGTGCATATCATACATACCATGTTTATCAAAATCCCATGTATTAAATTCATATTTAACCCTAGGGGTATAATGGTCATTTTTACCTAGGGGCAAACGGTCATTTTTCATATTATAAGGGTAATTCTGTAATTTTACCCAATATCAGGGTTTCCATATTCATTAACGATTACTAACAATTCATGGGTGCTGTAACACCCATATGACCGAGTCTATTACTGGAGTAGGTTCGTATGATAAGATCTAAATAAAACCCTTCTTTTTATTTAGTGATTTATTCCCTATTAGCCGAGTACACATACTTAATATATATAGTCAAACGCTAACTCACAAATCAATTAAAACAACTAAATATGTTATTCGTTTATAACAAATTATCAAAGTGTTTTTATGTTATGCATATAATTAACCAGACCACTTATAACGCTAACTCGAATTAGAACTATGACTAACTACAATAGCCAATTCTAAAAAGTGAAATCACGAATCATATGTAACATTCATTAGTAGCAGATGACCTTATAACGAAAATGAATTAAACCATAACTAAACAAGACCAAATTTAAACTTAGTAGTTAAACCATATTCACATGGCTGAAATTTACATATATAAGTTTAGACAAAATACGTATTAACCTATACATGCCGTAATGTTCACTTAAGTTCAACTAAGAAGATGATACCAAAAGCGTTGCGGTGGTGTGATGACTTCGACGACGGTCCCGAGCACACAAAACGGATTAAAGAGATCTAAATGGGAAACAAGTAAACACACCAAATGAGTGTTCAACTCAGTAAGTCATAAGCAATATAATACAGGCTATTAACATAAGATCACAAGAAAAACCATGTAAGATCGACTAATTCATTCATACCGAACTATGCTACAATTACCTAGTTTATCGATCCAACCACAAACCAAGTTTCGCTATCAAATTGATTATTAAACAACCAACCATTTTAAAAATCTTTCTCAATGTAAGAAACTAGGATGAACTAGATATATCCATACACATACTTTTCAGTTAATAGTTTTAGCACTTTATTCTTTACCTATATTCCTCATATCATCAACCATTTTTTTTTTTTTTTTGCACACTTAGTGCTAAACAAATTCGCACACATAGTGCCATACCACACCGCACACATAGTGCCTTGAAAATTCACTTATATATATTGACATTCAAATCAACACACATAGTGCTATTCAACTTCGCACACATAGTGCCATACCACACCGCACACATAGTGCCAATGTTAACTTACTATGATATAACAATTTACTTAATTCATTTGGCATATACGACCACAATTATAAATACATATAATTTAATCAATCTTTCAAAAGCTTATGGACTTACCTTTTTTAATCGGATGAACAACTCCGATCGACTACTCCACCGCTTTCGCTTTCCCTTTGGCCGAACTTGGCTCCCTTTGATCTTGAACTTCAACTCCAGCTCCAACTAGAATAAGGGTTGCCGAATTGCCTTAGTGTGAATTTCCCTATTCCTTTCTTTTTTTGTTTCGGTTTTGGCAAGGTGGAGAAGAAGATGAACACTCTCCTTTTTTTTTTCTCTTTTATTCATATTTATTTAGCATATATTTTAAATCACTTACCAATATTAAATTGTAAATAACGTAACTTAGTGGAAGAAATCATTGTTTGGCCGGCCACTAATTAAAAACTTGGCATTTTGACATTCAAACCCAAGTTTTCCTATTTTAATACTATTTGGTCCTTACATATTCACCTACCATATTTTCATAAGTTTTCAACTAAGTAAATCAAATGAAATTCACATTCATGAGACTAAATTAACAATCTCAAATTTTTTTCACACATGCACTTTCACACATAATGATATGCAAATTAAATTTTAAAATAATTTTTGACTCGGTTTTGTGGTCCCGAAACCACATTTCGTCTAAGGTCAAATTAGGGCTGTCACATGTGCAAACAGTGATTCTGGCCCATTTTTAGCGACATCGAATTATTGGGCCTAAAAACCCTTAATGGGCCATACTTAGCCAATTTCATCATCTAGGCCCATTTAGCCTATATTCCATAACGGTTTTATCAGTCTCGATGCGCAATTTAACTAGTTTTCATATTCTACCAATTTTACCCAAATGGCCCCGAAAGCCCAATGGGCCCCACTTCGCCCCTCGAGGCCTAACTTACCGAGAATGCCAAAAATCACATTCTTACCATTTCCATTGTTCCCGATCATCATCTCATCGATTCTAACTAACTAGTGAGCGTTCGCTTGCTCACAAGTCCTCGAAATGCCAGAATTTCGGCATTTCGACTTTTCAGCATCTATCGCTTTAAGCTATGAAAAAGGGTTCGGTACACACCTGTTTGGCGATATTCCTCGACGAGATCTCCAACACGATTTCTCCTATATTCCACCGTTAATAAATCAGCTTCCATTAATTGACCCAAAACAAGAACCATCTTATATTAGTACTTACACATTCGGCCACCATCCAAAATGGCCTTGAGAACCTTACCTTACCGATATTGATTGACTAGATCTAGCCACTCCGGAGATCCAAGCTGATTCAAGTCGACACTACGCCTTGCTGCTCCTCCACTATAGAAATCATAAAAATATTAAAAGAAGAACCCCAAAACCTATACCCACATTCGTCCACCTCCTAAATTATAGGTTTTTGGCTTTTGCAATGATTACTCTAGGAGTCATTTAGAGTTTGAGCACTTACCATAGTCTTTCTTCTCTTGAACCCGTACGCCTAAAAGGTAAAGGAATTGAACACCAACAATTGAAAAGAATAGAAAATGTTGCTGGTCACAAAGAATCGGCACCCCCTATCTTCACTGATTTCGGCTTTTGCGGTATTTCAGCAGAAGTAGAGATAAGGGAAAGAAACAATGGTGAATGGAGGGAAATAGTGGGCTGGTTTGAAAGAAGGAGAAGGAAGAAAAGATGGAAGAAGAGATGGTAGATTCGGCTGCAAAATAAAAAGAGAGAAAAAGACTAATCCTCCAGGGAGAAAACGGCACAAAAATACCTAAGTGTCGAAAATCCCTAACTAAACCTCTCTGCCGAAATTCGCCCCCTCCAATCTCCCTTATTCGGCCAACTCTATCTTCATATCAAATCCCTACAATATCTCCCCTTATCCCTTCTTAATCCATGCATTTGACTGATTCAAACTCTCCTCTAGCAGAATCCACTTGGGCTCTAACACTTACCCTTCCTGCACATAAAAATAAATGCATTTATTTGCCAACACAGGGAATCGATCCTATGTCTTCCCTTAAGCTCCACACGCCACCTTTTTAGGAGCTTAGTGGCATCACCACGCCACTTTACTAAAGCTCTTTTTGTGACATATTTCTCCCACAACTTTACATAAGGTCACCTAGCCAGAACACCTAACTCCTAAGTCCAAAATTCAGAAATTCTACCAGGTTTTGACCAACACATGGGCCTTCCATAAGCCCATTTACCTACTCAAAATATGAATTTCACAACCAAATACCAAATTTTAAAAACTTTACCAAAATATTGAGAACCGCGAATAAACCCAAAAATCAGGATGTTACACGACATACCCATGAAGACATCTCGAAGAAGAGCATAGTAACTACTGTATCGCTACACATATCTTGGTGTGTCGCGATATCGACTCTTAATGGAAATAATTACGAGGCAGTGACGTTTTGGTCAGCACAACCCAACTTAAAGCTTAAAAACGTCAGCTGACCTAAGGTTAAGGACGACGACCACTTAAAATCTATAAATAAGGTCTTTTGGCACCTGTTTTAGACACCGATTCCTTAGCTTAGAATTTCTCTCTTAAGTTTAGTTTAGTTTTTTTTCTTTTTCTTAGGGTTTAGTTTACTTCTGGTTTGTCTTTATTTTATTTCGAGAAATCCGATTTGTGAAAGCAATCAGACGTTTTCTAAGACCCCTAACCCGTACCTGTCGCTGGAATAAGGTTACGAGGCATTACTGGATAATACACATCAATAATATATATTTATACATTCATAATCAAAATCTATTCAACTCATTCACATTGTCCCTTATAAGGTCTTACGAGACCTTAAAACATGCTTAAAAGAGGTTCGGGACTAAACCGATAACATATAAAGGCCACACACTCGTGTGAACAGGCTGTGTCCCTCACACGGTCACCAGACACACCCATGTCATGGGATATGTGAAAACAGGGCATAAATACTGACTTGAACCACACGGCCAAGGACACGCTCGTGTGCTAGGTCGTGTGAAATCTACGGGGGTTACTGACTTGGGTCACACTGCTAACCACATGCCCGTGTGTCTAGCCCGTGTACCCTTCGAAATGGCCACACACGCCCATGTGCCAAGGTTGTGTGCCTTACACGGCCAGTTGACATGCCCATGTGTCTAGGTCGTGCCAAACCTGTAAGGTATACTAACTTAATTCAAAAGGGTACCCTAGGGGACACACGGCTGTGTAGCATGACAATGTGTCGCACATGGCTGAGACACATGCCCGTGTCTCTGCCCGTGTGGACAAAAGTAGGCTATTTGCAAAACCAATTTGCCACCTTCTTTCAAGCACACCTAGTAACCAAAATAGTACCATTCATTACATATATAGGCAGCCAAAACATACCAATTCATACACATCTCATGCCATCTATCCTCAACCATTTCAACTACTTAATTCCATATTCAAACATACCAAATTATTAAGCCAAAATCATCATAACTTACATAGCTACTAAATATATTTTTTCACCATTTTATCAACCAAATCATGTTTCTCAAACATATCAATTCAACATCCTCAAATCATACCAAAATATACCAACTTTCAAGAAATAATACCATAACATATAACTATCCAAAAGAGCATCCATATAACCATTCCAAACAAGCCGACACTTAGGACATTATATACATCACATATATCATTTATCAAACATATAATTCAAGCCAACTTAAATGGCCATATTCCAACATTTACAAGCCAAATCTCATGGCTATAATCACAACTCAAAACATACCAAGACGACATTAGCCTATTCATGCCATATACCATATATACAAAACTTCAAAAGTACCAACAAATAGTTGATAGTGTGATGATGGTTCCCGATAATCCCCGATGTCCGAGCTAGCTTTGAAAATCTATAAAACATGGAAAGAACACACAAAGTAAGCTTTAAAGGCTTACTAAGCCATATACAAATAAAGCTAGGATATGAATCACAACATTTCTATCAATAAGCCAAGTACAAGTAAACACATATAGATACACAAACTTTTCTCAATGAATACATATTCATTTTCTCAGTAAACTCATCAATTACTTCACTTTCCAATACTCGTATGAATCTCATACATACCTGAGTCATTTAACTCATTAACACATTCTTTCTTGACTTATCTTTGCCCGTTGAACCACTTGGAATTGTGAAGGATACTTGGAAATCACATAAGCTCGTACAATGACATATCCTAGATATGGTCTTACATGTTATCACATTCAAGAACACATGAATTCATCAATGGAAACTTTCAAAATCATCAACACTTTAAAAAAATTGAGGCATGGGCTAGTTAGTACTCAAAGCAAGGATCACAAAAACATAGAAATCATCAAAAATCGAGATAAAACCATACCTTAATGCTTGGATTTGTTTAGTCAAATGAAAACTCTAGCTTAGATCCTTTTTCATTTCAATTTTTAGTTGTTAACAAATATGAATGAAAATGAATTTGGTTTGGTTTTATTAAATTATAACTTAATTACTAGTTTACAAAAATACCCTTGGTTATAAACATTAATAAACATATGATGGATGGCCATCTTTGTCCATTCACCCTTTTAATGGTCCATTTACAAAATAAGGACCTTAACATTAAAGCTCTATAGCTATTAGACACATTTAGCTAATAGAATAGCACTTTTGCATTTTACGCGATTTAGTCCTTTCGTCAAATTAAGCACTCAAGCACTAAAATTTATTTCACGAAACTTTCACACATTCATATCCACATGTTTTAAACATATAAAATAATATTAAAATAATTTTATGACCTCAGATTTATGGTTTCAAAACCACTGTTTCAATTTAGGTAAAATCAGGCTGTTACACGTTGTGGATTTGTTCTTACTCTTAATACAAATAAGGCTTTTTTCTAAATCTTATATTTTCAATTAGCTCATTATGTTTATCTTTTCTATCAATTTTATACTATTTACGAAAACTATGAGGAACTAATCCTTTTATGGGGGATTAGCGAGTGGAGGTATGATGAATTGACTGTTTTGTAAGGTTACTTAATGGATCAGTTGTTTGGGAAAGGAAGAACATGAAACAAACCCCTGGCTTGATAACCCTAGTAATCGAAACTACATTCTTAAAGGTCCAACCACCTTCGGACCCCAAGGTCTCGTTGACACACCCCTACACACAGAGACTCCGATGCACGATTATAATACCACCCAGGATGAATTACATCGGTATTTAGGAGCCTGTGGTATTCTCTATCCAAACTTTGCTTATGATATCCAACGACCACAAGGTTCTCGTCTAAGCGATAATACCAGAGGTTTTATCCTTCCTTTAATCTTGCTGGAGGTCAGCTTCCACCTATCGCTCCACCTTTTCTTCTATGCAGTGCTCAATGAGTATGATACCACAGTATGGCAGTTATCAACCCTATTTTAGTGGACGTTAGTGGATTTATTTATAGACTATTGTATGCATAATGAGCCACCGCAGTTGAAGGTAAAAAGACAAGGAACCTTAGATGGTAACGCCCATTTCAGTATACGCCCAGCCCACAAGCTCATAATTCAGAACAGAATTTTGAATATGAATTTAAGGAATGATAAGTATGTGAGAGTTACCTGTAAACTTGAGAATGGGTTTGCCTTTCCCACATGATGGTCCCTTCCTCGGGAAAGTACTTTTGCACAATGTCAACTAGTCGACTCCCAAGTTGCCTGAAAATAATACAAACAACTGAGAAGAGGGTACATACTAGAGTTGGTTGAAGTTGTTTCAATTAGAAATGTCTTTTGATATTTCCTGCAAAATTTGAGTCCGAACAATCTTTGGGAAAATAACCCCCTAAATTGGTTGGATGATTTTAATATTCCTTTTACTTCAGTGGCCTGACCTCATAATGCAAATCAAAATTTGGCGCAAGTTTTAACAAGGCATACCAAGGAATCTCCCTTCTTTTTCTATGACATTTGTGGACTACGTCCACTCAACCAAAATATTACAAATCCTGGTACACCTTCTTCTTCCTCTTCCAGTTGGACTAAATCTTGTTTTGATGGTACAGGGTCTTCCTCAAGTTTTCGATTGCGCCCGTGCCAACACAGAACATGGACATTACAGCTATTCTCGGTAAGGCTCATGCAAAAGAAAGGGCTACTACTGCGCCACTAAGAAAAAAAACAGTGAAAAAAACTTAGAAGAGGCCTATGGTGGAAGGGAGCACCTAAGAAACCGAGGAGAGTGAATGCCTACAATTAGAATGGTGGAGACTTAGAAAAGGTCTTGCCACAACAAAAGCTAAAAATTCTCTAGTTCCAGCCCTATTTGAAGCAGCTGATCTACCAGCAGAGTCCGATCACTCTGCAAACTCCCCTATTCATACCACTGATCCCCCTTAGCTAAGGTTCCAATAGAAATAGTATGCCTAGAATAGGCTATGGTTCCTTCCAATTCTCAACCTCCCAACCCTTCTTTGGCGAAGTTGATGAATTTTCTCTAGCGTAATTTGTTGAAGTTAGGTTTATATTTCATCTTTCTGAGCTCCATATATCAGCAGTAAATTAAATCAGTGCCTTAGTAGGTAAAAGAGGCTCTCTCTTCCTATCTTACTTCGAACCTTGAGTTATCTCCCTTTTCGATTTTGGAAAAGTCCTCACAAATCTTATTTGTGGAGTAAAGTTTTGGAGTTGGGCCCTCCAAGAAACTAATAACCTTCATCGTACTAAGATAGTGAGTATGGAGGAGGCTGTGAAAGCTAGTAAACAGACTATAGCCCAGCTATGACAAACTCATCAGACGGGTGAGAATAAAATTCAACAGCTCAACTTTTGTGTATAGGCTTGGAAAGATAAGTTCAAATATACACAGAGCAAATGCACACGACTGGAGGAGGAAATCACCTTACTAAATGAGTGAGAATCTCTTTAGAGGAGCAACTTAAGGCTTAAGAGAAACACCACAAGGCTGAGTTGGAAGGTATACGCCAATCTAGTGAGGAAGCTTTAAGAAAATATTAGGAAGAAGCAAAGAAAACTTTAACTAAGGCTCTACCCAAGCTAAAGTCTAACCTGGTTCTTCACACACAAGTGGTTGTTAGCCTTCTAAATTTGAGTCAGGTAGATTTCAACTTCCTTCAAAATATCTCTACCGAATCAGCCAGAAAGAGAAGACAAGGAAAATTTTCAAAGAAAATGGAAGCAATCAACTAACTTTTTCATTCCTACTACGCCTGAAGTAGAAGATGAATAAGAGGACTTCGAAGGCTCAATTGAATCGGAAAAAACCCCTAAGGAATGCCCCCAAATAGAAGAGGTCCCCACTGAAACCATTGACCAACCGGTTGAAAGAGGGAACTAAAATTTTATTTTGTCTTCATTGTATCCAATTTCCTTTACTTTTGTCATAATAACTTTTCTCCTTTTAATGAATTCATTACCTTCCCTTTTCATCTATCTAAATACTTTAACATCAAAATATACGAACATAAGTCTTTTACTTACCTAAGAGACTAAGCCAGGTCCGGCGTTTTATGCATGCAGGGTTGACTCTCACTTAACTACCAGAGGATTGACTAAATTGAAAGCTCTGATACCAATTAATTGTAACACCCTCTACCCGGCCCAAATCATCGAGTCTGGATATAGAATGTTATGACACACAAACACATAGCAGAAATTTTTAAACCATTTGCATATGATCCTTTTTCAACATTCTTTATATTTTTTAATAAAGGATTTTTGAACAAAATAGATAAAGATAACATTCAAGAATACAACAGACTCTTAAAAATAATATAGTACATTACAACACAAAAGTTCGTTAAAGACAGACTCTTCTTATCATAGAGAGTTATACTTCATACTTCTAAAAGGTCTTCTGTATGCATAATATACCAACTCAATGTTTTTATTTGACGCATCCTTGGCTTGGTCCCTCCTAGTGTACTCATTCACACAACAGGACCTGAAACATGAACAAACAATTTGTAAGTTCTTTTGAACTTATTGAATTTTAATATAGAATACCTTGGAGCCTTTCTAGTTGAATTCCTTATCTTAAAAATTTGGATTACCACTCTATCTTTAGTGAATTCTTTCATAATGATGGATATATACCCATATGCCAAATTCCATACATAACGTATCACTTTCACTTTACTACTTGACTGATTCTAGATCTTATCAGTCGATATAGATCTTAATCCTTCTTAGAACACAAAATACTTCTAAGAATAATATTTATACAGAACCCATTTCTAAAGGATTCCCTTTTCAAACAAACACTTCACATTTTTCCAGAATGGTTATTCACAGATACTATTCTTTGACTGATAATTACTAATTGATCTTACATTTTACGGATTCCTATACTAGGTTTAACAACTGGCAGACCACTAATTAGATTGTATCCTGAACCAAACTCATAACCACGTCATACTAATGATGAAACATTCGAGAGCATTCAAAAGAATTTCATACGTCCTTGTTACATATTTTCATATCATGATTTGCCAATTCGATTTTCATGTCACTGAAGGCATCACCATGATTATTATAATCATATTATACGATGGGTCTCAGCCACATGGATTTACACATCCTTATGTCAACATCTGTCAATCTAGTCTTCATCTGACTGGAGGCAACACTATGAGTGTATTCGTTATCACATAATGTCATAGGACTTTACCATATGGACTTACGCATATCTTCATATTGTGATCTGCTAATCTAGTTAGTACTATAACTGTCCTACCAAAGGCATCACAAAGGGATGTTTTACTTAGAAGTTACTTACCTAGCTTTATTCACATACATGACTGATTCTTACTTTCACATATCAAATCTCACAGACAGACTTACCATTTAACTTTTACTCAAACAATACCTTATACAAATCATCCTTAATCATACAGAACCTTTATATTACTTCACTTACACAATTACGAGTTGTCTGAGATGTTATCAACATACGTATCTCTAACTAAACAGTTCACATGCAAGAGCCAAGATAAAGACTGACCTAATACTCACCTAGACAGCAGTTTGGAGTTCCAAACTCAAACATCCCTCTAAAACCAACAACAACAACTACTTACAGAACATGGAACCACCATTAAAACCTATTTACATATAAATGACTAGCATCTCAATTACAAATGACCCCCATGCAAGGTATTTTATTCACAACCCATTGTTCATATGCTTCTTACCATGCTTATTCTTTCAAAAACTTAACATACAGAGCTATCAGAATTACCAGGAGGTGGAACATTCACTAATTATCTCAAAACCTTAGCTTCCAGCTTAGTAAAGAAGAAGAGAACATTTAAGTTTAAGAAAGAGAACTAGAGAGTAATATTGAAGAAAGAAAAACCCTCCCAAACGAACACTTCTCACCATATATATATATCTGATTCCCCTTAGTGGAACTTGAAACTTGTCAATTGTATCCAGAACTTGTCCTAATAAATAATGTAACAACCCTAACCCGTATTCGTTGCCTGCTAGGGTAAAGAGGCATTACTGGACACACCAAAACATTTCACATTCATTTCACAAACATCATAGCATCATGATTACACATCATTATAGAGCCCTTACATAGGTTAACAAGACCTTATACATGCTTTAGAAAGGGGTCGGGACTAAACTGAGCTCATACAAAATTTTTCAATACTTAAACATTTTTCAAAGTTATACAAGTCATACGCTTGTGTGAACAGGCCGTGTGCCTCACACGAAATTAGACACACCCGTGCGTCTAGGCCATGGCAAAAGAGGGCATACATACTGACTTGTCCACATGACCACAAGACACGCCCGTGTGCCAGGCCGTGTGAAAATGAGGGAGGTCACTAAACATACCATATTTACCTACCAAACATATTCAATTATACTTGTTCGTATCACTAAGTTTCACATTCATTCTCATATCAAAATCAAATCATAAATTCAACCATAATCTAGCCATATCACATGGCATGATATACCCTTTACAAAATATATTCACATGCTTCTAGCCTATACATGCCATATACCATATGTACAACTCTCAAAATGGTACCAAAATAGATGTCCGATAGTGTGAATGAGTCACTAACGATTCCCGTATCTGAGCTAGCTTTATAACATTGTAAAACATATAACATTTCACACAGTAAGCTTCATAGCTTAGTCAGTTCATACCAAATATAATCAACAGATTATAAAATACAAAACATCAACTAATAAACAATTAGTCCTTCTCAAATCATCTATTAATTCTTTCCATCACAACTAATATGTTCATACTAATTCATCAAGCTTCATACACATAATGTCATTTACCACTTAGGTATCGTACATACCTGAACTTTCCCATATTTATTCATTTTCATTCTCACCTCTCGTTCGAATACATTACTTCATTCGAAAGTCTTTCCATACTTTAAGAGCTTGCACACTTAATGCATTAATGATTAGCCGAAGCTATTACGATCTCACACACTTAGTGCCATCTCAAATAACTGAAACTATCTCAGTATCGCACACTTAGTGCCTCGTATAGCCAAAGCTATTCCAATTCACACACTTAGTGCTATTTATAGCTGAAGCTATTTTGAATCGCACACTTAGTGCCGAACACAGTCGATTTATCATCGTGTTCAAACCATAATCAAATATATATAATTTATGCATTATCAAAGCAAATAAACTTAATTTTTAGTATCATTTATCACTTACGAACTTACCTAGTAATCGTAATTGATAATTCAGATTGTTTACTCGATAACCTTTGATTTTCCTCGATCTAAATCTGAATTCCTCTTTTCTTGAACTATATGTATTCAAAATTAACCTTTTTATTCAAAAAATCATTCAATTCAATCCATATACACTTATTTAGGGCATTTTACAAATTATCCCTCACATTTTCACATTTTGACAACAGTCCCTAATTCATAAAATCACAAAATACACAAAATCTCCTTTTACACATGTTAGGCCGAATGTTCATAGAGTTCATATAAGCCCATATATTCCATTTATTTCACATTTTAGTCCCTCAATTTACACTTTTCCCAATTTAATCCCTAATATGCAATTTTACTCAAAATCACTTTACAAAACATGTATATCAAGAACTAAGCTTTCATATTTCATCATTTAACAACACAGAACTTATGAATTCATCAACAGAATCTCATTAAATTATCAAAATTTTCATGAATTTAAGCATGGGCTAGCTAGAACACTTAACAGCGATCACAAAAACGTAAAAAAAATCGAACAAAACTCATTCCTTAATTGATGCTTGAACTAGCCGAACCCTAACTATCTCTTTTTCTTTTCTTTTTCTTTGATTTTCAGCAAAATATGAACACAAAATGGCCTTACTTCATGTTTTGTTTAATTAATCACATATTAATAATTAGTTTACCATTTTGCCCTTACATTAAAACATTAATAAACCATTATACATTAGGCCATTTATGTCCATTAACCTTTTCAATGGCATAATTGCAACGTAAGGACCTTATAATTAAAAAGCCATAGCAAATAGGCACACTTAACATGTAGCATGCAACTTTTACAATTTACGCGATTAAGTCCTTTTATCAAATTGAGCACACAAACGGTTAAATTTCCACACGAAACATTCACACATCTCAATTCACATAGTATAAACACTAAAAATAATATTAAATTAATTTTCCAACCTCAAATTTGTGGTCACAAAACCACTATTCTGACTAGGGTCTAAACCGGGCTGTTACAACTCTTTCCCCTTAAGGATTTTCGTCCCCGAAAATCTTACCAGTGAATAGATTTGGGTATTATTTTCTCATAGCATCCTCGGGTTCCCACGTAGCTTTTTCAACTCCATGTCGATGCCATAATACTTTCACTAACTCTATTTTTTTATTTCTCTGTTCTTTGATTTCACGAGCTAAAATCTGTATCGGTTCTTCTTCATAAGACATATCAGGCTGAATTTCAACCTCAATTGGGGAAATAACATGTGAAGGATCTGATCTGTATCTTTATAGCATCAATATATGAAATATGTTGTGAATCTTCTCTAACTCAGGTGGCAACAATAATCTATAAGCAACAGGCCCGATACGCTCGACAATCTCATACGGTCCGATGAATCTCGGACTCAATTTGCCTTTTCTGCCGAATCAAAGTACTTTCTTCCACGGAGATACTTTTAGAAACACTTTATCACCAATTTCAAACTCAATATATCTTTGTTTTAAATCTGCATACGATTTCTGATGATCTACAGCTGCTTTCAGAATATATCGTATCACTTTCACTTTTTCTTTTGTTTCTCTAATCAAATCAACCTCGTGAATCTTATTCTCACTAAGCTCTGACCAGTACAATGGTGTTCGACATTTTTGACCGTATAAAGCCTTGTAAGGAGCCATTTTGATACTCGATTGAAAGATATTATATGCAAATTAAATCAGTAGCAAATATCATTCCCACGTATCTTCAAACTCAAGAATACAACATCTCAACATATCCTCGAGTATCTGAATAATCCGTTCGGATTGACCATCCGTCTGTGGGTGAAAAACAGTGCTAAAGTGTAGTTTCGTACCTAACGCATCTTGCAATTCCAAAAGCATGATGTGAACCTCGGATCTCTATCAAAAACAATAGAAATAGGTACTCCGTGCAATCTCACAATCTAAGAAATGTATAACTCAGCAAGCTTATCAAGTGAATAATCTGTATGAACCAGAATGAAATGAGCCAATTTAATCAATCTATCAACAACAACCCAGATTGCATCTTTCTTACTCAGTGACAGAGGTAAACCCAATACAAAATCCATCGTGATTCTGTCTCATTTCCACTCCGGAATCATAATCGATTGAAGTAACCTAGACGAAACCTGATGCTCAGCTTTTAACTTGCTGACAAATCAAACATTTCGAAACAAATTCCACGATATCTCGTTTCATACCATGCCACCAATAAAGCTGTTTTAGATCATTATACATTTTGGTACTACCCGGATGAACAGATAACTGACTGCTATGAGCTTTGTTCAAAATCGTCTGAAACAACTTTGGATTTCTCGGAATACATACTTAGCCTCTGAATCTCAAACAACCCTCATCATCAACTTGGAATTCTTAATCAGTACTCAAATCACATTGAGCCCGTTTTATTAACAATTCATTATCAACTTTCTGAGCTTCGTAAATTTGCTGGATAAATAACGGTCTCACTTTCAACTCAGCTAAAACCGAACCATCATCAGAAAAAGTTAATTGAGTATTCATTGTATGCAATGCAAACAATGATTTTCAACTTAGAGCATCAGCAACAACATTAGCCTTTCCCGGATGATAGTCAATTACAAGCTTGTAGTCTTTTAACAACTCTCACCATCTTCGCTGTCATAGATTTAGATCTTTCTGAGTCATCAAATATTTTAAGCTTTTGTGATTGGAATAAACATGACATTTCTCACCAAATAGATAGTGGCGCTAAATCTTCAACGCGAACACAATAGCTACCAATTTCAGATCATATGCCGGATACTTCTTTTCATGCGACTTTACCTGTCTCGAGGCATAAACTATAACTTTGCCTTCCTGCAGTAAAACACGACCCAGACCGTTCAATGAAGCATCACTGTAGACTACAAATTCTTTACCCGATTCTGGTTGTACTAACACTGGAGCGTCAGTAAATAGAGCTTTTAACTGATCAAAGCTTTTCTGAGACCTTTCAGACCAATCAAATTTCACATCTTTTTGAAGCAATTTCTTCAAAGGAGTTGTGATCATAGAAAAGCCTTTCACAAATCATCGATAATAACCGGCAAGTCCCATAAAACTGCAAACTTTAGAAACATTTCTCGGAGTCTTCCAATCCAGAATAGCTAAAATCTTGCTCGGATCAACTCGAATACCTGATGCTGACACAACATGTCCTAGAAAATCGACTTCTCGTAACCAAAATTCACATTTGCTAAACTTTGCATACAATTGCTTATCTTGCAAAGTCTGTAGCACTTCTCAAATGCTCGGCATGTTCAGTTTCATCACGTGAATAAATCAAAAAATCATCAATGAATACGACAACAAATTGATCTAAATACGGTCTGAAAATTATGTTCATCAAATCCATAAAAACAGCAGGTACATTTGTTAATCCGAAAAGCATAACCAAAAAATCATAGTGTCCGTATCTCGTTCAAAAAGCAGTTTTCAGAATATCTGAATCTTTTACTCACAACTGATAATAACCCGATCTCAGATCTATCTTTGAAAACACAGTAGCTACTTTCAACTGATCAAACAAATCATCAATTCGGGGTAGAGGATATTTGGTCTTAATAGTCACTTTGTTCAACTGACGATAATTAATGCACATTCTTATCATGTCGTCTTTCTTTTTCACAAACAAAATCAGTGCACCTAGGGAGAATAGCTCATCGTGCAAAGCCTCTATCTGTCAATTCTTGCAACTGAGCTTTCAACTCTTTGAATTCAGTCGGTGCCATTCTGTACAGAGCTATTTATATCGAAGTAGTTTCAGGTATTAATTCAATACTAAACTCAACTTCTCAAATCGGAGGTAAACTTGGAAACTCATCAAGAAACACATCTGGATATTCACAAACAACTTACACTAATTCAATCTTCCTTTCGGTTACTTTCATGTCAAGCACATAAGCTAAATAAGCTTCGCAACCCTTTCTCACATATTTCTGAGCTAGCATAATTGAAATCACTGCTGGTAATCCGTTCAAATCATCTGATTCAATGCGGATAATTTCATTACTCTGACATCTCAAATCAATCATCTTCTGTTTGCAATTCGTGACAACATCATGCAATGTTAACCAATCCATACCCAAGATTATGTCAAACTCGTCAAATAGTAACAACATCAAATTAACCGAAAAGTAATTATCCCGAATCATCAATGGACAATTCTTGCACATTTTATCAACCAGCACACACTTTTCTAATGGGTTCAATACTCTAATTACAAATTCACTAGACTCTACAAGTAAAGTCTTACTGGATACTAAATTTACACATATATACGAATGAGTAGACCCTGGATCTACCAATGCAATAACTTTAGTATCATAGAGAGTAAAACTACCAGTAATAACATCTGGAGATGATGCTTCTTCGCGAGCGCGAATAGCATAGGCTCGTGTAGGTGCTCTAGCATCAGATCTCGCTGCAGTGTCTCGCGTCACATCTCTACCACTACTCATATTTCCTGTGTTTCTCAGTGGTCTACCTATAGCTGCAATGTTACTCAGCCTCATGTTCTGAGCATTATCTTTTTCAACTAACTCTGGGCAATCTTTTATAAAATGATCTCGTGAACCGCAACTGTAACAAGCTCTGCTATTATTTTTTCCCCAGCAATCTCCAAAATGCCATCTTCTACATTATTTACACTCAGGCTTTACATCCTTTGCGTTACCAACACTCGATACTGAGGTAGTTTGAGCTTTAAGGTTTGTATATTGCTTTCCACGATCTCTATTCTGATATCCCGCTGAAGCTATTGATCGATCAATAAAATCTTTAGATTTCTTTGACGAGGGATGATAAGATTTATTCATTGATCTCTTTTTTGAATCTCTAGCCTCTGAATCAGCTTTTTTCTTTTCTTTACTGAGATCCTCGGCTTTATGGGCCCTCTCAACCAATACTACGAACTCTTTCAGTTCAAGTATCCCAACTAATAGTTTTATGTCTTCATTCAATCCATCAATAAATCTTTTACACATGATTTCTTCAGTAGACACAAATTCCCGGGCATATTTGCTTAAACATACGAATTCTCTTCATATCCAGTAACGGTCATCCGGCCTTGTTTCAATTCTAGAAACTCTTTATTTTTCTGATTGAGGAATCTCTGACTTATGTACTGTTTCTAGAACTCGGTCTGAAAGAATTCCCAATTAACTCGTTCTCTAGGAACCACCGATGTCAACGTTTTCCACTAGTGATATGCATTATCTCTAAGAAAGGATACTGCACATTTAATACATTCTTCTAGAGTACAGGACAATTCATCGAATACTCGAATAGTGTTTTCAAGCCAAAACTTAGCTCTCTAGGCATCATTGTCAACCGTAGCCCGAAACTCTTCAGCTCCGTGTTTACGAATCTTATCAACAGGTGACTTACTCAATTGAATAGGATCTATTACTTGTGGCACAACCGGGACTTGTTGAGGAATAGGTGGGGCTGGAGGTTGTTGAGCAGCTGAATTCGTTCGTACGAATTTTGTAAACCAGTTAGTCATCATTTGGAAGAAGACTTGCTTAGCCTCTCCTCTCTGACTACTAGATATCAGCCTTGATTCAGCTGGCACTGCCCCTTGAGCGGGAGCGGGTGCATTGCTCTCAACATCATCAGCTATCGCTCGTTCGGGATCCATTTACTATATGAAAAACACATTTTAATTGTCAAGAATCATCGCACTATTGCAATTCATATAAATGGCATGTATAGCTAGACTCTCACGCTCTACGTTAGTCTTAGAATCAACTAAAGTGTAACTCTGATACCAATCAACTGTAACACCCCTAACCCGTATCCGTCACCAGACTAGGGTAAAGAGGCATTACCGGACACATCGAAACATTTCACATTCATTTCACAAACATCATAGCATCATGGTTACACATCATTATAGAGTCCCTTACATAGGTCAACAAGACCTTAAACATGCTTTAGAAAGGGGTCGGGACTAAACCGAAGTCACACAAAATTTTTCAAAACTTTACATTTTTCAAAGTTATACAGGTCACACGCCCGTGTGAATAAGCCGTATGCCTCACACGGAATTAGACACGACCGTGTGTCGTGGGAAAACAGGGCATATACTGACTTGTCCACAAGGCCACAAGACACGCCCGTGTGCCAGGCCGTGTGAAAATTAGGAAGGTTACTGACTTGGGTCACATGGCCAGTCACATGCCCGTGTGTCTAGCCCGTGCTCGAAACTGACTTGGCCACACGGCCTAGCACACGCCCGTGTGTGTGACCGTGTGGTTTGCCTAGGCTCATTTCGAAATGGCCATTGAGCAATACGGCTGAGACACAAGCCTGTGCCCCTGCCCGTGTGGGCAAAAGTAGGCCATTTACAATGCCATGATGCCATACCTTTAGGGTCCTCCCTACAATTACCATTCAAGCATCAAATACATCACATTTCCAACCAATTTCCAACCACAAAACATTCATCATCCATATCACATATTCATTAACTAAATTCATGCTCATTATCCAAAGTAAAACATACCATATTTACCTACCAAACATATTCAATTATACTTGTTCTTATCACTAAGCTTCACATTCATTCTCATAACAAAATCAAACCATAAATTCAATCATAATCTAGCCATATCACATCGCATGATATACACTTTACAAAACATATTCACATACTTCTAGCCTATACAAGCCATATACCATATGTACAACTCTCAAAATGGTACCAAAATAGATGTCCGATAGTGTGAATGAGTCGCTGACGATTCCCGGATCTGAGCTAGCTTTATAACATTGTAAAACATATAACATTTCACACAGTAAGCTTCATAGCTTAGTAAGTTCGTACCAAATATAATCAACAGGTTATAAAATACAAAACATCAACTAATAAACAATTAGTACTTCTCAAATCATTTATCAATTCTATTCCATCACAACTAATATGTTCATACTAATTCATCAAGCTTCATACACATAGTATCGTTTACCACATAGGTATCATACATACCTGAACTTTCCTGTATTTATTCATTTTCATTCTCACCTCTCGTTCGAATACATTAATTCATTCGAAAGTCTTTCCATACTTTAAGAGCTTGCACACTTAATGCATTAATGATTAGACGAAGCTGTTACGATCTCGCACACTTAGTGCCATCTCAAATAACCGAAACTATCTTAGTATCGCACACTTAGTGCCTCGTATAGCCAAAGCTATTCCAATTCACACACTTAGTGCTATTTGTAACCGAGGCTATTTTGAATCGCACACTTAGTGTCAAACACAGTCGATTTATCATCGTGTTCAAACCATAATCAAATATATATAATTTATGCATTATCAAAGTAGATAAACTTAATTTGTAGCATCATTTATCACGTACGAACTTACCTCATACTCATAATTGACAATTCAGATCGTTTACTCGATAACCTTTGATTTTCCTCGATCTAAATTCGAATTCCTCTTTTCTTGATCTATATGTATTCAAAATTAACCCTTTTATTCAACAAATCATTCAATTCAATCCATATACACTTATTTAGGGCATTTTACAAATTAGCCCTCACATTTTCACATTTTGACAATTTAGTCCCTAATTTAAAAAATCACAAAATAAACAAAATCTCCTTTTACACATGTTAGGCCGAATGTTCATAGAGTTCATATAAGCCCATATATTCCATTTATTTCACATTTTAGTCCCTCAATTTACACTTTTCCCAATTTAATCGCTAATATGTAATTTTATTCAAAATCACTTTACAAAACATGTATATCAAGCACTAAGCTTTCATATTTCATCATTTAACAACACAAAACTCATGAATTCATCATTGGCATCTCATTAAATTATCAACAATTTCATGAATTTAAGCATGGGCTAGCTAGAACGATCACAAAAACATAGAAATCATCAAAAACCGAACAAAACTCATACCTTAATTGATGCTTCAACTAGTCGAACCCTAACTATCTCTTTTTCTTTTCTTTTTCTTTGATTTTCGACAAAAGATGAACACAAAATGGCCTTACTTCATGTTTTGTTTAATTAATCACATATTAATAATTAGTTTACCATTTTGCCCTTACATTAAAACATTAATAAACCATTATACATTAGGCCATTTATGTCCATTAACCTTTTCAATGGCATAATAGCAACATAAGGACCTTGCAATTAAAAAGCCATAGCAAATAGGCACACTTAACATATAGCATGCAACTTTTACAATTTACGCAATTAAGTCCTTTTATCGAACTGAGCACACAAACAGTTAAATTTCCACGCGAAACATTCACAATCTCAATTAATATTTTATAAACACTAGAAATAATATTAAACTAATTTTCTAACCTCGAATTTATGGTCTCAAAACATTTATAGATAATTTATGTCATTTATCCTTTGAAATTATTCGTAACGTCCCTTAAATGGACCCTCGAGGCCCAATACGAGCATTAAAATCAAGTCGGGACTTACCCGAAAACTCTAAGAATTTTTCGCGACATTTCAAAAAATTTCTAGGTTACAAGGCTCACACACCCATATGGTCTAAGGGACACGCCTGTGTGACCTTGGGACATGCTCATGCTGCGGGCCGTGTTCAACCCTGTGTAACTCTCTGACTTGTGCACACGGCCATGCCACACTCCTGTGTGTTAGGCCTGTGGTTAATTAAATTCTTTCAAAATTAGGTACAGGTTTCACACGACCAAGACACACGCCCGTGTTTTAGGCCGTGTAGAACACACGCCCGTGTCTCTGCCCGTGTGCTCAATTCTGAGCATTTTGTTTTCTCAAATGTAACGTGCAGGGGACACACGGCCTAACCACACACCCATGTACCAGGCTGTGTGTCACACACGGTCTAGACACATGCCCGTGTGGACAAAATAAACCATTTCTAGCTTCATTTCTCACCCAAAATCACACCAATGACCTGCACTTAAACTCACATCCAAATACCAACCATTTCAAGCATTCAAATTAAGCAAACTCTATCATTAAACATGGTATATCGTTACATGCATACATGTTTATAATCTTGCCTTGGCATATTCCATATGATAGGCATAATTTGAGCAACCATTTAACATGTATATAGCTACCATAATATGACATTACAAGTATATCAAAAACAACCATTACTAGCCATTCCAATGGCTAGATTACAAACCACATATTTAAGCTATCTATGGCCAAGTTAGCCTATACATGCCATTATACCAAAATGATTTTACTATATATACTAAAAAAAGCTAATGGATAGTGTAATGATGCTCCAATGATCTCCAACCTTCACTAGCTTCCGAGCACTATAAAACAAGGGAAAATAAAACAAAGTAAGCATTACATGCTTAGTAAGTTCGTATAACAGAAACTAAACTTACCAATCCCGTTCATTAAATCTAAGCATACAATATCATGTTTTCCATAAACTTGGCAAAATTGCCTAAACACATGCACTCAATCAAACATGTTAGTCACAAAATTTTCATATACATCAAGTAAACATAGATGAGCTCATCATGCAATTTTCTTTCAAGACATTATCATTTCATCTCATAATTCCCTCATCATGCCAAGAGTTTTGTCCGTTGAATCATTAGAATTTCGATGGATACTCAAGTAGTACACTCAAGGTGTACAATTCAGTAACTCGTCAATTCTTATTCTAGAGTACCCATTAGGGCATTTAATCAAGAACACACTCTTGAGCCATATATCGTATTTCATGATTACCAGTCTAGGCTAAATCCTTTATGTAACATATAATCAGAAGAGCTCAATTAGGATTACTAGTCAAGGCTAAATCCTAATTGTAACATATGCTCAAGAGGGATTATATCAGGATTACCTGTTCGAGCTAAATCCTTCCTATAATGAGACCAATAGGATTACTCGTTCGAGCTAAATCCCATCAGCAACAAATGCAGGACCCCATTTTATAAGGCAATCGCATTTATCCATCGAAATTCAATATTCAAACGAGACTTTACCCCTTTTTCCAACATTTCTGAACATATAATCATTCACACATTTATAATATTCACATAAATATAAATCATAACATTCAAGTTAACATATTTACATGCTCGATTAAGTTACATGAACTTACCTCGACACTTTGCGTAAATAATCTACTAATTTGCGTAAATAATCTACTAATCCGAAACATTTTTTTTCCTCGATCTAACCTCAAATTTGTGTTGTCCGAATCTATATAAATAACTTTAATCATTAATTTCATACATTTCATATTCATTTGGACTCAATTTACTCCTAGGAAAAATTACCATTTTGCCCCTAACTTTTCCATAAATTCTAATTTTGTCCCTAGGCTTGAAAAATAAAATTTATCCAATTTACTCTCTATTCCAAGCCTAACCGAAATTTCAATATAGAATTTACAGTACATATTTTCTATAAATTTCATAAATTTTCACAACTTTATATTTTTGTCCCTAAATTATGTTTTCATCAAAAATCACTTTGTAAAAGTTGTTTATATAACAACAACCTTTCATTTTCTACCATAAATTTCTAATTTTCAACATATACATCCATGACCTAATTTTTATACTGTGATAACTCTTCAAATTGATCCCCCAAATAGATAGATTAAGCTATCCCGATTTCAAAAATATCAAAATTACAAAAAATGGGACAAGGAAACTTACCCAATTAAGCCATGAAAGTTTTTTTCTCTCTCTCTTAGGGTTTCCGTGTATTTTTTCTTTTGGGAAGAAGATGAGTAAATAAGATGATATTTTATTTTTCATCTTTTAATTAATTAAATTATTTCAAATTCCAATTTAGTCCTTGCCCTTTTTCTAAATTTCCATGGATGAGTCACCAAAATATCTAATACTTTTCTTTAATGGTATAATTACCATATAAGGACCTCTAGTTTTGAATTCCATAGCTATTTAATCCTTATAGCTACTAGAATTCAACTTTTTCGTTTTATGTGATTTAGTCCTTCTTGTAACTAAGCACATAATCAATAAAATTTTCCTATCAAAATTTTCACATGACATTTCTAACATATTACAGACGATTCTCGAAACCTCTGTTCCAATTTCACTGAAAAATGGGTTGTTACGACTCTCCCTCTTAAGGATTTTCGTCCTCGAAAATCTTACCAGTAAAAAGATTCAGGTATTGCTTCCTTATAGTATCCTCTGGTTCTGAAGTAGCTTCTTCAATACCATGTCGTTGTCAATGTAACACCCCAAACCCGGCCCAAACGTTATGGCCGAATCTGTGATGTCACATTGGAGTGTGTTTTGAAAAGCGTAGTTTCGTTGGAAAAGTCTATTTTATGATAAGACATCATTATGATTTTGACAAGTCAAGATATTTTGGTTATTGTTAAAACTCTGGTTGGTTTAGCAAATCGTAAGTCATCTTAGATTGTTATCACCCTTTTTTTGAGAAAAACAGTGTTTGTTGCGGAAGCTTTTAAAACAAGTTGCGTAAGCGTGACAGTTGAAAATCATTTATCTTTTGAAAACTCGAGTCCTACTACTAACAGGTATAAACTAATATAATTAAATCCCCAAATTAAAAATAAACTTAAAAGCGGCCTTATTACATAAATTTCCCAAATTAAACTTAAGTTATAATATCAAAAATTACTAAGTCAAGTGGCCGCCACTAAGTCCTCCGTCGCATCGAACCGCCTAAGTCTGTTGATTTCCTGCACAGTAAACAGATGGGTGAGTTTATGAAACTCAGTGTGTGAAATCCCACAATAGCAATCAAGCAGAGAATACACATTTTGGGCCTAAGCCCTTTTAGTCTCAATTAGGGCCTTAGCCCTTACGATGAATGAAGTAGTGCGGCCCGAGCCCACCTCGATGAATGATGAGAGAGGGCCTAAGCCAATGTCTGATATCGACAAAGTATGCAATCAGAGAGTCCTACCCAATCCAGCCTTTACACACCATCTCCTTATCAACCCTACACACCATGTGGGGATAAAATCGACCCACCCATCCCTACACTCCAAGTAGTACCGGTTACGGCACTAAAATAGTATAATTGCAGCAGATCTGCCTATAATAGGCTTATCGCCTTTCAGTACACTTCCTCCAAAATCATATATCCCACCCTATGCAATGCAACATAATATAGATGTATATACAGTAACAGATGGCATGCTCAAACAGCATACGTCACATAGGGGTATATCAGTCATTTCAAAAACAATAAGGGTCCGAGTACACTTACCAGCCCAACGGTAGGTCCACAGTCAGCTTGGGCAACCCGTGCAACCTTAACATTCAATCGGTAATAATGGGCCCACGACTTATATTACGGGCCCATGTGGACCCACACGCTCGTATGGGCCACATAACCCAAAATGGCCTTAGCCGTGTCGCTCACATAGCCTAGCCCATAGTTAACTACACTTATGCATGATTCTCTTCGTGTGGGGCCCACAAGCCCATTAGGCCTACATGGCCCCGTTCGGCCCAAAATGGCCCAAAATCGTTTCGGCCCATGAAAATGCTCATGGCCATCTCGTTGACCACACGACCATGTTTTGTCACACGGCCTGCCACACGGGCGCCCACACGCCCGTGTGGTGTCGACAACCCACTTTACGGCTTTTCAGCTTTTCGGCTTTTCAGCCTTTGCAGTTTCACATCTAATGGCAGTGTTTCACACACCTGATATTGGATTGTAGCTGAAACGCTTCTGTGATCCAAGCACCTATGGTTAACAACAATCCCTCATTAGCCTAAAACCATTGTTAATCCAAACCACAATATCGGAAAGGATTCGTTCGATTCACTGCCACTTACCAAACCAATAATCGCAAATCCTTACTGACTTAACACCCACGTACCACTTCAAAATTTCAACCTTCACAAGTATTTAAAGTATTTAAAGTCCAGTAAAAACACATATCACTTAAAGCACTTACCCCAAAAGTGAATAGACCATTAGCAATGAGAAGAGTAATCAGCCTAAACTTCCACAATAGAATCCACTCCCCTAGCAAGATTAGGCAGATCATATGTTATTAGAAGAAAGAACATATATTCGGCCCCAAAGATAAAGAAAAGGGAAAACTGAAAACTTGGCAGTAGAGCCAACATAAATTCGGCTAGAAAAGAAACAATAAACCGATTGAAACATACCCTTACCAATAACTAAGATGACTTTCGGCAATAGACAATCAAAGAGGTTCGGCCAAAACAAGAAGAACCAAAAAGGATTTGAGAGAGAGAGTATGGTATTCGACCCAACAGAGAAAAGAAGAATGAAATCGGGCAAGAAATGTTCGGCTTTAGAGAAGCGGAGGAAAAGAAGAAAAAAGGGAAAGAGAACGGTTGTGGGAGAAGAGAAAGACTTGAAGAGAAGCAACTCAAAATAAGCCTTACAATATTCGGCCAAAGTATGTAAAAGGCAAAGAAAAGAAATAGTTGATCAATCCAAGAGCAAAAGCGAACAACTGAGGGGACCAAAGGGAGAAAAAGTAGTAAAGCAAATTCGGCAAAAGAACTTCAATGAATTTGGCAAATAAGGATTGACTGAATGGCTAGAGACTCTCAAGGCAACCGAATGACTTAAGAAGAATCCTATTTCGACACTACCACTCCCCTATCCCATGATCCACTCCCCAAAACCCTCTTACAATCTCTCACCTTGCCAATTTGAATCCCACTCAAACTCTTTAGAGTTTCAGCCAACCTACAAAACCTCCCCCACGCTTGCAGCAAAATAAAAACACCCCACCACCGCTACATGGATTTGAACCTCTGTCCTCTAGCCTCATCAACACGCCACCAACCATTAGTTCAGAAGTCATTTTATGACATGTTTTCCCTACCATTCTTTAAAACCTTGCTGGCCAGAGATAGGAGTTTCATCCTTAAAAAGTAAATTTTTTTTAGAAGCCAAGGCTTGAACCCATGACTTCCCAGACACTTATAGAGCATACAACCACTAATCCAGATATACTTTCATGTCACAAACACATAAAAATAATTACTTAGATTTTTGGGGCGTTACAGCCAAAGAACTTTTACTAATACTACCTTTTTATTTCTTAACTCTTTTATTTCCCTAGCTAAGATTTTGATTGGTTTTTCACTATATGTCATATCAGGTTGAATCTCTACCTTTATCAGAGATATAACATGTGAAGGATCAGATCGATACCGCCATAGAATAGACACATGAAAAACATTATGAATCCGATCAAGTTCTGGTGGTAAAGTTAATCGATATGCAACCAGTCTGATTCTTTCTATAATCTCAAATGGTCCAATAAACCGTGGACTTAGTTTTCCTTTACGACCAAACCGGAGAACTTTCTTTCAAGGCGATGCTTTCAAGAATACCTTGTCATCGACTTGAAATTCTATTGCTTTTTGATTCAGATTAATGTCAGACTTTTGATGATCAGAGGCTATTTTCAAACTGTCCTAAATTACTTTCATTTTTTCCTCGGTTTCATAAACTAAGTTAACTCCGTGTAACTTTTTCTCACTAAATTCTGTCCAATACAATGGAGTTCTACATTTGTGACCATACAAAGCTTCATACAGTGCCATTTTGATGCTGGACTGATAACTATTATTGTAAGCAAATTCAACTAAAGGTAAATACTTTTCTCAGTTATCTTCAAACTCAAGTATACAACACCGAATAATATCTTTCAAAATATGTATAACATGTTTAGATTGACCATCTGTCTAGGGATAAAATGTAGACTTTGTCAGCCGATCAACAATCACCCAAATGGCATCTTTCTTCTTTAGAGACAGGGGTGATCCCGATACGAAGCCCATGGTAATTCTTTCCCATTTCCATTTTGGTATCGTAACTGGTTTTAATAGTCCAGAAGGCAACTGATGTTCAGCTTTTACTTGCTGACATATCAAAGATTTAGATACAAACTCAGAAATATCCTGTTTCATTCCTGGCCACCAGTACATCTTTTTCAGATCATTATACATTTTATTACTACTAGGATGGATAGGCATGTTACCATTATGAGCTTAAATCAAAATCTTCTACACTAGTTCTGAACTTTTTGGTACACATACTCTGCCTCTAAATAACAAATAACCATCAGTCTTGATCTGAAATTCTAAGTCAAGAGTCGATTCATTTTGTATCTGTTTTGCTTGCAACTTACTATAATTTTTCTAAGCTTCAAAAATCTGCTGCAAAAAATGTTGGTCTAACTTTTAACTCAGCTATAATTGAACCATCATCAGATAATGAAAATCGGGTATTCATTGCTTGCAAAGTATACAGGGATTTTCTGTTCTAAGCATCTGCCACTACATTGGCTTTTCCCAGATGATAGTCAATAACAAGATCATAATCTTTCAGTAATTCAAGCCACCTGCGCTGTCTCAAATTCAAATCTTTCTGTGACATCAAATATTTCAGACTTTTATGATTAGTGAATATATGACACTTTCATCAAACAAATAATATTGCCATATTTTCAATGCAAACACTATGGCTGCCAATTGAAGATCATGTGCCGAGTATTTTCTTTCATGTAGTTTTAGCTATCTTGAAGCATAGGCGACTACTTTACCTTTTTGTATCAAAACACAGCCTAAACCATTCAATGGTGAATCACTATAAACTCTAAATTCCTTACCTGATTCTGGCTGTACTAATACTGGAGCGTCTATCAATAAAGCTTTTAATTTGTCAAAACTCTGCTGGCATTTATCAATCCACTCAAATTTCACATCTTTTTGCAATAGACGAGTCATCGGAGAAGCTATCATTGAAAAAAAAATTACAAACCTTCGATAATAACCAACTAGTCCCAGAAAACTTCGGACTTCAGACACATTCTTCAGTGGCTTCTAGTTAACAATGGCTGAAATTTTATTTGGATCCACCTTGACACCTTCAGCAGATACTATATGTCCAAGAAAACTAACTTCCCATAGCCAAAACTCAAATTTACTAAATTTGGCATACAACTGTTTCTCTCGCAAAGTTTGCAGCACTATTCTCAAATGCTCCGCATGTTCATTTTCATCTCGGGAGTAAACCAAAATATCATCTATAAATACCACCACAAACCTGTCTAAATATGGGCTGAAAATTCTATTCATCAGATCGATAAATATTGTAGGTGTATTTGTCAAAACCGAATGGCATCACAAGAAACTCATAGTGTCAATACCTGGTTCTAAAAGTTGTCTTTGGCACATCTGAATCTTTTACCCGTAGTTGATAGTAACCAAATCAGAGATTAATCTTCGAAAATACAGTGGCACCTTTTAACTGGTCAAACAAGTTATCAATACGAGGCAATGGATACTTGTTCTTTATTGTATCTTTGTTGAGCTGTCTGTAATCAATGCACAACCTCAATGATCCATCTTTCTTCTTTACAAACAGAGCTGAAGCATCCCAAGGTGAGAAACTAGGTCTATAATAGCCCAATTTTAATGAAATTGGAACAGTGGTTTCAGGACCACAAATCCGATCTGAAAACAAAATTTATTTTTATCTTATTATATGGTCCGTATTATGATACACATGTTGTGTGAAAATTTTGATATTAAAATTTTATCAATTAAGTGTTTAATTACGAGAAGGACTAAATCGCATAAAATGCGAAAGTTAAATTCTATTAGCTATAAGGATCAAATAGCTATGGAATTCAAAACTAGAGGTCCTTAGATGGTAATTAGACCATTAAAGAAAAGTATATAGATTTTTGATGACTCATCCATGGGAATTTAGAAAAAGGGCAAGGACTAAATTGGAATTTGAAAAATATTTAATTAATTAAAAGATGAAAAGAAAATATCATCTTATTTTCTCATCTTCTTCAACCTAAAATACATGGAAACCCTAGTAGAGAGAGAAGAAACTTTCATGGCTTAATTGGGTAAGTTTCCTTATCCCGTTTTTAGTCATTTTGATATTTTTAAAATTGGGATAGCTTAACCTATCTATTTGGAGGATTAATTTGAAAAGTTATCAAGGTATGAAATTTGGGTCATGAATGAATATGCTGAAAATTAGAAATTTATGGTAGAAAATGAAAGGTTGTTGATAGATAGACAACTTTTACAAAGTGATTTTTGATGAAAACATGATTTAGGGACTAAAATATAAAATTGTGAAACTAAAGAGAAATGTTGAATTTTTATAGATATATGTGCTGTAAATTTTGTAATGGGATTTTGGTTAGGCTTGGAATAAGGAGTAAATTGCACAAGTTTCATTTTCCGAGTCTAGGGATGAAATTGGAATTTATGGAAAAGTTAGATGCAAAATGGTAATTTTGCCTAGGACGTAAATTAAGTCCAAATGAGTATGAAATATGAGAAATTGATGATGAAAGATATTTATATAGATCCTAACAACTTAAATTCGAGGTTAGATTGAGGAAAAGAAAAGGTTTCGAATTAGTAGATTACTTACGCGAACAAGTGTCGAGGTAAGTTCGTGTAACTTAATCGAGCATGTAATTATGTTAAATTAAATGTTGTGATTGTATGAAATGTGATTATAATTTATGTGATTTACTTGGATGTTACAATATGAGAAACTAATACATGCTTGAAAATGGTGAAGAAGGGTTATGTCCCAATTGAATATTGAATTCTGATGAACATATGTGCTTTCCCAAAATGAATGAGGTGCTACATTTGTTGCTAACAGGATTTAGCTCGGACGAGTAATCCTATTGACCTCATTATGAAAAGGATTTAGCCCGAACGGGTAATCCTCATATAATACCTCTCGAGTATATGTTACAATTAGGATTTAGCCTAGACTGGTAATCCTAATTGAACTCTTCTGAGCGTACGTTATGTAAAGGATTTAGCCTAGACTGGTAGTCCTGTTATACGATATGTGACTCAAGAGTGTGTTCCTCGATTAACTGCCCTAATGGGTACTCTTGAAAAAGAATTGATGGGTTATTGAATCCTACACCTCGAGTGTACCACTTGAGTATCAATCGAAATTTCAATGATTCAACGGACACAAAAATTCTTGGCATGATAAGAGAATTATGGAATGAAATGAATGATGTCTTGAAGGAAAATGGTATAAAGAGCTCATCTCTGTTTACTTGATTGATATGAAGATTTTGTGACTAAAATGTTTGATTAAATGCATGTGTTTAGGCAACTTTGCCAAATGGATGGAAAACATGATATTGTATGCTTAGATTTAATAAACGAGATTGGTAAGTTTAGTTTCTGTTATGTGAACTTACTGGGCATGTAATGCTTACTTCATTTTATTTTTCCCTATTTTATAGTGCTTGGAAGCTCGCGAAGGTTGGAGGTCATTGGAGCATCATCACATTATCCACTAGCTTATTTTGGGTATACATAGTAAAATCATTTTGGTATAATGGCATTTATAGGCTAACTTGGCCATAGATGGCTTAAATATGTGGTTTGTAATCTAACCATCAGAATGACTAGTAATGATTGTTTTTGACATACTTGTAATATCATACTATGGTAGTTACTTACATGCTAAATGGTTGTTCAAATTATGTCTATCATATGAAATATACCAAGGTAAGATTATAAACATGTATGCATGTAATGATATGTCTTATTGAATGGTGGAATTTGCTTAATTTGAATGCCTGAATTGGTTGGTATTGGATGTGAGTTTTAAGTGCAGGTCATTGGTGTAATTTTGGGCGAGAAATAAAGCTAGAAATGTCTTTATTTTGTCCACACTGGCATACACACAGGCGTGTGTCTAGACCTTGTGTGACACATGGCCTGGTACAAGGGCGTGTGGTCACGCTGTGTGTCCCTTGCACCTTAAATTCGAGAAAACAGAATGCTTAGAATTGAGCACATGGGCTGAGACATGGGCGTGTGCCTCACCTATGTGTTCTACACGGCCTAGAACACGGGCATATGTCTTGGCCGTGTGAAACCTGCACCTATTTTTGAAAGAACATAATTAACCACACGGCCTACCACACGGGCATGTGGTATGGCAGTGTGTGCAAGGCAGAGAGTTACATGGGGTCGAGCATGGCCTGCAACACGCGCATGTCCCAAGGTCACACGGGCTGTCCCTTGGACCACACGGATGTAAGAGCCCTGTAATTTAGAAAATTTTTAAAATGTCACGAAAAATTCTTAGAGTTTTTGATTAAGTCCCAACTTGATTCTTATGCTCGTTTTGGGCCTCGAGGGTCTATTTAAGGGACGATATGAATAATCCCGATTAATGAATAGTAATTTACATGAGTTCTCTAAAAATGTTCTGAAAGTTCTAGTAATGCCCCGTAACCTTATTTCAGCAACGGATACGGGTTAAGGGGTGTTACATTTAGTGGTATCAGAGCTACAATTTATCCGATTCTTATATTTAGCATAGCAAACATGAGATTAACTATACATGCCATTATATAAATTGCGATAGTGTGATGTCTCCTGATCATTTTAAATGTGTTTTTCATATAGTAATGTCATCCAACCAAGCTAGAGCTGAATCTGAGGAAGTTGGGAGCAATGCTTCAGCTTCAGTCCAAAGAGTTGCATCTGCATCTGATAGTGAAAGGCCTGTATCTGATGGCCAAAGTGAAGAGGCAAAACAAACCTTCTTTCAATTGATGAATGAATGGTTTACCGAGTATTTAAGAACAAACCCTACTGTATAATGACCTCTCTCACCTTCTCCTCAATCGGTTCCTGAGGTACCACAGGGTGTTAAACCCGCTAGAACAGGTAAGCCTCTGGTAGATAAAATCTGTAAGCATGAGGTAGAAGAATTTAGAGCTACCGTAGACGATGATCTGGAAAGGGCTGAATTTTGGTTGAAAAATACCATCCAGCTTTTTGATGAATTATCCTGTACACCTATTGAATGTTTGAAATGTGCAGCATCTCCATTGAAAGACATAACTTATCATTGGTGGAATACCATAACTTCAGCTATACCGAGAGAGAACATTAGATGGGAATTCTTCCAAGTTGAATTCAGAAAGAAACATGTTAGTCAGAGATTTATGGATTAGAAAAAGAAAGAATTTTTAGAACTTAAGTAGGGAGACATACTATATCTGAGTATGAATGATAATTTGTTCAGTTGAGCAAATATGCCAGAGAATGGGTTCTAACTGAGGCTGATATGTGTAAGCGCTTTAAAGAAGGTTTAAATGAAGATATCAAGTTATTGATAGGAATTCTCGAAATAAGAGAATTTACGGTGTTAGCTGATCGAGCACACAAAGCTGAGGAATTGAGTAAAGAAAAGAAACAAGCTGAAAGAGAGGCTTAGGTTTTTGAAAAAAGGATTATGAGTAAGCCACAATCATCTGCTTCTAAAAAAATAAAGAAGTATTATAATCGTGTTACTACCTCTATGGGGTATTCTGGAAAAGAGCGAGGCTCTCAATGCTCTAACCCGAGGTCTTCATCGCCATCTGTAACCAGTGTGGATAGTATCGGTAATCCCAAACCAAAGTGTAAGCATTGTAACAAATTTCATCATATGGAATGTCGGTCTAGAAGTGGAGCTTGTTTTGGATGTGGTTCACTAGACCATTTTCTTAGAAATTGTCCAGAAAGAGTTGAAAAAGAAATAGAACTAGCTCCAAAGCCGAGTAATCCTGTTTTGAGGGGCAGACCACCCTGTTACCCTAGCAATGTTAGTGGTAGTCGAGGTACTACCAGGGATACAATAGTTAGATCTGAGGCACGAGCACCTACAAGAACATATGTTATTCGTGCTAGAGAAGATGCTTCTACACCAGACGTCATTACTGGTACATTTTCTCTACTTGATACTGAAAT
Organism: Gossypium anomalum; assembly: GCA_025698475.1. Taxonomy (NCBI): domain Eukaryota; kingdom Viridiplantae; phylum Streptophyta; class Magnoliopsida; order Malvales; family Malvaceae; genus Gossypium; species Gossypium anomalum. Next base: position 33,330,026 of record CM046958.1, on the reverse strand, counting down.
TACTGCTTAGATTGATCCTGGTTCCATGCATTCATAAATATGCACAAACTTAGTATCTGTTAAAAATTTACCTGTTGAATTCACTGAATATTTGGTTAAAGTTTCAAACCCCTTGGGCCAATTTGTTATGGTGGATAAAGTCTGTAAAAACTATTCATTTATGATACAAGGTTATTGTTTTTCCGCTGACTTGATGTTATTGTCATTCGATGAATATGATGTGATTTTGGGAATGGATTGGTTAACCCAATATGATGCAGTAGTGAATTGTAAATAGTATTATATTGTATTGAAATGTCAGAGTGGTGAATTACTTCGTGTTGAATCTGATAAACTGGATGGATTACCTAATGTGATTTCAAAAATATCAGTATGGAAATATTTCAGAAAGGGTTATGATGCTTATCTCACATATGTATTGGATACTAAAGTATCTGAGTCAAAGATTCAGTTAGTGCCGGTTGTATGCAAATTTCTTGATGTATTCCTAGAAGAGTTACATAGTTTACCAACGGATAGAGAAGTGGAATTCCCTATAGATCTTGTTCCGGGTACAAAACCTATATCCATAGCACCTTATTGGATGGCTCCTACTGAATTAAAAGAGCTAAAAGCACAGTTGCAAGAATTGATTGACAGGAGTTTTGCTTAACCTAGTTTCTCACCTTGGGGTGTGTCGGTTCTGTTTGTAAAGAAGAAAGATGGATCATTGAGGTTGTGCATTGATTATAGCCAGCTCAACAAAGTTACATTAAAGAACAAGTATCCATTGCCTCATATAGATGACTTGTTTGACTAGTTAAAATGTGCCACTATATTTTCCAAGATTGATCTCCGTTCTGGTTACAATCAACTACAGGTAAAAGATTCAGATGTGCCAAAGACATCTTTTAGAACAAGGTATAGACACTATGAGTTTCTTGTGATGCCATTTGGTTTAACAAATGCACCTGCACTGTTTATGGATCTGATGAACATAATTTTCAGCCTATATTTAGACAGGTTTGTGGTGGTATTTATAGATGATATATTGGTTTACTCCTGAGATGAAAATGACCATGTTGAGCATTTGAGAATAGTGTTGCAAACTTTACGAGAGAAACAATTGTATGCCAAATTTAGTAAATGTGAATTTTGGCTTTAAATAGAGAGAACCATTAGGAGAGTAAAGGTACCTTTCTTGGCTGATCCCTTTCGCTTTATGGCGTGCTCGTTTGGGTTGGGCATCGGCTAAGAGTGCTCGGAGCGCGGATTAACTCCAGTCTCCTATCAGGTGCGTATTTCTCATTACTCTAGTTGTAGGATGGCTACTTCGGGCCGCAATGGGCTGAAAGGGGCCATGAGGGCCCAATGGGCCTATGGGCCCAATTGGATAAGTTGTTTGATTGTGTAGTAAATTTGACTAGGTTAGGTGAATCTCATATCTGTGGCTAGATTTGGGCTAAAAGGGCCACACGAGCGTTTGGGCCCATTTGGGTCGAGAGAGGGCTTTAGGCCCATTCGTATTGTTATCCCTGTTTAGAATACTTTAGTTCACCAAATTACTGAAATACCCTCGACTTGTAAAATTACCAAAGTACCCCCGATTTATAGAATTACCATTTTAGCCTCGATTTACAAAATTACCAAAATACCTCTAGTTTGTAAAATTACCAAAATACCCCTGGCTTGCAAAATTACCAAAATACCCATAGTTTGTAAAATTACTAAAATACCCCTGTAGGGTAGAATTACTGAGATACCCTTGTGGGGTAAAATTACCATTTTGCCCCTAGGGTGTTAAATGACTATTTTGCCCTTATGGGTAAGTGACTGACTTAGACTATGTGGTTGACGGATTTGATTGTGAGTATATGGATGACTTGACTGTGATTGTTTGATTCAAATATGAGCATGGTATTCTGATTCTGTATGTTGTATGTCATGACATGTATATCTGTTGCATGAGATATTGATATACATGATATAACATGATATGCACATGATATGTTATGAGATGCACATGATATGCTATGATATACTCATTATATGCATGGGTTGGGTTTTATATAGATGGAGGAAGTGCGAAAAGGGCTTTGCCCCAGTTTACCAAAAAGGGCTTTGCCCCAGTTATTAAAAGAGGCTAGGCCTCCAGTTATATGATAATGCAGCTATGCTGCTAGTAGAGAGTTTGGTTGGGTGGGTTGAGTTATTCCCCACATGGAAAGCTTGGCTAGTACAGGTGGAGAGTAGCGGATGGTGGGTTGAGCAGTCTCCCCAAATAGGCTTGCATACATTCATTGGTAATTCATGTGAAATTGAAATGGGCCTATGGGCCATACCGTTTACAGTAAAGGCTTCGGCCCAGTATATGTCGAGACTGAATTAGGGCTTAGGCCCAGTATGCTGATATTAGTTGGGCTCTAAAAGGGGCTCGTTGCACACTGAGTTTTCGTAAGCTCACCCCGTTTATTAACCTTTCAGGTAATTTCCAGCCTTACACGGATGGAGTTGCGAGGGGCTCGGAGGAAGCTGTACACACTGTTTATGTTACAGTTTTGATTATTACTTTTAAATGTTTTTATGTGGATTGTAGTAAAGCTTTTTTAATTTTCTGGATTTCTAATTTCTAATTTAGTAATTGTTCTTATAATTGCTAGTATTAGAACACGGTTTTCCAAAGCAACTACTATTTTCAAAACATCACGTATCCGCAATTGTTTTAAATCAAGCTTCCGTAACTGCCAAGATTTTTACAAAGTTGTTAAAAATGTTATTCAGCTGAGGTTTTCTAACAAGGTTTAAAAAGGGTATAAGTTTTTTTTAATGGAAACATGGTTTCGAAAAAAACTTCAATGTGACACGCCAGATTTGAGCCAAACTTCCAGGCTGGGTTTGGGGTGTTACATTTAGTGGTATCAAAGCCTGGGTTGCAATAACTCGGCTGTGGATTGGGTTTTCAAAGGTTGAATTTTAGAAAATTATTTTCAACCACGTGGTTTGTTTGAATTATTTCTCTTAAAAAGTGTGGCACACCGAGTCTCCGGCGCCAAATTCATAAGTCTTCTGAATACTTTTATCTGTTTAGAAATTGAAATACTGTAGATTCCTTAGATACTGGTCTGAATTTAAATTTGGTATTTATTTTATGTGGATGTGATGTTTGGATATAAAAATTGTATATATGTGTGATAAATATGTGTCTGCTTCACTGAATAAGTGTTGTATGTATGAGATGTTTCAAGTTCTAGTTGGAGTGTGATGGTGATAGTAGGATCAGAGTGCGCAGCGGTAGCATAGTAGGGTAGATGTTACACGACTACCCTGTTAGACAGAAATTTCTTTAAGGGAGGTAGAGTTGTAACACCCTGAATTTGGGCCTAGAAGTTTTGGGCCTTAAGCATGGGAGCGGTTGAAGGTAGCTTATAATATTTTGTTGTGTATGTAAATTTTGTTAATGAAGGCTTATTTTAGTGATTAAGTGTGCTGGGAAGTGTTGGAGAAGTCTTGGGTTCAAACCTGGACTCTAGCAAAAATTTTTGGTTTAAGGTGAATCAAACCCTGGGTGTAGTAGGTAGGCCTTAAGAATATTATTGGAAAAATTATACCACAAAAAGCCATGTGGTCTAGTGGCAAAGTAGCGCCACATAAGAGGCAGGAAGGTGGCGTCATAGAGTTGGCAAGGAGGTCTAGGGTTCGAAACTCATGGCAAACAAAGAGCATTTATTTTGCTAACAGGGGCGGCAAGAGTTGGTGTTGAATTTAAACTCTGATGATGGAGGGATCCCACATCGGGAAGCTAACATAAAATTGGATGTGGAGCTGGCTTTAAATAGAGAGAACCATGAGGAGAGTAAAGGTACCTTTCTTGGCTGATCCCTTTCGCTTTATGGCATGCTCGTTTGGGTTAGGCGTCGGTTAAGAGTGCTTGGAGCGCGGATTAACTCCAGTCTCCTATCAGGTGTGTATTTCTCACTACTCTAGCTGTAAGATGGCTACTTCGGGCCGCGATAGGCTGAAAGGGGCCATGAAGGCTCAATGGGTCTATGGGCCCAATTGGATAAGTTGGTTGATTGTATAGTAAATATTTGACTAGGCTAGGTGAATCTCATATTTGTGGCTAGATTTGGACTAAAAGGGCCACACGAGCGTGTGGGCCCATTTGGGCCGAGAAAGGGCTTTAGGCCCATTCGTATTCTTATCCCTGTTTAGAATACTTTAGTTCACCAAATTACTGAAATACCCTCGACTTGTAAAATTACCAAAGTACCCCCGATTTATAGAATTACCATTTTACCCTCGATTTACAAATTTACCAAAATACCCCTGGTTTGTAAAATTACCAAAATACCCCTGGCTTGCAAAATTACCAAAATACCCCTAGTTTGTAAAATTACCAAAATACCCTAGTTTGCAAAATTACCAAAATACCCCTAGTTTGTAAAATTACTAAAATACCCCTATAGGGTAGAATTACCGAGATACCCTTGTGGGGTAAAATTACAATTTTGCCCCTAGAGTGTTAAATGATTGTTTTGCCCTTGTAGGCAAGTGACTGACTTGGACTGTGCGGTTGACGGATTTGATTGTGAGTATATGGATGACTTGACTGTGATTGCTTGATTTAAATATGGGCATGGTATTCTAATTCTGTCTGTTGTATGCCATGACATGTATATCTGTTGCATGAGATATTGATATACATGATATGCACATGATATGTTATGAGATGCACATGATATGCTATGATATGCTCATTATATGCATGGGTTGGGTTTTATATAGATGAAGGAAGTGCGAAAAGGGCTTTGCCCCAGTTTACCAAAAAGGGCTTTGCCCCAGTTATTAAAAGAGGCTAGGCCTCTAGTTATATGATAATGCAGCTATGCTGCCAGTGGAGAGTTTGGTTGGGTGGGTTGAGTTATTCCCCACATGGAGAGCTTGGCTGGTACGAGTGGAGAGTAGCGGATGGTGGGTTGAGTAGTCTCCCCAAATGGGCTTGCATACATTCATTGGTAATTTATGTGAAATTAAAATGGGCCTATGGGCCATACTGTTTACAGTAAAGGCTTCGGCCCAGTAACCGTTAAACGAAAGGCTTCAGCCCAGTATATGTCGAGACTGAATTAGGGCTTAGGGCCAATATGCTGATATTAGTTGGGCTCTAAAAGGGGCTCGTTGCACACTGAGTTTTCGTAAACTCACCCCATTTATTAACCTTTCAGGTAATTTCCAACCTTACATGGAACAGAGCTACGAGGGGCTCGGAGGAAGCCACACACACTGTTTATGTTACAGTTTTGATTATTACTTTTAAATGTTTTTATGTGGGTTGTAGTAAAGCTGTTGTAATTTTCTGGATTTTTAATTTGGAATTTTATTAATTGTTCTTATAATTGCTAGTATTAGAATACGGTTTTCCAAAGCAACTACTATTTTCAAAACATCACGTATCCGCAATTGTTTTAAATCAAGCTTCCGCAACTGCCAAGATTTTTACAAAGTTGTTAAGAATATTATTCAGCTGAGGTTTTCTAACAAGGTTTAAAAAGGGTATAAGTTTTTTTTTAATGGAAACATGGTTTCAAAAAACACTTTCGAAAAACACTTCAATGTGACACGCCAGATTCGAGCCAAACATCTAGGCTGGGTTTGGGTGGTTACATGGCCACCTTGGAGTCCCTCCAACCGTCGAACCACCTACTGAGGATCACCTGAGGAAAATAAAAGAGGGGGTTAGTTTTCGAAAACTCAGTGTGTACAACCCTTGGCTAATAGAAAAGCATGCAATAGCAAGTATTTTTGGGCCTGTGCCCAATTCAATATCAAAACAGTATAAAGCAATCAAATATGCACGGATCCCACCCATCCAACCGCTACACACTATCTCCATCCCCTGATACACACCATGTGGGGATATAAATATCGACCCACCCATCCGATACACTCCAATGGCAGCCCAGTTACGGTACTACCTAATGTTGCAGCAAAGCTGCTAATCATATATTGGGCTTAAAAAGCCATCGGTGGATCCACTTTCGTCAAACAACCATGCGATCCTCATATACTTCCTCCGTTCCATAATTCCCAACCTATATGCAACCTAAACAGAATATCATATGAATGCAGCAGGTATACATGTAACATCCATAAATCTTACATTAAGCACATAGGGGTATTTTAGTCATTTTTACCCTCAACGGCTTTTCTATAATTTCTCTTTATTATGGGTTATTACTTACCTTGGCCCGTTAACAAGTTCTCGTTGGCTAAAGGGAACAGATACTATGCACCAGGTAGGAATCTAGAGAAGAGGAGGTGGGTCAATAAGACCGCTTAAGTACCAAGCTCTCCCAAGATCCAAACCTAGACATGCATGTACCCATTGCCACACCTTAACCTTATGGCTTGTCCACTGTCACAATTAATTAATTAATTAAGTTTTATGTCTGTTTAAGAAGTTATTAGATACTAGGCCCAAAACCCCTTACAAAGCCCAAACGAGTCTACATACATATGGCCCACTAGGCCCAATCTCATTCATATGGCCCATTAGGCCCAAATCACATTCGTATGGCCCATTAGGCCCAAATCACATTCATATGGCCCGTCAGGCCCAATCCCATTCGTATGGCCCATTAGGCCCAAATCACATTCATATGGCCCGTCAGGCCCAATCCCATTCATAGTCATGCAATCATATGATTTTTTCATCACTTAGTAACAAATTGCCAATTTTTCCTATTATGAGCCCTACAGTCCATCGAGCCCATTTAGCCATTCTGGCCCGGTTGGCCTAAGTACAGCCCAAATCCATGAGATCGCTCATGGGGCCTCTGGTAACCTGTCGATTTTCCCCTTACGCATGTTTGTGCACTCGCAAGTCTATTGTAGCTAAACCTTCAGTTTTGCGGTATTTCGGCTTTTCGATATTTCAAGATTTTCCGATCTACTATGTATGTGCAGTGTACGTACACACCTAATACTAAAACGTGTTGCGATCTCCTCAGCTACGAACCTACAAACGATATCACTCAATGATTAATCACACACTTATCAAATACAATCACCAAAAGTCAAAAATCTCACCTTTGCCTTACCTTGAACGACAAACCTTAACAGCCCTTCCTTGATCACCAATCAAGAGTATTCCTTAAATCCAAAACCCCAAAATGCCTAAGGAGCAATTCGACACAGATCTGAAATTTGAGGTTCGATACTAATCCCACAAGAATCGGCCAAAGTAGAGGGAGTAGCGGCGGCACAGAGGATTTTCAGCCAAAGAGGTATTCAGCTTTTGAGATTTGTATAGTGAAAGGGGTTATTCGGCACAAATAAGAAGAAGAAAAGAAGGAATCGACTAAAACCAAAGGTGAATCAAAAGAGAACTTGAGAAAAAAAAGAATGGAAAATCGGCAAGCAAGGAACAAGGAATTTGGCTTTTGAGCATTTAGAGAGAAAAGTGTTTTGGCAACATAAAAATGAGGAATTCGGTTAAAGGAAGAGAAGCAATTTTGACAATACCTAGAATCCCCAAAATCTACACCTATATATGCTATAGTCGAATTTACCTATCCTCAAATTCCCTATTCGGCTCCACCTCTCTACACCTCCCATCTCCTAACTTTTCTCCCTGATAACTTCTTAATCCCTTCCTTAAATTTCTCCCCTGATCACTCCCTTCAGATTTCACATCTAACGCCACTACTGGCCATTTATTGAGAAAAATAAATCCTTCTTTTGAGCAATGAGGTATTTGGACCCCAAACCTCATTGCCATGCATGTGACGCCACCTCTAAGCCCCACATGTGACGCTACTTGCCACTCCAACACAAGGCTCCTCGTGTCTAATTCCTCCTTCATTTATTTAAAACCCAAGCACACCTTTTATCAAAACTGAAAAAGAAAGAAAGTTTGAGATTTTTGGGGCGTTACAACTCTACCCCCTTAAAGAAATTTCGTCCATGAAATTTCCAACTAATGTTAGGAGCCCCACCAGCCACGCCCTTAAAGATATCAACCCCATTTGATTGAAGTCGCTTCGAAATTGACCCCCGATTTCTCGAGCCATTATTGGGCCCTACGACCCTTTCCAAAATCCTCAGCATTGCCTGCGACAATGCATCAATCCCCATGGCCCAATTATACAGTCCAGTCTCAGCCACGGGTGAGGCCGGAGCCTCTTCTACTCCTGCATTGGGCATATGGCCCAGTGCCGACGATCTAGCCCTAACACTCCGTGGCCTCGGCCATAGCCTCTTGCACCTCTTCTAGCACTCATCGTTGATTCACGTATTATCTAGGTTAGAAATTTTATGAAGTTTTAGTTAGTTTCAATAATTAAGCCGATGTTTTATGAAAGTTTTAAAAAGAAAATTATTTTCGTAGATCCTCTACAGGTTCGAAGTCCTATAGGCTTCAGTTTTGCTCCAACTAAAAGCCTCAGTATAATCACATGAAGTAGCCCACTAACTATCTACAGTGTATCAAATTAAACAAGCTTAACAATAAAAGAACTTACTTGGTTCGACATCAGAGACTCGGTGTGCCGCACAGCAAGATTTTTTTCCAAAATATTGTGATATAATAAGGCCCACTTCATAGCCCGAGTTTTACAATTTGGCTTTGATACCACTAAATGTAACACTTCAAACTCGACCCGGACATTATGGCTAGATCTGGCGTGTCACATTGAAGTGTTTTATCAAAAACCATGTTTTCATTGAAAACCCTTCTTTAAATAAAAACTATTCCTTCTTATATGATAATAATTACTTTGTAAAATCTCTTTTCAGTTGCGGAAGCTTTATTTGAAACAGATGATCTACGAAAACTTGTCATTTAAAAATTGATCTGCGGAAACATGGTATTTAAAAATAGTTATGGTTTAGGAAAACCATGTTCTACTTCTCAAAATAAAATATTAAACCTAATTTGAAATAATAACCAGAGGAAAGGCCTTATTACAATCCGGACTGAAATAACTTAAAATACTAGAAGTTATATGCTAAAGAAAACAAGTCCAAGTCGTCTTGGTAGCTGGCCACCTCAGAGTCCCTCTTACCGTTGAACCACCTACTGAGGATCACTTGAGAAAAATAAAAGAGGGGGTGAGTTTTCGAAAACTCAGTGTGTACAACCCTCGGCAAATAAAAAAGCATGCAATAGCAAGTCTTTTCGGGCCTGAGCCCAATTCAATATCAGAACAGATGTAAAGAAATCAAATATGCACGGATCCCACCTATCCAACCGCTACACGCCATCTCCATCCCCCGATACACACCATGTGGGGATATAAATATTGACACACCCATACGATACACTCGAATAGTAGCCCGATTGCAGTACTACCTAACGTTGCAGCAAAGCTGCTAATCATATATTGGTCTTAAAAAGCCATCAGTGGATCCACTGTCGTCAAACAACCATGCGATCCTCATATACTTCCTCCATTCCATAATTCCCAACCCATATGCAACCTAAACAGAATATCATATGAATGCAGCAGGTATACATGTAACATCCATAAATCTTACATTAAACACATATGGGTATTTTAGTCATTTTCACCCTTAGGGGCTTTTCGGTAATTTCTCTTTATTATGGGTTATTACTTACCTTTTCCCGTTAACAAGTTCTCGTTGGCTAAAGTGAACAGATACTATGCACCAAGTAGGAATCCAGAGAAGAGGTGGTGGGTCAATAAGACCGCTTAAGTACCAAGCTCTCCCTAGATCCAATCCTAGACATGCATATACCCATTGCCACACCTTAACCTTATGGCTTGTCCACGGTTACAATTAATTAATTAATTAAGTTTTATGTCTGTTTAAGTAGTTATCAGATACTAGGCCCAAAACCCCTCACAAAGTCCAAACGAGTCTACATACATTCATATGACCCACTATGCCCAATCTCATTCATCTGGCCCATTAGGCCCAAATCACATCCGTATGGCCCGTTAAGCCCAAATCACATTCATATGGCCCATTAGGCCCAATCACATTCATAGTCATGAATCATATGACTTTTTTCATCACTTAGTAACAAATTGCCAATTTTGCCTATTATGGGCCCTATAGCCCATCGGGCCCATTTAGCCCATTCTGGCCCGATTAGCCTAAGTACGGACTAGACCCACGAGATCACTCATGGGGCCTCTAGTAACCTATCATTTTTCCTCTTACAAGTGTTTGCGCACTTGCAAGTTTATTATAGCCAAACCTTCGGCTTTTCAGCATTTTAACTTTTCAGGATTTGTTGATCTACTGTATGTGTGCAGTGTATGTACACACCTGATACTAAAACGTGTTGCGATCTCCTCAGCCACGAACCTACAAACGATGTCACTTAACAATTAATCAGACACTTATCAAATACGATCATCAAAAGCCAAAAATCTCACATTTGCCTTACCTTGAACGACAAGCCTTAACAGCCCTTCCTTGATCACCAATCACGAGTATTCCTTAAATATAAAACCCCAAAATGCCTAAGGAGCAATTCGGCACAGATCTAAAATCTGAGATTCGATACTAATCCCACAAGAATCGACCGAAGTAGAGGGAGTAGCAGCGGCACAGAGGGTCTACAGCCAAAGAGGTATTCGACTTTTGAGATTTGTATAGTGAAAGGGGTTATTAGGCACAAATAAGAAGAAGAGAAGAAGGAATCGGCTAAAACCAAATGTAAATCAAAAGAGAATTTGAGAAGAGAAAGAATGGAAAATCGACAAGCAAGGAACAAGGAATTCGGCTTTTGAGCACTTAGAGAGAAAAGTGTTTTGGCAACACAAAAATGAGGAATTTGGCTAAAGGAAGGGAAACAATTTTGGCAATACCCTAGAATCCCCAAAATCGGCACCTTTATATACTATAGCCGAATTTACCTATCCTCAAATTCCCTATTCGGCTCCACTTCTCTACACCCCTCATCTCTTAACTTTTCTCTCTGATAACTCCTTAATGCCTTCCTTAAATTTCTCCTCTGATCACTCCCTTCAGAGTTCACATCCAACGCCACTATTGGCCATTTATTGAGTAAAAATAAATCATTCTTTTGAGATAGGAGGGATTCAAACCCCAAACCTCCTTGCCATGCATGTGACGCCACCTCTAAGCCCCACATGTCATGCTACTTGCTACTCCAACACAAGGCTCCTCGTGTCCAATTCCTCCTTCATTTATTTAAAACCCAAACTACTTGCCATCAAGGTTCTTTTAATTATTAAACTATATTTTCCTTCACCCCAAAGTTCGATCTCAAAACTTAACCAGGCCTATTATCACATAAATAACACTCGACTAGGAATATTAAGCACACCTTTTATCAAAACCAAAAAAGAAAGAAAATTTAGGATTTTTGGGGCGTTACAAGGAGTGTTTCTATAAGATAATTATCTTTTAAATAAGCTTCCCCACAAAAAAAGGGACAAGACACCATATGAGGTATAGAAAGGTAGAAAACTATCTTACAACCACTTGAAATTGTAAGGGGTGTCTTGCTAGCATAACATATAATGGTAAGTCGAGACATATACGTCGCAGACATAATACCATTAAACAAATGATCTCAAACAGAGTTATCTACATTGAAATCTGCTAACTAAGGCTTAAACCAATATCATGTTGCTAAAACATCAAAAGAAATGTGACTAAAGCCCATGAAAATAAAAGGCGCTATGTGAAGGAAAACCCTACCTAGTTGACTGGAGATCCTAAGATCTAGGTTCAAAGGGACAACTTAATTGCATAGACTTTGTGAGGCCATTGTGGGGGTACTTATCCCAAGTCTGTTCCTATGATGTAAATAGTGACTAAAAAATGAGATAGGTTAAGTAATACTTTTAATGACCATTTTGTGTTTCGATGAGCCGAACAACATAAGTCACCTATGTGAGAGTGAAGTGGGGCCACTTCAAGAAGACTATTAGGGTATAGTTCTATCAAAATCTTGTAGAACGAGGAGATGTTCACGGCTATATAACATACTCATGAGAACTAAAACCTTACTATGGAGTTAGTTGTGTGAGGTATATCATCGTTTACATAAAAGGTAGAATAGTTCAAGGACATTACGTCTACTGGTCAACTAGTAAAATAAATATAATTTCGCAAGGGAAGGTTCAAGGGTGGATACCTACCTATCCTATGCAACTATCGACCGTAGATTCTATCACCAGGTTAAGTCAATTTTTTTCGATAAAACTATCAATTTTCATTCATGCGGGAGATTGTTGGAAAAATTGGATTTTATGGTAACTTTAAGGCATATTCTCAATAGGTAAAGGTACAGAGTTGAATCATAATTTTATGGTTTCATATTCTACTCCATGAGACTTTTACAATGATATATCATATGCTCAAAATAGTTGAGTGATGAATGAAAAATTGATGCCCAAAGTAAGCTACTTGGAAATATTATTGAGGAAAAATAAAAGGCTTAGATCCCACATTGATTAAATACTAAGTGTGGGATGTGTTTATATATGTGAACTCTCTTGAAGGGCAATTGAATGACTAAGCTTGTAACCCTACCTCGCGCACAGGGGGGTGCAGGTCCAAACCCAACCGAGTTGGGGCACACCAGCATGACATGGGTGATGCGAAATGTCCGGACCGGTCGGGCCCAAATAGGCCTGCAGATATTTTAGCCCAACACGAATTTATTTTTCCTCAGCAAACAGAATCTACTTATATATGGAAACTTATCTTATTGATTTGATTCCATTAAATATGTTTAATTTTTTTTTAATGGTAGATTTTATGGATATTTTTTCCAAAATTCCAACACTCTCCATGCCTATAAAAGGCCATAATTCTAAAGGGTTTTTCCATACTTTCATACTCTCTTAGAATTTCTCTTGCCAAAATTTTGTTATTCTCAAAAATCTCTTTTTCCATCCTTCATGTTTTATAAATATTCCGGTGATAGAAAAAAGCATTGTTCGTTTGATTGATCGTGGTAGAGGTGCTACTACTTTCATCACTACTGTTGCTATATCTTGGGAGACTATCGACCAACATTACTCTAAGTACCGTAGAAGCGGCCGAATCTGTCTTAAGAAAATCATGTTTCACGGGCCTCAACATTTCGTAAAATCTCAATTCTCCTTTATTTCAATTGTTTATTATGGTTTTATTTTATTTTCACATATTTAATAAATTAACTATAAATAATTCTATTCATATTTTATTTTATATGTGTTTATTTATAATTAATTATTTTTTTCGCTATCGTATTTTGTCTAACAGTTAGATATAATATTTGGTACACTGTCAATTGTGTTTTTAGATTCTACAAGTAGGGTCAAGGGTTGACAAATGTTTTATAGAGATATAGTAAAAACTATGTTTAATGAAGTTGATGCTAGCCAAATTCTCCAAATCTTGTTAGCTTCAGTGGAGCATGAGGATCTAATGGTGTGGTGAGGCAAAGCTATTTGTGAATTCTGGGTGAGGAGTGACTACAAAATATTGCTAGAAAGTGATTCTGACTCTATTTCTAGTGATTTATAATAGGACATAAGGAATTTTTACAGATGACTTTGGAATCTTAACTTAAGTGCTAAGCAAAAAATTACAATTTGGAAAATCTCATGTGGTTTTTTACCCACTCTTCGTAACTTACAAATGCGTAGACTGGGGGGAAGCCATATGTAACATCCCGAAATAGGGCCTAAACAGAATAGTGGTTGCGAAACCACAAATTCGAGGTAGAAAAATTTATTTTATTATTATTTTGAGGTCTATGATATGTTTTCATGATTGTGTGAAAAGTTCGTGAAGAAATTCTATGCATAAAGTACTTAATTTGAAATTAGGGACTAAATTGAATAAATTGCAAAACTTGTGTTCTAGAAGTATTTTGCATAAAATTGAATTAGATTATTAATTAGAGGTCCTTAAAGAGTAATTTTACCAATTTCTAAGTCTATGGACAAAAATTAGGACATGGAAGGAATTTTTGAAAGTTTAGTAGTAAGGGCATTTTGGTCATTTAGTTATTAAAATGAATTAAAAACAAAATTAAAAGCCAATTTTTGTCCATCTTCTTCATTAGGACGAAATTTCAAGGGTTCTCCATAGCTAGGGTTTGTTTCAAGCTTTCAAGCTCCATGGTAAGTGATTCCAAGGCCCGCTTTTAATGTTCTTTACGCTTTTTGAGTCCCTGTAGCTCGATAAAGCTTATGCTAGCAATAATTTAAGTTAGGGTTCATACTTGGAAAAATACCCATAGGTGAAATTTGTGTATTTTGGTGTTTTATGATAGAATATGAGGTTTTAAATTATGTTAGACAACTTGTACTACTCGGTTTTAAGCAAAACGAGTAAAAGGACTTAATCGGTAAAAATACCTAATAGTCATAAGTGCTTGTTAGAGTATGAATTTGATGCTGCCATAGAAGGAAAAAATGACCAGCATGTCATGAAACATAAGAAAATAGGCTGAAGTTTAATTTACGAGCTTTGGGGCAAAAGTGTAAATATGCAAAGATTAGGGGCAAAATTGTAATTTTGCCAAAATATGATTTTGGGTCAATTTGAATAATTTGAGTCCTAATTAGACTATATTTTAAATGATAGAGCAAGGAAAACTGAAATTCAAGCTAAAATGGAGAAAATACCAAGTTGTGGACGAAATGGTAAAAGTAGCTATTTTTGCATACGAGGTAAGTTTCTGATGAAATAAATGCAATATTCTTTTATTTTACATTATTATTGTAAATTTCAGAATTTATATACTTATTTTATGAGGATATTTAAAGTCGAATTAAAGTAAGTGACAGAGGATATTTAAAGCATTAGGAAGCCCCGTTTGAACCTTAGGAATATTAGGATATTGGGGTTGTGGGACAGACAGGTGAGAAATGAGCCATGTAAGTCCATATCAGTTATATGGCTTTGGAGACAGGAATGAGCCATGTAAGCCCATATTATATATATATATGGCATTGGAGACAGGAATAATTCATGTAAGTCCATGTCGAAGACATGGCATTAGCGAGATATTGATAGATGAGAGCGACCCAAGTATCCTTAGTATTCCGAGTGGTTCAATGGGTCATTGTACACGTTAAATTACAGGAATTATCAGCAAAAGGGAAGGTAGATTATATTTATGAATAGTGAAAGGTCGGGTAAGAAAGAAGGTAAGTAAGTAAAGAAGAAGGTAGAAAATGAGAAGTAAAGAAAGTTTATGAGGCTAGGTGACATTATGTATAATTATTCATTATGTTGAATGTTATAATTTATTTGCTTGTAAGCTTACTAAGCCTAGTGCTTACTCTCTTTATTTTCTTTTTCTTATAGTTTTTATCTAGCCACTCTGGGGATCGAAGGAAACGTCGGAGACCCGATCACACTATCGAAGGAATCACATTGGTATAGTTAGACGTTTAGTTTTGTGTATGGCATGTATAGGAACTTGGTTTCTTTTGATATGATATGATCAATGAATGATGTGTAAATACTTGCTAGTGATTAGCTAATAGAATGGCTGATGATATACATGTTTAATTGTATGTATGAATAAGTAGTAACTATCACATGAAAACTAAGAAAAATGTGAAAGTAACTTAAAAACAGATTCAAGTATCGAAATAATGTGATTTTGAAAAATCACTAAAAATCGTAGAGACATGGTTTGATGGTGAATAATATATGAAATTAAAGATATTATGTCTATTTTCTTATGGAATAATCAAAGCAGTAAAGGTATTATATTTTATGAGATATATCGAGTTTTAGTGAAACAGTAGTCGAGAGAAAATTCTAGATCCCCTGTTTCAACTTTGGAAATTCACCATAAATTGTACAAAAATAATTAGGTGGTTTAATTTATATGGTTATAATCCTTATTCAATATAGTTTTAATAGAAACAAACGGTATAGTTATATTAATTTTTTATAGGGAGAAAAGTGGTTCGTAGTAAGTATAGGTCAGTGCAGTCGAATTCTGAAACAGGGGTAAGTTTAACTAATAAACTGTACTAATTGGCTAAGTCAAAAATTCTAGAAAAAAATTATTAGATAGATATATGAGTATAGTTTCAGGAAAAATTTACGGATCTTAATTTCGAGTTTTGAAACTCGAGAAATAAATTTTTAAGCAGCTATGATGCAGAAAAATAGTTTATTCCGAAAATTAAAATAAGTGGTTTAGAGTTGTTTAAAAGGTAAGATAAGTTTAGTAACACCTCAAGCTTGACTCCGGTGACGATTTCGGGTGTGGGGGCGTTACATTTATTGGTATCAGAGCAGGTTTAGTCGGTTCTCGGAACAGTTAGTGTGAGTACATGTCTAGCTATACATGCCATACCTGTATTTTGATAGTGTGACGACTCCTGACGATTTTTAAATATTTTGTTTTATTGTAATGGATCCCGAGCGAGCTGGTGATGATGATGTAGAAAGTAATGCGCCTGCTCCCGCGGAAGGGGTAGCGCCATCTGAGAATAGGTCAGTAACAGTTAATCAGGGAGGAGTGACTCGAGAAGCTCTCTTCCAAGCTTTGAATAATTGGTTTGCCGAGTTCGTTCGTACGAATCCGGTAGTTAGACCTCCACCCCCTCATGACTCTCAGGCTACCCATGTCGCTCAAGCTTCCCCAGTCACAGATACAATGATAAGAGAAAAGCCACCAGTTGATAGAATCGGGAAACAAGGGGTAGAAGAGTTCCGAGCAACAAAACATGATGATGCAGAAAGAGCAAAATTTTGGTTAGAAAATACTATCAGAGTCTTTGATGAATTATCTTGTACACCCGAGGAATGTATGAAATGTGTAATATCACTTCTTAGAGACTCAGCCTACTACTGGTGGAAGACACTTGTATCAGTTGTACCAAAGGAGAGGATCACTTGGGATTTATTTCAGGAGGAATTTCGTAAAAAGTACATCAGTCAGGGGTTTATTGACCAGAAGAGAAAGGAATTCCTAGAATTGAAACAAGGTAATATGACGAATCGATGAGATTGTGCATAAATTATCAACAACTTAACAAGGTAATGAGAAAGAACAAGTATCCATTGCCTTGAATTGATGATCTGTTTGATCAATTGAAGGAAGCTACTGTGTTCTCCAAGATAGATTTGAGATCCGGATACTATCAGTTGCGAGTTAAAGAGTTAGATGTCCTGAAGACTGCTTTCCGGACTAGGTATGGTCATTATGAGTTCCTTGTGATGCCATTTGACTTGACTAATGCTCCTGCCATTTTCATGGACTTAATGAACCGAATTTTTAGACCGTACTTGGATAAGTTTGTAGTTGTGTTCATTGATGATATCTTGATTTATTCTCATGATGAGGTGAGCATGCAGAGCATTTGAAACGATTTTACATATTCTGAGAGATAATCAGTTGTATGCCAAGTTCAGTAAAAGTGAATTCTAGTTACGAGAAGTTGGTTTTCTAGGACATATTGTCTCAGGTGAAGGTATTAAGGTTGATTCGAGCAAGATTTCAGCCATTGTTAATTGGAAGCCTCCTAGAAATGTATCAGAAGTTAGAAGTTTTCTTGGTCTTGCTTAGGATATTATAGGCGATTTGTAGAGGGATTTTCCATGATAGCTACCCCATCGATAAAATTGCTGCGAAAGGATATCAAGTTTGAATGGGTGAGAAGTGTGAACAGAGTTTTGACAAGTTAAAAGCATTATTGACTAAAGCTCCTATTTTAGTACAACTAGAACTGTAAGGAGTTTGTGATTTACTGATGGTGCATCCATGAATGGACTTGGTTGTGTACTTATGCAGAAGGGAAGGTAATTGCTTATGCCTTTAGACAGCCTAAAGCCACATGAGAAGAACTATCCGATACATGATTTAGAGCTAGTTTGCCATTATTTTTGCGTTGAAGATTTGGAGACATCATTTGCACGGTGAGAAGTGCCACATATTCACCGATCACAAAAGTTTGAAATTGAAGCAAAGAATATGGCTAGAGTTGATTAAAGATTATGAGCTAGTGATCGATTATCACGCAGGTATGTGTACCAGAAGAATGATGAGCTTATTCGAAAGATCTTACTGAGAGAAGCACATAGTAGTTTTTTGTCTATTCATCCAGTAGTACAAAGATGTATAATGATTTGAAGAAATGTCTTGGTGGGTAGGAATGAAAAGGGACATTTTGAGTTTGTTTCTAGATGCTTGATCTGTCGTGCAGGATTGCCATTTACATCGAGAAAGAAAGATGCAAGATGGGTTGTGATTGATAAGTTAACGAAAGTCGGCTCATTTTATCCTAGTTCGTATGGATTTTTCACGTGACAAGTTGGCCGAGTTGTATATTTCAGAGATAGTCGACTACATGGGGTAGACGAGGCTACATGGGAACTCGAAGAGGCTATGCTAAAACAGTACCCAAATCTCTTCATTGTAAGATTTTGGGGACGAAAATCCTAAAGGGGGAGAAATGTAACATCCCGAAATAGGGCCTAAACGGAACAGTGGTTGCGAAACCACAAATTCGAGGTAGAAAAATTTATTTTATTATTATTTTGAGGTCTATGATATGTTTTCATGATT
Source organism: Gossypium anomalum (assembly GCA_025698475.1). NCBI lineage: Eukaryota > Viridiplantae > Streptophyta > Magnoliopsida > Malvales > Malvaceae > Gossypium > Gossypium anomalum. Next base: position 33,311,512 of record CM046958.1, on the reverse strand, counting down.
GTGTGAAAAGTTCGTGAAGAAATTCTATCATAAAGTACTTAATTTGAAATTAGGGACTAAATTGAATAAATTACAAAACTTGTGTTCTAGAAGTATTTTGCATAAAATTGAATTAGATTATTAATTAGAGGTCCTTAAAGAGTAATTTTACCAATTTCTAAGTCTATGGACAAAAATTAGGACATGGAAGGAATTTTTGAAAGTTTAGTAGTAAGGGCATTTTGGTCATTTAGTTATTAAAATGAATTAAAAACAAAATTAAAAGCCAATTTTTGTCCATCTTCTTCATTAGGACGAAATTTCAAGGGTTCTCCATAGCTAGGGTTTGTTTCAAGCTTTCAAGCTCCATGGTAAGTGATTCCAAGCCCCGTTTTTAATGTTCTTTACGTTTTGAGTCCCGTAGCTCGATAAAGCTTATGCTAGCAATAATTTAAGTTAGGGTTCATACTTGGAAAAATACCCATAGGTGAAATTTGTGTATTTTGGTGTTTTATGATAGAATATGAGGTTTTAAATTATGTTAGACAACTTGTACTACTCGGTTTTAAGAAAAACGAGTAAAAGGACTTAATCAGAAAAAAATACCTAATAGTCATAAGTGCTTGTTAGAGTATGAATTTGATGCTGCCATAGAAGGAAAAAATGACCAGCATGTCATGAAACATAAGAAAATAGGCTGAAGTTTAATTTTTTGAGCTTTGGGGCAAAAGTGTAAATATGCAAAAGATTAGGGGCAAAATTGTAATTTTGCCAAAATATGATTTTGGGTCAATTTGAATAATTTGAGTCCTAATTAGACTATATTTTAAATGATAGAGCAAGGAAAACTGAAATTCAAGCTAAAATGGAGAAAATACCAAGTTGTGGACGAAATGGTAAAAGTAGCTATTTTTGCATACGAGGTAAGTTTACAGTAAATAAATGCAATATTCTTTTATTTTACATTATTATTGTAAATTTCCAGAATTTATATACTTATTTTATGAGGATATTTAAAGTCGAATTAAAGGCGAAGTGACAGAGGATATTTAAAGCATTAGGAAGCCCCGTTTGAACCTTAGGAATATTAGGATATTGGGGTTGACAGGACAGGACAGGACAGAAATGAGCCATGTAAGTCCATATCAGTTATATGGCTTTGGAGACAGGAATGAGCCATGTAAGCCCATATTATATATATATGGCATTGGAGACAGGAATAATTCATGTAAGTCCATGTCGAAGACATGGCATTGGCAGGATATTGATAGACAGGAACGACCCCAGTATCCTTAGTATTCCGAGTGGTTCAATGGGTCATTGTACACGTTAAATTACAGGGAATTATCAGCAAAAGGGAAGGTAGATTATATTTATGAATAGTGAAAGGTCGAGTAAGAAAGAAAGGTAAGTAAGTAAAGAAGAAGGTAGAAAATGAGAAGTAAAGAAAGTTTATGAGGCTAGGTGACATTATGTATAATTATTCATTATGTTGAATGTTGTAATTTATTTGCTTGTAAGCTTACTAAGCCTAGTGCTTACTCTCTTTATTTTCTTTTTCTTATAGTTTTTATCTAGCCACTCGGGGATCGAAGGAAACGTCGGAGACCCGATCACACTATCGAAGGAATCACATTGGTATAGTTAGACGTTTAGTTTTGTGTATGGCATGTATAGGAACTTGGTTTCTTTTGATATGATATGATCAATGAATGATGTGTAAATACTTGCTAGTGATTAGCTAATAGAATGGCTGATGATATACATGTTTAATTGTATGTATGAATAAGTAGTAACTATCACATGAAAACTAAGAAAAATGTGAAAGTAACTTAAAAACAGATTCAAGTATCAGAAATAATGTGATTTTGAAAAATCACTAAAAATCGTAGATACATGGTTTGATGGTGAATAATATATGAAATTAAATATTATTATGTCTATTTTCTTATGGAATAAGCAAAACAGGTAAAGGTATTATATTTTATGAGATATCTGAGTTTTAGTGAAACAGGGTCAGAGAAAATTCTAGATCCCCTGTTTCAACTTTGGAAATTCACCATAAATTGTACAAAAATAATTAGGTGGTTTAATTTATATGGTTATAATCCTTATTCAATATAGTTTTAATAGAAACAAACGGTATAGTTATATTAATTTTGTATAGGGAGAAAAGTGGTTCGTAGTAAGTATAGGTCAGTGCAGTCGAATTCTGAAACAGGGGTAACTTTAACTAATAAACTGTACTAATTGGCTAAGTAAAAAATTCTAGAAAAAAATTATTAGATAGATATTTGAGTCTAGTTTCAGGAAAAATTTACGGATCTTAATTTCGAGTTTTGAAACTCGAGAAATAAATTTTTAAGCAGCTATGATGCAGAAAAATAGTTTATTCCGAAAATTAAAATAAGTGGTTTAGAGTTGTTTAAAAGGTAAGATAAGTTTAGTAACACCTCAAGCTTGACTCCGGTGACGGTTTCGGGCGTGGGGGCGTTACACCATACGTGTCCAAGATGCAGAGGGAGAGAAGAGAATATTATGCATGTATTTTGAGTTTGCCTTGTACCAATGGAAGCATAGACTGCCTTAGATCTCATATGGGTTACATTAATGCAACATTTAGGAGACTGGGAATGGCTTACCTAGGTTTTTAGTAGGAGTACCACTGCTTAGTGTTGTTCTTTCTGTACTGTCTTGTAGGTTATTTGGTCTAAACATAATAAGACTCTTCATGAAGGGAAAGTTAGTACCGGGAGAGGGATCGCTGAAATGACCTAGAGGTACATTAAAGAGATTGGTGAAATAGGGGCGAGATCTCTTACCAAATAGTGGGCAATGTCTAAGTAGTGCTCACTAGAAACCCACTTCATAAAAATCAATTTTGACGTGGCCTTTGATAGTAGGTAGTGTAGATTGGCATCAAGACTGGTGGATCGGAATGACAAAGGTGAAGGTTTTGTCTTAAAATTTTTGCTAAACACTAAGATTGCATCGCCATTTATAGCAAAGGCGCATGCATGTTCTCAAGCGGTGTGATTGGGCTTAGCAATAGGAGTGGACAAGTTAGAAGTGGAAGGTAATTCATTAACAATTATAAAGAAATGTCAGTCCATAGCCATTAACAAATCAGAAATAAGTGCATACATCAGAGACATCCATCACAATCAGAGAGGGTTTCAAAGCATCCATTTCAAACATGTACAAAGATTAGCCAACATAATTGCTCACAAACTAGCATCAAAAAGTTTAAGAAGCAAGGATGAGATTTACATAGAATGCGTGGTGCCGGAATATGCTTGGGAGTCGTTGGGATCGGGACATCAGAGAGAACGAGAACCCGATTGAAGAGTGTTTTAGGGTTTCTGAAGATCAAAGAGAACAATGGATGGTGATCTTAGAAAAGATTAATTGCAAGCCTTCGAGAATTGCAACCGACAACAGAGGATTAATGAGCTTTCTAGAAAAGCTTGAAATGGGTAACAATTCATTTTCGAATTGGACTGAGTCTTTTTGCTTTTTTTTTTTTTACTTTCCTTTTCCTGCATAGATATTTCTGGATTAAGTCTGTTAGTTTTCAGCCCATTCTCTTTTGTTTTGTTTGGATTTTCTCTTTTGTTTTGTTTGAATATTGTCTTTGGGTTTATTTAATACAATCCAATCTGAAGTTTTTTCTCAAAAAAAAAAAAGGTTAGAAATAATATTTGGTACATTGTCAGTTGAGTTTTTAGACTCTACAAGTAAGGTCAGGGGTTGACAAATATTTTATAGAGATACAGTAAAATATTAAAAAATTAAATGTTAAAAAAATAGAGGCATGACAATTTTTAAGGCTACTTGTGGAATAAAAACATACACCGCTATGCCAAATACTAATCCAAAGTTATAAAATTGAATAAAAAATGATATATTTTTTAATTTAACTTTGACATCATATGTAAAATTTTAATGGATAGTGTGAAATTTAGTTGTTAACTTTTAAATTATTTTTTTGGTTCAAGTTAGCTCTAAATAGGCTCTTAACCCTTTAAAGAGAGTCAAATTATTTTGTATAATAGAAATACTTACTAAAATATTAATTTGTGAGATAATGTCACATTTGGTACATGTACTTTCATAAGAAAAAATCAATGTGGTACCTAAACTATTTATATGCATTTTAATATGGTACCTGTTTTTTTGTAAAATACCCAATGTGGTATTTGTACTTTGAAAATGTCCAATGTGACACCTGAACTACCAATAAGTATTTTATTATGGTACCTGATGTTAATAACATTAGTGAATTGCTAAACCAACCTATAAAAATATGGCACATTAATTTTTTTTTCAAACCATCAAGTCCACATGGATAATAAACATTATATGAATAAATAAATAAATAAATAAATCAAATTTGAAAACAAAGAACTAAACATAATATTAATAAAAAAGAAGTAAATATTAAACTTATATAAATAAAAACGTCATCTTCTCCGTTTAAGTAAATGGTCATAGTCTCCGAGGTGTGTTACATTTAGCATAATGTTTTTAATAGATATTTGAATAATATTCTTCTATTATCCATGAAAGCACAAGTATTCTCACATAAGTTTAGTAATAACTTTTTTTTAAAACCAATTGTTTAGCTATTTGTTTTTAATTTAATTTATTTATTTTGTTGAATTTAGTATTTTTTATGTAGACCTGATGATTTGGAAGAAAATTCTACATGTTAAATTTTCATTGGTAGGTTTAAGAATTTACTAACGTTGTTAACACTAGGTACCTTAATAAAACTCATATTGGTAGTTCAAGGACTACATTGGATATTTTCAAAGTACATGTACCACATTAGATATTTTATATAAGTATAGATACCAAATGTCACATTATCCCTTAATTTTTTAAAGATGTTGGTATGACAACTCACGTGGTAGTTCACGTGCACTTTATGCTGATATGACATTATTTATCTTATATGTCACGTCAACAAGTAATTTTAAAAATAAAAATTAAAAAAAACATAAATTACACGTGAATTACAGGTTGTCATGTTTAAAAATTTATCGTTTTAATAAAAAATTCTATTAAAAAGATAATTCGACTCCTTTTATAAGGTTGATGGTAAAATTTAAATCTTTTTAAAAAATTAAGAGTCAAATTTAACTAAAATAATAATATATATATAATTATATTAAGTGCAATGCACATATTTAAATTATGTTATGGGTTGATGTTAACTAATAATATTTGTTGAAAATTTAAATATCACTATCATTGTTTTAAGACGAATTTTGTATCTCATATATTTGTAGGAGAAAATTATTGTGATATTATGAAAGATAATTAGTGTATGGTGTCTACAAATTGCAAGTAAGAAATTTAAGAAAATATATAGTATATGTCATAAAATCTCAACCTCATTTATGTTAAAAATTTCCACCTTCTATATTTAAAATAATTACCTAATGAAAATATTGTATGACAAAACCAAACAATTTAAAATTATGTTGTTTGGGTGAGGTTGTGGTTACAGAACTTCTTGACGGTGAAAAATAAGGTGGGCTGCCTGGGCTACCAGAAGGATATTACTCGAATTTTATCCTGAAAGCGATTAGACAAGCAATTGGTCCAGTAATCAAGATCGATGAAAATATAAACACTCTAGGAGGGGACGTTTTTCAAAAATGGCCATTTGTGTGGATATGAGGAAGCCACTTCTGTCCAAAGTCAAAATAAATGGACGGACACAGAGGATCAAATACTAGTCCTTCCAAATGTGTGTTTCGGGTGTGGACTATATGGGCATAATATTGTTGCATTCCCGAAAGATCGGGCACCGTCGCCGATGGAGGAAACAACCATAAGCACACAGGCGGCGAATGATCAAGATCGCCAAAGGAGGGTTGAGGAAGAAAACTACGGGTTTTGGATGCTAGTGGAATGCCGACAGTGGTGGAAAGGGAGGAGTACAGGGGACAGAACGGATATGAATCATGGCGGATGTGTGGGAGGATCTTGTTTTAATGTTTTAAGCAAGATTCAGGGAGAAACAGACATTGTTGAAGCAATGGGGGGAAAAGAAAGAACGGTTGAAAGGGGATGGTTAATGAAAAGAGAAGTGAAAAGAGATCCAAGGTGGCGTTTGGGTAAAAGAGAAACGACTTGAAGGCTAAAAGAAAGGGTGTGGTAGTTGCAAGTGGGCCAAAGATAGGTTGTAATGTATTAAGACCCATTACTAATGTTGTTGGGTCATGAGGTGATGGAGAGCCAGAAAACATGGGTGATGGCGCAATAATGGTCAAAGAAGTGGGCTTTTGGAGACAACCCATTTAGCTTTCAATTTGTTCAAGGCCCTTTTAGATAGAAACAAACCTTTTAGGTAGTAACAAAAGTAGAGCGGTGAGGATTATTAAACCAAGGCAAGCCGGCTTTTGGGAGTGGAAATGTGAAATTTACATTTAGAGAGACAAGTATGGTTGAAGAAAGTATGGGGCAACGCCCGACGCCAATGGAGGAGATAGAATCAACACGGCCATGAGAAGTGGAGGGAATTCAAAGCAATCTTTGGTAGAGGTAGGGACGACCATGAGGGTGATTGTGGACTACATTGAGCGCGACAATGGATTAAGAAACTCAGCTGGTGGAGAAGCTATGGTGGTTGAGGAGTTTGCCAAAGCTATGGGCAAGCAAGCCGAAACAAATTGTTGATTTGGTTTGTTACTTGGGTCGCTGATTAATTCCATTATTTTTACGGATATAAAGTTGATGTTTTGGAATTTCCAAGGTACTGGCCATCCTAGATTTCATAGTTTTGTAAAGGAGTATAGGAGGGATTTTACACTAGATTTATTTTGTCTTATGGAAACTCGGTTAAGTGGAAATAGAGCTGATGATATAATCAATAAATTAGGCTATCAAAACTCTTTTATAATTGAACCAGTAAGCAAAGGGCGATCAGTTTTCTGGTTTTAACAATTTATGCTAGTCCTCAAGCTACAAAAGGGAAAGAGTTGTGGAAAGTTCTAGTTTTTTTTGGTTGAATCTGTTAATGAGGCTTGGTTTATAGTGGGAGATTTTAATTCAGTTTTGAATAGCTCAAATAGAAAAGAGGGTGCAATTTTTGTGAGAGTTGGTTGTGACCTTTTTCAGGGTTTGTCACAGTGCATTTTTAGTGAAATCGGAACAGTTATTTTGGGACCACAAATCTGAGCCAGAAAGAAAATTTATTTTTATATTTTTGCATGGTTAGTATTTTGATAGAAATGTCATAAGAAAATTATGATAAGAAAATTTTATTGATTTTGTGCTTAATTAGGATAGGACCAAATTGCATAAAATGTAAAAGTTGGATTCTAGTAGCTAGAAAGATCAAATAGCTATGGAATTCAAAGCAAAGAGGTCCTTATATGCAATTAGACCATTAAAGAAAGGTTGGTAGATATTTTTTATGATTTATCCAAGGAAAAATTAGAAAAGGCTAAGGACTAAATTGGAAAGGAGAAAAATTAATGGATGATAAATAATTAATAAGAAATAAAAATCATTTTATATCATCGTCTTCCCCAAATATTCCATGGAAATCCTAGGAAAGAGAAAACAAGCTTTCTTGGCATAATCAAATATCATATTCAAGAAATTGAATATTTAATGTAATATTTCAGATATCATATTCAAGAAATTGAATATTTCATGGAAAATGATTTATGGAATGTTATAAATCACATTATCAGATATCATTTCGTGTAACTTAAATTGATTGTTGAATATGATATTTGATTATGTGATTTATGGAATATTATAAATACATGAAATGATTTCATGATTAGAAATGTATTTAAAAAGTTAAGTTCCGTTTGAATAATGAAAATCGATGGATACATGTGATTTCCCGTATATGAATGTGATTCTGCATATGTTGCAGAAAGAATTTAGCTCGGACGAGTATTCCCGATATAGCCTCTCAAGCATACTGATATATATAGTTCCTGCGAGCATATTGATCGGTAGTGATCTTGCATTTGCAGCACATTACTGCAGTTCTTTCTGAGCGTCTTGACATATGATCTATTGTGATCATGCATATAATGCGGACACAAACACAGCTCTACATGAGCATCCTGTTAAGCTCACTTGAACTCTCTGTTACCTTATCTAAATCCCCCTGATATTATCTCTTCGGAGATATCTGAAAGGCTCTATGAGCTTCCTGAGTAAAAACTCTTATGAGTTTCCTGATTACCTCGAATAAGTGTCCTGTTACATGATTACATGGCTCATTTGAGCATCCTGACATGTGGCTCAAGAGTATGCTCCCTGAATAAGAATTGACGATTTATAGTTATGTACACCTTGAGTGTACTATTTAAGTATTCATCAATATTTCAGTAATTCAATGGATAAAACTCCTAAAAGAGAAAGTGATGAGATAAATAAAATTATATTTTGAATAATTTTAAGTAATCTGATGAATTGTTTTATGATGAGCTCATCTATGCTTATTTGATATACATGAGACTTATGTAACCAAATTATTTTATTGAGTGTATGTGTTTAGGCAATTTGCCAAGTTGATGGAAAAAACATGCTATTATATGCTTAATTTTAATAAATGAAATTCGTAAGTTTAATTCCTATTATACGAACTTACTAAGCATATAATGCTTACTAGGTTTAATTTTCTCTGTTTTATATTGCTCGGAAGCTCGCGAAGGTTGGAGATCGGTTGGAACATCATCACACTATCCACTAGCTTGTTTTGGTATAAATAGTAAACTCATTTTGATGTAATGGCATTTATAGGTAACTTGGTCATTGTTGGCATATAAATGTGGTTTATAAATTTGTCATTGGTATGGTTAATAATGTTTTTATTTTGATATACTTATAAGATTATATAATGGCAAATATCTATGTATTAAGTATATTGAATATAAATGATCAAGTTATGTTTAACATATAAGTTAAACAAAGGTATGATTATAATCATGAATGCATATGATAAAATATCTTATTAGATGTGAAAATTAGTTTGGTTATAATGCTTGGATTGGCTGGTATATACTTGTAAGTGTTGGTGTAGGTTATTAGCAAATTTGGGTGAGAAATAAAGCTAGGAAATGACTTTATTTTGTCCACACGGGTAGACACATAGGCGTGTGTCTTGACCATGTGTGATACACGACCTGACACATGGGCGTGAGGTTTGGCTATGTGTCCCCTGCATCTTAAAATTTAGAAACAGAATACTCAGAATTGAGCACACGGGCAAAGACACGGGTGTGTCTCTCAGCCGTGTATGCTACACAGCCTAGAACACAGGTGTATGTCTCAGTCGTGTATGCTACACGGCCTAAAACACGAGTGTGTGTCTTGGTCGTGTGAACCCTGCACCTAATTTTTGAAAATTAAATTGATCACACGGCTTACTTACACTGGCATGTGGCTGGTCGTGTGGCACAAGTCAGAGAGCTACATGGTTTCAAATACGGCCTGCAGCACGGGCATGTCTTAGGGTCAAACGGGCGTGTCCCTGGACCACACGGGCACGTGTGTCCTATACCTAGGAAAATTTTAAAAATTTTGCAAAAAATTCTCTAAGTTCTCGATTTAGTCCTGATTCGATTCTAATGCTCATATTGGGCCTCGAGAGTCCATTTAAGGGACGTTATAAATAATCTCGAGAAATGAATAATAAATGACATGAATTATCTATAAATATTCTAAAAACTTTAATAATGCTTCATAACCCTATTTTAGTGACAGATACGGGTTAGGAGTGTTACAGGGTTTGTATTCAGTCATGGTATCAGAGACGTGGGGGTTTTGAGTCCTCGATTCAAGTGGAGTAGAAGGAATTTCTTTTAGAGACTCAATAATGCTTTATGCAACTAGAAGTGGGAAATTTTTGCACCAAATTATTCTATTTGGCATCTCCACAAGTTAAAATCTAATTATCTATTGATCTTGGTTGCTTCTAGCACTAAATAACAAAAGGGTGGCCAACGATCGTTTAGATTTCTGCCAAATGGTTACTTCACTTGGATTTTAGAGAACTTGTTAAAAATCATTAGAAGAGCGATCTTGAGGTTGCCTTGAATTAGGAGTAGGTCACAAAGGTGGTGCAGAAGTGGAATAAGGAAATTCATGGTAATATTTTTGGGTGGAAAAAGGAGTTGGTTTCGGAACTTAGTTGAATACAAATAATCTTGGAGGTTAGGTTGTCATCACGATTGATCTCGTGTGAAATCATGTACTGCTTGGCTAACAAATGGAGATAGGAATACAAAGCTTTTTCATAGTCAAATGATGATAAGGCAGAGAGTAAATAAAGTTGGGGGCTTAAAATTCGATGAAGGGGAATGGTGCTTTGATGATGAAATTTTAAAGTAGCATGCTATCGACTTCTTTAAGAAGCTTTACATGGCTAGGGAACTTGCAATGGGGAATTTTCCTAGTAGAGGTATGTTTTCTATGGCACCTCTGAAAGCATCGGGTATTGATGGGTTCCACGTAAAGTTTTACCAGTCATAATGGGAAACTATCAGGGAATCGATTTGTTTGCTAGTTTGAAAGGTTATTGGGGGGCAAGGTTTGGATTCGAAGATTACTAGAACTTTGATCGACTCAGTGATCGGAGGTCATCTCTCAATTCCGACCAATTAGTTTGTGTACGGTTTTGTATAAAACCATCACTAAAGCTATAGTGAATAGACTTTGACCGATTATGTTGAGTATAGTTAAGCAGAACCATGCAAGCTTTATAGCATGGAGGAGTATTTCAGATAATATCATTATTTGTAGGAGGCCATTCACAACATGAGGACAATCAAAGGAAGGAATTGTTGGATGGCTTTGAAGGTGGACTTGGAAAAGCTTATGATAGAATTTGTCGAGAGGGTTTAAAAGACACTTTGATGGAAGCAAGATTCCACATTTGTTAGTTATGTGTGTCTACCTCAAACTTACAAATCCTATAGAATGGTGAAGTTTCTCAACTGTTTTGTCCCACACGCAGAGTGAGACAAGGAGATCCCCTTTCACCTTATCTTTTTGTACTGTGTATAGAGCGTTTTGGCCATCGAGGCAAGGGTCGAAAATCTCTCACCTTTTTTTTTTGTTGATGACTTAATCCTATTTTTTTAAGGCAGATATAAGTCAAGTTGAACGTGTTAATGATGTTATCAATACTTTTTTTTGTTTCTCTAAACAGAAGATTAATAGAAGTAAGACCCAGATTTTCTTTTCCCATAATACATTAGAGGAGGCAGTTTGCAATATTACGAAAAAGCTTGGTTTCTCAATAGTGGATGATCTTGGAAATTACCTTGGTATGTCGATATTCCATCAGAAAGTTAGTTCATGAACTTTTGACTTTATTGTTAACAAGATTTTCAATAAGCTAAGCAGCTAGGAGGCCAAAAATCTTTTAATGGCAGGAAGAATAACTTTGGTGAAATCAGTCCTTCTCAATTTACCAAATTATTTCATGGGTACAACTCATCTCCCATTATCGATTTGCAGGAATATTTATAAGTTAGTTCAAGATTTCATTTGGGGTTCAAGTGAGGATTTGAGGAAACCTTCTCTTATGAATTGAGCTGACTGTTGGAGACCTCTAAGCAATAGAGGGCTTGGGATTAGAAGCCTTGTTGATCAAAACAAAGTTTTTTTTGTTAAAATTGGATTTTAACATTATTGCAAATACTAAAGCATTGTGGGTACGTGTGTTAAGAAGCAAGTATAATATCCAATGAGTAATGTCAAATTGTATAACAAGGGGATGTTGCTCATTTATTTGGAGGTCTATTATGAAAGTTTGGCAAGATGTGGTTAATAATACCTATTGGTTTATTGGCGATGGTGAACTTTTGGAATGACAGATAGCTTAGGAATATTGGACCACTCAAACCCTTTTTCATAGGCATTGGTCAACCAAATGAGACGCTTCAAGTATGTGACATGACAGATATAGAGGATAAGTGGGATTGATGTCGGTTAAGTTCTCTGCTTACTAACCATGTACTTTGTCATATTGCAACTATACTCCCTCCTTATATAGATGTAGGAGCTGGCCGAGTCAGCTGGAAATGGTCGACTAGTGATGCGTTCTCTTCGGGGGAAACTTATAAGAACTTGTCTGGATTTAGCAATTTTGATCCTAATGTGAAATGGGACTTAGTTTGGAAAAGTAAAGCTACATGCAATGAGTTTGGGTATTTCCATGTCTACTATGGTAGAGCTGGATTCTAAAAAATGGTGAACATGCAACACCCTCAACGCGGCCTAGGAGTTTTGGCTAAGTCAAGGGCGTTACATTGATCATCTGTAACACCCCTAACCCATATCTATCACCGAAACAGGGTTAAGGAGCATTACCGAAGTTTAAAGAACAAATATAATTTATTCAAGTCATTTACTATTCATATCAGAAACCAATCATATATAATCATATTGTCCCTTAAATGAACCCTCGAGGCCTAATTTAAACATTTAAAACAAGTCGGGACTAAATCGGGAACTCAAGAAATTTTTTGTGAAATTTCAATTTTTTTCCTAAATACAGGGGTCACACATTCGTGTGGGTAGGCCGTGTGGGCATTCGATGTAAGGCACACAGCTGTGTTCCAGCCCGTGCTCAAACTAGGGTAGCTACTGACTTGGGTTACACGACCAGCCACACACCCGTGTGCTAGGCCGTGTGGACAATTTAATTTTCAAAAATAGGTGCAGGATTCACACGGCCATGTCACACGCCTATGTGCTAGGCCGTGTGTCACACACGACTAAGATACACGCCCGTGCCTCTACCCGTGTGAATAATTTGAAACATTCTGTTTTTAATTTTTTTAAGCTGCAGGGGACATACGGCCAAACCACACACCCGTGCGCATGGCCGTGTATCACACACGGTTAAGGCACACATCCGTGTGTCTACTCGTGTAGACGAAATAAGGCCATTTCCAAGCCTTATTTCTCACCCAAATTTTTCCTTGCACCTACATTAATACTTACATACATATACCAACCAATTCAAGACATTAAAACCAAGCCAACATTATCATTATACATGATATATCATCATATGTATTCAAACTCATCTTTTGTAAGACATATATGTTTATCATAATTCAATCTAACAATACCAAACTCACATATATTAACCATATTATAACCTCAATTATATTCAATAAACATACCATCATTAGTCATTCCAATGGCTAGATTACAAAAAACCACGTATATGCCAACATTGGCCAAGTTAGCCTATACATGCCATTATACCAAAATAAATTTGCTATTTATACCAAAATGGGTTGAAGGATAGTCTGATGGTGCTCCGACTGTTTCCAACCTTTATGAGCTTTTGAGCACTATAAAACAGAGAAAAGAAAATTGAATAAGCATTTAATGCTTAGTAAGTTCGTATAACAAGAATTTAACTTACCAATCATATATATATTTAAAGTAAGCATATAATCATACATCCAAAACATTATGGCCAATTGCCTAAACATATGCTTTCATAAAACAAGTTAATTACAAAATTTACATGAATATCAAGAAATATAGATGAGCTCTTCATGCAGCCATTTCCATATATTTCAGGGATATTCAAGTTATAACTCATTTAACTCTCATATTTTCTTACATCAGGAGTTGTGTCCGTTGAATCATTGAAATATCGATGGATACTCAGGTAGTACACACAAGGTGTACTTATCACTAATCCATCAATTCATTTTTTGAGGTGTTCATTAGAGCACATAACCGGGGAGCACACTCTCGAGCCTTATAACGAGAAGGTCAACAAGAGCCATATCAGGAAGCTCACAAAGAGCCTATCGAGAAGCTTATCCGGGCTATATAACAAGAAGCTCATAAGAGCCATAATCAGGAAGTTCACAAAGAACCATATCGGGAAGCTCACAAAGAGCCATATAACAAGAGTTCTGGAAAGCCATACATCGGGAAGTTCAAGCAAGCACTGTCAAGAAGCTCACAAAGAGCCAATTTAATGGAAAGCTCACGAAGAGCCTATAATCGATATGCTCATAAGAGCTAAGGTGTGTCCACAATTGTAACATCCCTCACTCGTATTCAACGTCAAAATAGGGTTACGGAGCATTACTAGACTTATCATACATTAAACATACATTTCATATACAACTTAAACAATTCATATACATTTCAATCACAAACAAACATATTGTCCCTAATACGAGCCTAAAAGGCCCAAAACATGCATTGGGAGTGGTTCGGGACTAAATCGATAACTTTAAAAACTCATAGAACACTTAGAAAATTTTTCTCAAAACAGGGGATACATGCCCGTGTGGCCCAGCCTTGTGTCTCACATGACTAACATACATCCCCATGTCACAGGTCGTGTGGACATTCGAAATGGGAGCACATGGTCGTGTCCCAGTCTATGTTCAACCCCGTGTAACTCTCTAACTTGGGTCACACGGCCAACACACACACGCGTTTGGCTAGCCCGTGTGCCATAAAATTTGCCATACACGCCAGTGTGCCTGGCCGTGTGCTAAACCGTGCCAAACCTGTAGGGTATACTGACTTATACCACACGGCCAAGTCAAACACCCATGTGTGAGGCCGTGTGGAACATACTGACTTGATTTTAATTTCAAAACTAGAGGACACATGACCGTGTACATGACTGTGTATCACAGACGGCTAAGACACACGCCCGTGTCTCTACCCGTGTGGACAAAAATAGGCTATTTACCAAGCCATTTTTCCACCCAAACTTGCATGTACCTACACCACAATTCAAAGGCACCAACACAAGGCATAAATAAGCATTAATCGACCTTAACCAAGTATCATTTATACCATTTCAATACCAACAATATACAAGACACACAATATTCCAATTTTCCATCAAATACATACCAATCTTTATTTTCTCAAATCATCAAAACGACCGTTTACAAATATGCATAATTTGATCTAAACTTTCGAGCATTTCAGCCATTCAAAACTTAACTATTAGATATCTATAATACTAACTATCCACAAGCATAACATGTCCAACTTTCAAAACATCACACAAGCCACATACACAAATATAAATACATGATTCAAACATACCAAAATATAAACATTTACAAGCCATTTCAAATGGCACAACACATTACTAAAATGACCAAAGTCCCTATGCATGCCATATACTCAAAACATAGATTTCAAAAGTACCTAATTGATAGATTGATAGT
Organism: Gossypium anomalum; assembly: GCA_025698475.1. Lineage (NCBI taxonomy): Eukaryota > Viridiplantae > Streptophyta > Magnoliopsida > Malvales > Malvaceae > Gossypium > Gossypium anomalum. Next base: position 33,296,315 of record CM046958.1, on the reverse strand, counting down.
GTGATGAAGTATCCAAAGATCCCCGAATCTGAGCTAGCTTTGAAGTCACTAGAAAACATGGAAAAATAAACAAAGTAAGCTTTATAGCTTAGTAAGCTCGTCTGAAATAAACTCAATCTTAACATAAATATACAAATCCTCAATTTAAACATATCAACATGTAATTCATTTAACTAACAAACCTTTCACATTTTCAATCATAATCTTATATATGAACTTCACAACTTCTTCAATTTAAGCTTATACAGTTCATGTACATACCTGTACCATCTTGTATCAATCTTATACACAATCACGTCTTTCATTTACCCATTGAACCATTTGGAATACTATTGGATACTCAAAAATCTCGTACACTAAGTGCCAATATCATGGCCCGAAGCCAACTCAATCTCATATCACATATACTGCTCACACTAGAGCTATCAACGGGCCTGCTCACATAAGCTATCAGTCGAGACATAGCTACATGGTGCTGCTCACACAAGCTATCAAGTATCTGCAACACATGCTGGTATACTCAGCCACTGGTAGGACATACAAACCAGCACCTGGATCACATAATCACATTAATCTCCTAATGACATGTCATTAGAATCCAAATCTATTCCTAAGGTTCAACAAGGATTTCCAATGCCGAAATATCGTCGAATCATTGTCGAACATATCCGTAGTCTCATAATCACAGTTTATACAATATTAAAAAATTTAAAATACATTTATAATGAAATTTATCACATACGAACTTACCTTGGATGTGAAAATGATGAAACGAGTCAATCAATCGAGTACTTTATTTTTCCCCCGTTCTAGATTCGGATTTTGTTTTTCTTGATCTATATAATATCAAATTCAGCTTATTTAATAAGCTCTCTATTCAATTTAGTCCAAAATTCACTTTAAGGCATTTTTACACAATTACCCCTAGCAGCCTATATTTTTCATTTATTTCACATTTAAATCACAAAGTTTCCATATTTCACAATTTAATCCCTAATTTTGCATTTTCACTAAAAATCACTTTATAAAACTTGTATAACTATCATCAAACATTCATAATCTATCATTAAACATCAAAACACACATGTATCCATCAATGGAAACATTCAAATTCTTTAACAGTTTTGCAAAATAGTCCCTAGGCTAGCTAGACCTAGCTACAACGATCTCAAAAATGTAAAAATCATTAAAAACGGGACAAAATTTACTCACTAATTGAGATTTCAAAGTAGCCGAACCCTAGCTCATTCCTATGGCTTTTAATCTTTGATAATGTGGTGGAAGAAACTAAGAAAGATGATAGCCTTATGCATTATGTTATTAATTTACTATGTTATTTCATAAATTACCAAATTAACCTTAAGTATATAACATTAAAATTCACCTAACACATGTCCGAAAGTGTCCACTCAAATTCTAAACGGTCTAATTCCCATTTAAGGCCACCATAATTAAAAACCATAGCAATTTAACACCTTTTTACTACTAGCATGCAAAATTTGCACTTATTACAGTTTAGCCCCCTTTTGTCAAATTAAACATTCAAACAATAATATTTCTTAAAAAAAACTTCACACAATCATACTATCATACTATAGTCATTAGAATAATAATAAGATTAATATTTTGACTTTGGATTTGTGGTCCCGAAACCACTTTTTTGATTTGACTAAAAACGAGATGTTACAACAACACATGTAGGATCACAACCTATCGGGACGCTTCCAAGAGCTATAACAGGAAGCTCGCAAGAACTATATACAGGAACCCTGAAAGGGCTAATAACAGGACACTCTTTCGAGTTGTGGTGTGTCCGCAACATATGTAAGACCACAACAAATTCGGGAAAAATTTGCATCAATTGATTTTCATCTATTCTAACAGGACTTAACAATTCTCAGGCATGTCGGATATACAATTATTTTCATGTACATAACAAATTTATAATTCACATATAAAAAATTTAATTCAAACATGAAAATATACACAATTTAGTTACACGAATTTACCTCAACACTTGCTTGTGTATGAAAATCTACTAATTCAAGACTTTTTCTTTTCCTCGATTTAACTTCATATTTGAATTATCCAATCTATATGAGTAAAGTTAACTCAATTTAATAAAACTCATATTCAATTCAATCAATTTCACATTTTAGGCAAAAGTACCATTTTGCCCCTATACTTTTCATTAATTCAAATTTCGTCCTTAGGCTCGAAAAATGAAATTCATGCAATTTAATCCTTATTCCAAGCCTAGCCTAATTTTTCATATAACATTTATTGCTCATGTATTTCACAAAAATCAGAAATTTTTTCCATGAATTTTACATTTTTACAATTTAGTCCCTGAATCACAATTTCATCAAAATTTCCTTTACAAAAGTTGTTTATCTATCAACAAACTTTCAATTTCTACCATAAATTTTAAATTTCAGCATATTCATCTATGGAAAAATTTCAATACCTTGATAACTTTACAAATTGATCCTAAAATAGATAGATTAAGTTATTACGATCTTGAAAATATGAAAATTACTAAAAATGGGACAAGATTACTTACCCAATTAGGCTTGCTTGGTTTCCTTTCTCTTTCCTGGGGTTTCCATAGAAATTTTGGGGAAAATGATGATATGAAATTATTTTATTCATTTAATTAACTTTTTTTCAACTTTCCAATTTAGTCCTTTTCTTTTTCTAATTTTCCATGGATGAATCATCATAAATATCTACTAACTTTTCTTAATGGTCTAATTACCAAATAAGGACTTCAAATTTTGAATTCCATAGCTATTTGATCCTTCTAGCTATTAGAATTCAACTTTTGCATTTCATGCAATTTGGTCATTTCTATAATTAAACATGTAATCGGTAAAATTTTCTTATCAAAATTTTTATACGTCTTTCCTATCATAGTATAGATCATGTAATAATATTAAAATAAATTTTCTTTCTAACTCAGATTTGTGGTCCCAAAACCACTATTCTAATTTCACTGAAAATGGATTGTTACATCATCGAAGTGATTTAGTAAAGCCATTATTTTGCTTAGCCATTCATTAATCAAATCGACTTTACTTAGTAATCCAATTACAACATTATTAATGTAAAGTTTTGAGAAAAACAATTAAGGCTTAAAAAAACTTTTTAAAACTTTAAGTAATTTGCAAAGTAGCAGAAAACATTATTAAAAAGAATAGTTTTCTAAACTAATTAGCATGGAATTATCAGAGTATTAACTATCATGCTTAAAAATTTATAAGCTAAATAATCCCAAACCATAATTATAAAAGCAATAAATAATTAATAGTTCACAACCCAATAAACAAACCAATAAAATGATTAAGGAAAGCTTTAACGGAAACTTTTAAAAAATAAGGAAAAAATGAGGTGTTAGTCCGAGGTTCCTTCGATGCCATTCCGAGTCCTAGTTTTTTACGTTACTTGAGAGGTAAGGAAAAAGGGAGTGAGCTTATGACAGCTCAATGTGAGTCTAATTTTTAAACCATGATGTAGAATTATTCAAACAGTAAAGCATTAAATTTATAACATCATAGCAAATTAAGCATACTGTAAGAAACATTTAGTAAATCAATGCATGTACAGGTTATGGTCATGATGCAATACAATTATAATTTTAAGTTCCCACCTATCCATCTTATCCGCCTTCGAGCATCGCTCGATACTCCAAAACACATATCAATAACTGACCATCCCGGATTTCCCGGTGACGATGGTTGTTCACTTGTCATTCATGATGATGACTTTTACTACAATAACTTATCATCTTGAGTTGCTTGATTTCGATGGCCTTTTTAAACTATCATCTCGGTTAACCCCGTTTCAATGACATTGTAGCCTACTTTGTGCAACGTTGACTTTCAATGTGGACTTCATTTCCACTTTCTCCTATGAAACTCCCATGTCCTCCATACCTAATTTCATGTAATTATGCACATACACTCAACATATCATGTTATTTATCAACAATCAATACTATGATTGTCAAGAACATATATTATTTCATACTCTCATCAATGACATGTATTCATGCACTCATTCATGCAAACTAAAAAAAAAAACTTGTATCTATATACTAATATTAGGTTGTTAACATGCTAGTTCGACTAACACATGTATATCCGGTTCACATATAGGGTTCGTACATACAAGGTTCGCATACTAGATCACATAAGGCTTCGTGTACTAAATTACATAAGTTTTACATGAAGGTTCGCATATCGGCTACAGTTCATATCAATTTATAACAGAGTTCATATGTATACCTATTTATGTAAGGGTTTGCATACTAGATCACATAAGGGTTCGCATACTAAATCACATAAGGTTTTTCTTGAAGGTTCGTATATTGGTTACAGTTCGCCTATCAATTTATAATAGATTTTGTATGCATACATGTTTATGTAAGGGTTCTGATGAAATTACAGATGAATACTCTAATCTATTAAGGAAAAAATCATTCAAAATTATGTATTTCTTAGAAATATGTACAACTATACATACATGAAGGATTGAATCAATTAAAGAAAGAATATCTCTAAATAAAATCCCTAAATATCAGTTGTAATCTATAAAGTTATACTATTCAATGCTATCAAATAATCAAAGATTCTCAACACGTAATGGATTAGAGTATTCATATCTAATTTCATTAGAACCACTAACTATTTTTCGGATGCTAGATAAGATAGACCTAAGGGACTTAAAGCACCACTGACTACTTTTTCCTTGATAAAACGACAATCTATTTCAATGTGCTTGATTCTATCATACTGACTGGATTTTAAGTTATGCTGATGGCCACTTTGTTGTCACAGTACAAGATTGATCCATTTTCGATCAACAACTTTAGCTCTTCCAGTACCTTTTTGCAGCCATAAAAGCCAACAAACACCTTAAGCCATGGCCCTATATTCAGCCTCTGCACTTGGTCGAGCCATAACATTTTGTTTATTACTCTTCCAAGTGACTAAGTTTCCTTCCACAATAGTACGATACCCGTTGTAGACCTTCTATCATTAAGAGAGCTAGCCCAATCTGCATCTATAAATACTTCTATCTTGAGATGACTATTTTTGGAGAATGGAATACTTTTGCTTGGTGCATACTTTAAATAGCACAAAATTCACAATACCGCTTGCATATGGGCTTCGCGAGGATCATGCATAAACTAGTTTACGAAACTAATTGCATAGGTTATATCAGGTCGAGTATGAGTGAGATAAATCAATAGTCTGACTAGTCTTTTATATCTCTTTTTATCTACCATTTCACCAAACCCTGCTTGTAACTTGTGATTACTCTCAGTAGGTGATTCTACTGGTTTGCAAAATAACATACCAGTCTTTGTTAGAAGATCTAAGATATATTTTCTTTCATAAATAAAGATTCCCTCTTTCGATCTGGCCATTTTTATTCTGAGGAAATATTGTAACTTTTCAAAGTCTTTGATTTCAAATTTCTGAGCCAATTGTTTCTTAAGCCGAACCATTTTTTCTCTGTCATCTCCTATGATAATTATGTCATCAACATAAACTATAAAGAGAGTAATCCTACTCTTATAATGTTTTATAAAGCGGGTATGATCAACACTACTTTTTCGATAGCTAAATGACACCATAGCCTTACTAAATCTATCAAACCAGGCTCTAGGAGATTGCTTTAGTCCATATAGGGCCTTTTTTAGTCTACATACCTTCCCTTGAGTATCTTTATTCTCCAATCCTAGAGGAACTTTCATATACACTTTTTTTTCTAGGTATCCATGTAAGAAGGCATTCTTTACATCAAATTGCTGTAAGTCACAATCGAGATTTGTTGCACATGATAGAATGATCCTAATCATGTTCAATTTAGCAACTGGAGAAAATTTTTCTTGATAATCTACTCCATATGTCTAAGTGTATCCTTACACTACTAATCTAGCTTTAAGTCTTTCAATTGAACCATCAGCCTTATACTTGATAGTAAACACCTATTTGCAGCCAACCATTTTCTACCCCTTAGGAAGATTAACCAGTTCCCACATCTCATTTTTTGCTAAAGCCCTTATTTATTCAATCATAGTCTTTTTCCATCTTAGATCAATGATAGCTTCTCTCCAATCCTATGGAATAGGCATAGAGAACAAAGACAAAGCAAAAGCTCTATAGGATGGGGATAAGGAATTATAAGAGACATAGTTAGAGATCGAATGTAAAGTGCAAGTTTTAACACCTTTTTAGTGGGCTATTGGTAATTCTAAATCAGTAGAAAACTCAGGTAAAGAAGACTCACCTGACAGTGAAGAGTCAAAGCATAAAGTATATTGTATGATAGTGCCTTCTTTCTTACCTTTCCTAGTGTATGTCCTTAAATCAGGCCTATCCAACAATCGTCCACTAGTCTTCTCTTGAACCAAAGTCTCTGATGGAACTAAATTCTCACCCGAAAGGGTAACATAATAGGTTTTCTTCTTTTTATTTTCAATAACTTTCTCTAAAGAGATAGTTGTGATGAAGAAAAGTAGGGTTCATCTTCACAAAATGTTACATCCATACTTACATAATACTTTCTAGATGACAGATGATAACATTAGTAACCCTTCTATGTGGGAAAGTATCCAATGAAAACACATTTGACTGCTCAAGGATCCAGTTTACTCCTATGTCGAAGATGAACGAAGCAAACATAACCAAAGACCTTCGGTGAAACTAGGTAATCCATCTTGCCCTGTAAGGTTTCTATGGGACTTTTAAAATCAAGGACCCGAAGAGGCATCCGATTAATGAGATAAGCAACAACCAAAATTGCATCCCCCCAGTAAGGTTTTGGGAGGTTCATAGTGAACATAAGTGATCTAACAACCCCCAAAAGATGCCAATTTTTTTTTGGCAACATCATTCTAAGCACTTGTACCTAGACAACTGGTTTGATAAAAAATCCCATATGATTCTAAATAATCATTAAAGCTATACTCAGTTCCATTATCAGTTCACAAAATCTTAACCTTAGCATCAAACTGAGTAATAATCAATTTATGAAAAGAATGGAAACACGAGAAAACATCACTTTTGGACTTTAATAGAAATACCCATGTCATCCGATTGCAACAGTCAATAAATGTAACACACCAACTATTACCAAATAAATAAGTAAGACGAGTAGGGCCCCAAACATCCAAATGAATAATCTAAAAAGGAACAGTACTTCTATTATTATGTACAAGATAATTGTTTCTTGTATGCTTAGCAAAGTCATAGGCATCACAAACTAAAGAGTCTAACTGAGTTCTTAAAAACAAAGTGGGAAACATTTTGGCAAGAATAATAAATGATGAATGTCCTAACTACCTATGCCACTGAATTATCTCCCGGTTGACATCTTTACTGTCTCCAAATAAGGTTTGAGACATATCGGGTGATCGATCTAGAAGATATAAGCCATCACACAATCTATCACTGCCAATCATCTTCCCTATCTAGAGGTCCTAAAAGACACAGTGATCCAGAAAGAATTCAAGTTTACAATTTAAGGCTTTAGTGATAGTACTAACAGATAAAAGATTAACCTGGAATTTAGGAACATGAAGGATAGAGGATAAAGTGAGATTGGGAGTACAAAGAACAGAACCTGCTCTAGAGACAAAGGTAAGGGAGCCATCAGCTATTCGCAACTATCTTTACATGGACAAGTACTATAGTTAAATAAGCTTTTTTTTTTTTACATTATCATATGTCTATTTGCACCGAAATCAATAATCCAATATTCAAAAGTAGATGGAGCATTTAAAAAAGTACCTAATTTTGCATGATTAGACTTGGAATCTAGGTAGAGTCCAATTGAGACAAGAGGCTTCGGAGATGTTGAATCTCATCTGAGGTAAAACTCCCAACAGAAGTGGACTTGTCCCCTATTGTCATAGAGTTTGACAGTTTTGCCTAAGGTTGGGAATTACCCCCTCATTTTCCACCATGACCTTGAGTGGGGCGACTATGCAACTTCCAACATGAACCTTTAGTGTGTCGAAGCTTACCAAAATAGTCACACATTAAGTGATCCTTGTCAAACTTACCATCCGATAGACCATCCTAGTTAGCAATGATACCATTTTTCTCAAGAGGTAGATTATAAGCATAACAACACGACGACTCTCCTCCTATTGTACATAGGAGTATGCCTCATGGAGAGAAGGGAATAGAGTTTTTCCAAGAACTTAAACCTGAATCTGATCATACTCAGTACTCAACTCAGCCAAGAAATAAAAAATGCGCTCATTTTCCACCATCTTCTAAAATTTTTCGGCATCATTTTCCACCATCATACTCAGTACAAGATGCTTGAAAATCTTGATAATAATCAAGTTCCTACCACAACCCACTTAATTCATCAAAATATTGAAAAATCGTTAGCTCCCTCTATTTTGTACCATAGACCTTATTACGAATTTAAAAAATTTAAACATTATTCCCAACACGAGAGAAGGTAAGAGTAGCAACATTCTAAATTTTTTCCGCAGTATCAAGCAGCAAATAAGTTTTGGAAATATTAAGTTGCATAGAGTTGATAAACCATAACATAACAAGAGAGTTCGTTGAATCCCACTGATTAAATGTTGAATCAATGAGTTTAGGTTTCGACGTTATACCGGTGATGTAGCCCTACAAGCCATAAGCCTTGATAAACAACTAGTAGGACATTGTCCAAGCAAGGTAATTATGTCCATCAAGCTTTACAGGACTAATTTGTAATGAGGGATTATCGGTTGGAATCATGAGCTTATCGTCCTTAGACATAATGCTAGAAAAAAAAACTAATAACAAAAAAGGTTGCTTGAAAATTAGGGAACGAAACACCCAAAAAGAACCCAATCCCCAAAAAAAAAAACTTAGCCAAAAAACACCACCACTTATAGGAGAATGTCTGGAAGGGAGTAGAGAGTATACTGACGGCGTAAAAAAAAAACATAGCATGATAGTTTGCATACTAATTCACATGAGGGTTCACATATTAAATCATATGAGGGTTAGCACAATATTTTCTAAGGGATCGCATGATAGTTCACCTAGGGTTCATTTAACAATTCACTTAGGGGCTCACATAATGAATCCATAAGTGTTTGCATTCACAAGGGTTTGCATACATAATGGTTCTCATGCATAAGGGTCCGCATAACATATTACCCTAATTTTTAATGATTCAATTTATACAAAATGATTTAAGTTAGATCCCACACTAGGAGAAAGGGATGAAATTGAAAACCTTGAAATCTTTTGGTTGAATGATGTGATTCAGCAATGGAGAAGAAGAATAGAGAATTTTGAGAGCTTTCTTGAAAAAAATTTCTTAAACAAAATTCTAGATTTTTGAAAAGATTGGCTATTTATAAAACTTCTTCCCTAATTGAAATATGATTAGCAATTAGTTTAGAATTAAGGTTGATTTTAATTAAGGAATAAATTAAAAAAAGAGATTTTGATTTGGGCTTGTTTGAAAATTCAGTACTTTATGGGGGTAAAATAAGAAAATAAAATATTTTGACTAAATATGCACAAGGGGTTTCAAACTTGGGACCAAATGGAAAGCTAAGTCTTTACCACTAAACCAACAAGCTCATTATTGTCATAAGCCTTTAATAAATTGTTTTTAAGGGTTTTGGCCAAATATTAGGGGAATTTGGAAAAAAAACAACAAAAGGTTGCAATTAAGGGAGTTCAAACTGATGACCTCTAAAGATAAGGGAATTATACTTAACCACCAAGCCAAAGGCTCATTTCTTATTAATTCCTTAACAACAATAATTTTTATGGCATCCTAATGTTGCTTACCCTATTCTTATTAAACTTTAAAATCTAAATTTTATCCTTATTTCTTCTAGCCCTAATTTTGGGATGTGACAGAATGAGCTAGAAGGCACATGACTGATGCAGCACACGGTCCTCGATGTGGAAATCCACTAGAATCAAGCATTCATGCTCTATGTTACAGTGGATTCTCGAGTGTGGTGTGGAAGTTGGTAGTCCCTAATTTGGTAAGGAACACATTTTTTTCTGCTAATCTAAAGGATTGGTTAGTTTGGAACCTGATGAACCAAGGGAGAATTGAGGATAATGTGAAGGAGTGGCCGACCCTGTTTGCAGTAATGTGTTGGCTTATTAAAAAAAGTCACAATGATTTTATTTTTAAATAACATCCATAACAATATTGATGATGTTGTTAGAACAGATGTGGCTTGGGCTACAAGCTTTGAGAATTCAAAGTCAAGTGAAGTCTATCGCGTCCAAAAAGTGGGAGGTGAACGATGGATGATACCAAAGAGAAGGTGGATTAAGCTAAATACAGATGGAGAAGTCTCGGTCTCTAATAGGTCTGCTTTGACTAAAAGGGTCCTTTAAGACCATTGTGCTAAATGGATTTGTGGTTTTACTATGAAAATTGGAGAGAAATTAGTGTTCAATGTTGAAGTAAGAGCCATTTTAGAAGGCCTAGAAATAGCATGGTGTAACGCCCCTAACCCGTATCCATCGTCGGAACAGGGTTTCAGAACATTACCAAAACTTTCAGAACATTTTCAGATAATTTGTGTAAATTACTATTCATTAAACAAGATTTATTCATAACGTCCCTTTAATGGACCCTCGACATCAAATACAAGCATTAGAATCGAGTCGAGACTTAATCGGGACCTCTAAGAATTTTTTGTAAAATTACAAAATTTTTCCAAGGTACAGGGCTCACACACCCGTGTGGTCCAAGGGACACGCCCATGTGACCCTAGGACGCGTCCGTGCTCGAGGCCATGTTTGACCCCGTGTAACTCTCTGGCTTGAGCACACAGCCGTGCCACACGCCCGTGTGCTAGGTCGTGTGGTTAATTAATTCAATTCGAAATTAGGTGCAGGTTTCACATAGCCAAGACACACACCTGTGTCCTAGGCCATGTAGCACACACATCTGAGACACACACCCGTGTCTCTGCCCATGTGCTCAATTCTGGGCATTCTGTTTCTCAAAATTAAGATGCAGGGGACACATAATCTAACTACACGCCCATGTACACAGCCATGTATCACACACGACCTAGACACGCACTCATGTGTCTACCCGTAAAGATAATATAAAGTAATTTCCTAGCCTCATTTGTCACCTAAATTCACCATTTTCCTGCAACAAAACATACCAAGTACAATCCAACCATTCCAAGCATTCAAATTAAGTAATTTCCATCATTCAATATGGCATATCATTTCATGCATACATGTCTATAATCTTGCCTTAGTTAAGTCCTCAAGCTAAACATAATTCAATCAACTACTTAACAATATGTAGCTACCATAGTTTGACATTACAAGTATGTAAAAACAACCCATTACTAGCCATTCCAATGGCTAAGTTACAAGCATCATTTACATTTACATGCCAATATGGCCAATATATCCTATACATGTCATTACAACCATAATTTATTTACCATATTGTACCGACATGGGCTGATGGATAGTGTGAGTGATCTCCGCCAAGATTCCAATCCAACGAGCTTTCGATTCACTATAAAATAGGGAAATAAAATGAAGTAAGCATAAAATGATTAGTAAGTTCATATAATATGGTACTTGACTTACCATTCATTCTATTTTAAGGTAATAATGTAAGGCATATTCAATTAATTTGACCTCAAGGCCTACACATATCCTCATTGCCCTTGTTAGTCATATATTCCATAATATCATCAATCATATATGGGCTCAACAACAATCAAGTTTCCATGCACATATGCATTTCACAATATGTATTCATTTAACATGTATAAATCATCTCTTTATATTACAAGTAAAATTTCATAATAGTTCATTCAGATTATTTCATGTCAGAACTTTACTCATATTACTCGGAATATCAAGGTCACGATTAGTACACTCTAGGTGTACAAGTCTATAATCAAATATGTACATACTCATCAAATAAATTCCATGTACAATATCATCATTTCATATTTCCATATATCAATTATCACGTATCATCATTTTCTTGTATTTCAAGTCGATATGTGTAATAACTCATTTCTCATTCATATCTTCTCATGTCAAGAACCTTTACCCGTTGAATTTATCTGAAATATTGATGGATACACACGTGGTACACTCGTGGTGTACAAATCAGGATCCGTCAATTCATTTTCAATGGTACCCATAAGGTACTATTTCAGAGAGTACACTCTTGAGCCATATATATATATATATATATAAACAACAGGATTACCAATCCAGGCTAAATCCTTTTTATGACGTATGCTCTAAAGAGCTTGATCTGGATTACCCGTCTGGGCTAAATCCAATACATGTATATGCTCGAGAGGACATATATTAGGATTACCCGTCTGGGCTAAATCCTTTCAGAAATGAGGTCAATAGGGTTACTCGTCCGAGTTAAATCCTGTCAGCAACAAATGCAGGACCTCATTCATTTCGGGAAATTACATTTATCCATCGATTCTTCCTTTATTCAGATAGGATTTAAGATTTTTCAAGCATTAACAAGCATGTGATTATTTCATACATCTAAATCTTACATATAATTCAAATAGACACATTCCACATTCATTTCAAGCATATAAGTAACATTTTTATCATTTACCATTTATCGGGAATTATTATTGATTGGGCACTTTCATTTATCGAGCTATAACGAGTATGTGATCATTTCACATATTTATGATATTTATACAATTTACAAAAATGACATTAAATTCAAGTATCAAAACATATATAATTTAGTTACACGAACTTACCTCGAAAAATGTTTGTGTACATAAATCTACTAATCCGACATTTTCCTCCTTTCCTCGTTCTAGCTCCGAATTTGGTCTATCCGGATCTATACGAGTAAATTTAACATCAATTTATCATATTTTATACACATTTGAACTCAATTTACATCCTAAAAAATTACCATTTTGCCCTTAACTTTTTCACAAATTCCCATTTCACCCCTAGGCTCGGAAAATAAAATTTTTGCAATTTAGTCTCAATTCCAAGCCTAGGCAAAATCCCATTACAAAATTTACAGCACATGTGCTCATAAAAATTCAGCATTTTTCTTCAATTTCACAACTTTTCGTTTTAGTCCATAAATCATGTTTTCATCAAAAATCACTTTATAAAAGTTATTTATGTAACACCCAAAACCCGGCCTGGACGTTTTGGCTGAATCTAGCGCATCACATTGAAGCGTTTTAGTGAAAACTGTATTTTTATTGAAAACCCTTCTTAAAGTAAAAGAAACCTTAATTATCCTTAAAAGAAACTCTTTTCAATCACTTATTTAAAATATATGATTTTATGAAGACATGCCACTTAAAATGCAGTTGCGGAAACGTAGAAAAGTCATACTATAGTTTAAGAAACCATGTTCAACCTCTTATAATTACTTCACATAAAAATAATAATCCAAATAACAATAATGTGGAAGCCCTTTTACAATCTGATTTGAAAAGTACTAAATAACATAGAAACTGATATGCTTTAAAAAGAAAAACAAGTCCAAATTACCTTACTAGTTGGCCACCCAGAGTCCCTCCAAACATCGAACCTTCTACTGAGCATCACCTGAAAATAAAATAAAAAGGGGGTGAGTTTTCGCAAACTCAGTGTGTACAACCCTCGATGAAAACAAGCATTCAAAAGTCATCATACATCAAACATGCAATGCAATGCAGTGTAACCCACCCCAATAATCCAACCGATACACTTCTGCTCCGTCCCCCTTTTCACAACCTATGGGGATATAAATATCGACCGACCCAATCAATACACATCAATGGTAGCCAGATTGCGGAACTACCCAAGTTGCAGCAAGCTACTAATCACATATTGGGCTTACAAGCCGTCGGTGGATCCACGGTTGTCAAGCAACCATGCGACCCTCATATACTCCCTTTGTTCCATAATTCCCAACCCATATGCAACCTAAACAGGATATCATATGAATACATATGAATGCATATAGCAATCATAAATCTTACACACAACACTTAGGGGTAGTTTAGTCATTTTTGCCCTTAGGGGCATTTCGATAATTTTCCTTTATTACGGGTTTTTACTTACCTTGGCCTATTAACAAATCTCGTGAGCTAAGATGAATGAACACTATGCATAAGGTAGGATTCCAGAGAAGAGGAGGTGAGTCATTAAGACTGCTTAAGTACCAAGCTCTCCCTAGATCCAATCCTAGACATGCATATACTTGTTGCCACACCTTAACTCTATGACTTGTCCACGGTCGCAATATATTAATTAAGTTTTATGTGGTTATCATATACTAGGCCCAAAACCCCTATATACATGCATACGACCCTCTTGACCCAATCTCATTCATATGGCTCATCAGGCCCAACTCATATTCATATGGTCCATCAGGCCCTATTCACGTTCATATGGCCCATTAAGCCCAATCTCATTTATATGGCCCATCCGGCCCAAATCACATTATATTCAAGCTCACATACAAATTTCCTATCACATAGCATCGTTTTTCAAATTTTGCCTATTATGGGCCCAACAGCCCATCAGGCCCATTTAGCCCATTCCAGCCCACTTAGCCTATTCACAACCTAAGTCCATGGAATCGTCCATGGGCCTCAGGTAACCTATTGGTCTCCCTTTTACGAGTATTCACACACTTGCAAGACTACCGTAGCCATACTTTCAGCTTTTCGGCTTTTCAGCATTACGGTATTTCAGCTTTTGCCAATTCATAGTATGTGTGCAGGGTATGTACACACCTGGTAAGGAAGAGTGATGCGATCTCTTTAGCTTTAAACCTTGCGCGATAAGTATAACAACCACTTCTTAAATCCCTAACCACGATCAACTCCCAGATATGCACTAATCTTAACTATTAAAATAGAATAATAGGTGACTTGTATCCAACACAAGTCCCCTTACCTTAATTGTGAACAATTGGCCACCTTAGCCAATGGGAGAGGAATACTTACCAAGATCGCGAACACTTAAAGAGCAGTTTCGGCAGAGAGCTAAGATCCGAGATCCGATACTAATTCCCTACCATAGTCGATTAGAAAGAGTAAGGGACAATATTCGATACTTAGCAAAGAAAATCGATTGGAAGAGTAACACTTATATTAGATTCGGTCAAAGAGTATTCGGCTCTAAAGATCTGAATGCAACAATTACTTATTTGGCACCAAGAGAGAGCGGAATAAGAATCGGCAAAACCCAAAAGTGAAACAAAGAAATCGGCACAAGAAAAATAAAAGGAGAACAAGGGTTTTCAGCTTTTGGAGAAATCGATAGAAAGAAAAGGAAGAAAACAAAAGGTTTTTGACTTTTAGGGAAAAGGGTTTCCTGTAACAGGGTGAAGGAAATTTGGCACTAGCCTGGCTACCCTGCATTCGGCACTTATTTATAGTCCTTATAGATGAAATACGTGGCCCTCAGTTCTCGATTTGGCTCTATCACTTCCCCCTTCTCATCTCCTCGTTTTTCTCCTTAATAACCCCTTGATCCTTTCCATAATTTTCTCTCCTGAATACTCCCCTTAGAGTCCATCTTTATGCCACTTCCAACCTTCTAGAAGGCCAAAATTAAACTCCTAAAAATACTAAGCTAGGATTCAAACCTTGGACCTCCTTGCTAGCTATTAACGCCACCTCCCTACACCCTAAGTGACGGCACTTAGCCATTCCTCCATAATACTTTTTTATGTTATTTTCCCCTATCTTTATTTAAAACCCCAACTACTTGCCAACCTTGATTCTTTTAATAATTAAATTATAATTTCTTCTACCACCTAATTCGAATTCAAACCTTGTCCAATACCTACCTTTACGTAATTAACACTTAATCAGAATTGCTAAGCACAAAAAGAAAAATTCACGATTTCGGGATTTTTGGGTTTCAGAATTTTTGGATTTCGAGACTTTTGGGTTTCAAAATTTTTGGGGCGTTACAACTCTTCCCCCTAAAAGAAATTTCTTCCTCGAAATTCCCAACTACTAACACAGACTACCACACCACACTTCTGCTCCGCACTCTAATTCCAACTTAGGTAAATAGCATTCGATGGGTAAGTACGTACCATTATTCGCCTCTAAAGCGTCTCTATCCTCTTGACGACGTGCTACATAGACCAAAGCTGGCTGCCTTATCTCAGCATGACCAGCACCTCTGCCTGGTGCTCTACGACCCCTTGGCGGCTGAGCACCACCTCGGCTCACATCTGGCACCTGTCTCGGCATTCTAGGGCAATTCCTGATCCTATGCTCCTTAGATCCACAAGCTAAACAAGCTCTTGTCCTCTTCCAACACTTGCCTACATGACCTTTCCCACAATCAGCACAAGGTGGCACCCCTGGATTAACAACAGGGGGCCTTACTCTAACTGGCTCATTAACTCTGGCCCTAGCCCTAGGCCTCTGTTCAACACCAGGAGTCTCAACCTCCCTCTTGTTCTTACCCCTTTATTTCTCTTGATTTAGGTGCTCAGTGTGCTTTACCTCCTCCGTTATCTTTGCTTTCTCTACCAACTGCGAGAAAAATCGCTCCCTTTGTGGGGCTATCAATACTCTGAGGCTATCTCTAAGTCCATCCTCAAACTTAAGGTAACGTTCATAGTCCGTTGCCACCATAACTCTTGCATACCTAATAAGGCATAGAAACTCCGCCTCATACTCCGGCACCGATTTATTTCCTAGGGTCAAGTTCAGGAACTCCTTCCTTCTAGCATCCACATAGCTTGCACCCACATACCTCCCTTGGAATGCAGCTTTGAAAAACTCCCAAGTGACCCGCTCTGGTTGGGTGCCCTCTTTCACCGTCAGTTACTACTGGTAGGCTTCTTCTCTAAGTAGTGACACGGATCCTTTTAACTTTTGTTCTGGTGAACAGTCCAAGTCCTCCATTATCCTTTCAATACATGTAGAAATCATATGAATACATATGAATACATGTATAAATCATAAATCTTACACACAACACTTAGGAGTAGTTTAGTCATTTTTACCCTTAGGGGCATTTCGATAATTTTCTTTTATTACGGGTTTTTACTTACCTTGGCTGTTAAAAAATCCTGTGAGCTAAGATGAATGAACACTATGCATCAGGTAGGATTCCAGAGAAGAGGAGGTGAGTCATTAAGACTGCTTAAGTACCAAGCTCTCCCTAGATCCAATCCTAGACATGCATATACCCGTTGCCACACCTTAACTCTATAACTTGTCCACGGTCGTAATATATTAATTAATCTTTATGTGGTTATCATATACCAGGCCCAAAACCCCTACATACATGCATATGGCCCTCTTGGCCCAACCTCATTCATATGGCCCATCAGGCCCAATTCATATTCATATGGCCCATTAGGCCCCATTCACGTTCATATGGCCCATTAGGCCCAATCTCATTTATATGGCCCATCTGGCCCAAATCACATTATATTCACGCTCACATACAAATTTCCTATCACATAGCATCGTTTATCAAATTTTGCCTATTATGGGCCCAACAGCCCATCGGGCCCATTTAGCCCATTCTGGCCCACTTGGACTATTCACAACCTAAGTCCATGGAATCGTCCATGGGCCTCAGGCAACCTATCGGTCTCCCTTTTACGAGTATTCGCGCACTCGTAAGACTACCGTAGCCATACTTTCGACTTTTCAGCATTTCAGCATTTCGGCATTTCGGCATTACGGCATTTCAACTTTTACCGATTCATAGTATGTGTGTAGGGTATGTACACACCTGGTAAGCAAGCGTGATGTAATCTCTTTAGCCTCAAACCTTACGCGATAAGTATAACAACCTCTTCTTAAATCCCTAACCACGATCAACTCGCAGACATGCACCAATCTTAACTATTAAAATAGAATAATATGTGACTCGTATCCAACACAAGTCCCCTTACCTTAACTTTGAACAATCGACCACCTTAGCCAATGGGAGAGAAATACTTACCAAGATTGCGAACACTTAAAGAGTAGTTTTGGCAGAGAGATAATATCTGAGATATGATACTAATTCCCTACCACTGTCTATTAGAAAGAGTAAGGGACAATATTAGATACTTAACAAAGAAAATCGATTGGAAGAGTAACATTTACACTAGATTCGGTCAAAGAGTATTCAGCTCTAAAGATCTGAATGGAACAATTGCTTATTTGGCACCAAGAGAGAGAGGAGGAAGAATCGGCTAAACCCAAAAGTGAAACAAAGAAATCGACACAAGAAAAAAAAATGAGAACAAGGGTTTTCGACTTTTGGAGAAATTGGCAGAAAGAAAAGGAAGAAAACAAAAGGGTTTTCAACTTTTAGGGAAAAGGGTTTCCAGTAACAGGGTGAAGGAAATTCGGCACTAGCCTGGCAACCCTGTATTCAACACTTATTTATAGCCCTTATAGCTGAATTACGTGGCCCTCAGTTCCCGATTTGGCTCCATCACTTCCCCCTTCTCATCTCCTCGTTTTTCTCCCTGATAAGCCATTGATCCTTTCCTTAATTTTCTCTCCTGAACACTCCCCTTAGAGTCCATCTTCATGCCACTTCTAACCTTTTAGAAGGCCAAAATTAAACTCCTAAAAATACTAAGCTAGGATTTGAACCTTGGACCTCCTTGCTAGCTATTAGCGCCACCTCCTTACACTCTAAGTGGCGTCACTTAGCCATTCCTCCATAATGCTTTTTGATGTTATTTTCCCCTATCTTTATTTAAAATCTCAACTACTTACCAACCCTGATTCTTTTAATAATTAAATTAAAATTTCTTCTGTAACACCCCAAACCCGGCCTGGAAGTTTGGCTCGAATCTGGCGTGTCACATTAAGGTGTTTTTCGAAAACCACGTTTCCATTAAAAACCCTTCTTAATAATTAAAAACTTATACCCTTTTTAAACCTTGTTAGAAAACCTTAGCTGAATATAATTCTTAACAACTTTGTAAAAATCTTGGCAGTTGCGGAAGCTTAATTTAAAAACAATTGCGGATACGTGATGTTTTGAAAAGCGATAATTGCTTTGGAAAACCGTGTTCTAATACTAGCAATTAGAAATAAAACTTCAAATTAGAAATCCGAGAAAATTACAATGACTTTACTACAACTCACATGAAAACATTTTTAAAGCAATAATCAAAACTATAACTTAAGCGGTGTGTGTAGCTCCTCCGAGTCCCTCGCATGACCGATCCGTCTAAGGCTAGAAATTACGAAGGTTAATAAGCGGGGTGAGTTTACGAAAACTCGAGTGTGAAATCCTGCTATATAAAAGAACAGTCAGTCATATAAAAGAATTAAAAGTCCGGCTGACCCTACTTACGATTTCAGTATCAATTGGGCCTTAGCCCATTCTGAGAATAAGAAACATTATCGAGCTAAAATCAAAATGAGAATCGAATCGGTGACAGAATCGAATCGAGAATCGAGTTAGGTGATAGAATCGAGAATCGATGTCAGTGTGAAATTAGAATGTGAATGCAATCCCAACCCAATCCTGCCGTATACAACCCCGTACCAACCCTACACTCCATGTGGGGAATAGCTCAACCCACCCAGCCCTACACTCCGATTGGTTGCGGCATTGTCGCTGAGAGCGAATATTGTGACAGAGTCACTAGATACAAATATTTGTGGCATAGCCACAGAATCGAATAATGTGGCAAAGCCACTTAGCGAATACATGGCACAAAGCCATCGATAACTGTAATAACTTCGGCACATAGCCATCAGTGACAGTAATATAACTGGCACACAGCCTTCGGTAAATATGATCGACACAGAGTCGTCAACAAATATGTTAGGCACATAGCCACAGGTAAATACGTTTGGCACAAAGCCATATTTAGGTTTACAGAGCCATCGATACGGGTCTATAATTAGTACGAAGCCCACAATATCGATCTGAAGCCCACAATAACGGCACATAGCCTTTGGTAACATGATCGGCACTCAGCCATCAATCGGTCAACAGATATTGTGACAGAGTCACCAGATAGAGATATTGTGGCGAGCCACGAGCAGATATTTGTGGCATAGCCACGAAAAGCGAATATTTGTGGCATAGCCACGAACACTTCCTCCATCAATATAACCCATATCCCATGCAATGAGATACACATGTCATGGCATACAACATACGTAATCCGAATATCATGCCCATATTTGAATCAAGCGATCCACGATCAAGTCATTCATATCACCAACATATATTCACAATCAAGTCCGTCAACCACACAGTCCAAGTTAGTCTCTTGCCCACAAGGGCAAAACAGTCATTTAACACCCTAGGGGCAAAATGGTAATTTTACCCCATAAGGGTATCTCGGTAATTCTACCCTACAAGGGTGTTTCGGTATTTTTTACAAATTAGGGGTATTTTGGTAATTTTCATAATCGAGGGTATTTTGTAAACCAAGGGTATTTCAATAACTTAATAAATCGAGGTAAAGCAGTGAATTTGTAAGTCAAGGGTAAAACGATAATTTTGTAAATTGAGGGTAAAATAATAATTCTATAAATCGAGGGTAAAACGGTAATTCTATAAATCGAGGGTAAAATGATAATTCTGTAAATCGAGGATAAAACAGTAATTCTATAAATCGAGGGTAAAACGATAATTCTGTAAATCGAGGGCATTTCAGTAATTGGTAAACTAAAGTATTCTAAACATGGATAACAATACGAATGGTCCTAAAGCCCAAACCTAGCCACAGATATGCGATTCACCTAGCCTAGTCCAATATTTACTACACAATCAAACAACTTATCCAATTGGGCCCGTACGCCCATTGGGCCCACATGGCCCCTTTCGGCCCATCGCGGCCCGAAGTAGCCATCCTACAGCTAGAGTAGTGAGAAATACACACCTGATAAGAGACTAGATTAACCCGTGCTCCGAGCACTCTTAGCTGACGCCCAACCCAAACGAGCACGCCATAAAGCGAAAGGGATCAGCCAAGAAAGGTACATTTACTCTCCTCATGGTTCTCTCTATTTAAAGCCAGCTCTCCATCTACTCTTATGTTAGCTTCCCGATGTGGGATCCCTCCATCACCAGAGTTTAAAACCAACACCAACTCTTGCCGTCCCAACATAGCAAAATAATCAACCTTTGCGTGCCAAGGGATTCGAACCAAAGTCCTCCCACATGCCAACTCACGTGTAACACCCCCACGCCCGAGACCGTCGCCGGAGTCGAGTATGAGGTGTTACTAAGCTTAATTTAACATTTTTAGAACTTTGGATTATTTGTTTCTACATTCACAGCTTTTAAGCTACTTGCGTCACAGTCACAAGAAAAATCATATCTTGAGTTACGAAACTCGAAATCAAGATCCGTAAATTTTCCTTGAATCTAGACTCATATATATATCTACTAATTTTTTTCTAGAATTTTTTGTTGAGCCAATTAGTACAGTTTATTAGTTAAAGTTACCCCTATTTCAGGACTTGACTGGTTTGACCTCTGTTTACTACGAACCACATTTCTCTCTGTAAAAAATTCATATGACTATGAGGTTTATTTATAATAAAATTAGACTCAATAAGGATTTTTAGGATATAAAATAAACCACCTAATTATATATTTACAATTTATGGTGAATTTCTAAAGTTGGAACAGGGGATTCAGAAACTGATATGACCCTGTTTCGCTAAAATTCAAATATCTTTTAACATATAATTCCTTTACCCGTTTAATTTGTTTCATGTAAAACTAGACATAATAAGCTTCAATTTGATATGTATTCCATCACCAAATTCAATTTCTATGATTTTTAGTAAATTTTCAAACTTGTGTCAGTGTTGCAGCAGTATTCTGTTTATGGCAAATTTCATCCCTTTTATGAGTTTTTTATGCACTAAGTATCTTAATAATTTTCCTTAACATCAAACATAATATAAACTAACCATTTTCATAATTTATCATTATCAAACATTTTCTCAACCATTCCATCACCATATCATAAGATCATTTACACAAAATAGGTATATTGCTATACATGCCATACTTAAATTTACAAGCCATTTACCAAAAGTCTTCCGGATAGTGTGATTGAGCCTTCGACCTATCTCGATTCCTGAGCTGGCTTGTCCAAAACTACAATGAGTAAGAAGGAAGGAGTAAGCATAAATGCTTAGTAAGTTCATATGCAAATAATAAGTAACATAACAAACAATCATACCAATCAACATTAGCATGCATCACTAAAATACATATCACATTTCTAATCATTTTTCATCATCTTATTACCTTATCGTGATTGTATCAATACTCAACCCGAGGGTTAAATACATACCTGTCCAAAATATCCATTTCACATCACTTACCAATACGTCTCTTTACATCTCGAATATTCCTCCATTTGAGTATAACTTTACCCGTTGAACACATCGGAATATAATTCGGATACATGTTATGCACATAAGTGCCATATATGCAATCCAGCAATCATGTAACCCTCCAATAAGCGAACTCGGACTCAACTCAATGAGCTCGGGCGTTCGCATCCATAAGTGAACTCGGACTCAACTCAACGAGCTCGGATGCCTAGTTACATCTCACGAACTCGGACTCAACTCAACGAGTTCGGACATTCGCATCCATAAGTGAACTCGGACTCAACTCAACGAGTTCGGATGCTCAACCATCCTAGTGACATGTCACTTGTATCCTAATCTATTCCTAAGGTTCAAACGGGATTTTCCTCGAACACATATCCTTGCCATCTTCCGTAAAATACCGAAACCAATACTCGGTAACACTTCACGGTTTTGGCAAAAGTTGCAAGAAGCATTAGGTACAAAGTTAAATTTCAGCACTGCCTTTCATCCACAAACCGATGGACAATCAGAAAGAGTAATTCAGATTCTTGAAGACATGCTCAATGTTGTGTATTGGAATTTCAAGGAAGTTGGGAAAGATATTTGCCGTTGGTAGAATTTGCTTACAACAATAGTTATCAGACGAGCTTGAAAATTGCACCTTATGAAGCATTGTATGGTCGTAAGTGTCGAACGCCTTTGTATTGGGTGAGCTCAAGGAAAATCAGATTTATGGAGTTGATCTAATAAAAGAAAGCGAAGAAAAGGTGAAAGTGATTCAAGATTGTTTGAAAAGTTGCTTGAGATAGACGAAATCGTATGCGATTTGAAGAGAAAAGAGATTGAATATCAATTGGTGACAAAGTGTTTTTGAAAGTATCCCCGTGGAAGAAAGTCCTTAGATTTGGGACGGAAAGGCAAATTAAGTCCGCGTTTTATTGGGCGTATGAAGTAATTGAAAAAGTTGGACCGGTAGCATATCGGCTAGCATTACCACGAATTAGAGAAGATTCATGATGTGTTCCACGTATCTATGTTACGTCGGTATCGTTCGGATCCTTCACATGTAGTTTCACCAAGCGAGAAATTGAACTACAACTAGATATGACCTACGAAGAAGAACCGATTAAGATTTTAGCTCGAGAGGTCAAACAACTAAGGAATAAAAATGTTGCACTTGTGAAGGTGTTGTGGCAAAGGCATGGAATAGAAGAAGCTACATGGGAATCTGAAGAAACTATGAGAAATCAATACCCACATACATTTCAGGTAAGATTTTCGAGGACGAAAATCCTTAAAGGGGGGAGAGTTGTAATATCCCGAATTAGGGCCTAATTGGAATAGTGGTTTCGTGACCACAAATTCGAGATAGAAATAATTATTTTATAATTATTTTGAGGTTTATGATATGATTGCATGATTGTGTGAAAATTTCGTGAAGAAATTCTATGCCTAAAGTGTTTAAATTGAAAGTAGGGACTAAATCGAATAAGTTGCAAAATTTGCATTCTAGAAGTTTTTAGTATGAAATTGCATTGAAATATTAATTAGGAGGTCTTAAATAGCAATTTGACTAATTTAAGTTCACGGAAAAAATTAGGACATGGAAGGAATTTTTGGAAAGTTTAGTAGTAAGGGCATTTTGGTCATTTAGTTATTAAAATGAATTAAAAACAAAATTAAAAGCCAATTTTTGTCCATCTTCTTCATTAGGCCGAACTTTCAAGGGTTCTCCATAGCTAGGGTTTGTTTCAAGCTTCCAAGCTCCATAGTAAGTGATTCCAAGCCCCGTTTTTAATGTTCTTTACGTTTTTGAGATCCCGATAACTCGATTAAGCTTATGTTAGCAATAATTTAACCTAGGGTTTATATTTGGAAAAATACCCATAGGTGAAATTTGTGTATTTTGATGTTTTATGATAGAGTATGAAGTTTTAAATTATGTTAGACAACTTGTACTACTCGATTTTAAGCAAAAACGAGTAAAAGGGCTTAATCGGTAAAAATACCTAATAGTCACAAGTACATGTTAGAGTGAGAATTTGATGTTGCCATAGAAGAGAAAAGTGATCAGCATGTTGTAAAACATAAGAATAAGGAATAAAGTTTAATCCTGAGCCTAGGGGCAAAAATGTAAATATGTAAAAGTTTAGGGGTAAAATTGTAATTTTGCCAAAATTTGAGTTAAGGATTAATTTGATAATGTGAGTATTAAATAAGCTAAATGTGTTATTTTAGATCAAGAAAGACGTGGAATCGACCTCAATCGAGGAAAAGAAAAGATTGTGGACTAAATTGCAAAATCTTTGTATTTTGGTACCAAGGTAAGTTCATGTGTAAATAATATAGTATAATTGTTTTTTTTTTTAAATTATTGATGTTAATTATATGATATGCTGATTTTTATCATGGAATATATGCTTTGTGGTTATTTTCGAATAAAATGTAAATTATTTGTATTATTTGTTAAATATAAAGTGTTACCGAGTATTGGTTTCGGTATTTTACGGAAGATGGCAAGGATATGTGTTCGAGGAAAATCCCGTTTGAACCTTAGGAATAGATTAGGATACAAGTGACATGTCACTAGGATGGTTGAGCATCCGAACTCGTTGAGTTGAGTCCAAGTTCACTTATGGATGCGAATGTTCGAACTCGTTGAGTTGAGTTCGAGTTTGTGAGATGTAACTAGGCATCCAAGCTCGTTGAGTTGAGTCCGAGTTCACTTATGGATGCGAACACCCGAGCTCGTTGAGTTGAGTCCGAGTTCGCTTATGGGCGGGTTACATGATTGCTGGATTGCATATATGGCACTTATGTGCATAACATGTATCCGAATTATATTCCGATGTGTTCAACGGGTAAAGTTATACTCAAATGGAGGAATATTCGAGATGTAAAGAGACGTATTGGTAAGTGATATGAAATGGATATTTTGGACAGGTATGTATTTAACCCTCGGGTTGAGTATTGATACAATCACGATAAGGTAATAAGATGATGAAAAATGATTAGAAATGTGATATGTATTTTAGTGATGCATGCTAATGTTGATTGGTATGACCGTTTGTTATGTTACTTATTATTTGCATATGAACTTACTAAGCATTTATGCTTACTCCCTCCTTCTTACTCATTGTAGTTTTGGACAAGCCAGCTCAGGAATCGGGATAGGTCGAAGGCTCAATCACACTATCCGGAAGACTTTTGGTACATGGCTTGTAAATTTAAGTATGGCATGTATAGCAATATACCTATTTTGTGTAAATGATCTTATGATATGGTGATGGAATGGTTGATAAAATGTTTGATAATGATAAATTATGAAAATGGTTAGTTTAGATTATGTTTTATGTTAAGGAAAATTATTAAGATACTTAGTGCATAAAAAACTCATAAAAGGGATGAAATTTGCCATAAACAGAATACTGCAGCAACACTTACACGAGTTTGAAAATTTACTAAAAATCATAGAAATTGAATTTGGTGATGGAATACATATAAAATTTAAGCTTATTATGTCTAGTTTCACATGAAAGAAATGAAACAGGTAAAGGAATTATATGTTAAAATATATTTGAATTTTAGTGAAACAGGGTCATATCAGTTTCTGAATCCCCTGTTCCAACTTTAGAAATTCACCATAAATTGTAAAGATATAATTAGGTGGTGTATTTTATATCCTAAAAATCCTTATTGAGTCTAGTTTTATTAGAAATAAACCTAATAGTCATATGAATTTTTTACAGAGATAAATGTGGTTCGTAGTAAACAGAGGTCAAACCAGTCAAGTCCTGAAACAGGGCTAACTTTAACTAATAAACTGTACTAATTGGCTCAACCAAAAATTCTAGAAAAAAATTAGTAGATAGGTATATGAGTCTAGATTCAAGGAAAATTTATGGATATTAATTTTGAGTTTTGTAACTCAAGATATGATTTTTCTTGTGACTATGACGCAAGTAGCTTAAAAGCTGTGAATGTAGAAACAAATAATCCAAAGTTCTAAAAATGTTAAATTAAGCTTAGTAACACCTCATACTCGACTCCGGCGACGGTCTCGGGCGTGGGGGTGTTACATTAAGTGGTATCAGAGCAGGTTTAGTCGGTTCTCAGACTACGTGTTGTATGTACTAATTTTACTATACATGCCATATGTATAAATTGTGATAGTGTGACGACTTCTGACCATTTAAATGATTTTTTTTATAGTAAATGGATCCCGATCCAGCTGTGGCAGATGAAGTAGAGAGTAATGCGCCAGCTCTCTGGGTGAAGGAGCGAGTCTGATCGTGAAAATCCACCTCCTCCTCTTGTTGGTCGGGAGGAGGAGAAAGGGTCGGGAAGCCTTTCTCCAAATGATGAGTGCATGGTACACCGAGTTCGTTTGTACGAACCCAAATGTACAACCTCCCCCACCTCCCCCAATTCCTCAACCTGTACCCCCGACGCCTCAAGGTATGGATCTGATGAAATTTCAGAAAACTCCAGTTGATAGAATTCGCAAGCAAGGGGCCGAAGAATTTAAAGCAAATATTGATGATTTGTTTGATCAGCTAAAAGGAGCGACATGGTTTTCAAAGATTGACTTGAGATCTGGGTATTACCAACTGCGGGTAAAAGAGTCGGATGTGCCTAAAACTGCTTTTAGAAAAAGGTATGGTCATTATGAATTTTTAGTTATGCCATTCGGGTTGACAAATGCTCCTGCTATGTTTATGGATTTAATGAATTGCATATTCCGACCCTACTTGGACAAATTTGTTGTGGTGTTTATAGATGATATTTTAATTTATTCAAAAGATGATACTGAGCATCTTTGAGCATTTGAGGATAGTTTTACAAACTTTGAGAGATAAGCAACTGTATGCTAAGTTTAGTAAAAGTGAATTTTGGCTACGGGAAGTTGGATTTTTGAGTCATATTATTTCAGGTGATGGTATACGGGTTGATCCTAGTAAAATTTCAGCCATTGTTGATTGGAAACCACCGAAAATTGTAACTGAAGTTAGAAGTTTCTTGGGGCTAGCTGGGTATTATCGGCGGTTTGTAAATGGATTTTCTATAATTGCTACTCCTATAACTAGATTACTTCGAAAGGATGTTAAATTTGAATGGACGGAAGAATGTCAACAGAGTTTTGAAGAATTGAAAAAGTTATTAACAGAGGCACCAGTGTTAGTACAGCCCGAATCAGGTAAAGAATTTGTGGTCACGAAACCACTATTCTGATTAGGCCCTAATTCGGGATATTACATCACGCCACCACCACTAGGCCATCAACTCGTTTTTGTCATCAATCCAACACATTAAACTTTAAAGCGCACCTACTTGCTTCCTGATTTATTGAAAAGAAAAACCAAAATATATTGCAAGAGCCAAGACTTGAACCTTGGACCCCTTGCTTTCTCTATGACGTCACTTCCTTGTCCCCTAAGTGTCGCCACCTTGCCACTACACCACACTCATTTTTGTGTCATCTTTTCTCCAACAATATTCTTAAGGCTTACCTACTACACCCAGGGTTTGATTCACCTTAAACCAAAATTTTTGCTAGAGTCCAGGTTTGAACCCAAGACTTCTCCAACACTTCTCAGCACATTTAACCACTAAAATAAGCCTTCATTAACGAAATTTACATGCACAACAAAATATTAAAAGCTGCCTTCAACTGCTTCCATGCTCAAGGCCTAAAACTTTTAGGCCCAAATTCAGGGTGTTACATCTTCTACCTTCTAATTCGAATTCAAACCTTGTCCAAGACCTACCTTTACATAATTAACACTTAACCGGAATTGTTAAGCACAAAAAAAAAATTCACGATTTTGGGATTTTTGGGTTTCGAGATTTTTGGATTTCGGGATTTTTGGGTATCGAGATTTTTGAGGCGTTACAACTCTACCCCCTAAAAGAAATTTCATCTTCGAAATTCCCAACTACTAACACAAACTACCACGCCACACTTCCGCTGCGCACTCTAATTCCAACTTAGGTAAATAGCACTCGATGGGTAAGTACGTACCATTATTTGCCTCTGGAGCGTCTCCATCCTCTTCCAACACTCGCCTACATGACCTTTCCCACAATCAGCACAAGGTGGCACCCCTGGATTAACAACAGGGGGCCCTACTCTAATTGGCTCATTAACTCTAACCGTAGCCCTAGGCCTCTATTCAATACCAGGAGTCTCAACCTCCCTCTCGTTCTTACCCCTTTATTTCTCTTGATTTAGGCGCTCAGTATGTTTTACCTCCTCCGCTATCTTTGCTTTCTCTACTGACTCTGAGAAAACTCACTCCCTTTGTGGGGCTATCAATACTCTGAGGCTATCTCTAAGTCCATCCTCAAACTTAACGTAATGCTCATAGTCCGTTGCCAACATAACTCTTGCATACCTACTAAGGCGTAGAAACTCCGCCTCATACTCTGCCACTGATTTATTTCCTAAGATCAAGTTCAGGAACCCCTTCCTTCTAGCATTCACATAGCTTGCACCTACATACCTCCCTTGGAATGCAACTTTGAAACACTTACAAGTGACCCGCTCCGGTTGGGTGCCCTCTTTCCCCGTCAGCCACTACTGGTAGGCTTCTTCTCTAAGTAGTGACACGGATCCTTTTAAATTTTGTTCCGGTGAATAATCCAGGTCCTCCATTATCCTTTCAATGGCCTCCAACCAATATTGTGCCACGTTAGGAGCCACACCAGCCACGCCCTTAAAGATCTCAGCCCTATTAGATCGATGTCGCTCCGGAATGGACCCCCGATTTCCAGTGTCATTTTTGGGCCCAGCGACCCTTTCCAAAATCCTCAGCATTGCCTGCGACAATGCATCTTCTCCCATGGCCAGATCATATGATCCATTCCCAGCCACAGGTGAGGCCGGAGCCTCCTCTACTCCAGCATCGGGTATATGGCCCGATACCGATAATTCAGCCTTAACACTTCCGCGGCCTCGGCCACGGCCTCTTACACCTCTTCTAGCACTCATCGTTGATTCACGTATTATTTGGATTAGAGATTTTATGAAGTTTTAGTTAGTTTAATAATTAACCCGATATTTTATGGAAATTATTAAAGAGAAGATCGTTTTCGAAAATCCTCTACAGGTTGAAGTTCCTGCGGGCTTTGGTTCCATTCTAACAAGATCATCTAATGTAGCCCTTTAGCTAACTACTGTATAACAATTTAAACAAATTTAAGAATAAGAATACTTACTTGGTTCGACGTCGGAGACTCGGTGTGCCGCTCAGCAAGATTTCCTTTTTCATAAAACATTGTGATTCAATCAATTTTTTTTTTAAACACAAAAAGAAACCAAGTAATAAGTCTCAATTCACAGCTTGAGTTTTGCAACTGGGCTCTGATACCACTAAATGTAATACCCCAAACTCGACCTGGACGTTATAGCTAAATCTGGTGCATCACATTAAAGTGTTTTAGCAAAAATCGTGTTTTTATTGAAAACCCTTGTTTAAAATATATGATTTTATGAAGACATGCCACTTAAAATGTAGTTTCGGAAACGTAGAAAAGTCATACTATAGTTTAAGAAACCATGTTCAACCTCTTATAATTACATCCCATAAAAATAATAACCCAAATAACAATAATGTGGAAGCCCTTTTACAATCTGATTTGAAAAGTACTTAATAACATAAAAACTTATAAGCTTTAAAAAGAAACACAAGTCTAAATTATCTTGCCAGTTGGCAACCCAAAGTCCTTCCAAACATCGAACCTTCTACTGAGCATCACCTGAAAATAAAATAAAAGAGGGGATGAGTTTTTGTAAACTCAGTGTATACAACCCTCGACGAAAACAAGCATTCAAAAGTCATCATACATCAAACATGCAATGCAATGCAGTGCAACCCACCCCAATAATTCAACCGGTACATTTCTGCTCCGTCCCCCTTTTCAAAACCTGTGGGGATATAAATATCTACCCACCCAATCGATACACATCAATGGTAGCCTGGTTACGAAACTACCCAAGTTGCAGCAAGCTGCCAATCACATATTGGGCTTAAAAGCCGTCGGTGGATCCACGGTTGTCAAGCAACCATGCGACCCTCATATACTCCCTCCGTTCCATAATTCCCAACCCATATGCAACCTAAACAAGATATCATATGAATACATATGAATGCATGTAGAAATAATAAATCTTACACACAACACTTAGGGGTATTTTAATCATTTTCGCCCTTAGGGGCATTTCAGTAATTTTCTTTTATTACGAGTTTTTACTTACCTTGGCCCGTTAACTAATCATATGAGCTAAGATAAACAAACACTATGCATCAGGTAGGATTCCAGAGAAGAGGAGGTGAGTCATTAAGATTGCTTAAGTATCAAGCTCTCCCTAGATCCAATCCTAAACATGCATATACCCGTTGCCACACCTTAACTCTATGACTTGTCCACGGTCAGAATATATTAATTAAGTTTTATGTGGTTATCATATACTAGGCCCAAAACCCCTACATACATGCATATGGCCTTCTTGACCCAATCTCATTCATATGGCCGATCAGGCCCCATTCACGTTCATATGGCCCATTAGGCCCAATCTCATTTATATGGCCCATCCGGCCAAATCACATTATATTCAAGCTCACATACAAATTTCCTATCACATAGCATCGTTTATCAAATTTTGCCTATTATGGGCCCAACAGCCTATCAGGCCCATTTAGCCCATTCCGGCCCACTTGGCCTATTCGCAACCTAAGTCCATGGAATCACCCATTGGCCTCAGGCAACCTATCGATCTCCTTCTTACGAGTATTCGCGCACTCGTAAGACTACCGTAGCCATACTTTCGGCATTTTGGTATTTCGACATTTCGGTGTTACCGATTTATAGTATGTGTGCAGTGTATATACACACCTGGTAAGCAAGCGTGATGCGATCTTCTTAGCCCCAAATCTTGTGCGATAAGTATAACAACCTCTTCTTAAATCCCTAACCACGATCAACTCCCAGATCTGCACCAATCTTAACTATTAAAACAGAATAATAGGTGACTCGTATCCAACACAAGTCCCCTTACCTTAACTATGAACAATCAGCCACCTTATCCAATGGGAGAGGAATACTTACCAAGATCGCAAACACCTAAAGAGAAGTTTCGGCAGAGAGTTAAGATCCGAGATCCGATACTAATTCCCTACCATAATCGATTAGAAAGAGTAAGGGACAATATTCGATACTTAGCAAAGAAAATCGATTAGAAGAGTAACACTTACACTAGGTTCGGTCAAAAAGTATTCGGCTCTAGAGATCTGAATGGCACAATTTCTTATTCGGCACCAAGAGAGAGAGGAAAAAGAATCGGGTAAACCCAAAAGTGAAACAAAGAAATCAGCACAAGAAAAATAAAAGGAGAACAACGGTTTTCAGCTTTTAGAGAAATCGGCAGAAAGAAAAGGAAGAAAACAAAAGGGCTTTCAGCTTTTAGGGAAAAGGGTTTCCTGTAACAGGGTGAAGGAAATTCGGCACTAGCCTAGCTACCCTGCATTCGGCACTTATTTATAGCCCTTATAGCTGAATTACCTGGCCCTCAATTCCCCATTTGGCTCCATCACTCCCCCCTTCTCATCTCCTTGTTTTTCTCCCTGATAACCCCTTGATCCTGTCCTTAATTTTCTCTCCTGAACAGTCCCCTTAGAGTCCATCTTCACGCCACTTCCAACCTTCTAGAAGGCCAAAATTAAACTCCTAAAAATACTAAGCTAGGATTCGAACCTTGGACCTCCTTGCTAGCTATTAACGCCACCTCTATACACTCTAAGTGGCGTCACTTAGCCATTCTTCCACAAGGCTTTTTGATGTTA
Organism: Gossypium anomalum; assembly: GCA_025698475.1. Lineage (NCBI taxonomy): Eukaryota > Viridiplantae > Streptophyta > Magnoliopsida > Malvales > Malvaceae > Gossypium > Gossypium anomalum. Next base: position 33,264,143 of record CM046958.1, on the reverse strand, counting down.
TTTTCCACTATCTTTATTTAAAGCCCCAACTACTTGCCAACCTTGATTCTTTTAATAATTAAATTATAATTTCTTTTAGCTCCTAATTCGAATTCAAACCTTGTCTAAGACCTACCTTTGCGTAATTAACACTTAACCCGAATTGCTAAGCACAAAATGAAAAATTCACGATTTCAAGATTTTTGGGTTTCGGGATTTTTAGATTTCAAGATTTTTGGGTTTCGGGATTTTTGGGGCGTTACAATTTATCTATCAACAATATTTCATTTTCTACCATAAATTTCTAATTTTCAGCATATACATCCATGACCCATTTTTCATACTTTGATAACTTCTCAAATTGATCCCCTAAATAAATAGGTTAGACTATGCTCGTTTCAAAAATATAAAAATTACTAAAAACGGGGCTTGATATCCTACCCAAATAAGCTTGATAAGTCCTCTTCCTCTCTCCTAGGGTTTCCATGGAAACATTTGGGGAAGATGATATGAAATTGTTTTCTTTTTCATTTAATTAAATTGTCATTTAATAACCTTTCATCTTTTCAATTTAGTCCTTAGCCTTTTTTTATTTTTCCAAGGATGAGTCATACCAAAATATCTACATATTTTCTTTAATTGTCTAATTATCATAGAAGGACTTTAAGTTTTGAATTCCATAGCTATTTGATCCTTCTAGCTACTAGAATTCAATTTTTGCATTTTATGCAATTTAGTCCTTCCCGTAATTAAACATTTAATCGATAATATTTTCTTATCAAAATTTTCACATAACATATCTACCATAATACGGACCATATAATAAAAAAATAAATTTTATTTTTTGGCTCAGATTTATAGTCCCAGGACCACTCTTCCGATTGCATCGAAATTGGACTGTTACAACTCTCCCCCTTAAGAAATTTTTGTCCTCGAAAATTTTACCAGTAAAGAAATTCAAACATTACTTTCTCATAGTTTCCTCTAATTCCTAGGTAGCTTCTTCTAAATCATGTCATTGTCAAAGAACTCTCACTAAAGCTACCTTTATATTTTTCATTTCTTTCACTTCATATACCAGAATTTCAACCAGTCCCTTACTGTAAGTTGTGTCAGGTTGAATTTAATATTTATCAAAGCAATAACAGATGATGGGTCTAATCGATACTGTCATAACACATATACTCATAAAAACATTGTGAACTCTGTAAAACTCTAATAATAATACCAATCAATACGCAACAGATCCAAATTCTTTTCAATAATCCCATATGACCTGATAAATCAAAGGCTTAATTTGCCTTTACGACCAAACCGGGGAACTTCCTTCTAGGGCAAAACTTTTAAAAATAATTTGTCGCTAATCTAAAACTCTATCTCTTTTCATTTTAGACCCACATCAGATTTCTGACAATCAAATATTGCCTTTAAACTATCTCAGATCATTTTCATCTTTCTTTGGTTTCAAAGAATCAAACCAACTGCATGTATCTTTTCTCACTGAACTCAGTCCAAAACACCAGAGTTTTACATTTGTGACCATATAAAACCTTATTCGGTACAATTTTATACTTGGCTATAACTGTTACTGTATACGAATTCAACTAACAGCAAATATTTCTTTTTCAATTGCCTTTGGATTCTAAAATACAACACCGAAACATATATTCAAAAATTTGAATCATATGTTCAGATTGTTCATCTGTCTAACAATGAAATACATTACTAAAATGTAACAGTATACCCAGAGTTTCTTGTAACTTATTTCATAATCGAAATTTAAACAGTAGATCTCTATCAGACATAGCAGAAACTAGCACATCATATAATCTGACAATCTCAAAAAAAAAGATAATTCAAGCAATCTATCAAGTGAGAAATCCATTCATGCCAGAATGGAATGTGCAGGCTCTATCAAACAATCGACAATTACTCAAATAGTATCTTCTTTTTATAGATAGGGATCATCCTAATATAAAATTCATGGTAACTTTGTCCCATTTCCATTTTAGTATTTTCACTGGCTATACCCATCTTGAAAATATCATCTCTATCTTGTCGATACATCCAACATTTAAACACAGATTCAGAAATACCACATTTCATTTCGAGCTACTAGTACATCTTTTTCAGATCATTATACATTTTATCATTCCCCAGATAAACGGACATAGTACCACTATGATCATTCATATAAAATTTTCTGTATAAACTCCAATTTCTTTTGTACACAGACTCTGTCTCTGAATAACAGACATTTATCAGGTCTATTTTGAAATCTTGAATCAGAAATTATTTCACACTGTATTTATTTAACTTACAACTCATTATTACTTTTCTGAGTTTTACTGATCTATTGTAGAATCATCGGTTTAGCTCTATGCTAGGCTAAAATTATGTTATTATTAGACAATTACAATTGGTATTCATGGCTTGCAAAGCAAACATAAATTTCTACTCAGAATATCTACAACCACAATCGTTCTTTCTGAATGATATTCAATTATCAAATCACAATTTCTCAACAATTCAAGTCATATATTCTATCTCAAGGTCAAATCTTTTTGCAACATCAGATACTTCAACTTTTTATAATCGGTGAATATATGACATTTTTCACCAAACAAGTAATTTTTTTCAGATTTCAACATAAAAATGATAGTTGTCAATTCTAGATCATGTATCAAGTAATTCTTTCCATGTGGTTTTTAACTATCTAAAAGTACAGGCTATTACCTTGCCTTACTACATCAAAATACAATCTAATCTCATTCAATAATACATCTTTGTAATAACAATCCTTACCTGATTCAGGCTGAACCAGAATTAATACTTTGGTCAACAGAGCTCCTAACTGGTCAAAACTTTACTAATATTTATCAGTCCATTCAAATCTTACCTCTTTCTGTAATAACTGAGTCATCAATGTAGCTATTTCAATTATTAACATTGAAGCTTTGAGTTTTTCCAAAGCCACAATCATCAAATAAATTTAAAACCATTGTACAATAATATGACTGGCATTTCAGCTGTATAGATAAAGCAACACTTCAACATCAGTAGTGCACCTCAACTTAAAAGAGGGAAAATCGAAAATGGCCCCAATAATAACCAATGCAGAACTAGTTTCTATGATCTGTGATCTCTATCACCATACCTCCTGATCGAGTCAATATTTATAACAGTAATAAATGTAATTACCTCCGATCAAAGAATATCTTTCACAAGTAACCCATGTTTACATAATAAAGAGATTGATGATATCTCAGAGAAAATTCAAAAGAGTAATATCACACATACTTAGCAGAAACAACTGTGATAAAGACAATATAACTTGCATATTCGCAATTCAGGGCTTCAATCAGTAGAAGTAGAAAATGATATCATATGAACTTTATCATCAAATCTTATATCAATCATGATAAATTAGAAAACCAAAGTATGAGAGAGCAATACCGCTCATGAGTCAACCAGACTTTTAGTAATTCCAACTATCATAATTTACTAGCCTTTCAATACGATAAATATTGCATCTGTACATGCACAATTTCATATGCCTCTGAGAATAACAGAACATATAGATTACCTAGAAGAGATTGTTGCAATATACTCAATTATAACAGTTGTATTCAAATATCTTTACAATTCCATCACTATTCCACTGACTAATAAAGTGATCAATAATCTTACATTATTCAGTTCACTGAAACAGTCAATTTGGAAAAATTTTCGGCTAATCCGTTCTGTAAATATCATATCTGGATAAGTCGTTTACTCACGAGTAACTTCTTCCCTAACAATGATGCCACATATTCAGAATAATCTTCAGAAAATATTTGATATCTCTTTTAATACCGTCGTTACTTACTAATCCATTCTCAGTTTGACTACATCATTAATCATTCAGCCTTTGAACTCTTTAGTTCCACATTCATGAGCTTAATCCATATAAATCTTGTGAATTTTATTGTATAACACCGTATTGGTGAGGGGGTGGAGATTGTAAGCCTCAAAATTTAACTTTTATATATATACTCATATAACATAACATTTATCTTTCTCATGTACTATAAAACATTTATCCGTACCTTTTCGAATTCTATTTCATCATGAGTAACATTTTTACTCAGGCATGTGAGTATCGCTTTCAGCAGTATTGGACTTAGCTCGGTTGGAAAGCATCTCTGTCTATTTGCAAAATAATTTTAATCAGAGTCGGGAGATATCACAATATCACAGGTTATATAATGGCATTTATTTCTAGACTCCACATATGCTACGTCCAGTCCGAGAACCAACTAAACCATAGCTCTAATACCACTAAATGTAATTCCCCTAACCCGTATCCATTTTCAGAACAGGGTTTCAGAGCATTACCAAACTTTTAGAACATTTTCAGATAATTCGTGTAAATTACTACTCATTAAACAAGATTTATTCACAACGTCCCTTTAATGGCCCTTCGAAGTCCAATACGAGCATTAGAATCGAGTCGAGACTTAACTGGGACATTTAAGAATTTTTCGTGAAATTATAAATTTTTTTCAAGGTGCAGGGCTCACATGCCCGTGTGCTCCAAGGAACACGCCCGTGTGACCCTACGACACGCCCGTGCTGGAGGCCATGTTCAACTCTGTATAACTCTCTGACTTGTGTACACGGCCATGCCACACACCCGTGTGTTAGGCATTGTGGTTAAATAATTCAATTCAAAATTAGGTGCAGGTTTCACACGGCCAAGACACACGCCTTTGTCCTAGGCCATGTAGCACACACAGCTAAGACACATGCCCGTGTCTCTACCCGTGTGCTCAATTCTGAGCATTTTGTTCCTCAAAATTAAGGTGTATGGGACACATGGCCTAACAACATGCTCATGTACTCAGTCGTGTGTCACATACGGCCTAGACACATGCCCGTGTGTCTACCCATGTGGACAATTTAAAGTCATTTCCTAGCCTCATTTGTCACCAAAATTCACCATTTTCCTACAACAAAACATACCAAGTACAATCTAACCATTCCAAGTATTCAAATTAAGTAATTTTCATCATTCAATATGGCATATCATTTCATCCATACATGTCTATAATCTTAACTTAGTTAAGTCCTCAAGTTAGACATAATTTGATCAACTACTTAACATATATGTAACTACCATAGTTTGACATTACAAGTATGTTAAAACAACCCATTACTAGCCATTCCAATGGCTAGGTTACAAGCATCATTTACATTTACATGCCAATATGGTCAAAATATCTTATACATGCCATTACAACCATAATTGATTTACCATATTGTACAGACATGGGCTGATGGATAGTGTGAGTGATCTCTGCCAAGATTCCAATCCAACGAGCTTCCAATTCACTATAAAATAGGGAAATAAAACTAAGTAAGCATAAAATGCTTAGTAAGTTCGTATAATATGGTACTTGACTTACCATTCATTCTATTTTGAGGTAATAATGTAAGGCATATTCAATCAACTTGACCTCAAGCCCTACACATATCCTCATTGCCCTTGTTAGTCATATATTCCATAATATCATCAAACATATATGGGCTCAACAACAATCAAGTTTCCATGCACATATGTCTTTCACAACATGTATTCATTTAACATGTATAAATCATCTCTTTATATTACAAGTAAAATTTCATAATAGTTCATTCAGATTATTTCATTTCAGAACTTTATTCATATTACTCGGAATATCAAAGTCACGATTAGTACACTCTAGGTGTACAAGTCTATAATCAAAGATGTACATACTCATCAAATAAATTCCATGTACAATATCATCATTTCATATTTCCATATATCAATTATCATGTATTTTCATTTTCATGTATTTCAAGCCGATATGTGTAATAACTCATTTCTCATTCATATCTTCTCATGTCAAGGACCTTTACCTGTTGAATTTATCTAAAATATCGATGGATACACACGTGGTACACTCGTGGTGTACAAATTAGGATCCGTCAATTCATATTCAATGGTACCCATAAGGTACTATTGCAAAGAGTACACTCTCGAGCCATATATATATACATATATATATATATATATAAACAACAAGATTACCAGTCTAGACTAAATCCTTTTTATGACATATGCTCTAAAGAGCTTGATCTGGATTACCCGTCTGGGCTAAATCCAATACATACATATGCTTGAGAGGACTTATATCAGGATTACCCGTCCGGGCTAAATCCTTTCAGAAATGAGGTCAATAGGATTACTCGTCCGAGTTAAATCCCGTCAGCAACAAATGTAGGACCTCATTCATTTTGAGAAATTACATTTATCCATCGATTATTCTTTTATTCAGACGGGATTTAACATTTTTCAAGCATTAACAAGCATATGATTATTTCATACATCTAAATCTTACATATAATTCAAATAGACACATTCCACATTCATTTCAAGCATAAAAGTAACATTTTTATCATTTACCATTTATCAAACATTATTATTGATCGGACACTTTCATTTATCGGGCTATAACGAGTATGTGATCATTTCACATATTTATGGTATTTATACAATTCACAAACGCAACATTAAATTCAAGCATAAGAACATATACAATTTAGTTACACGAACTTACCTCGACAAATGTTCGTGTACATAAATATACAAATCCGACATTTTCCTTCTTTCCTAGTTCTAGCTCCGAATTTGGTCTATCCAGATCTATACGAGTAAATTTAACATTAACTTATCATATTTTATACACATTTGGACTCAATTTACATTATGGGCAAAATTACCATTTTGCCCCTAACTTTTCCATAAATTCCCATTTTGCCCCTAGGCTCGGAAAATAAAATTTGTGTAATTTACTCCCTATTCCAAGCCTAGCAAAAATCCCATTACAAAATTTACAGCACGTATTCATAAAAATTTAGCATTTTTCTTTAATTTTACAACTTTACATTTTAGTCCCTAAATTATGTTTTCATCAAAAATCACTTTATAAAAGTTATTTATCTATCAACAATCTTTCATTTTCTACCATAAATTTCTAATTTTCAGCATATACATCCATGACCCATTTTCTATACTTTGATAACTTCTCAAATTGATCCCCCAAATAGATTAGATTAGACTATCCCTGTTTCAAAAATATAAAATTACTAATTGATTACTTACCCAAATAAGCTTAAAAAGTATTCTTCCTCTCTCCTAGGGTTTCCATGGAAACATTTAGGCAAGATGATATGAAATTGTTTTCTTGTTCATTTAATTAAATTTTCATTTAATAACTTTTCATTTTTCCAATTTAGTCCTTAGCCTTTTTTTATTTTTCCATAGATAAGTCACACCAAAATATCTACATATTTTCTTTAATGGTCTAATTATCATATAAGGACATTAAGTTTTGAATTCCATAGCTATTCGATCCTTCTAACTACTAGAATCCAATTTTTACATTTTATGCGATTCCCGTAATTAAACATTTAATCGATAATATTTTCTTATCAAAATTTTCACATGACATATCTATCGTAATACAGACCATATGATAAAATAAAAATAATTTTTTTCGGCTCAGATTTGGTCTTGAGACCACTCTTCCGATATCACTGAAATTGGGCTGTTACAATGAGATTCTAACTTTAAACAATTAAAAGTGAAGTGTGATAATACTTTGGTAGTGGAAACTATTTTAGCTGGCGGCACGACAAATATTAGGATGTTGGAGCTGTGACTGATTCATCATTTCTTGAGTCGTGATTGGAGAATATGTTTTCAACGTATTCCTAGGGACCACAATAAAACGTCTAATCATATGGCTAAAATTGCAAGTTTAAATTACATTTAGATGCAAATTTTTTATTGAAGCCTGATTTCGACAGAAGAGTTACTCAAGTCAAATATTGGATACTTGGTTGATATCACTTAATAGTAGACTGTTTTAATGTAATCACTTTTATGATGTTTCCTTTTTAAAAAATCAATAAAAATTTAATGATGTTTAGTCATATTAATTAATATTGGATGTAATGATAAAAATATTACACTCCTAATAAGAAAAGCATGTTCGAAATTTAAAATGACTAATATATAGTTTGTCATTTGAATTTGTCTAAAAGTATTTAGTTGGTATTCGAACTTGTATTTCATCATCTAGTCTCCTCACTAACATTCTTAGTTTGTATTGATGTGACACTAATAACTAATCTTATAGTGACACATGACAGCTTCTCAGTATGATATGTAGTAGACATAAATAAAAAAAATTTTAAAATTTTAAAATATATAAATTAATTTTAAAAAGTATAATTTTGGGGGGCAAGTTCATGTACCAACTAATATATTATTTTGGCAACTTTATATACTAGCTAAAAATTTTTGGATAAATTTAGAGAGAAAATACAACAATATATCTAACCATTATTATTTAACCATTTAGAGAAAAAAATTGAAAAAAAATATTTATTAATTAAAAATAAAACAAAATGAAATAAAAATTAAAAATATGTTTAGAAGAGAAATTAAACTTGAGACTTAAGGATGGAATGATTATTATTTAACCATTTAATCAAGAGAGCTAGTACATGAAAAATAATAATTAAAAATAAAAAAATTAAAACAACATGAAATAAAAAATACAAATGTGAGTAGAACAAGAATTGAACTTGAGATTTAAGAACAAAACTACTAATATTTAACCATCTGATCAGAAACTAATTACGTTAAAAAAAAGTTAAAAATTATGGCTTAAAGGTCCTGTTAACTGTATAGAAGCGTTTTCACGCACTCTTTAAAAACAACCTATTTCTTTACATTTTCAAAGATCGAGCTATTTAATCAATTAATTTTTTTATATATGGCATATTTAGCTGATTGGAAGTTGTGCATATATATGGACGCACATAGTACACTTGACGTATTATTGAAAAGTGATAAAATTTAAAATTATATATGAATTTTGATTTAATATTTAATTGTATATATGAACTTTAATTTGGTGCACTTTATACACGGAAAATTTTAATTATGGTTCAAATTTATACAAACTTTAATTTTAATTTAATAATACATATTTAAAGAAATAAATACATCAATTTATTTTTATATTAAATAAATATAATTATTTATGAATGCAATATATAAATATAAAATAATATTATATTAATAATTATGTTAATAATTTATAAAAATAGGATAAAATAAAATTTTTTTATATAAAATTATACAAAATAAAAATTTATATATACAATTACACATTAAATTATAATTCATATATAATTTTAAAATTTATTCATGTTATAAAAAGAAAAAAAGAAAAAGCACATTGACGTTTCTCTTTTATTACGTCATTGATAGTTTATATGATAGTGATAAGGTAACAGAAACATAAATCAAAATAAAAAAAATCACTAAAAATGAGATTGGCATTTGATTCATTCTCTCTACCTGTCCTTTTATTACCATAAAGCAAGGAGTACACGGTCCAGGATCAATCCGATAATCCTATCTTCACTCACTAATTAACCTTTTACATTACTAAATCTCCCACGGAAGCGTTGAAGGAGATATGGAAGGTTCAATCAAATGCTCTGCAAACTACGTTCCTTTGACTCCGATCACCTTCTTGGACCGCGCCGCGGTTATCTACCCAGACTCTGTCTCCCTTGTCCACGGTGATGTCAAGTATACCTGGAAACAGACTCGTCAGAGGTGCGTTCGTCTCGCTTCTGCGCTTGCCCAGCTGGGAATTGCCCCTCGTCATGTGGTAATTCTCTATTTTGCCTCCTTTCTCTACTCTACCACTAGTTTTTTTTTCTTGCCATTTATGAGCTTTAGCTTTCTTCAATCCAGTGATTTTCCGCTTTTTTTAGACTAGTTTGTCAAAGCCCAAGACTTCAATTTTTAAATCTAGTTATTTGGCTGTTAAATTTTCGGATTCAAATCCGGGAAACTTGCATTCCTAGTTTGTGTTACTGGTGTTGAATTATATTCCAATTGAGTTGGTTTTGGAGGTTGTATTACTGGTGTTTTCTCCCTCTTCCTCTGCATTGGATGTGTGATATTCGTTCAAATATGCTATTTATTGTCCTTTCTAAGCTTGGATTAAACGGATTTGCTTTTATAGGCCATACTTCAATTCTCGAACTTGATTTTATCTTCTTTTCACCTCTATAGTGTTTTCCTTATCACTGCATGCCAAGGTGATCTTTGCTTGTTTGAGAGCAGGTTGCTGTACTAGCCCCAAATGTTCCAGCGATGTATGAACTTCATTTTGGTGTTCCGATGGCTGGGGCTGTTCTATGTACACTCAATATACGTCATGATTCCTCAATGGTTGCAGTGTTATTGAAGCATTCAGAAGCCAAATTCCTTTTTGTAGATTACGAATTCCTCCATATTGCAGAGGGAGCATTGAAAATACTATCCAACACGAGTGCTAAGCTGCCCCAACTAGTCTTGATCCCGGATCATGACCGGCAAGTTCCTTCCAGGAGCAACACCAACTCCACATCTGCAAACTTGGACTATGACAGTTTATTAGCAATGGGGAAACTTGATTTTGATATTAGAAGACCAGAAGATGAGTGGGAACCCATCTCGCTTAATTATACTTCTGGTACGACATCAAGCCCAAAAGGTGTTATTTATAGCCACCGAGGTGCCTATCTCAATTCTCTAGCCACAATTCTTCTCAATGAGATGGCCTCAATGCCTGTATATTTATGGACTGTTCCCATGTTTCATTGCAATGGATGGTGTCTTACATGGGCAGTTGCTGCTCAAGGTGGTACAAATGTATGTTTAAGAAATGTCTCTGCGGGAGGAATATTTTCTAATATTGCTAAGTACAAGGTGACTCACATGGGTGGTGCACCTACGGTTTTGAACATGATAATACATGCACCAGCTCGCAACCAAAGACGTCTTCCAGGGAAAGTTGTGATCATGACGGGAGCCGCACCACCACCACCTCATGTACTTTTCAAAATGGATGAACTGGGATTTAAAGTGGTTCATTCATATGGCCTGACTGAAACCTATGGTCCAGGAACAGTATGCACTTGGAAACCAGAATGGGATTCTCTGCCTCGAGACGTACAGGCTAAGATCAAGGCTAGGCAGGGGTTGAATCATCTTGGTATAGAGGAAATCGATGTTAAAGATCCTGTAACTATGAAGAGTATGCCACCTGATGCAAGGAGTATAGGTGAGGTTATGTTTAGAGGCAACACTGTCATGAATGGATACCTTAAAAACATAAACGCAACGAAGGATGCTTTTAATGGTGGATGGTTCCGAAGTGGGGACTTGGGAGTGAGACACCCTGATGGTTACATAGAACTCAAGGACCGGTCCAAGGACATAATCATCTCTGGGGGGGAAAATATAAGCTCCATTGAAGTGGAATCAGTGCTGTACAGCCATCCAGCTGTGCTAGAGGCAGCTGTGGTGGCAAGACCAGATGATTACTGGGGGGAGACACCTTGTGCATTTGTAAAGTTGAAGGACGGTCACGAAGCCAGTGTTGATGAAATTATCAAATATTGTCGAGATAACTTGCCCCACTACATGGCTCCTCGAACAGTGGTTTTTCAGGATTTGCCTAAGACTTCGACTGGAAAGACGCAGAAATATGTTCTACGAGAGAAGGCCAAGGCATTAGAAAGCATGTCAAAGAGTAAGAGCAAATTGTAGATCACCTTTAATGGAAGGTGAGGTCTTTGTGGCAGGTTGAGGTTGGTATTACAAATCCAATGGTGGAGGGATCAATTGTTCACGCTTTTATTCTAACAGGATGGAATTTACACGAATTTTATCTGGTTTGAATTAGATAGCTGCCAACCATAACTTTTATGTTAAATTCTTCTATTATTCCTTGTACTTTGTGTAAGTTATGAATTTAGTCCTATATTTTTTGAATTGGTCAATTTTAGTTGACCAATTTAGTTCATGTAGTTTTCGAATTTAGAAATTTTAGACCTAATCTAAACAATAGCAATTAAATCTGTTTGGTTAAATTTAATTACTAGTCTTATACTATACATACCATTGTAGTTTTGGTACATATTCTCTAATTGGATTATTCTAAGTTTTTATACTTTTCAAATTTAAAATTTTAGTCTTGACGCAAATGACAGTCGTTAAAACCATTAACTTGATTTTTAGCAAGTAATATATGAAAAACACATATAGTAATATGTTTGGCACATCAGATTTTGGAGATAACAGAACTTAATCATTAGGTGAGGATTGAAAATTTGAAATTTGGATTAAATTGACCAAATTAAAGTATAAGGCTTAAATCCACAATTTGTGCAAAATATAGGAACTAGCAGCATTTAACCTAACATTTAAGGTTAAATTCTGCTATTAGTCCTTGTACTTTGCAAAAGTTGTGGATTTAAGCCTTATACTTTAAGTTGGTCATTTTTAGACCCTATACTTTTAAAATTTTAAAATTTCAATCCTTACCAAACGATAAATGTTGAATTCATTTGATTAAGTTGTGCTATTTCCAAAATTTGATACAGCAAACATATTATCATATGTGTAATATCATGCCAACTTGTTATTTCTACATATTATTCACTGAAAATTCAATTAATGGACTAATAACGGTCATTTGTGTCAAGACTGAAATTTCAAAATTCGAAAAAGTATAAGGGCTTAGAATGAGCCAATTAGAAAATATTGATTAAATCCACAACTATACGTATAGTGCAGAACTAGTAATTGAATTTAACCGAATGAATTTAACTACTATTGTTTGGGTTAGGACTAAAATTTCAAAATTCAAAAAGTAAAGAGACTAAAATTGTCCAATTCGAAAAGTATAAGAACTAAAATTGATCAAATTAAAGTATAGATATTAAATCAATAACTTTTGTGAAGTATAGGAATGAACGGCCAAATTTAACCAACTTTTAAAGTATATTAGCCCTGTATAACCCTGAGACCTACTTAGTGAGGTCGTTAAACATCGATAAAGCATAATTATATTCAAGATTGAAAATGCTTTAAATTATCCCATGTTTATATGCTTAATTATTCTGTAATTGGATTATAATAGTCTAAGTTGCTCCAGAAACATAATGTGTCATCATATATTCGAATCCAGTGATCAGGGTCAATTGTGAAGTGTCACAAATCGCTTGGTCATCTTACGTTCTAATTGGGGTGAGCAATCAATCAAGTCAATCGATTCAGTGCAAAAAAACCAAAGATCAACTTAATCACAACTAAACCAACTTTAAGGAAAAATTGAAAAAACCGACCCGAGTCATTTTCGGTCATTTAATCAACTCAACTGAGTTTAGTAGGCTTTCTTTGTCTGTGTTTGTGTAGCAGCCATAAATTCATGCTTCCAAAGATTAACCATCATCCATATATATAATACAAAACCATGTCAATCTTACAAGCTACTATTTTCAATGATAATGTTCATGTCATTCATCATTTATCAAAGGATTAGAAACATCAATATTTAGAATTTTTTTTTTTATTTTCTTCGATGAAAATATTTGAAAGCATTTTCCATAGCATTTTCTCTTAATTGATTTACGCATATTGGTTTAGCCCAAAGTAATAAAAAAAACTTTAAGAAAAAAATATCATAAGTTCACTTAAAAATAAGCAGACCCATTTCGAATGGAGAAAATAGATTACTTTTCTATAAAAAAAAAGTAAATGCAAAACCTTGATAAAAAGAAGACATTGATATACCTTAATAGGATTGGAAAGTTTGTGTAACACCCCAAACCCGGCCTAGATGTTATGGCCGAATCTGGAGATGTCACAGAGAATGGGTTTAGAAAACGGAGTCGTTACATAAAATCATCTTAGTTTATTAACTCATAACCATTTTCGAAAACGTTAATTAATTGGTTTATTTGCCAAAACTTATTTTACAACAGAAGTTTAACAAACCCGTTTCATTTTAGAAATTCGATTCGTATTTTTAGAAAAACCTCTTTTTATGTAAAAACTGTCGTTTTCATAAAATATTTTACCATTGCATGCCAATTATCAACAATCCAAAAACCAACCGCTAGAAATCATAAAGTCCAAAGAGTCCCAGAAATTACAAACTCTTGAATGAATACCAAGTCATAAATAAAGCCATAATTTGCCAAGTTTAAACTATTTACGGTCGAGTGGTCACCGCTGAGTCTTCGTCACTCTGATCCGCCTAAGTCTGTGGATTACCTAAACAGAACAAACAAATAGATGTGAGTTTTCATAAACTCAGTGTGTAGCCCAATAGAATTAAGCATGCAAACATACAGATGCAGGATCGGGCTCATGCCCTTTTCAGATACAGTAAATAGAATCAGATATACAGAATCCTACCCCAATCCTCTACACACCAACTCCAACCATCCTAACACATCATGTGGGGTTAAAAACACCCACTCATCCCTACACACCATATTGTGCCATTACGACACATGTCAAATAATGTGCAACCAAGCTGCCAGAATATAGGCGATGATCGTCGTACAGAAAACTTCCTCCTCATATACAAATCCCACCTCAAAATCATATATGGAAACAAATATAGAATAACATACTAGACATGCTCAACATGCTTATGTACATATATCAGATATACAGATAGCAGAATAGACAATCATGCATAATAATGTCCTACTCAGAGCATACTACTAGAATCTCAAGTCACATAAAATTAGGGTTTGGTTAGCCCTTACCGACCCTACGGTAGGCCCATAGTAGATTGGAACAACCCGCGCGACCCTAGGAAAAATTCTAAAATTATGGGCCTACATACCCATGTGGGCCTACATACCATGGCCCAAAAACCCACACGCTCGTGTGGACTGCCTATATGGGCCCACACGCTCATGTGGCCCATACGCCCAACTTGGCCTAGCCGTGTAGATCACACGGCCACACTCCGGCCATCACACGGTCGTGTCTTGCGCACGACCATGCTTTCGTCCACCAAATGGCAATGTCTCGCACACAGCCACCCACACGGCCGACTATACGCTTATGTGGCATCGATAGCAGCCATTTTTGGCTTATTTTGAAACTCAATTTTTCACGTTTCGGGTACATAACTGGTACATTTTCGCAGCAAATGCAATCCCAAGACCACCAAAACCTATGATTGATCGATAAAACATTGCATTAGCCGATTACAGCGATACCAAATCAAACCACCATGAAATAGATAATCCTTAAAACCATAAAAAAACCTTACCTTCGAATGGAAAACGGTGACTCGTACCACTACAGTACCAATTGGAAGCCCCAACATCTTAATCCTCTCCTAAACACAAAACAAACCCCATTACTCAACAATTCCTTAACCTAAAATAGTTACCACACTTACCACACTTACTAGAATGCACAAAGAACACTGACGAACCAGAATAATCGAGACTAATTGATAGGATTTTGACAGAATTTTAGAAACAAGGAAAAGAAAGATTTTTTTCCCAATCACATAAAGAGAACGTCAGAAAAGATGAGGGAGAATTGTGAAAAAAATAAAAATAAAAAAATGAAATATTTTAATAACTCCCCACATCCCAACTCCCCACTATCTTCTTAATCGCAACCACTACAGAACTCTATCTTAATCCAAACACTCTCAGACAATCGGAGCAAAAATAAACTCCCTTGCTTACGCAATGAGTTGAACATAGGACCTCCAACACAATAACCCCCTTACCATTAGAACCAGCAGGCTTATTTTGATACGAATTAACATATAATTTTATGTAAACCCACTTCACAAGGGTAAGACTTGGATAAAAAATAACAAAATTTGCCAACATAGGACTTGAACCCAAGACCTTACACACACACCCAGAACACTTAACCACTGAAGTAGATACACAGTTGTGTCAAGTATTTACAGAAACAAAAACAAATTATTTAGGGCATTACAACTCTACCCTCTAACAGATGAGGATACTGTTGACGCATTGAGCCCTCAGGTTCCCAAGTGGCTTCCTCAGTGTCATGATTCTACCACAGAACCTTCACTAACGGAATGGACTTCCTCCTCAGAACCTTAACATCATGATCTAGAATCTGAACTAGCTCCTCCTCAATAGTCAAATCTGGTCTAACCTCGATCTCCTCAATAGAGACAACATGAGATTGTTCAGACCAATACCGCATTAACATTGAGATGTAAAAAATATCGTGAATATGGTCTAACTTTAAAGGTAGCTCTAACTGATAAGCGACCGGCCCCACACGCTTCAGAATCTGATACGGTCCAATAAGCCTAGGGCTCAACTTACCTTTACGATTGAATCTCAGAACTTTCTTCCATGGAGAAACCTTTAGAAAGATGAAGTCACCCACAAAGTACTTAATATCTCTCCTCTTCAGATCTACATAAGACTTCTGGCTATCACAAGCCATCTTCAGACGATCTCGAATCAGTCTAACATTATCCTCAGTCTCAGAAACCAACTCAAGACCCAAAATCTGACGATCACCTAACTCAGTTTAACACAACGGAGTACGACACTTACGACCATACAAGGCATCGTAAGGTGCCATCTAAATGCTAGCCTGGAAGCTGTTATTGTAGGCGAACTCAGCTAGTGGCAGATAATCCTCCCAACTACCTCAGAAATCAATAACACAACTCCGAAGCATATCCTCCAGTATCTGAATCACCTTCTCAGATTGACCATCGGTCTGAGGATGGAATGCAGTACTGAAGTCTAATCTCGAACCCAGAGCCTCATGCAATTTCTTCCAGAACCGAGATGTGAAGCGAGGATCTCTATCAGAAATAATCAAAATAGGAACCCCATACAATCTAACTATATCAGAGATATAAAGCTTCACTAACTTCTGGAGATAAAAATCCATCCGAACCGAAATAAAATGAGTAAACTTGGTCAATCGATCCACAATGACCCAAATATCCACGATGACCCAAATAGAGTCCTTCTTAGTGGGTGTCAAGGGCAACCCACTAACGAAGTCCATCGTCACTCGTTCCCATTTCCATAAGGGAATCTTAATAGGCTGTAGCAATCCCGAAGGAAACTGATGCTCAGCCTTAACTTGCTAACACGTCAGATAATAAACAACGAAATTTGTAACCTCATGCTTCAAACTCGACCACTAGTACAACTCACGAAGATCACAATACATCTTATTAGCATCGAGATGCATAACATAAGGGCGACTATGCGCCTCCCTCAGAATCGACTGCCTCAAATCAGAATCATTCGGCACACAGATCCGACCTCTAAAGTAAAGAACACCATCGTTATTCAGCACAAAATCTGAAGTACTACCACTCTCAATCTGATGAAACCTTAATCCTAAAGACTCATCCCCCAACTGCTTAACTCGAATCTGATCAATCCAAGTCGACTTAACTTACAACTCAACTAACAGACTCCCATAATCAAACAGACTAAGTCGAGCGAACATCGCTCTCAAATCAGTCATCGCTCTACGACTTAGAGCATCAGCCACCACATTAGCCTTACCAGGATGATACTCTATCGTGCAGTTATAATCTTTGAGCAGCTCAATCCATCGCCACTATCTAAGATTCAACTCCTTCTGGGTAAGGAGATACTTGAGGCTCTTGTGATCAATGTAGATAATACATCTCTCACTATACAGATAGTGCATCTAGATTTTCAACGTAAAAACCACCGAGCCAACTCGAGATCATGCGTCGGATAATTCCTTTTATGTGTCTTAAGCTGATGGGATGCATAAGCCACAATTTATCATATTGCATCAATTACATCCCAAACTAATGTGTGACACATCATTGTACACCACAAACTCCTTACCAGATTTAGGCTGTATCAGAACAGGTGTAACAAGTCGGTTTAGGGTCAAACCAGAACAGTGGTTTTGGGACCACAAATCCAAAGTAGAAATGTTAATTTTATTATTTCTTTAAAGTCTACAACATGATTGAATGATTGTGTGAAAATTCTATTAAGAAATTTTATCGATAGGGTGTCCAATTTGACTAATAGGACTAAATTGCAATAAGTACAAAATATGTATTCTAGAAGCTAGAGGTGTCTAATTGCTATGAAATTCTTAAACTTGAGGTCCTTAAACGGTAATTAGACCATTATATCATATGATGGACAAAAATGGACATCGTTAGGTAAAATTTTAAAGTTTGACATTAAGGGCATTTTGGTAAAATGGTAAATAAAGAAAAATAAAACAAATAAAAAGATGTCATCTTCTCCAATTTAGTCCGCTTGTGCCGAATTTGAAGAGTCACCATAGCTAGGGTTTTGGCCAAGTTTTCAAGCTCGATTATAAGTCTGTTCTTATCCCTTTTTAACGATTTTTATATTTTTGAGATCGGTGTAACCTAATCTAGCTATTTCAAGGACTAACTTGAAAGAAAATCAAAGTTTAAAATTTTAACCATGTAGAATATTTGTGTATTATGATGTCTAATGGTAGAACATGTATGTTTGATGTTAGGTAAACAACATTTACCAAGTGATTTTTGATGAAAATGTTAAACAGGAACCTATTTGTAAAAGTTGTAAAATGTGTGTAAAAATGTGAATAAATGAAAAATATGGGCTGTTATGAGTACCATTAATATTCGGCTAGGCTTGGGTAATGAAGAAATCGAATGAAAATCATTTTACGAGCATAGGGACTAAAATGTAAAAAGTTGAAAAGTTAGGGGTAAAAAAGTAATTTTTTTCCATAAGGTGTTTTTGGGATTAAAATGAATAATGTGATAATTGGATGAGTTAATTTTGATATTATAGATCAAGAAAGGCGAGATTCTGACCTAGACCGAAGAAAGAACAAGGTTGTGGACTAAATCAAGTAATTGTCCGTTTTGTACCGATGTAAGTTCGTATGTTAAAAATAAGATTTAATATGATTGTATTTTATTGCTTTAATATTGCATTAATTGTATGTTTGATAACTGTGGACGAGCTTAATTCTATGAACGAGTCCGAAGACGAATCGACAAGTAGAAATCCCGTTTGAACCTTAGGAATAGGGTAGGATACAAGTGACATGTCACTAGGGTCATTATGTGTTATGTGATTGTGTGATCCGGGTGCTGGTCTTGTATGTCCTACCGGTGGCTGAGTATACCAGCATATGTTGCAGATACTTGACAGCTTATGTAAGCAGCACCGTGTAGCTACGTCTTGACTGACAGCTTATGTGAGCAAGCCTGTCGATAGCTCGAGAGTGAGCGATTATGTGATATGAGACTGAGGTAGCTTTGGCTACATATGAGGCACTTAGTGTGCAAATTTTCTCGAGTATCCGACATTATTTTTCTGAGTGGTTCACGAGTATGTCAAAGATGAGAATATGTGTAAATTCATTTCGAGATGGCTTAGGTATGTACATAAAGCTCATGCTTATTAAATGTGTGACATGGTAAATATGAGGTAAGTTTTGTGATGGAATAGATTATGATCATGAAATTATGGTAGCTTTACATTAATTATGTTATATTATTTGAATGTTATCTGCTTGGTAAGGATTGCTTATTTCTTGCATTAAGCTATATAGCTTACTCCATTTATTTTCCATGTTTTTATAGTGTCGCCAAGCTAACTCAAAATTAGAGATCGTCGGAGATTTGGATCACACTATGAAATTCTCATTTTGGGTATTAATGGTCTTAGCATTTTGAACATATGGCATCTATAGAAACTTGGTGATTTTGTTATATGTGTGATTTGATTTGGCCAAATGTATTGGCTCATATTTGTTTAAATTGATTTGGTATTTAGCCATGTAATTGGCTTATTTTGGCTAAAATGATTATATGTAACACCCTGAATTTGGGCCTAGAAGTTTTGGGCCTTAAGCATGGGAGCGGTTGAAGGCAGATTTTAATATTTTGTTGTGCATGTAAATTTCGTTAATGAAGGCTTGTTTTAGTGGTTAAGTGTTCTTGAGAAGTGTTGGAGAAGTCTTGGGTTCAAACTGGACTCTAGCAAAAATTTTGGTTTAAGGTGAATCAAACCACAGGTGTAGTAGGTAAGCCTTAAGAATATTGTTGGAGAAAAGATGACACAAAAGAAGTGTGGTGTAGTGGCAAGGTGGCGCCACTAGGGGACAAGGAAGTGACGCCATAGAGGAAGCAAGGGTCCAAGGTTCAAGTCTTGGCTCTTACAATATATTTTGGTTTTTCTTTTCAATAAATCTAGAAGCAAGTAGGTGCGCTTTAAAGTTTAATGTGTTGGATTTATGACACAAATGAGTTGGTGGCCTAGTGGTGGTGGCGTGAGTTGGCATATAGGAGGACTTTGGTTCGAATCCCTTGGCATGCAAAGGTTGATTATTTTGCTATGTTGGGATGGCAAGAGTTGGTGTTGAATTTAAACTATGATGATGGAGGGATCCCACATCGGTAAGCTAACATAAGAGTAGATACGAAGCTGGCTTTAAATAGAGAGAACCATGAGGAGAGCAAAGGTACCTTTCTTGGCTAATCCCTTTCGCGTTATGGCGTGCTCATTTGGGTTGGGCATCGGCTAGAAGTGCTCGGAGCGCGGATTAACTCCAGTCTCCTATCAGGTGTGTATTTTTCACTACTCTGGCTGTAGGATGGCTGCCGGGCGCGATGATGGGCGAAAGGGGGCCATATGGGCCTAATGGGCCTACGGGCCCAATTGGATAAATTGTTTGATTGTGTAGTAAATATTGGATTGGGCTAGGTGAATCTCATATCTGTGGCTAGAATTGGACTAAAAGGGCCACATGAGCGTGTGGGCCCATTTGGGCCGAGAAAGGACTTTAGGCCCATTCGTATTGTTATCATTGTTTAGAACACTTAGTTTACCAAAATTACCAAAATACCCTTGGTTTGCAAAATTACCAAAATACCCCTGGTTTGTAAAATTACCAAAATACCCCTAGTTTGCAAAATTACCAAAATACCCCTGGCTTGTAAAATTACTGAAATACCCCTGTAGGGTAGAATTACCGAAATACCCCTGTAGGGTAGAATTACCATTTTGCCCCTAGGGTGTTAAATGACTATTTTGCCCTTGTGGGCAAGTGACTGACTTGGACTATGTGATATAGACAACTTTGGAGGAGCAGCGAGGCTTGGAGTATCGACTTGGATAAGCTTGAACCGTATTATTGGACCCTGTGAAGGTAAGCAACTTATGGTCAATAAGGGTTCTTTGGCCGAATAAGGTAAGGTGGATTTTGAGTTTGTTAAGCATAACATACGCTAAAAATGGTGATGAATAATTGTAGGACATTGTAAAGGATCTCGATGAGCGATCGTTATGAAAGCAGGTGTGTACCGAACACCCTTTCTCTGTTCAAGTCGGCAAAAGCTGAAAAGCCGAAATCCGGTATTTCGTGGGCTTGTGAGTATGCGAATGCTCTCAAGTCATAGACTAATGGTTAGATTCGGCATCGCAAAGTGGTAAGTTGGTTGTGTGCGAAAATACGTGAACATCGGTAAGTGGGCCTCGATGGGCCAAAACTGGGCCCAATGGGCTTACGGACCAATATGGGTAGGAAATGGGCAAGCCGGCCTGTTAGTTAGTTGGTAGACTCGAATTGCTTATAACTGTTAAAATTACTGAAATAACCTGTGTAGATGAGTAAGTTTACGAATGTACCCCTAAAGGGCAAAAATTACCGATATACCCCTAGGGTTTATATTGACTAATATGCATGATTGATAAATAATGTATTCTGCATGATATGCTTTCATTAATGTCTGTTGCATGGGATTGGGATATTGATGGAGGAAGTGTTTAAAGTGGTTCATCCACGTACTGGAGGCTTTTGCCTCACCTTACTGATAACTGAGCAGCAATGCTGCAACTGTGGAGTGTAGGGTTGGGTGGGTTGAGATATTCCCCACATGGAGTGTAGGGCTAGTACGTGGGAGTGTAGCGATTGGTGGGTTGAGTAGTCTCCCCAAATGGGATTGCATCCATTGTTATTACTGTTACATGTATTACTGAATTGGGCCTATGGGCCGCACTGTTATGTTAAAAGAGGCTAAGGCCTTATTGCGTGATCTCAAAAGGGCTTGGGTCCACTTGTGTCATCGTTATCCGAGTAGGGCTTAGGCCCAATGGGCTCGAGCTGATTTGGGCTTTGGATGGGTTTCTGTATACACTGAGTTTCCCCAAACTCACCCCTTTTCTTTCCATCCTCGCAGGTGAGCCCTAATTGGTGGACTTGGAGCTGGGCGGGATTCGGAGTGGCCATGAAGAACAAATTCTGGTTTTTTTTTTCAAATAGATCACACTTCTTTTATTTTTTAATTATTCTCGTTTTGTTTCAAGGTTGTAATAAGGCCGCTCATTAAATTATTTCAATTATGGATTTATTGAACTGGTTAGCACTAGGGCGCGTTTTATAAAGACTATATGTTTTCAAAATATTTTGGTGACGTGTAAAGCTTCCGCAGTATAAATGTTTTCAAAGGCAATAAATATCTAAACCAGACTTAAACATGAATTATTTTTCATAGACACATAACATGCTTTAAGTGTGGCAATGGATGTGTGCATGTCTAGGATTGGATCCGGGAAGAGCTTGGTACTTAAGCAGTCCAACAGACTCACCTCCTCTTTTTTGGCTTCCTACCTGGTGCACAGCTTCCATTCACTTAAACCTATAACATTAACGTTTTTAAACCCTAAGAAAGAGATTCTTGATGAAATGAATAGCAACTTTTTCCATGTGGCATGCTGAATTCGGCCGTAACGTCTGGGCCGGGTTTAGGGTGTTACATTGTAAGCCCATTTATTTATGTATATGTGCTAATGTCTTTAGTGTTATGGTCATGGCATGCTTGGTGTTTGATGGAGTGTGATTTTTAGCGTGAATGTGAAATGTTTGGAAATGTGCTTTATTGGTGAGATGATAATCTTATGCACAAATAAGTGTTATGAAAGTAGTTTAATGATACCTTGTATATGTGAAATTAGCATGGTTAATTTGGGACATGATAAATGTTGTGAATATGATAGTGGATGGTATTGTATTGATATGATTTAGCCATGATTGTGGATGTTTGGTTGCCTAAGTATGCCATGTTTTGTGCCTTTGAATTGGTGCAAGTGCATGTGTGAATAAGGGTGGCAAATGGCTTGGTAAATAGCCTTTATTTTGTCCACATGGGTAGACACACGAGTGTGTGTCTAGGTCGTGTGTGACACACGATCCACCCCATGGGCGTGTGATCTGGCTGTGTGACCCCTGCACCTTAATTTTGAGAAGCAAAATACTCAAAATTGAGCACACGGGTAGAGACACGAGCGTGTGCCTCAGCCGTGTGGACAGAACGGCCTCGAACACGGACGTGTGCGCTAGTCGTGTGAAGTCTGCACTGAAAATTAATTTTCCACACGGCCTAGCGCACGGACGTGTGACTTGGCTGTGTGACCACAATTTGTTCATGGGTTAAAAGTCAGTGAGTTACACGGGGTCAGGACGTAGGCATGTGTAGCCACACGGCCTGCCCACATAGGCGTGTCCCAAAGCACACGGGTGTGTGACCCTTGTTTAGGGCAAAAAAAATTCTAAGTTTTGTAAAAATTTCCTAAGTGCTCGGTTTAGTCCCGGACCACTTCCAAAGCATGTTTCGAGTTTCGTAGGCTCGTGCTAGGGACTTGATGATTGAATGTGAATGGTTTTAATTTGGACGCAAATTTATGACTCAGAATTGTATAATTATTTGTTTGGTAAGCCCGGTAATGCCTCGTACCCTATTTTGGTGTCGAATACGGGTAACAAGTGTTACAATAAGATCCTGAGTCAGAATAGACTTGAGCTTCTCGAAGCTCGATTGTTGCGCATAAGTCCAAACAAAAGGAACACCTTTATGTAAAAGCTTAGTCAAAGGAGCTGCAATCAGAGAGAACCCCTCGACAAACCGTCGATAATAACTCGCCAGACCCAAAAAATTATGAATCTACGATACATTCTTGGGCTATTTCCAATCAAGCACAGCCTCAATTTTCTTAAGATCAACACGAATCCCCTCAGCAGAAACCACGTGTCCCAGAAAATTTACCTCACGCAACCAGAACTCACACTTGCTCAACTTAGCGTAGAGCTATTTTTCACGGAGAATCTGAAGCACTACTCTAAGATGCTCATCATGCTCATCCTCAATCTTAGAGTAAACCAGAATATCGTTAATGAAGGCCATAATGAATTGATCCAGATATGGGTAAAATACACAGTTTAATAGATCCATGAAGCCACCGGAGCATTCGTCAGACCAAAAGGCATAACTAGGAACTCGTAGTGTCCATAACGAGTCTTAAATGCAGTCTTATGAACATCAGCTTCCTTAATTCTCAACTGATGATACCCAGAACAAAGATCAATCTTCGAAAACACTGACGCCCCATAGAACTGATCAAACAAATTATCAATCCTCGAAAGTGGATACTTATTTTTCACAATCAGTTTATTCAGTTGCCGATAATCGATGCACGTCCCCATGGTGCCATCCTTTTTCTTCACAAATAGAACTGGTGCTCCCCATGGAGACACACTAGGGCAGATGAAACCACGATCCAAAAGCTCTCGAAGTTGAGCCTTAAGCTCTTTTGGTGCCATTCGGTAGGGAGCGATGGACATCGGAGTTGTACCTGATAGAAGCTCAATTCCAAACTCAACTTCTTAATTAGGAGGTAAACCCTATAACTCCTTAGGAAAGATATCCAAAAAGTCCCTCATTATTCTGATATCCCTGATAGAAGACTCCCTATAAGTAGAAACACTGATGTAAGCCAAATACGCTTTACACCCTTTTTGAACCAGTTTCTTAACCACAAGTGTGGAGATAACGTTGGACAGATAATCTCGGAGCTCACCTATCACAACCGCTTCTTTATCATCCTCAGTCCTCAGTCCTCAGAACAACCCTCTTAGATGCACAGTCCAAGCTAACACAGCACTCAACCAACCAGTCCATACCCAGAATTAAGTCGAACTCCCCAAACAGAAGCTCCATCAGATTTACCAAAAAGACAGGCCCTTGCAGCTCTAACAGAACATCCCTATAAAGCTTATTAACCCGAGCATACTGCCCCAACAGATTCAATACAGTGGCCTCACCAGAAGTGCTCTCGACAGAAATTCTTAGGTTTTCAAATACAAAATTAGCTACATAAGAGTGCGTAGAACCTATGTCTATCAAAGCAGTATAAGGTACATCAAAAATTAAAAACGTACCGGTGATAACATCTGGAGCATCTCTAACCTCTCGGCATCGAGTAACATAAACCAATGTAGGCTGCCTCACCTCAGTCTGACTAACACCTCTGCCCGGTGCTCTCTGCCTACGACTCTTACCATTACCACCCCTAGCCGGTCCACAACCCCTAGGTGGCTGCTGAACTACCCTTTGAGGTTGTAAAGAACCCGATCCTGAAGTTTGCATCTAATATGCCCGCTG
Source organism: Gossypium anomalum (assembly GCA_025698475.1). Lineage (NCBI taxonomy): Eukaryota > Viridiplantae > Streptophyta > Magnoliopsida > Malvales > Malvaceae > Gossypium > Gossypium anomalum. The sequence goes on along the minus strand of CM046958.1, from coordinate 33,238,746 downwards.
TGGACACTCTCGAATCCGATGCTCCAATGACCCATACCTCAGGCAAGCCCCAATCCTCCTCCAGCACTCGCCCGGATGGCGCCTACCACAGTCTCCACAAGGCTTAATCCCAGTAGGAGCAACAGAAGCCCCCACTCTAACCGGCCCATTAGGTCTAGCCATTTTCTTAGGACTCTGAACAAAAATAGAGGGCTCCAAATCCCTCTTATTCTTACCCCTCTCTCGATCCCTATTCTGCCGCTCCACGCACTTAACATCCTCAGCGATCTTTGCCTTCTCGACCAAAACCGCAAACTCCCGCTCCCTCTGTGGAGCAATCAATACCCTTAAGTTATCCCTCAAGCCATCCTCAAATTGAACACACCTCTCATACTCAGACGCCACCATGCCTCAAGCATAGCGGCTCAGCCTCAGAAACTTGGCCTCATACTCAGCCAGTGATCTATCACCTTGCGTGAGATTCATGAACTCACGCCTATTAGCATCCACATAGCTCCCTCCCATGCACTTACTCTTAAAGGTGGTCTTAAAGAAATCTCAGTTTAGACGATCAGGCTAAGTACCCTCCTCAACCGTCAGCCACCACTGATATGCCTAGTCGTGAAGCAAGGAGACTACACCCTTAAGTTTATACTCTGGAGTACAGTCTAAATCATTCATAATCCTATCAGTAGCTTCTAACCAATACTCAGCCACTGTAGGGGTGACTCCAGTGACACCCCTAAACAGCTCAGCTCTATTAGACCGAAGTTATTCAGTTACCGACCCATGGCCCCTAGATCTAGAATGAGGTCTAGTGACCCTCTCCAATATCCTCAGCATGGTTTGGGATAGTGCGTCATCCCTATTTGAACGGCTTTGAGACCCAATCTCAGCAGCAGGCGAAACTGGTGTCTCACTCGTGTCTAAATTTGGCATACTACCCAGAGTAGAAGACTTAGCTCGAGCCTACCTATGGCCTCTACCACGACCACAGGTACTACATCTGCGAGTTTTACGTACGCTCATTGTAAATTTCAAATTTATCTACATTATAGAGTTTTATGCATCAGTTCCAATATTTATTAATAGATATTTTATGCATAAATTATCAGAAGTTCAGAGATGTTTTTAGAGTTTCAGTCTCTAACTATCTCAGTACAGTTTTAGAAAGTACTAACTATAGTGTTTTCAGAACAGTTCTATCTAAGTACGGAGATACTTATAGGATCAGCGTCGGAGACTCGGTGTACCACATACTTTCTCAATTTATTCAAATCATTTACAAAATAATTCTTTTTAAAACACAATTTTGGAACCCAAAATTTACAGCCTCAGTTTTGTAACCTGGCTCTGATACCACTAAATGTAACACCCCAAACCCGGCCTAGACATTATGACCAAATCCAGAGATGTCACAGAGAATGGGTTTAGAAAAAGGAGTCGTTATGTAAAATCATCTCAGTTTATTAACTCATATACTTTATAACCATTTTCGAAAACGTTAATTAATTAGTTTATTTGCCAAAACTTATTTTACAACGAAAGTTTAACAAATGCATTTCATTTTAGAAATCTGATTCGTAATTTTAGAAAACCCTCTTTTTGTGTAAAAACTATTATTTTCATAAAATATTTTACCATTGCATGCAAATTATCAACAATCCAAAAATCAACCGCTAGAAATCATAAAGTCCAGAGAGTCCCAGAAATTTCAAACTCTCGAATGAAAACCAGATCATAAATAAAGCCATAATTTTCCAAGTTTAAACTATTTACAGTAGAGTGGACACTGCTGAGTGTCCGTCACTCTGATCCGCCTAAATCTGTGGATGACCTGAATAGAACAAACAAATAGATGTGAGTTTTCATAAACTTAGTGTGTAACCCAATAGAATTAAGCATGCAAACATACAGATGCAGGATTGGACTCATGCCCTTTTCAGATACAGTAAATAGAATCAGATATACAGAATCCTACCCCCATCGTCTACACACCAACTCCGACCATCCCAACACACCATGTGGGGTTAAAAACACCTATTCATCCTTCCACACCATATCGTTCCATTACAACACATGTCAGACAATGTACAGCCAAGCTGCTAGAACATAGGGGATGATCGCCGTATAGAAAACTTCCTCCTCATATACAAATCCCACCCCAAAATTATATATGGAAATAGATGCAGAATAACATACTAGACATGCTCAACATGCTTATGTACCGATATCAGATATACAGATAGTAGGATAGACAGTCGTGCATAGTAATGTCCTACTCAGAGCATACTACTAGAATATCAAATCACATAAAATTAGGGTTTGGTTAGCCCTTACCGACCCTATGGTAAGCCCGCAGTTGATCGAAATGACCCGTACAAACTTAGGGGAAATTTTAGAATTATGGGCTCAAACGCCCGTGTGGGCCCACACACACAGATTGGCCTTACCCGTGTGGCCCACAAGGCCTAGCTCAAAAACCCACATTCCCATGTGGATTGCCCGTGTTGGCCTACACGCCTAACTTGGCCTAGCCCATGAGGCTCACACGGCCGCACTCTGGTCACCACACGGTCGTGTTTGCGCTCGACCATGCTTTCGTCGACTACACGGCTGTGTCTTGTACACGGCCACCCACACGGTTGGTGTAACAGTTTGGTTTTGACCCTAGTCAGAATAGTAGTTTCGGGACCACAGATTCGAGTCTGAAAAATATTTTAATATTATTTTCCATGTTTGTGATATGTGAATTTATATTTGTAAAATTTTTGTCATTTAATTTGTCTGTTTTTGTGCTCAATTTGCAAAAAAGACCAAATAGTTAATGAGTAAAAGTTGAGTGCTAGATGATAAAGCACCTATTAGGCTTGGCTTTTAAAATAAAAGTCCTTGCATGTCTAATATACCAATTTTTTTAATGGTGGACAAAAATGCATAAGTTAATAGAATTATAATGGTTTATAAATAAAGGTTAAATTAGTTAATTGTATAATAATATGTTTAATAATAAAGAAAACATGAAATGGCCATGCATTTCATCTTTTTTGGCCGATTTTTTGAAAGAAAAAGAATAGAAAAGATAAAGCTAGGGTTCGGCTAGTTGGAAGCTCAATTCGGGTATTTTTTACTTTAGTTTTTGATAATTTCTACGTTTCTGTGATCGTTGCTTAGTGCACTACAAAGCCCATGCCTCAATTTTTTATTTTAGTGATGATTTTGAAATATGCCATAGATGAATTCATGAGTTTTGTGTTGTTAAATGGTGAAATATAAGAGCTTGATGTTGGATTTACATGTTTTGTCTTTGGATTTTTGATGAATTTGAGCAATTTGGGCTAAATTGTAAACATGTTATTTTGAGGGACTAAAATGTGAAATGAATGAAATGTGTGGACTAGTATGAGTAGTAGGAGAATTCAGCTAAGCTTGAGTATATACAAATTATGTATATTTTATGATTTTGTGAAATAGGGACTAAAGTGTCAAAATGTGAAAATATAGGGGCTAGTTTGCAAATTACTCTAAATATGTGTTTAGGGATTAAATTGAATTAATTGGTGAATAAGAGGGTTAATTTTGAAATCATATAGATCAAGAAAGGAGGAATTCAGACTTAGGTCGAGGAAAAACAAAGGTTATCGAGTAAATAGTCTGAGTCGACAAAATTTCGAGTACGAGGTAAGTTCATACTTAAAAATGTGATGTTAAGTAAGCTTTGATGCATTACATTATATATGTGTTGTGTATAATTGGATTGGATGATATATTGATAAATCGGAAACTTTGGCACTAAGTGTGCTATTTAAACTAGCTTCAGCTACTTGAGGCACTAAGTGTGCGATACCAACTTAGTCTCGGTTATTTGAGATGGCACTAAGTGTGCAGAAATATTCTAGCTTTGGCTAACTTTATAGCACTATGTGTGCGGATGTTCAAAATACAGATGAATTATGGAAAGTTTGGTAAGTTTTAACAAGAGGTGAGTATGGAAGTAAATAAGTACGGGAAGATCCAGGTATGTACGAGACCTAAGTGGTAGAGGATAGAATGTTTATGAATTTCATTGGATTGACATGATCTCGAGGATTTATTTTGTACAATGCTTATTGTTTCATATATTGATGATGATTTGAGTACGAGATTACTAAGCTATTTGTAGCTTACTTTGTGTGATTTCTGTCTGTTTACAGTTATTGTAGCTACTGAAGGCTCGAGACGTTGAGGATTGTCATCATACCATCAAACTCTTTTTGGTACTTATGAAAAATGTACATATTTGAAGTATGGCATGTATAGGCTAGAATGTCTAAGTTTGTAAGCTTGATGTATATACATGTTATGCCATAAGAGTTGGCTAGTAATGATATGTTTTTTGTTAATATTTGGTATGGCATTGAATAAGTTATTGAACGATGATGATATAGTTGTAGTGAAGCATGTTTTGAGTATGAAATTGGCTGGAATTGTTAGTGTAATTGTTGCTTATTAATGCTTGTAGAATGGACCCTTAAAGGGTGGCAAATTGGCTTAAAATAAGCCTGCATTGTGCCACACGGCCAGGGAACACTGGCGTACCTTGTGGCCGTGTGAAGAAGTCAGTAGCTAGCTAAGTTTTTACACGGCCATGGCACACGGCCGTGTCTATTGGCCGTGTTAATAAGTCAGTGTAGGACCTATGTTTGGCACGGTTGGACCACATGGGCGTGCCTTGTGCCCGTGTATGTCACACGGCCTAGTCACACGGGCGTGTGACTTTGTCAGTTTTGAAAAGTTTGTTTAAGTTTTGAAAATTCTGAATAGGTTCGGTTTAGTCCCGACCTTCCCTAAATGCATGTTTTGGGTCTCGTAGACCATTTTTATGGATGAATTGTGGATGAATGTAAATGTATTCTGGTTGTATGATATAGGTGATTTGGATTTGTTCTGGTATACTCTGTCTGTCCGGCGATGCCCCTTACATATTCTGGCAACGGTTACAGGACAGGGGTGTTACATTTTATTGGTATTAGAGTCAGATTTAGTCGGTTCTAGGACTACCATAGCGTGTGTGAGTCTAGCTATACATGCCATATGTCTGAACTGTGATAGTGTGATGAATCCTGACTTTGAAATGTGCTTTTATATAGCAATGAATCCCTATAGACCCGTAGCTGATGATGTTGAGAGTAATGCGCCTGCTCCCGCGTAAAGGATGGTGCAAGATGATTCTCGACCGGCTACGAGTAGCCGTGATAGCGAGGCTAAGCAAGCCTTCTATCAAATGATGAATGATTGGTTCACTTGGTACGTTAGAACCAACCTGGCTGTACAACAACCTCCACCCCTGGTTAATCCTTCTCAAATTCTGTTATGACCACGGTGAGTCCAGTTTAGTTAAGTAGACCACCTGTTGATAAGATTAGAAAGTATGGGACTAAAGAGTTTTGAGATACAACGAATGATGATGCGAAAAGAGCCGAATTCTGGTTAAAGAATACGATACGAGTGTTTGATAAAATGTCTTTGAGCCCTGAGGTCTGAGAGATACGACGTATCATTGGTGGAAAACCTTAATATCTGTGGTTCCGAGCGAACGGGTTACATGGGATTTCTTCCAAGTTGAGTTTTAGAAGAAATACGTTAATCAGAGATTCATCGATCAGAAACGAAAAGAGTTTCTCGAGCTTAAACAAAGCCGTATGTCTGTTACAGAATACAAGCGAGAATTTGTAAGGTTGAGTCAGTATGCCCGTGAATGTGTATCTTCGGAAGAAATAATGTGTAAAAGGTTTGAGGATGGACTAAATAAATATATACGTCTGTTAGTCGGGATTTAAGAGATTAAAGAAATAGTGGTGCTCATTGAGCGAGCTTGTAAGGCTGAAGAATTGAGTAAAGAGAAAAGAAAAGCTGATTCTGAGGCTAGAGATGCTAGAAAGAGATCTGTGAGTAAATCATTTTAGTCTGGGTCAAAGAAATTTCGAGATGAACAAAACCGTTTAAATACTAATGTGGGACATTCAAACCGAGATCGAGCTAGATCATATTCGAACACCAGAGCTCCTGTTACTTGTATTGCAAGTGTTGGAAATGTCTGATCTGAAAAGCCTGAATGTGAACAATGTGGAAGAAGACACTTTGGTGAATGCTGGGAAAAGTAATAATTGAGCTTGCTATAGTTGTGGTTCAAGAAACCATTTTATTAAAGATTGCCCAGATTTATCTGAAAAAGATAATGTTCAAAATCTGAGACAGAGTGGTAATGTTTTTCGTGGTAGACCTCCCAAAAATTCGGGAAATGTAAGTGGTAGTTAAAAAGGAACGAAAGACACAACTGTTAGATCAGAGGCTCGTGCACCTGCTAAAGCGTATGCTATCCGAGCTCGTGAGGAAGCTTCGTCTCCAGACTGATTACTAGTACTTTCACTCTTTATGATACTTCTGTGATTGCATTGATAGACCCTGGATCAACACATTCTTATATCTGTATGAACTTAGTGAACAATAAGAGTTTGCCTGTAGAGTCTACTAAATTTGTGGTTAGAGTTTCGAACCCCTTAGGCAAATGTGTTCTAGTTGATAAAGTCTACAAGAATTGCCCGTTAATGATTCGAGATATCTGTTTTCTTGCTAATTTGATGCTACTTCCTTTCGACGAATTTGATATAATTCTGGGAATGGACTGGTTAACTTTGCATGATGCTATTGTGAATTGCAAATGAAAAGTCATTGACTTGAGATGTAAGAATAATGAGATAATTTGGATTGAGTCTAGTGATTTGAATGGGTTGCCAGCTGTGATATCTGCAATTAAAGCATGAAATTATGTAAAGAAAGGTTGTGAAGCTTATTTAGCTTATGTGTTAGACTCGAAAGTGGATGATAAGAAAATTGAATCAGTGCCTGTTGTCTGTGAATTTTTTGATGTGTTTCCTGAAGAACTACCTAGTTTGCCTCCGATTCGGGAAGTTGAGTTTGGTATTGAATTGGTGCCTGGTACTACTCCGATATCGATAGCTCCGTACAGGATGGCTCTGACTGAACTAGAAGAATTGAAGTCTCAGTTGCAAGAATTGACTGATAGAGGATTTGCTAGATCGAGTTTTTCACCATGGGGTGCTCCTGTCCTATTTGTGAAAAAGAAAAATGGCACAATGAGAATGTGTATTGATTACCGTCAGCTTAACAAAGTAATCGTAAAGAACAAATACCCTCTGCCCAGGATCGATGACTTATTCGATCAGTTGAAAGGTGCTACTGTGTTTTCAAAGACAGATTTGAGATCGGGTTACTATCAGTTGCGAGTAAAGGACTCTGACATACCGAAAAATGCTTTTAGAACGAGGTACGGGCATTATGAATTTTTAGTTATGCCTTTTGGACTAACGAATGCACCTGCTATCTTTATGGATTTGATGAATAGGATTTTTAGACCGTATTTAGATCAATTTGTTGTTGTATTCATTGATGACATATTGATTTATTCATGTAATAAATCTGAACAGGCCGAGCATTTGAGAATAGTGCTACAGACACTACGAGATAAATAGTTGTATGCGAAATTCAGTAAATGTGAATTCTGGTTGCGAGAAGTTGGTTTTTTGGGTCATATTGTATCAGCCTCTGGTATCCATGTTGATCCGAGCAAAATTTTAGCTATTATGGATTGGAAGCCTCCAAGAAATGTATCTAAAGTCCGTAGTTTTCTGGGACTTACTGGTTACTATAGAAGATTTGTAAAAGGTTTCTCGATGATAGCGACTCCGTTGACAAAATTGCTTCAGAAAGATGTGAAGTTTGAATCGTCTGAAAAGTGCTAGAACAGTTTTGATCAGTTGAAAGCTTTGTTGACCGAAGCTCTAGTATTAGTACAAACTGAACCGGGTAAAGAATTTGTAATTTATAGCGATGCTTTGTTGATTGGTCTGGGATGTGTTCTGATGCAAGAAGGTAAAGTCATTACTTATGCTTCTAAACTATTGAAGCCACATGAAAAGAACTATCTGACACACGATCTTGAGTTGGCTGCTATTGTGTTTGCTTTGAAAATCTGGCGTCACTACCTGTTTGGTGAGAAATGTCACGTGTTTTCTGATCATAAAAGTCTGAAGTATTTAATGATGCAAAAAGACTTGAATCTGCGACAGAGAAGATGGTTAGAACTGTTAAAAGACTATGAGCTAGTTATTGACTATCATCCAGGCAAAGCAAATGTAGTAGCGGATGCTCTGAGTCAGAAATCTTTGTCTGTATTGTGTGCAATGAATGCTCATTTAGCATTGTCTGATAATACTCTGGTTTGTGCCGAACTGAAAGCAAAACCTTTGTTTATGCAACAGATCTGCGATGCTCAAAAGTCTGATAATGAATTGATAGCAAAACGAGCTCTGTGTGATTCTAAATTTCGGGTTGATGTTAATGATTGTTTGAGATTCAGAAATAGACTCTGTGTTCCGAGAAATCCAGAGATAATTCAGTTGATTTTGAGCGAGGCTCACAGTAGTAAATTCTCTCTACATCTAGGGAGTACGAAAATGTATAACGATTTGAAGAAACTATACTATTGGCCAGGAATGAAAAGAGATATTTTTGAATTTGTTTCTAAGTGTTTGATCTGCCAACAAGTTAAAGTTGAACATCAGGTGCCATCAGGTCTATTGCAACCGATTATGATTCCAGAATGAAAATCAGATCGAGTGACTATGGATTTTGTTTCGGGTTTGCCCCTATCTCCGAGAAAGAAAGATTCAATCTGGGTTGTAGTTTATAGATTAACAAAATCAGCTCACTTTATTCCGGTACGATCTGACTTCTTACTTGATAAGTTAGCTGAGCTTTATATTTCTGATATTGTGAGACTACACGGTGTACCATTGTCGATTGTGTCTGATAGAGATCTGAGATTTACATCGCGATTTTGGAAAAGTTTGCAAGATGCTTTGGGTACAAAATTGCATTTCTGTACTGCTTTTCATCCGCAAACAGATGGTCAATCTGAGCAGATTATTCAGATACTCGAGGATATGTTGAGATGTTGCATTCTTGAGTTCGAAGGTACGTGGGAACAATATCTACCTTTGATTGAATTCGCTTATAATAATAGTTTTCAGTCAAGTATTAAAATGGTACCATATGAAGCATTATAGGTAAAAAGTGTAGAACACCATTATACTGGTCTGAGCTTAGTGAGAATAAGATTTATGGTGTTGATTTGATTAAAAAAACATAACAAAAAGTGAGAATAATTCGAAATAGTCTGAAAGCTACCTCCGATCATCAAAAGTCTTATGCAGATTTAAAACAAAAGGAAATTGAATATGAGATCGGTGATAAAGTGTTTCTGAAAGTATCTCCGTGGAAGAAACTGTTCCGATTTGGTAGAAAGGGCAAGTTGAACCCGAGGTTCATCAGACCTTATGAAATCATTGAGCGAGTTGGGCCGGTTACTTATAGATTGAGGTTACCGTCTAAGCTAGAAAAGATTCATAATGTATTTTACGTATCAACGCTTCGACGATACAGATCTAATCCTTCGCATGTGATTTCTCTGTCTGATATAGAAATCCGGTCTCACATGACTTATGAAGAAAAATTGATTCGTATTCTGTCTCGTGAGATTAAACAATTGCGTAATAAGAAAGTTCGTTGGTCAAAGTGCTTTGGCATAGACACGGAGTAGAAGAGGCTACGTGGGAGCCTGATGATGCAATGAAACAGCAATATCTGAATCCGTTTAACGGTAAGGTTTTCGGGGACAAAAATCCCTAAGGGGGAGAATTGTAACAGTCTGGTTTTGACCCTAGTCAGAATAGTGGTTTCGGGACCACAAATCCTAGTCTGAAAAATATTTTAATATTATTTTCTGTGTTTGTGATATGTGAATTTATATCTGTGAAATTTCTGTGATTTAATTTGTCTGTTTTTGTGCTCAATTTGTAAAAAGGACCAAATAGTTAATGAGTAAAAGTTGAGTGCTAGATGATAAAGCACCTATTAGGCTTGGCTTTTAAAATAAAAGTCCTTGCATGTCTAATATACCAATTGTTTTAATGGTGGACAAAAATGCCTAAGTTAATGGAATTATAATGGTTTATAAATAAAGGTTAAAATAGTCAATTGTATAATAATATGTTTAATAATAAAGAAAACATGAAATGGCCATGCATTTCATCTTTGTTGGCCAATTTTTTGAAAGAAAAAGAATAGAAAAGATCAAGCTAGGGTTCGGATAGTTGGAAGCTCAATTCGGGTATGTTTTTACTTCAGTTTTTGATAATTTCTACGTTTCTGTGATCGTTGCTTAGTGCACTACAAAGCCCATGTCTCAATTTTTGATTTTAGTGATGATTTTGAAATATGCCATAGATGAATTCATGAGTTTTATGTTGTTAAATGGTGAAATATGAGAGCTTGATGTTGGGTTTACATGTTTTGTCTTTGGATTTTTGATGAATTTGAGCAATTTGGCCTAAATTGTAAAAATGTTATTTTGAGGGACTAAAATGTGAAATGAATGAAATGTGTGGACTAGTATGAGTAGTAGGAGAATTCGGCTAAGCTTGAGTATATACAAATTATGTATATTTTGTGATTTTGTAAAATAGGGACTAAAGTGTCAAAATATGAAAATGTAGGGGTAGTTTGCAAATTACCCTAAATATGTGTTTAGGGATTAAATTGAATTAATTGGTGAATAAGAGGGTTAATTTTGAAATCATATAGATCAAGAAAGGAGGAATTTGGACTTAGATCGAGGAAAAATGAAGGTTATCGAGTAGATAGTCTAAGTCGACAAAATTTCGAGTACGAGGTACATTCGTACTTAAAAATGTGATGTTAAGTAAGCTTTGATGCATTACATTATATATGTGTTGTGTATAATTGGATTGGATGATATATTGATAAATCGGAAACTTTGGCACTAATTGTGCGATTTAAACTAGCTTCAGCTACTTGAGGCACTAAGTGTGCGATACTGACTTAGTCTCTATTATTTGAGATGGCACTAAGTGTGCGAAAATATTCTAGCTTTGGCTAACTTTATAGCACTATGTGTGCGGATGTTCAAAATACGGATGAATTATGGAAAGTTTGGTAAGTTTTAACAAGAGGTGAGTATGGAAGTAAATAAGTACGGGAAGATCCAGGTATGTACGAGACCTAAGTGGTAGAGGATAGAATGTTTATGAATTTCATTTGATTGACATGATCTCGAGGATTTATTTTGTACAATGCTTATTGTTTCATATATTGATGATGATTTGAGTACGAGCTTACTAAGCTATTTGTAGCTTACTTTGTGTGATTTCTGTCTGTTTACAGTTATCGTAGCTACTGAAGGCTCAAGATAGTCGAGGATTGTCATCATACCATCAAACTCTTTTTGGTACTTTTGGCAAATGTACATATTTGAAGTATGGCATGTATATGGTAGAATGTCTAAGTTTGTAAGCTTGATGTATATATCTGTTATGCCATAAGAGTTGGTTAGTAATGATATGTTTTGTGTTAAGATTTGGTATGGCATTGAATAAGTTATTGAACGATGATGATATAGTTGTAGTGAAGCATGTTTTAAGTATGAAATTGGCTGGAATTGTTGGTGTAATTGTTGCTTATTAATGCTTGTAGAATGGACCCTTAAAGGGTGGCAAATTGGCTTAAATCAAGCCTGCATTATGCCACACGGCCAGGGAACACGGGTGTGCCTTGTGGCCGTGTGAAAAAGTCAGTAGCTAGCTAAGTTTTTACATAGCCATGTCTGTTGGCTTTGTTAATAAGTCAGTATAGGACCTATGTTTGGCACGGTTGGACCACATGGGCGTGCCTTGTGCCTGTGTGTGTCACACGGTCTAGTCACATGGGTGTGTGACTTTGTCAGTTTTGAAAAGTTTGTTTAAGTTCTGAAAATTCTGAATGGGTTCGGTTTAGTCCCGACCTTCCCTAATGTATGTTTTGGGTCTCGTAGACCATTTTTATGGATGAATTGTGGATGAATGTAAATGTATTCTGGTTGTATGATATAGGTGATTTGGAATTGTTCTAGTGTACTCTGTCTGTCTGGTGATGCCCTTTACCTATTCCGGCAACGGTTACGGGATAGGGTACATTTTCACAGCAAATGCAATCCCAAGACCTCCAAAACCTATAATTAATCGATAAAACACTACATTAGCCGATTACACCAATACCAAATCAAACACCACGAAATAGACAATGCTTAAAACCATAAAAAAACCCTTACCGTCAAATAGACAACGGTGATTTGTACCACCACAACACTAATTGGAAGCCCCAACCTTTTAATCCTCTTCTAAACACAAAACAAACCCCATTACTCAACGATTCCTTAACCCAAAATAGTTACCACACTTACCAAAACGTACAAAGAACACCAAAAAACCAGAATAATCGAGACTAATTAACAGGATTTCGAAAAAATTTCAGAAACAAGGGAAAGATAATTTTTTTTCCCCAATCACAGAAAGAGAATGTCAAAAAAGATAAGGGAGAATTTTGAACAAAAATGAAATATTTTAATAACTCCCCACATCCCAACTCCCAACTATCTTCTCAATCATAACTACTATAGAATTCTATCTCTCTCTAAACACTCTCAGACAATCGGAGCAAAAATAAACTCCCTTGGTTACGCGGAGATTTGAACACAGGACCTCTAACACACAACCCTCTTACCACTCGAACCAGCAGGCTCATTCTGATACAAATTGACAGACAATTTTATGTATGCCCACTTCATAAGGGTAAGGCTTGGATAAAAAATAACGAAAGTTTCCAACATGGGACTTGAACCCAAGACCTCTCACACACACCCAGAACAATTAACCACTGAAGCAAATGCACAGTTGTGTCAAGTATTTACTGAAAAAAACCAAATTATTTAGGGCGTTATAGTTTGACTTTTAAGGGTTACTTTGAAATGTAAATGAGAAAGGAAGACTTGGTAAAGACCAACCATTAACCAATAGAGACGACGAGTCATGAGGAGTGGCAAAGGGACAGAATACAGAGGAAAATCTAGTGGAAAATGCCTCATATGCTAGAACTGATGCCTGTAGTGGAAAATCTAGATAAATGAGATCGAAAAGAGAGTTTTAATAATTTAAAGACGGCTTGACCATGACTTTTAATAATAGTATTGCAATATTTAAAAATCATACTCTTGCCTATAGTGGATGGATGCCTAATAGTTTCTATTTTATCAAACCAAAGATGTACACACTGCTTGAAATTTAACTATAAAAGAAAATGCTTAAAACTTTTTAATCTAATGAGGCATACCTTTGACTTTTGAGACTTGATCATATTAACCAAGAAAGAATCACTAGACTTGTTAAAGATGACACCTTAAGTTCACTTAAAGAAGTTGATCTTCCAAAATGTGAATCTAGCTTGGAAGGTAAGATGATATGCTTCAGTGTTGTATACTTGAGTTTGAACGTAGCTGGGAAAAGTATTTACCATTAGTTGAATTTACTTACAATAATAGTTATTAGTCCACTATCAGAATGGCACCGTATGAAGCTTTGTATGGTAACAAATGTAGAACTCCATTGTATTGGACAAAAATCAATGAGTAAAAGTTACACAGAGTTGACTTAGTCCATGAAATTGAGGAAAAAGTGAAAGTAATTCGGGACAGTTTGAAAGCAGCCTCTAATCGTCAAAAGTCCTATGCTGATCTGAACCAAAAAGAAATAGAATTTCAAGTCGGTTACAAAGTATTCTTGAAAGTATCGCCTTGGAAGAAAGTTCTCCGGTTTGGTCGTAAAGGAAAACTGAGTCCACGATTCATTGGACCATATGAGATTACAAAAAGAATCGGACTAGTTGCATATCAGTTAGCTTTACCACTAGAACTTGATTGGATTCATAATGTTATTCATGTGTCTATGCTACGATGGTATTGATCCGATCATTCACAAGTTATTTCTCTGACAGAGGTAGAGATTCAGCTTGATATGACATATAGTGAAGAACCGATCAAAATCTTAGCTCGAGAAATAAAAGAGTTAAGAAATGAAAAGGTAGTATTAGTAAAAGTTCTTTGGAAATGACACGACATAGAAGAGGCTACCTGGGAATTGGAGGATACTATGAAGAAACAATACCCAAATCTTTTTACTGGTAAGATTTTCGAGGACGAAAATCCTTAAAGGGGGGAGAGTTGTAACAACCCATTTTTCAATAAAATCGGAATAGTGGTTTTAGGACCACAAATCCGATCTGAAAATAAAATTCATTTTTATTTTTATTACAAGGTCCATAATATGTTAGAAATTTCATATGAAAATTTCGATAAGAAAATTTTATCGATTATGTGCTTAACTACGAGAAGGACTAAATAGCATAAAATACAAAAGTTGAATTCTAGTAGCTATAAGGATTAAATAGCTATGGAATTCAAAATTAGAGGTCTTTATATGGTAATTAGACCATTAAATAAAATTATGTAATTAGACCATTAAATAAAATTATGTAGATATTTTGGTGACTCATCCATGGAAATTTAGAAAAAGGGCAAGGACTAAATTGGAATTTGAAAATATTTAATTAATTAAAAAGATGATAAAAGATATCATCTTAATTTTTTATGTCATCTTCAACCTAAAATACATGGAAACCCTAGGAGAGAGAGAAGAAACTTTCATGGCTTAATTGGGTAAGTTTTCTTGTCCCGTTTTTAGTAATTTTGATATTTTTAAAACCGGGATAGCTTAATCCATCTATTTGAGGGATCAACTTGAAAAGTTATCAAAGTATGAAAATTGGGTCATGGATGAGTATGCTGAAAATTCAAAGTTTATGGTAGAAAATGAAAGGTTGTTAATAGATAAACAACTTTTACAAAGTGATTTTTGATGAAAACATGATTTAGGGACTAAAATGTAAAGTTGTGAAATTTGATGAAAAATTCTGAATTTTTATGAATACATGTGCTACAAATTTTGTGATAGGATTTTGTTTAGGCTTGGAATAGGGATTAAATTACACAAATTTCATTTCCGAGCCTAGGGATGAAATTGGAATTTATGGAAAAGTTAGGGGCAAAATGATAATATTGCCTAGGACTTAAATTGAGTCCAAATAAATATGAAATGTGTGAAATTTATGATTAAAGTTATTTATATAGATCCAGACAACACAAATTCGAGGTTAGATCGAGGAAAAGAAAATGTTTCGGATTAGTAGATATTATAATCGAACCAGTGTCGAGGTAAGTTTGTGTAACTTAATCGAGCATGTAAATATGTTAACTTGAATGTTATGACTATATACAATATGAATTATATTTATGCGAATGTTATAAATGTGTGAAATGATTACTTGTTTGGAAATGTTAGAAAAAGGGTAAAGTCTCATTTGAATATTGAATTTCGATGGATAATTGTCCTTTCCCGAAATGAATGAGGTCCTGCATTTGTTGCTGACGGGATTTAGCTCGGACGAGTAATCCTATTGACCATGTTATGGAAAGGATTTAGCTCGGACGGGTAATCCTGATGTAATCCCTCTCGAGCATATGTTACAACTACTCGAGTATCTATTCGAATTTCATTGATTCAATGTACAAAACTCTTGGCATGATAAGAGAATTATGGGATGAAACGAGTAACGTCTTTAAGGGAAATTGTATAATGAGCTCATCTATATTCACGTGATGTATATGAAAATTTTGCGACTAACATGTTTGATTGAATGCATGTGTTTAGGCAATTTTGCCAAGTTGATGGAAAACATGATTTTGTATGCTTAGATTTAATAAATGGGATTGGTAAGTAGTTTCCGTTATACGAACTTACTAAGCACGAAATGCTTACTCTATTTTATTTTCCCCTATTTTATAGTGCTCAAAAGCACACGAAGGTTGGAGATCATTGGAGCATCATCGCACTATCCACTAGCTTATTTTTGGTATATATAGTAAAGTCATTTTGGTATAATGGCATGTATAGGCTACCTTGTCCATAGATGGCTTGAATATGTGGTTTGTAATATAGCCATTGGAATGGCTAGTAATGGTTGTTTTGATATACTTGTATTGTCATACTATGATAGCTAGATACATGTTAAATGGTTGTTCAAATTATGCCTATCATACGAAATATACCAAGGTAGGATTATAAACATCTATATATGTAATGAGATGCCTTGTTGAATGATAGAGTTTGCTTAATTTGAATTCTTGAATTGGTTGGCATTTGGATGTGAGTTTAAGTGCAAGTCATTGGTGTGATTTTGGGTGAGAAATGAAGCTAGAAATGGCCTTATTTTTTCCACACGGCAGACACACGGGCGTGTGTCTAGACTGTGTATGACACACGACCCGGTACATAGGCGTGTAGTTAGGATGTGTGTCCCCTGCACCTTAAATTCGAGAAAACTAAATGCTCAGAATTGAGCACACAGGCAGAAACATGGGCGTGTGTCATGGCCGTATGAAACCTGCACCTAATTGTGAATGAATTTAATTAACCACACCGCCTAGCACACGGGCGTGTGGCATGGCCTTGTGCACAAGTCAGAGAGTTACACGAGGTCGAACACGGCCTGTAGCATGGGCGTGTCCCTTGGACCACACGGGCGTGTGAGCCCTACACCACAGGTCAGAGAGTTTTCAATTAAGTCCTGACTTGATACTAATGCTTATATTGGGCCTCGAGGATCCATTTAAGGGATGATGTGAATAATCTTGGTTAATGAATAGTAATTTATGTGAATTTTCTAAAAATGTTCTTAAAGTTCTATTAATGCTCCGTAACCATGTTTCGACAATAGATACGGGTTAAGGGGTGTTATATGGCACACAGTAGTGTCGCCAGGCCGTGAACATCATTCACCACTACAAAAACATTCCATTTTAATGTCCTAAAATCAACCAACCAATGTGCCATTTATAGAAACCACAATTATATCAAAACATCAACAATTAAAACATATCAACATTGATTCATTTCATGCATAGTAACTTAGTTCAAACATATACGAAAACATACCACAAGTATTCACTTTCATATCATTCTAATTACACCAAAAGGAAACCTTTTTACAAACATGTTAAAATACCAAATGACATAGTTTAGCACAATATGAAATTGTACTAAACCAATATATTTAGCCACATATACTTGCCACTACCCTAAGAGACACAAAAACTACCAACTTCAATGGATAGTGTCAGCAACAATTATCTACAAAACAATCCACTAGATCCGATAAGTTTACGTAACTTAGTGAGATCATAGTATAACATTTAATCTATCACAATTAGATAATTCATATAATATTAGATTTTAAGGTTACAAGAGTACAAACAAGGGTGCCGAAGTACAAACCTGCTACTCGATTCTGAACAACACGCAAGGGCTAATCCACTATTTTCCCTTTTCCTCAGTTATTATCTTTTTGATCCAAGTTTTGGTCTATAAAATAATTAAAAATAATATAATAATCTCATACATATTTCACATTCCATTCAATGCATATGAGCCTTAATTTTTTATTAATTACACATTTTCTCTAAAATTTTACATCTTTTATAATTTAGTCCTCTAACCTGAAAATTATCAAATTAACCATTTCCTAAGAATTAAATTATAGCTGAATATAATAAGCCCTTTAACAGTCCATACTATACATTAAATTCACTATCAAACCTTGTAATTTTTACATTTTTAATAATTAAATCCTTAACTCAAAATCTAACAAAAAATAATTTTACAAAACAACCAAATACCACAATCAAAGCTTCAAACACATAGCCATCATAGAAAAATTCAAGATTCATCAATGGAAACTTCTAAAATTTTTAACTGATTCAAAAATGAAGGTACGGGCTAGCTAGACCTAGTTGTAACGATCTCAAAAATATAAAAATTACAAGAAATAGGTGAAAATTTAGCTCACATGCACAAGGAGGAGGTGATCGAAGCTTGGATCTCCTCCAATGGTGATTTCGGTTCCAAAAATAAGAAAATAAGGAAGATGATATATCATTTGCTTTTAATTAACTTAATATTTTAACCTAATTATCAATTTACCATTTTAACCTTAAAAATTCATTGAAATTTCAATAAAACCTATCCATGAATATCCACTAACTTAATAATTGGCATATTTACCATTCAAGTCCATTAAAATTCCTTTCCATAATCATTTAGCCTTTTTAACTAATAGAATTCAACTTTTACACCTTTTACAATTTTGTCCTTTTTACCTAATTAACCATTCAAATATCAAAATTTCTTAACGAAACCTTAATAAGACCTTAATAGTATTCAAAAGACACTAAATAAATAATAAAATAATAATTCACTCATCAAAATTGTGGTCCTGAACCACTGTTTTTGGTATCATTGGAAATAGGCTGTTACAACTCTCTCCCCTTAGGAAATTTCGTTCTAGAAATTGTTACCTGAAAATAGATTTGGATATTGTAATTTTATCGATTCCTTGGTTTCCCATGTAGCCTCTTCAGCACCATGCCGGTGCCACAAAGTTTTCACCAACAGTTCTCATTAATTTCGAAGTTCTTTGAATTCCCCAGCCAAAAATTTTACTGGTTCTTTAGAATACGTCAAATCTAGCTATAAATCAAGTTCACTATGAGGAATCACGTGTGATGGATCAGGTTTGTATCGTCTTAACATTGAAACGTGGAATCCATTATGAATTTTCTCGAGTTTAGGAGGTAAAGTTAGTCTGTAAGCTACAGGGTCGACTTTTTCAATGATCTCGTACAACCCAATAAATCTTGTACTCAACTTTCCTTTCATGCCAAAACGTAGCACTTTCTCCCATGGAAAAACTTTTAAGAATACTCAATCGCCAACAGCAAACTCTATATCTTTTCTTTTCAAATTTGTGTATGACTCATGACGATCAAATGAAACTTTCAAACTATCTCGAATAATTTGAACCTTTTTCTTCAGTTTCTCTAATCAAATCAATCCCTACCATTTTGGCTTCACTCAACTCAGACCAATACAACAATGTTTTACATTTTCTTCCGTATAAAGCTTCAAACAGTGCCATTTTAATATTGGATTGGTAACTATTATAATAAGCGAACTCAGCTAACGGTAAATTTTTTCCTAGCTACCCTCAAGCTCAAGAATACAACATCGTAGCATGTCTTCTAAAGTCTAAATTGCTCGTTCTGATTGCCCATCCGTCAGAGGATGAAAAGCTGTACTGAGTTTAGTGCCCAAAGCCTCATGAAGTTTACTCCAAAATCTCTATGTAAATCGCGGATCATGATAAGAATTAATAGATGTCGAAACTCCGTGCAACCTCACAACCTCTGACACATACAATTCTTCTAACCTCTTAAGTGAGTAATCTGTTCTGATTTGAATAAAATGGGTCGACTTAGTCAATTTGTAAACAATCACCCAGATCGAGTCTTTCTTTTTTGAAATTATAGGCAAACCAAATACGAAATCCATCATGACTCGCTCCCACCTCTATTCAGGGATCATAACAGGCTGTAATAATTTCGACAGTACCTGATGCTCTGCTTTTACCTGCTAACAAATCAAACCTTTGGCTACAAACTCACAAATCTCACGTTTCATACCTGGCCACCAGTACATCTGTTTCAAATAACAATACATTTTTGTGCTACCCAGATGAATAGAATAGGTACTACTATAAGCCTCTGATAAAATATCATGTTTCAAGCCTAAGCTATCCGGAACATAAATTCTATCATGGTAAAGTAATGTATCATCATCACCAATGTTATATTCAGTAGTCAAATTACCCTGAAACAAGTTTCGTTTCATTATCAACTTCGGATCATCATTTTGTAATTCCCAAATTTATTGTAGAAACAAGGGTTTAGTCTTCAATTCTGCCAATACGGAACCATCAGCATTCAAAGACAAATGAACATTTAACACTCGAAGTGCAAACAATGATGACTTTCTGCTGAGTGCATCCACAACCACATTAGCCTTTCCCGGATGGTAATCAATAACAAATCATAATCTTTCAGTAGCTTGAACCAAAATCGTTGCTCAGATTCAGCTACTTCTGGGTCATTAAGTATTTTAAGCTTTTGTGATCAGTATACAAGTGACATTTCCCACCGTATAAATAATGCCTCCAAATCTTAAAGTAATGACAATTGTGGCCAACTCAAGATCGTGATTAGGATAATTCTTTTTGTGTGGCTTTAACTCTCGAGAAGCATAAGCTACTACTTTCCCTGATTGCATTAACACACAACGTAAACCATTAAGAGACACATCACTAAAAACAAAATATGTCGTTCCAGATTTAGGCTGAGTTAATATTAGAGCTTCTGTTAACATGCTTTTCAGTTGATCAAAACTTTGTTGACATTTATCAAAACAAACAAATTTGACATTTTCTGCAAGTATGAGATCGTAAGGGAAATGGGTGTTTTTCACTCTATTAAAACGTATAACCAAAATAACAATTAAGGATGTTAGGAAGGGTCTAAGCAAGGGCTAAGTCAAAAAAAGTTAATTGTTGTGGTAGCATGGTAACATATGTTTAGTTTAGTATGAAATGAATCGATAAAGGTAAGGTTTCGTCAATGTGGCGACGACCATTGCAAGTCTACCATTAGCAAAAGTAGTCATCGAACCGTGTGTACACTGATATGTCATAATTCAGTGTAGCATATTAAACTAGTTTTCGCATTTAAGGAGCTTGAATACAAACACTTTAGTTAGATTTTAGTTAAGTTTTTATTACTTTATTTAATTTCAATAAATTGTGTAATTTGAGTCTTTTTTAACCTTAGGGGCTGAATTAGGCCTAAGGGTGAGCTAATATGCTTTGTGAGTGTGTAGGAAAACATTAGAAGTTGTGCTAACTCAATATTGGTCACTGTATTGCAACACGAAGAGTTGGATGTCACAACATAGAGATCAAAATAGAAGAATTTCAATATCATCTTCGGTGTCGTGACGCATCCTTGAAGATACCCTAAAGATGAGCATATTGCCTACAATGTCACAACACAAGTCCTGGTGTGTCATGACATCGACTTAGTACGGGAAATAAATACGAGATAGGGGTATTTTGATCCGCACAATCAAACATTAAGCACAAGGACGACAACTAACCTAGGCTTAAGGACGATGACCACTTTAATTCTATAAATGGGCTAATTAAACACATGTTATGGACAATTTTTCATATTGTATAATTTTCTTCTTAGTTTTAGTCTTTTATTTTTCTCTTTTCTTAAGATTTATGATTATTTTCAGTTTCGTTATTTTACTTTCATTGGAAGATCTGATCTACGGATTCAATCAAAATCTGTATGGATTTAACATTATCTTTGATACGATTCAGGCTTTTCTTAAACCTTATTCTCTTGATTCATTATTCATGTCTATTTTTATATCAAGTTTATCATGTTTACGAGATCTATGAGGAGCTAATCCTTTTATGGGGGATTAACGAGTGGAGGTATGATTAATTAACTATTTTGTAGGGTTCTCTTAAAGAATCAGCTGTTTGGGAGAGGAAAAACATAAACCGTAGGCTTGAGAATCCTAGGAAGTCAATTAGGTGGGAATTAACCTAAAATTGGTATGGCCTATCCGTGAACTGTGAGGTCGAGAGATAAGTAGTTCTTACCAACTCATTATTCTAGTGAAAACTCGAAAGATCCCGCTAGAGTAACGATTATTGATTGAACAAGAAGCCCAAAAAAATAGTTGATTATGATTACTGAAGCAAGCTAATAACCCATGCACAAAATTGATACATTTTACTTATTGATTTCCCAATGCTTCTCTTTTTATATTATTGTCTTTATTAATATAAACACCCTAAAAATCTCTATTTATGTTCATTCGTAATATAATTTATTTAAAGTACTAATTAGATCTATTGTGTTTAGATTAGGATTCATTTAGTGCTCACTTCCCTTTGGGTACGATCTTCGGAGTACTCACCTACTTGGTTGTAACTATTTTACAACTTGACCTGTATACTTGCGGATACCGCCTTTTTAATACATATTGTGTAGGATTTCTACTCTGGAGATTGGTACGTCTGAATGCAGTCATACACACATATGGTTATCTTAGGTGTCAACCAAGAAAGGTAAATGGGAGTTTGAGATGAAGCTGGGCGGGGTTAAGCCCTATAAAAATTGTTATTTGGAAGTACACAGTCATGGCTAGATTAAAGGAAGTGCCACCAACAGTTAGCTTAGAGAAAACAAGGTAAAGGTAGTAAGAGTACACAACAACTAGATTCAACTTGAGTGACCGCTAAATTATCTTGTGGAGTACTTGTGGGCGTTATCATGGCCGGATAAACCACAGAACCTCTTGTAATATATAGGGAGATAAATTATGCGAATCAGTCATTTATTTATCTAACTTCTAGTCAATTGCAAACACTATAATCCAAACTCTCACTAGGTTTATATGAACTTAAGTGTGTTTTATCTTGGATGTAGGGTCAAGGAAAGACTTGAGAATTATATGCAGGGATCACGCCAGACATTGCCAAGTCCTATACAAATGGCATCGTAACTGTATCATGCATATAGAAGAGCACCCCTAAAGGTGATGCCTCGAGGATTAATTTAGTGTATCTGTAGTAGAGTCTCAAGTTAAAATTTGTAAATATTTATTCTGGTTGATAAGTTAGAATGACTCTAAGATCTTAGTGCTTGTATGTAGGGGAATATAATGAGAGTTAAAATTTGAAATATGATGTTACTCCCGAAACTAAGTAAAATTGAATAGTAGCAATGTATGTATAATTTGGTAACGTCTAAATCTTTAAATAAATCAGTGTTAGAAATTTTATTAAGATATTCCAATTGATTGGGACATTTAGTACCCAAACCTAGTGATCTAGCCAGGTATAGGGTGTTACATTTTAGTGGCATCAAAGCTTCAGTTTAGTCGACCCTCTAGACATAGGAAGTTAAGGTATAGCCTCTATATGCATGCTACGTTAGATTTAGCTTATTCCCTCAGGTTATTATAAGATTAATGTGTGTTATGGAATTGGATGCAGTTATACGGATCGTCATAAGTCGATATTAGGCATATCATAATAGAAGGAAAGATAAATAAAGCAAAATATCAAAGGCAAGTAAAGGCAATTTCTATTAAAAAGAAAAAAGGGTTTACTACAAGGTACAACTAGAATTTTAGTTTTCCCCTAGAGTAGCAGGACCGATAACATCTTTAGGATTCTCACTATCCGGGTCAGCCTTTTTTGATGACTCAAGGATTCTCACTATCCGGGTCATCCTCTTCTGAAGACCTAGGGATAGACACTCCCAACTCCTAAGCATAAAATAGTTCCCTAGAACCCTTCTGCTTCTTTTGGAACTCCTCCCACTCGAGCACTGAAGGATTAAAAGTGTTGTAGCTGAGGTTGGTGTTGATGTGCCTTCGTATGTAGTTGAAGTTCACTTGGCTCAAGTCAAGGGGACCTATGGTGACTTGTGCACAAAGAATCATGTTAGCCCTTAGATTAGGCAGATATTCTTGAATGCTCTTCTAGGTGTTCGCCTTGTATTTCTCTAGGGCCTCACTTTTCTGTCTCCAAATTTTTTCCTTCTCGACTAGGTGTTGCTCCTCGAGTGTCTCCAGTTTGCGAACCCTCTCCTCCAACTCCTTTGCTCGGGTCTCAAAGGATTAGTACTTGGTCTCCTAAGTGGAGATAGATTTTGAGAGCTCATTGGTTTGGCAGATAGGGGCTTCATATGATTGGTGCAGATGGCTAAGGGATTGCTCGCCAGATAGAAGGGCCCTCTCAGATTCTACCTGGTTAGCTTTAGTTTTAGCACAAGCTTTCGGAGAGCCTAACTCACGAGACCACGCTCCGTTGCCAACATAGAGAAGGAACTTACCAACTCATTAAGAGTGGGCTTATGAACACTAGTGGAGGGGAATGAAGGATAAATAAACTCCTGGGATAACTCCCTATCTTGTCTCTATTGGACAATAAAAAGGGAAAAGGGGTATTGCCCCATGCCTATGTGCTTGCACCAAGAGAAAATGGTTTGGACCTCGCTGAATAGACTGGTGTAGTAGAGGGCGTCAATCGAGGGATATGACGAGTTCGGCAAGGATTGTTCAAATCTAAACCCGTGGGAAGTGACACCGAAATGGGTGTAGAAAGGACCGCTACATTAGTGGAATCAGTAGGAAGCTCGAGGATGACTAGAGGAAAGTAGGGGATTCACTTTTTGGAAGGATTGTCTCCTTGCCAGCCTGTGGTAGGTTAACCTATTGCCATTAATCTCCCCGGAGCTGGAGGACCCTCTTTCAAGTTTAAGCCTCTTGCAGCTACTACTGTTAGCTTGTGCTCTAGAGTCAGCTGTTTCCATGGCTTGTTGTGTACTCTCTCTCAACACCTCTACACCCATAACTTTGGGCTATGAGGGTTGTGTTGAGAGAAAAGGATGAGTAAGACCTATAGTATTAATAGAGGGGTTAGCAATATTATTAACTAAATTTCTACCAGATAACTCACCTTTGAATCCAAGTGAGGAGGAGGACCAGTTGTGGGGAGGAATATTCCAGATGGTGTAAAAAAAATTTGGAGGTTCCCTTCTTCTCCTAACAAACACCCAGGCTAACTTGTTGTTGGCCCCAAATGGCCATGCCTCTTTAGCAGACTGCACCATCATCGAGCTCACGCAAAGATAGAGATCTGTTTCTTGCCAACCATTTGGGCTTTTTCCCTCTAAATAGTATCGCAAGATATTTCTAACTCTAATAAGCCTATTTAATTCTAGAGCGTACTTGGGGTTTAACTTTTCAACTTGGTTAATAGCGATCTTTGTGTCTAAAGGTTGGGACTAGAGGCAAGTGTAATCCTTAGGAATTGACCATCATGTGGGAAAGCTGAAGCCACTAGCGAGCCTACTTTTCACCAAGATAAATTTGATGCGATCCAGGTGGAGGTTTGAAGCCCATATTTTGATAATAGGTTCCCGGCCTTGGCGAACACTAAAGTACATCATCCCAACTAAGGGCCCTTGAGTTTAGACCTTCAACTAGTAGAAGCGTTGGAAGAAGCCAAGTAAGGGTGGTTCATTTTGATTGCTACAATTCAAGAAATACGCTACAAGGGTTCACCAGGATAGACCGGTCAGCTACCTTGGTGCAATCCCATACTCTTCAAGAAATATGTAAAAGAAAGGGTGCAATAGAAGATAGAAGCCAACCTCTAATAGGTAGAGGGGTAATATGAGTCCCTCATTGGACTCACTCAGTCATCTCTCCCAATTGATAATTTTAAAGCGATATGCGAAATTTGGCAACTAGATACCTCCTGCTACCAATTAATTTACCATTTCCTCCTAGGTTGTCAGGCAACTATATAGAGGAGTCATGGTTGAAGAACTAGTCTCTTGAGACTGTGATTCATCACCACCTGTAACCGTAGAGCCTTCATGGTGACCTCTTTGGCTTTGACACCTGGAACCCTGGCCCTCCATCCTGACACTGGTGCGATCCCATACATGTTGATATGGAAGTAAGAAGTAAGAGAAAAAGAATGATGGATTACCTAAAAGTATGGAAATGCTTACAAAGGAAGAGTAACTCTAGTGATGGAATTGGAGGAATAAGAAAGGAATGGGAGAAAGAAGACCGAGTGTTCTGAAAGAAACTTAAATGACAAGGAATTTGGGGGGGAACTAATTTCGGATGAAAGGGTTTCCTTTCCTTCATGTCTTAATTAAAAAAATCAAATATCCAAGAGAAGCTTGGGTTTCAAAATGTAATAAATTGTCCAGGTACATTTGTCTATAAGGACTTCGCCAAGTAGTGTCATGTGGCAATTGCCTGGTTCAAAGAGTAAATCAAGGAAATTCCACCAGGATAACCATGAGCGATTCTGAATGCTAGCCTTTGGCTTCAAGTTATGTATAGATAGATCCACTGTAACGTCCTCCACCTGACTCGATTCATCGAGTCTGGGTTTCGGGTATTACTTTATAGAAAACTTAACAAAATTTTCTAAATAATTAACTAAACTCATTATTGAAACATTTCCCATTATTTTGATTAAAAACTCCATATTTAAAGAATAAAGAGAAGAATTTGCAAATAACATACTGTATCAGTCTTACAAAAATTTTATTACAACTCATAATTTACAAAAGACAAACTCTAAGGGTATAGTCTTCCCAAACATCAACCCTTCCTATACGCCCATTATATTCATAGTATCCCCACTTGCTACTACTCTGACATATTCCTGGCATCGTCTCCTTAAGTATTTACACTGACATGACAATACCTGAAACATAAATATAACACTAGTAAGTTCAGAGGAACTTAGTGAGTTATGGACACATCTTACCTCTTTAACTCATCTTGATAAGTTCTTTATTTTGAATATTTGGACCTCCCACATTTGTCTTTGGCGAATACCTTCACAATGTCAGATGTAAACTATCATACTTATAAGCCACTTACCATTCGTACCATATTCTCATTCATTCTACTACTTGACTGACTTTAGGTTTTTACAGTTTGAACTACCTTCTTTTTCTCTTCAAATAACCTCTAACAATAAATCTCAAACATATAATCATATACACTATCCTTGGCGGATACCACTTACTATTCATGCCTTTGGCGTATACCTAAATTGGTCTTACCAAATCAAATTATAATTTAGACCATACCATAATTTAACTTAAGACATTCTCGTATTGCGAACAGAATAGAACAGATCTGATCTGAACAAGACATAATGCTATACTAATACAATGAGTATCAGATAACTCAGAATTCTACCTTATCAGCACAATCACTTAAATTGAAAGTCTCTTTTATTGAATAGGCCCATATACACATCTGATAGATAACCACAATGAATACCCCATTCTAACATGCTGAATCATACTTCTTTCAACAACTTTCTTTAAAACTTGTTCAATTTTATCACAAAACCTTTCACAATAAAGCTTCGGACAAATCATATACTTAACGTAGACTTACAAAGTATGCCATTAGAGCCAGACAGAGTATGCCACAAAGGCGACATGCAGATTACACCTCAAAGTCTATATCCGAATGCCACAAAACTACCAGAATGCCACAATGCCATATCAAAATGCCACAAAGACTAACATAATGAGCCATAAATGCTATATCAGAGTACGCCATAAGGGCTAGCAAAATGCCACCTAGGCATCCCATAACTGTCATGTTTGCAATATGGATTTGCCTAAACTCACATCGTGTGAAGTTTTCCCATCATTGCCCTAGGACACGCAAAGAACCCCGGTTGATAAATGCAACTTATTCGCCCTTTTCAGAATATGCCATGGCCATGGACTTTCTTCAGAATTTTCATATGAAAATTCGTGTTTTTTGTCCCAACGAACTTCATCGTATACCAATGTGGTGACCAACTCACAACTCAACCTCACCAAACTCAAGTTCACCCCCATTTCCCAAACAATTACCAATCATATATTACACATTCAATGTAAACACACATTCAAGTCGACTAACTCATCTTCTTAATCTAAAACATACTTGATTACATGTTTCACACATATCAACACAGTCATATCTCACAGTTTACATTCCAAGCACATACACTTAGTTATTTATTAAAACCACATACACCTATACAAACAAATCTGTTATATTCTGGCTCATAAATGCCTATTTCAATATTTTCAACAATTACTCATGTACTAATTCATCATTTCTAGAACAATTTTTACAAGAGATTACTCTAAAAGAACTTATGGGAGTCAATATTACAGACTCACCTGAAACTCACCTGCAATAGCTTCCAGCTCCAGACTCAGACATCCAGTTCGAACCAATGGCAACAATTACTTAAAGAACATGAATTCACCATTAAACTCATTTACAAACAGATTACTAGCATTTATATTACAGAGAATCCCCATGCAAGGCGTCTTATTCGTAACTTCTACCTATAGACTTCATAGCATTTTTACTCTTAACATGCAAAGTTACTAGACTTACCAAGAGATGGAACACCTTTATATTTTCCAAGAATTCTTAGCTTCCAAATTACATATGAAGAGTAACCAACAATAACATTTAGTACTTAAGAAAAAGAAAAAGAAATTAAAGAATTACTCTGAAGGAAGAGGAAAGCCTTCCCACGAAATTTTCTCACACATATATATCTACTTCCGTTTAGTGGAACTTGACAATTGTCCAAAAATTTTAGAATATGCCCTTCATATTGTCCTACAAAATTTGAAGGAAACATAAATTAAAGTCTTTTCCATATGCCATTTGTCCAAATAGTTTAGTTGGTTTATAACCAGATCTAGTTACTGAGACTTGCCCTTCACAATATTTAAATAAACTAGGTGTAATTTACCTTTGGCGGTTACCTATACAAAGCTTACTTTTCCATTTTTATTGTACTATTTCTTTTACTGAAGAATACGTCGAAGACTAAATCCTAATATACTTTCCTGGGTGGATACTCAATTCGCCAGAAGCTATAATATGGCAAACTAACTTCTGGAGTATGCCAAAACAAACATCTTCTCGTCTACACGCCTAAATTTTGGGCTATCCAGATTTGAGATGTGACATTCGCCATTTGACTAGAACAAGATTAGGAAGTTTATGAAAGAGCAACATCATTACATAATCAGGGATAAAATAAGAATATTGTAGGAGAGAATAGTTTCTCTAAGCATGCTTTTGGATTTTCTTTTTTCATGAGAAATTTTGAGGATAAAATTTCCTTTTAGAGTGGGGGAGTTGTTACACCCGGTTTCCATTAAGACCAGAATTTGGGAGTTAACAAAATAGAGTAGTAAGTTGATGAGCTCTACTGGGAAAGTTTGACATCCTTGTGGCTAATTAATAATTAATTGAATTTCAATTCTAGTTCAATTAGGATAAAACCCCTTACATGTATTTAACGTCGAAACAGGGTCTGAGGCGTTACCAGACTTACCACACAAACAATCATACAATTCCAAGCCATAAATTTACGTCCAATTTAAAACCATTTGCAATTAATCATAAAGTCCCTAATACAAGCCTACGAGGCCCTAAACATGCTTTGGAAGTGGTTCGGGACTAAACTGAACAGTTAGAAAATTTTCACAAAACTTAGAAAAATTTTGCTATAAACAAGGGTCACACGCCCGCGTGGTTTGGGACACACTCGTATGGGCAGGCCATGTGGTCACATACTCCCCGTGTCCCTAACCCATGTTACTCTCTATTTTGTAATACATGAACAAATTGATGTCACACGGCAAAGTCACACACCCGTGTGCTAGGCCATGTGGGTAATTTAATTTTCATAAAATAGGTGCAGACTTCACATGCCTAGGACACATGCTCGTGCCTGAGGCCGTGTCATCCACACGGTTGAGACACGCCTGTGTGCTCAATTCTAAGCATTCTATTTCTCAAAATTTAGGTGCAAGGGACACACGGCCAAAACACATGCCCATGGGGCAGACCATGTGGACAAAATAAAGGCTATTTACCAAGCCATTTGCCACCCTCATTTACACATACACTTACACCAATTCAATAGCACAATTCATGGCATACTTAGGCAACCAAAACATCCACAATTATGACCAACAAATGCCAATACAATAGAAACATCTATCATTCTCACAACTTTTATTTTTCCCTAAATCAATCATGCAAATTTCACATTCATTAAGCATCAATTAACTACTTTCAAGACACCTAATTGTGCACAAATTTATCATCTCATCAATAGATCATATTTCCAAACATTTCACATTCATGCTATGAATCACATTCCCTCATTCATCAAGTATACCATGACCATATCACCAAATTCATTGGCACATATATTAATATAATTAGGCTTACAACCATGTTAGCCAAAATAAGCCAATTTACATGGCCAAATATCAAATCAAGCCTTTGGCAATTACAAGCCAATACATTTGGCCAAATCAATTGAAACATATAACAGAATGACCAAGTCCCTCCACATGCCATACTTTCAAAATACCAAGATCATCAATACCCAAAAATAAGAGTTTGATAGTGTGATTCAAATCTCCAACGATCTTCGACCCGAGTTAGCTTAGCGACACTATAAAACATGAAAAATAAACAGAGTAAGCTATATAGCTTAGTAAGCTCGTATGCAAGAAATAAGCAACCTTACTATGCATATAACAGGCAAATAATATAACATAATCAAATATAAATTTACCATAGTCTCATGATCATAATTCATTCCATCACAAAACTTACCTCATTTTCATCATTTCAAGCATTTAATAAGCATGAGCTTTATGTACATACCTGAACCATTTCGGAATGAACATACACATATTCTCATCTTCGACATACCCGTGAACCATTCGGAATAACAATGTCGGATACTCAGGATTTTGCACACTAAGTGCCACATACGTAGCCAATGCTACCTACACTAAGTGCCACACCTCAATCTCATATCACATAATCGCTCGTTCTTGAGCTATCGACGGGCTCGCTCACACAAGCTGTCAATCAAGATGTAGCTACACGGTGCTGTTTACACAAGCTGTCAAGTATCCGCAACATATGTTGGTATACTCAGCCACCGGTAGGACGTACAAGACCAGCACCTGAATCACATAATCACGTAGCACATAATGACCTTAGTGACATGTCACTTGTATCCTAATCTATTCCTAAGGTTCAACGGGACTTCTCACTTGTCGAATCGTGATCGAACTCATTCGTAGAATTATACTCATTCATATAATCAAACATACAATTCATGTAATATTACAGCATATAAGTACATTTATTCTAAATCTTATTTTTAACATATGAACTTACCTCGGTATAAAATGGCTAATAGTTCAATTTAGTCCACAACCTTGTTCTTTCCCCGGTCTAGGTCATAACCTCGTCTTTCTTGATCTATAATACCACATTTAACTTATTCAATCATCACATTATTCAATTTAATCCCAACAACACCTTATGGCAAAAATTACATTTTTACCCCTAACTTTTCAACTTTTTACATTTTAGTCATTAAGCTCGTAGAGTGATTTTCATTCAATTTCATCACACCCAAGCCTAACCAAACCTATTCCTTGCTCATAACCGCCCATATTTTTCATTTATTAACATTTTTACACACATTTTACAAATAGGTCCCTATTTGACATTTTCATCAAAAATCACTTGGTAAATGTTGTTTATCTAACACCAAACATGCATTTTCTTCCATTAAACATAAAAATACACAAATATTTAACATGGGTAAAATTTTAGACTTTGATTTTCTTTCAAATTAGTCCTTAGAATAGCTAAATCAAGTTACAACATTCACAAAAACGTTAAAATCATTAAAAACAGGACAAGGACGGACTTACAATCGAGCTTGGAAGCTTGGCCAAAAACCCTAGCTATGATTGCTTGAGAAATTCGGCTATGAGGGACTAAATTGGAGAAGATTTTTATTAGTTCATTTTTCTTTGAAATTTTACCTAACCATGTCCATTTTTGTCCAACTCAAAGTATAATGGTCTAATTACCATTTAAGGACCTCCAATTTAAAATTTCATAACAATTAGACACCTCTAGCTTCTAGAACAGACATTTTCCACCTATTGCAGTTTAGTCTTATTAGTCAAATTGGACACTCTATAGATAAAATTTCTTAATGAAATTTTCACACAATCATTCAATCATACTGCAGACCTTAAAGAAATAATAAAAATAAATATTTCTACTTTGGATTTGTGGTCCCGAAACCATAATTTTGATTTGACCCTAAAACGGGCTGTTACAGTAATGGGTTATATATGTGGGAAGCCTTAACCAGCTGGGGAAATTCTTTTCAATTTTGATTATAATTTCTTTTCTTCTCATCTGCATCATCTTCCTCGGTTGCTCTGAAGAAGAGGAAGTTAAGGAGCGTGCTGCATGGGGTAGTGATTGTGAGATTTGAAGTTTGAAAGTAGAGAATCTGAGAAACTGGTAAGCTTTCTTATCTTTCTATACTCGTGGATTAGAGGAAGAGAGAGAGTAAGGAATCCTGATAAGATTCTTCATAATGGGTTTTGGGTTTTAAGGTTTGAATTCCTTTAATTTAATTGATATTTGGTTATTGTGTTTAGCTAGCAAGACGATGGAGGCTCTAGCATTTGGAAAAGCTAAGATGACGAGGAAGAAGGAGTTCAGGTTAGTTTTTGTACCTTACCTATGAATGGTTATTGATGAGGCAATGCTTGTATGATTTGTGTCTGTGTATGTTCTAAGTTTGTTTGAAATCTTGGTTTCATATGAAAATAGTGACTGAGTATACTGTGATTGTATAACACTGTGTAAATATGTATATGCTTGCAAGTATATTTACTGGATGTCAGTGGTTGTGAGTGGTCATATTGATAAATTGTGTACTGTATGCTATAGTAATAAGTACAATTCTTTATGTGAAATGTATATTGATAAAATGCGGTGTTCAGAGGAAGTTAATTTGACGAAATAGATAAAGATAGGAAATATTGGTGTAACAGAGAAATGGGCATACTATTATGGGATATAGGGGAGTTGGGTGATATTTTGGAACGGTTATCTATTGGCTCTATAGGGAGACATCGTGGCGAGGTCTATCAACTTTATAGAGTGACACCTTGACGATAGTTATCGACTGGTCTTTCGGGGCGACTATAACAATGCTAACTCGTATCCATCGCCGAAACATGGTTACGGAGTATTACTAAACAAATGAAACAGTAAACCATTTAATTCATACGTTAATGCAATATGTATTCTAATTTAATTCAAATAAATTCGTAACATCCCTTAATCGATCCCTCGAGACCCTAAAAATATAATAGAAACAGTCCGAGACTAAATCGAAAACATTTAGAAAGTTTAGGAAAAAGTTAGAAAAATTTATACTGCAGGGGTCACATGGCCGTGTGAGCAGGTCATGTGGCTCACACAGCTAAGACACACGTCTGTGTCTTAGGCCGTGTAATATTCGAAATAGGGACACACGGCCGTGTCTCAACCCATGTAACTCACTGACCTGGGTCACACGACCAAGCCATACGCCTGTGTGCCACGCCATGTAACTCTCGATATGGCCTCACACATTCGTGTACCAGGCCGTGTGCTAGGCCGTGCAACTTTCAAAAAGAAAAAGGCAACCATTAACAACCTACAAGGGACACACGGCCATGTCGTCTGGCCGTGTGTCACACATGACTGAGACACACACCCGTGTCTTAGGCTGTGTGGAAAAGAAATAGGCCAAAATCAAGCCTTTTCTTTCACCCAATTTCAACAAGTACCAATACACCAAATGAACCTATGATCAAGGCACCAAAACATGCCAAAATATGCATAATAAGACCATTTCAATATACTATAAGTCCATTCAACCAATATGCCATTTAAGCACCTCAATCACAACTAAACATTCATACTTACATTTGCATCAAGGTGATCATGTTTTATCCAAACAACCTTAACTAAATTCCATATCAACACATAACCTAATTGACCATATTTAAACCATGCCAGCACATACCACTTTGGTCATTTAACCCATGTATCGATTTGGTAATAAAAACACTAATCATCACGACATCAAATGCCAAAAGCTAACCAACCATATTACCATATTTACAAGCCAAACATAACAACTAGTTCATCAACACAAGTCCACCTATACATGCCATTACAACCTTGATCAAGATATCAAATCTACCGGTATAATCATTGGATAGTGTGATAGATCTCTGACAAGTTTCCAACCCGATAGAGCTTCCGATAATTTGTAAAGTAAAGGAAAATAACTACGTAAGCAACGAATGTTTAGTAAGCTCGTATAAAATTTAAGCATAACATTTCATTTCAACAATGAACTTAATAGATTACATATAAACCAATACCAATGCCTCAAGATTTATCAACTACATAACCATCAACTCATAATTAAGTAAGTCTATCGACATCATATATATAGTTTTCATTCCTAACATCATAGGATTTTATAAATCATTATACACCATCATTAACTTTTTCATAAAACTATGAATTACTTCCTTTACTTACTTTCTATTTCATTTACTCATCATAAACTTAAATAACAATATCAATTCACTAGTTAATATATTTATTCACATCATAGGTAAGTTCATCCATAACATATGTAATTTCTCATATATAAATACATCATTCAATTCATCAATCCCTTTTTCATCATATCACATTTCAATAATGAACTTACCGTTTCATTACCCTTTCTTATATGTTTCAATTGTATAATACCAGACATAAGCATAAACATTAATCATAGTCTCAAGCTTGACATAGGCCTAATAACCATCATCAATACACAAGTTAGTGCATTTTTGAATATAACTCATTTGGGGTTAATCACATGATACACCATTATTAGAAAAATACACCTTTTGAATCTTACCACCTTTTCATGAACATAAGCATATTTCCATTTGGCTACTTACCATTTCAATGTATATCATTAATATTAAACATGATATAATGCAACCATAAGCTTAGCACAAACCTAAGCATCGTCCACAATCTCAACTGATGAATTCATTTATGTTCAGATTAATATTCAATAAATAACAAATCTTTCAAATTCATTAAACAGATTACCTTACCGAGATTTTCCATTCAAAGAATAACTTACAGATAAGATTACATCATCATATCAACCGAACACACCAGAAGAAGCTCATAAGAGCTGGTCCAATCGAATCGCCAACAGAAGCTCATAAGAGCTCATCCTCCCGAATCACGCCAAACAGAAAGCATAACGCTAGATTTTGCAACAAATGCTGAACCTCAATTAACTTAGGCAATATACCGATATCTCTCTCTAATATCTCCACTCCAAACCCCCGTAACACACCAAAACACGAATGTACTCTATCCCGCGTTTAATTTAAATCAAGCATCAAATTCAATATTATAACTCAAATAATGATTCATTTGCAATAATGGAACATATATATATAATATCATGTAATACCAATCACCTATGTATATAAATGTTAAATTTTTAACTGTACGAGTTACCTGGCCAAATCGCAGAAATGTCAAAGTATAGGGGTTGTTTGGTAATTTTCCATTCTCCTCGATTTTCCACTCAATCTTGATCTAAATTAAAATTTTCATTTAATTCATTAATTTAGATTGTAAAAAATTTATTTTATGAAATTTAGTTATTTTTTACATTTTTACAAAATTGCCCTCAACTTTTCATTTTTATTCAGTTTATTCCCTGAGCCTAAAACATGCAAATTAAACATTTTTATTGCAAATTCATAACAGCTGAATATTTATGGCATCAATACAGCCCATTTATGCAACAATTTCACAAAAAAATCCTTGTATTTTTACTATTTTAACAATTTAGTCCCTAATAAAAATTTATTAAAATTACTTTAAAAAAATACCTTTAAATATCAAGCAACATTTCAAATTCATCATTAAATAACTAAAATCACATAGATTCATCAATGGAAACATTAAATATCTTTAACAGTTTCAAAACCGAAGGAACGGGCTAGCTAGACCTAGTTGCAACGATCTCAAAAACATAAAAATTTTAAAGAAACGGGTGAAAAATGGCTTACCATGCGTAGATATAGCCATAGTTGAACCTTAATCATCTTCCATGGAGTTTTCTTCTTTCAATTTCGGTGGAACTTCATTTTGGAAGATGACAATCAATTTATATCTTATTTTACTAATTATTTATTTATTAAATTACTAATTTACCCTTCAATTATATATGCATTTTCAACCTATTTCATGCTTTAACGATCCACTCATTTATAGTATGGTATATTTACCATATTAGTCCATTTAATTACCTTTCCTTAGCTAATTAACAAATTTAATTAATAGAATTCAACTTTTGCATCTTTTACAATTTAGTCCCTTTTAATCAATTAACTATCGACACATTAAAATTTCTTAACGAAACTTTAATATGACCTTAATGACACTCCGTAAATATTTATAAAAATATTTACGACTTGGTTTATAAAAACGAGGTCCTGATACTGCATTTTCTAAAACCACTTGACCTTTGGGTCTTACCGCTTGAACTTAATTAATCATTCGAAAAGCATAATTTACCATATCAAAAACCTTTTAAAAACCATAATTTATTCGTAAATATTAAATAATAATATTTACAAACTCACTCATCGAATTTGTGGTTTCGAAACCACTATTTTCGACACCACTGAAAAATGGGCTGTTACAGCGACACTATTAAATGATATATAGATCCTTCAGGGCGACACTGTGTAAACATTATATAGGTCCTTGGGGGAAACACCTTGAAAAGGGATATTGATTCTTTAAAATCAAAAGTCCATGGTTAGCCATGGCAAGATCCAGTGGCGAACAAGTATACAGTATGGTAAAAATAGAGTTTGCCATAATAGTAAATAAGGAAGCTTGTCAGGGCACAAAAAAAAGGGAAATCACTATACGACTCTCATGGCGAGCAACTTGATAGAATGAACGTGCTGTATCTAAGAATGTGGATAAATGTGGTAATAAAAGGAACCACCAAACTACAAGGGTAAGTAGAACCAGTTGAAGCATCTTAATGCAGATATATGCTAGAGGAAAAGAGCAATTCCTTCAAAGTATTGGTAAATAGATATCCTTCATATGTGTTTGCCAACATTTGATGAGTAAACCAACCTTTCACAATTAGGATAAATTATGATTTACTCGGTAAAATTATGTTCTGAACTCGTTTAACCTTTGATTACTTCCTAGGGTTGTAAGGCCTAGGGTTTAAGAACGTGTATTTTATAACAACTAATTCTATAAGAAACCCTTAATCCTCTGTTAATCACTTCCCCATTCACTCGTTAATCTTCTCTAAGAGAATTAGCTACTCATGATTTTATTCATCATCTCAATCTGAAATGATATAAACATGTAAATGACACGAATAAATCAAAAAAGAAAACAAATATAGAATAATCTTGATTTGTATTGATTAGGAGCAGGATAGCAAATCTCTTGATTGGGAAAACAAATCTCATCATTTACAAAGGAAGATAAACTTAATAACTTTGATTGAATAAAAGAAATATTGGATCAAAATCGATTCCAAGAGAAAAGAACAAAGCTTTTTAAGAAAAATAAACGAAAACTAAACCTAAATCCTAATCCTAAACTGCGAGGGTTTTGGGATGCATCTAAGACAACTAATTACATCAAACCCCTAAGGTTCTATTTACAGAAGTGTTAGCAACCCAAATTAGGTCTTCAATACGCCCTAGGTCTTCATATAAACTTGCTTGTGTGGACAAAAATAGCTTCAAAATGCTTGGGCTCCACGTCGGTCCTATGTCATGCCATACACAAGCTAGGGCACGAAATGACAGTTATTTTGTGGGCTTGGAAGTCCTTGTCTTTCTTTTATGGCTGGAGAAGCTTTTGCAACACTCGTCTCACGTTTTTACATTTATTGGACCCTAAATTCAGCTTCTTGCACACTCAAATTAACAGATTAAAACTACGTAAGACCCGTGTCGGCCTAATAGGTCACTAACACTCACAAAATGTGTTAAAAACACTTCTTTTATTAATATTTAATGCTAAACTACAAACTACTAAAAATGAAATAATAAATACTAAAATGTCTAGGAAACAAGATCCTTAAGTGCTTAAAAATACTAAAATGACTACTA
The DNA here is from genome assembly GCA_025698475.1 of Gossypium anomalum. Lineage (NCBI taxonomy): Eukaryota > Viridiplantae > Streptophyta > Magnoliopsida > Malvales > Malvaceae > Gossypium > Gossypium anomalum. The sequence goes on along the minus strand of CM046958.1, from coordinate 33,201,068 downwards.
CATTTGATGGCAGGTCAATAAGTCCTATGGGACTACCTTGCAAGTATGAGACCACAAGGGAAGAAGGGTGTTTATCACTCTCCTAAATCGTATAATCAAAACCAAAAATAAGGATGTTAGGAAGTGTCTATACAAGGGCTAAATAAAAAGAAGCTAATTGCTGTGGTAGCATGGTAACATACGTTAAGTTTAGCGTGAAATGAACGAATCAGGTAAGGCATTGTCGATGTGGCGAAGACCATTGCAAGTCTGCCATTAGCAAAATTAGTCACTGAATGATGTGTATGCACATATGGTTAACTTAGGATTCAAACTAGGAAAGGCAAATGAGATTCTGAGATGAAGTTGGTCGGTTAAGCCCTATAAGAAATTGTTGCTTGGATGTCTACAGTCATGGCAAGATCAAAAGATATGTAGCCAATGGTTAGCTTAGAGAAAACATGGTAAACGTAGTAAAAGTAAATGAAAACTAGATTCAGCCTGAGTGATCACCAAATGATCTTGAAGAGTACATATGAGCATTGCCGTGGCTAGATAAATCGTGAAACATCTAATAATATACAGGGAGATAAATTCTGCAAATTAGTCATTTATTTATCTAACTTCTAGTCAATTGCAAACACTGTACTATAGAATGTCACTAGGTTCATATGAACTTACGTGTGTTTTTTCTTGAATTTAGGGTCAAGGAAAGACTTGAGAATCGTATGGAGGGAACATGCCAAACATTTCCAAGTCCTAAGCGAATGACGTTGTGACTGTATCATGCATATAGAGGGGTGCCCTTAGAGGCCACTTCTTGGGAATTAATTTAGTGTATTTATAGTAGAGTCTCAAGTTAAAATTTGTAAATATTTATTCCTGATTAATAAGGTAGAATGATTGTAAGATCTTAATGCCTGTATGTCAAGGAATATAATGTTAGTTAAATTTTGAAATTTGACATTACTCTCGAAACTGAGTAAAATTGAATAGTAGCAATGTATGTATAATTTGGTAACATCTAAATCTTTAAGTAAATCAGGATTAGAAATTTTGTTAATATATTCAGTTTGAGTGGGACACTTAGTACCTGAACCCAGTGATCGGTTCAAGTATAGGGTGTTACAATAACAATTTGAAAAACTTAAATTAATTCTCAGCTCATTTTCATACTTAGTAAGAAAACACATTCATTTTTTAATGTAATCCATTTATTTAAGTTTATCATTTCTATCCATTTTTGTTCATTTGATTCAACATGTAATTCATTTTTGGTTTCAACAAGCTAACGGAGGGACCTATTGGACATACGTGATTAGGGCTCAAATGGTTTATAATTAAGTTCCAACTTTTTACCTATTAATCATAAACTCATTTAGTCATGAAGTCATTCCACTATAGTATAGTGACTGAGCTCTCCCAAATTACGTATCACCATAAAAGTTACTTGATCAGTGCTTATCCAATGACCTTGTCATAAGTGTGTTACCCTCATAGAATATCCTTAATCTTTTTGGGATAAATTCATTCTCCCAATATGATTATATTTTATCTCATGGTAATTGTTACATCTTCCTACATGAAAAGTCAATTACTATCAAATAGTAATTAAGTCATTCATCGCAAAGAAAAATGACCTATGGCCAAGTTTACTTTTCATCTATCATGTAATGCCAATGAGAGGATATCATTTACCCATGTATTGGGCTATGAATTCTACTATTTTGAATTATGTTACATACTGAAAAATTCGTATATCGAACGTACCAGTTTTTGGTTCCTTATCCATTTGAACTCAGGCTTTTACTTATATCAAAGTATACGAGTCACGCATACATAGTCCATCATCCACTCAGGATTAAGGTATGCCACACTATGAATGCCACAAGTGAATAAATCTGTAAATGGATTCAAGATCTAATCTACTTGGTCTTGTCTGATGTATTGTCAGTCCATTCAGTCACATCTATGTCTTTATCTTATAGGAGTCATCTGCTCCGATGCTCAAGAAAAAACATCTCCTTAATCGGGTTGCTCATTTTCGGTTAGACTAAGGCCATGTTTAGGATCATCTACTAAATTTGTCTTTTTGTATTACAATCTGACCACATAATACCACTTAGTATTAGTTAAACATTAAATAACCAATGAGCTAATATTTGCTTCCATTTTGCTTTACATGCAAAAACCATTGAGGACAATATAAAAAGGGCATTAATGTAATTCATGAATAATTTTGTTAAACCAATATGTTTAAAAAAATACAAGTTTATAAACGAATATACCACACATAGGGCACCAAAACCAACAGTCTCCCACTTGCCCTAGTGATCGCATTCTCTTACTCTCCACATATTTCTCAAAACTCTTAGCTCGTAGAGTCTTTATCAATAGGTCTACAAGGTTGTCCTCTGATGCAACATTGACTACATCCATGATTCCATCTATGACTGCCTCCCATATAATGTGATACTTACTATCAATGTGTTTTGTCCCCTTTTGGTTTATGGTTTCCTTGGTGTTAGCTATTACCGTATTGTTACCACATTATAGTGTGATAGCTTTTTCCACACCAGGAACGGCTTCAAGATCTGTAAGGAAGTTTCAAAGCCGTATTACTTCTTTTATAGCCTTAGAAGCAACCACATATTTGACCTCCATAGTGGAGTCAACAGTGCATTTCTTCTTCACACTTCTCCACACTATGGACCCTCAGCCTAGGACAAAGACACAAACTAATGTCAATTTTCTTGAATCTCAATATGTTTGGAAGTCAGAATTAGTATATTTGATAGAACTAAGATCTCCTCCAGAATAAACAAGCATATTATCCTTCATTCTCCATAAATACCTAAGTATATGCTTAATTACTTGCTAGTGTCTTAGATCGAGATTAACCTAAGATCGACTCACCAACCCTACTACGAAACATATATTTGGATGTGAGCATAACATAGCATACATGAGACTTCCTACTACAGAAGCATAAGAAACCTTTCTTATGTTTTCTCTTTCTTCCACTGTCTTAGGAAAATTCTCAAAAGAAAGATTAAAATTCCTGATGCAAAAGGTTGAGTTCCCTTCTTATCATCAATGATTGCATAACATTCCAATATCTTTCCTATCTATGAAGTTAGTGATAATGCTATCAATTTTTTCTTTTAGTACCTCATTATTCGAATACCTAGAACAAAATTAGCTTCTCTCAATTCTTTCATGCTAAATTGTTGAGTTAACCACAACTTAGATGATAACTATGTCGCTAGTTCATTTAGACTGAGTAGAATGTTATCAACATAGAGAACAAGAAAGACCATCTTTTTATGCCCAATTTCGTCTATAAACACATGGTTCATCCTATGCTTTGCTCAAATGCAAAAGTTTTGATCGCTTAAATCTTTGGTTCCATGAGCAGGATGCTTGCTTAGGTCCATATATGGATCTAAGAAGTTTGTAAAATTTATCCTCATATCCTTTAGCTATATATCTGGTGGAATGCAACGTAACACCCTTTACCCACCCGATCGCTGAGTCAAGGTACCGAAGTGTCACATTCATTACTGAAGCAACTATGATCACTCCAAATCAATTAAATATTTTTTCAAGCTGTTAAGCTTAAAATACAATTAAAATATGATTCAAACACTTATCCGAGCTTAAAACAAGCTTATGAAAGCTCACAAGGTAGTTGGATATCTTTTGTGGACCAAATTAAAAAGTCCAAACTACTGCTCATTATGACTTCATGGAATTCCACATTGCGACATCACTCTCTAGCTTAAGCTTGTCGAGACTTCATACAGCCCGACATCACAACCTCAACCCTACCACCTTAAGACTTAGGCAAATTGTTGGCTCCCTAACACTTAGGATAACATCAAAATGATATATAACATTCATATCAACCATTAACCATTCAAACATAACAATTTCCAACCTTGAAAATCTCCAAATTCAATTTAATTCCAAAAGCAATTTACATTATTTACATGATGAATCAAAAGCACCAAAACTTCGATTGAGATCAACCATAACATTTCCAACATATCCCTAAGTACATCCCAAAAACTAAAGTCCAAAAATTTAAATCCATACTCCTTTCAAGGCTTGATTGAAAAAAAAATGCGTTAAACTCACGAGAGTTTAGTAAGCATATCAAGAATTAAAATGAACATTTTAAACTGAATCTTTTACATATACAAATATATATGCACACACACACACCCCTATAGTACTATCACCATGCACAAATTTGTTTCAACAATAATTATATTAAGACACAAATTCAACGAGTTACAAACTACTTACCAATGTCACTTTTAAGTTCACTTACCTTGTAATTCAATTGCCCAGTTGTAGACTTAATAGAACACAATAGGATATGCGAAAATGTTGATACTATGAACTGAAGTGCTACTATTCTTTGCATGAATATGCAAATGTCACTCTGCACTGAAATCCCATAACACTTACACTATAGTGTCGTTTTCACTTGCATCGTAGTGCCACTATCACTTGCGCATATAGAAATTTTCCTAATGGCATGCCATTTATATCCTACTAATTCTCAGTTTTTTCTACTTCAACATTTAAACTATACCATTTATTTTCATTTTCTCAACAAATAGAACAAATTCAAATTTTATATTTTTTCATTTTAGCCATTATCTAAATAAAGTCAACAATCATTAAAATCTCACTTGGCATTTATTTCATCAAAAATTAACATTTCATTCATATAATTCATATAAATATATATTTCACATATCTAACTATTGCACTCTTTACAATTTAGTCATTTATCATCAAACACTTTACATACACTTTCCAATTCATAACAAAAATGCAATTGCATATTCAAATAATTCTTTAAAACAAATCATTATTTTCATAGGTAAATAAAATCCATGTATATTACTAACCAATTTGTCAAATTTTCTATGTAAGGTTTATTTAAACAATTAAAGTTCTAGATAAACTTACAACAAAATGTTGAATAAATCTTTTTCTTCCGTCTTCACTCCTTGGCTACTCCTTTGCCTTTATCCCCAATTTGATCTCCACTATTCTTCTATTTCTTTTCATTCACATAATACACATACACTGTAACAACTCATTTTTTAGTGGTGTCAGAAAAAGTGGTTTCGAGACCACAATTTTGATGAGAGAGTCCATGGATATATTTAATTAATATTTATGAGTTAAATATAGTATTATAGCGAATTAAGATTTAATATATTTTATTAATTGGTTATTTAGTCAAGGTAGAAGTGGTGCATACCAAAAGTCAAGTGGTTTGGAAATGAGGTATCGGGACCTCGTTTTCCTAAACTGAGCCAGTGAATATTTTATTCAATACGAAGCTGTTATATAGGTGAATTGAAGTTTGGTTTAAAAATTTTACTGATTGGATGGTTAATTAAGGAAAAATGACTAAATGGTAGAAACCATAAAAGTTAATCACTATTGATTTTTATTAATTAAATGGATTAATTAATAAAAAAGGCATGGACTTATGTAGTAAATAGAACATAATGGATTAGTGGTGGATAGTTAGAAAAATTGTTTTTAGTTAATAATGTAAAATTTTGCATTTTAATTAAATAATAAAATAATAAACAATGGAAAAAACATTATCATCTTCATTTTCCTTTCTTTTCCCAACCATTTCACCATTTTTTAGAGCATTTTAAGGTTCTGTCAACTATCCTCATTGCATGTAAGTTTGATTTCAACCCGTTTCTTGTAATTTTTATATTTTTTAGATCGTTGCAACTAGGTCTAACTAACTCATATCGTCGTTTTCAAAACTGTTAAGTTTTAAATATTTCCATTGGTGAAAATTGAAACTTTTGATGTTTAATGGCATGTTTGTGAGCTTAGTTGCGAATATGGACGAATTTATTAAGTAAATTTTGTTAATTTTGCAAATAGGGACTAAAATGAAAAGTTGATGAAATTGTCATGATATTTCTATAAACTTGGGTTTTAGAGGGCTGTAGAAGGAAATAATTAAAATTAGAATGAAAAACAAAGTTTAGTTTTTAAAGTTATAATAGTTTAGTTTTAGGGACTAAATTGAATAAAATATAAAATTTTAGGGGCATTCGAATAATAAAATTTAATTGATCTAATTAAGTTTCCATACCAAATTTCCCATACTTAGTTCTATTTTTGCTTAGGTTAGGATTAAATTAGTGCTCGCCTCCCTTCGGTATGACCTTCGGAGTACTCACCTACTTCATTGTTACTATAGTACAACCTAACTCGTATACTTACAAACACCACTTATTTGACATATTTTGTGACAACCCGAATTAGGGCCTAATCGGAATGGTGGTTTCGTGACCACAAATCCGAGATAGAAATAATATTTTATGATTATTTTGAGGTTTATGATATGATTTCATGATTTCGTGAAAATTTCGTGATGAAGTTTTATGCATTGAGCGCTTAAGTTGAGATTAGGGACTAAACCGAATAAATTGCAAAACTCGTGTTTTAGAAGTTTTTAGTATGAAATTGCTTTGGGATATTAATTAGGAGGTCTTAAATAGCAACTTGACCAATTCCTAAGTTATGGACAAAAGTGGGACATGGAGGGAATTTTTGGAAAGTTTAGTAGTAAGGGCATTTTGGTCATTTGTATATTAAATGAAATAAAATGGGAAAAATAACACAAAATTGGCCATCATCTTCATTAGTTGCTGCCAAAATTTGCTCTCCTCCATAGCTAGGGTTTCTTCAACTTTCAAGCTTCATAGTAAGTGATTTCAAGCCCCGTTTTAATGTTCTTTACATTTTGAAATCCTCGTAGCTCTCGGTTTTACCTATTTCTACCATTATTTGAGTTAGGGTTTATGTTTAAAAATTTACCCATGAATGATAGGCATCTATTTTGATGTTTTGTAGTAGAATATGAATGTTTGAAGTTAGGAGAACGATCTTTTCTAAGCGATTTTTAGCGAAAACGAGCAAAACGGCATAATCGATAAAAATACCTATTGTCCATAACTACGTGTTAGAGTGAGAATTTGATGTTGCCATAGAAGAAAAAATGATCAGCATGTTATTAAACATAAGAATAAGGGCTGAAATTAAATTTCCGAGCCTTGGGGCAAAATCATAATTTTGTAAAGTTAGGGGCAAAAATGTAATTTTTGTATAATGTGATTTTTGGATTGAAATAAATAGTTCAGGTGTTAAATGAGCTAAATGTGTTGTTATAGATCAAGAAAGGCATGGAATCGACCTCGAGCAGGGGAAGGAAAAAGTTTTGGACTAAATTGCAAAATTCCCATATTTTGCACCGAGGTAAGTTTGTATGTAAATAATACATTAATTTCATTTACATTTTTATATTTCAGCCTACATTATATATATTAGCTAATGTTGAAGCATAAATAGACTATTGGAAGAATGGAAATAAGTAATAGAGAGAGAAATCCCGGTTGAACATTCGGAAAGATCGAATAAAATACACGGAGCGTAGCTAGGTCACATGTATGGTGCTAAGTGCACATCATGTGTACAAGAAAGCTAGGTCACATGTGTGATACGGGATGTATCCTATGTAGACAAGAGAGCTACGGGAGAGATAAATGTAGCTAGGTCGCATGTGTAATTCCAAGTGTAGGACACCATGTGGACAAGAGAGCTACGTAATAAATTGGCTAGGTCACATGGGTGGTACTAAGTGTTCACCATGTGTACAAGAGAGCCGAATTATATGAAATATGATGGTGGAGCTGTGTGCTGAAACCATCAAGTATCGGGAATTGATCCGAATTGTTCAACGGGATGGCTTTATGGTGACATTGTAATTATGGACCTATACTTGTGATGTATGATATGTGGTGAAAATGATTTGTGATATAAATATAAGTTAAAATGAGATTAATACAAAGAAAGTGTGAAAGAGTGAATTAGCACTAAAACTGTTGTGGAACAGTAGCAGTAATGTGATTTTGAAAAATCACCAAAAATAGTAATAATTTAATTAGAGGCTGAATGAGATGTGAAATTAAAGCTTAATGAGCCTATTTTCATATAAAAGAAACGGAGCAAGTAAAGGAATTCTATATTTTGAGATATTTATAATTGTGTGTGACTTGCTCAGAATGTCTATGTGATCCCCTGTTCCAACTTTGAAAAATCATTAAAAATTGTACAAAACAAATTAAGAAACATAGTTTATATTTATAAATTCCTTATTGAGTCTAGTTTTAAATGAAACAGTTTCATGGTTATTTGAATTGTATATTGAGAGAAATTAAATTCGTAGTGAACAGAGGTCAGATCAGTCAAGCTGTGTAACAGGGGAAACTTTAACTAATAAACTGTACTAATTGGCTGGACCAAAAATTCTAGAAAATAATTAGTAAGAATATTTATGAGTCTAGATTCAGGGAAATTTTACGGATTTGAATTTCAAGTTTCGTAACTCGAGTTATGATTTATTTAGTGATCATGACGCAGGAGGGACAGCTTGATCAAATTGGAGTGAATAGTAAAATTTAAGAATATGATATAATTGAGTTCTGTTGTAAACATATTAGATTCCTTATTTGTTATTTATATACTTACTTACTAAGCTATAAGCTTACTTTCTTTTCCCTCTTTTGTCTTATAGTGTCATCCAGCTAGCACAGGAGTTAGAGATCGTTGAAGATCCGCCTGCACTATCAATACTTTTGGTATTTGAACTCAGCATTTTGAATTATGGCATGTATAGTAGACTTAGTTATTTTGTTACGTGTCATAATTGCCTAGGTCTAAAATATTAATTATAGTATCAAACAAATCTTTTTGTATGAAGTCTTTGAAATTGGCTTGTATTGTTAATGACATATGTTGTAATGATTCATGATCAAATAGCACGCCATATTTTTGTCTCGATTTTATTTAATAGTATGTATTATAATTTGTTAATACCTCGTACCCTGTTCTGGCGACGGATACGGGTAAGGGGTGTTACATATTTTGTGCAAGATTTATACTCTGAACGTTGGTACATCCAAAGGCGGTTAAGTTGTTGGCACCTTTGTTAGGGAGGCAATGTCACTAGATTGATTTTAAATTTTCAGTCAATAGAATAATTAGGAAATTCTTAAATTATATATACAATTTTATTTTCTTTATTTTTGCTAACATCTTGTATTCTCTTTTTGGGTTTAGTGTATGACTTGTAGTAGGGGAACACTTATAGAGCCAAGCAAAGATTCAGAAAGAATAATTCATAGGAATCATTGCCAGCAATAGCAACAACAACAAATGCAAAACCAACCACCTGCTGTAGGTAATTTACCACCAACGAAGTTAACAATAATAACCCAGAAAATCTACCACCACCACAGCTACCCATAAATATACATATGGCATGCAACAAAAGAGCCCTAAGAGACTATGAGCTACCAAGCATGGAGATGGTTCAAAGAAGTATAACAAGGCCAACCATCACGTCTAATAATTTTGAGATCAAACCAGCAATGATCCAGATGATCCAAAACAATTTGCAGTTTAGAAGCATAATGATGGGGGACCCAAACCAGCATTTAAAACATTGCATTCAATGTTGTGATACTTTTAACTACAACGAGGTCATCGATGAAGTTATTCGTCTCCAACTGTTCCCTTACTCCTTAATAGATGACACTTTCTCTTGGTTAAATTTGTAATCACCAGTATCTATTACAAAATGGGACGAACTCGTAAGAAAATTCTTACAAAAGTTATTCCCTATCAGCAAAACGGTCGAACTAAAGAGAGAGATTGCAACGTTTACACAATTGGAAGGAGAAAGTTTTCACAAATCTTGGGAGAATTTTAGAACATTAATTCAAATATGCCTACACATGGGTTACCCGAGTGGTTAAGACTACAAATGTTCTATAATGGGTTGGATGCACACGCACAATCAGGACTTGATGGAGCCATATGAGGAGCCTTAATGAACATGACATATGATGATGCGTATGAATTAATAGAGATATGGTGATGAATTCCTACCAATGGCCAACCGAACATTGCACATATGGTCAGAAGCTATCCAAAGTCAAAGTGGTTCAAGAGGATGATAGATGCCACCAAATAGTGGATAGGTTAAACCGTATAAAATCCTCATCCAGCGTTTCATCTATATATGGAGGAGATAAACCTCTCTTCTATTACATCAATAATCCTACCGAAGATCTGAACTACATTGGGAATAGGGTTGAAAACCCTTATTTAAATACTTATAATTTCGGATCGAGAGATCAGTCAAACCTAAGATGGGGTGAAAACCAGGGAGGAGGTAATAATTATAACCAAGTTAAAAATATTAATTATCAACCTTCTTATTTACAGAAGCCTCAAGAAAGGGTCAACCCAAATGACTATATTGTATGTGGTCAACGCTTGGATTGAATTAAGGGTGAGATGTAGTCAATGATGACAAAAGTGAAATAGGTACAGTCTGAATGTACCAGTACAACAAAAACATTGACTAAACTTGAAGATTAGATAAGCCAATTAATGAGCATGATAGGAGATATCAAAAAGCAAATTGGCCCAGGAATCTTGAGTAATATGAAAATAACCCTCAGAGAGAGGAGAAGGAGCACGTGAAGGCAATAGTGCTCTGTTCAAGTAAAGTATTAAGTAGCCCAAAAAAACTTCCTCAAGAGGAAAATGAGAAGGATTCTGAAGATTTTCAAGAAAACTCTCAAGGGGCTGATGTTGAACCAGAACCCAAAAAGGTAGCCAAACCAGCAACTGAGCTAAAAGATAATTCTATAAAAGGACCTACAATGAAAAGGATACCATTCCCTTCATGGTTGGAAGAAAAGCAAAGGAGGGATGAGGACGAATTTGTATGTTATCTCAACTTACTTAAATCCCTTAATGTTAACTTGCTTTTAATTTTTTCGATTGAAAAATTTATTAAGTACTCCAAATATTTAAAAGAAATTATGTCTAGGCGTAGTAAGATACCTATCTTATTAGGCAGACTATTCTTAGCAACATCAATATCCACCATTGATCAGGAAAAAAAATAAATTAACCATTAAGATCAATGGTCAAACTAAAATTTTTAAATGTAGTCACCAACAAGATGAGGTAGATAGAAAAATATTAGGGAGACAATGCTATGGAACATTTGTAAAATCCCTAACAACCATAAGCTAGAGGAAGTATTTTCTGTGATTAATATAGGCCAAAAAAGTAAATACAAAGAGCGGGACCAACGCAACAAGGTGAAATGGCATGATGGGTGCTGAATGAACATTGATAGAATTAAGACAAAAAGAGCGTCCTCGGGAACACTGATCAAGCTGATAGGTTTACAACAACGTCAAAAATAGTGGTTTAGGGACCACAACTTAAATGGAAAAGTCATTAAATATTACTTATTTATACTTACCAACCTGTTATTGTGTCTTGGATGTTTGAATTGGTGAATTCAGTAAACAGGTTAGGAATGAAAGTGTACAGACTAAATAGTAAGAATTAGTGAATATCTAGTCAAATGAGTTTAATAAAATTGTTCAAGTTTCAAAGTGGTAAATAACCACTCCTGCATGGTAGTACGATTGTGTTGACGTTTAGTGGAAACACTTGTTAATTTCCATTTAATGATGAAATTAAAAGGTTAAGTGTTATAGGATGAAGTGGATGGAAAAAGAGTCTCATTCTCATCTCCCTTCATCGAAAACATTGTTCTCTGTAGAAGAACGAAAAGATCTAGTCTTCTTGATTTAATCTGTTTTGCATGTAAGTGTTTCCAAAGCTTGTTCTTCATGAGTTTTGTTTTTTTGAGATCCTTGTATCTCGATTTAGCTAACCTACATGTCTAGTCTCAAAACTGATAAAGTCTAAAGTGTTGTCATTGATAAATTAAGTGTATTGACGTATAGCTCAAGAACCAAATCAACCAGTAGATAATAGGGAAAAAGGAAAGATCACATATTGACCATTGACATTTAAATTCTGCTACTATACCAGGTAAGTTCATATGGTGTTGTTATGTTTATTTATGAAATGTGTGTATGTGAATGTATATGGTTAAATGTTAATAAACTTGTTTTGATAAGGTGAGAAAGAAATTAATCAGTAAAAAAGAAAGTTATGTTATGTATATGGAGGCCAAATGAACAAAGGATACAATTGGTTTGCAAATAGGGGTATTTGCGCACTGTACGGGACAAAAGGTGATAGAAAGATGGAGGAAGTTTACTAAATCTTTCTAGAATCCTGCATTTGTTATGGATTTCCAATTTAATCACTTAGGAGATCTGACGTGTTATTGATTCGAAAGCTCTTATGAGTAAGCTGACATGTTATCGGGGGAGAATAATTAGCCTATAGGCTTTGCACTATGTGCACCTGGCGTGTTATCAGTTTGAAAGCTCTTATGAGCAAACTGACGTGTTATCGGGGGAGAATAATTAGCCTATAGGCTTTTGCAACATCCCATTTTTCAGTGGTATCAGGAATTGTGGTTTTGCGACCACAATTCCAATTTATAAGTCAAAGTTTTATTGATTATTTAATATTTAAAAGAATTCTATAATGTCGTATTCGAGTTTGATTAAGAACTTTTAGCGTTTAGTTAGGTATTAAGTAGAATGGACTAAATAATAAAATTTGTAACAGTTTGTGGTTATTAGTTAAAAGTATTAAATAAATTTAAATATCTGAATTGATGGCCTTATATGGTAATTAGACCATTATAATTGCAGTGGATGGTTTAAGGGTATTAAATTAATAAATTTAAGTTAATTTAAGGGTAAAATAGGAAATTAAAGAAAAAAATTAAACAAAAGTGAGAGGTTTTCATCTACCTCTTGCACTTGCCGAATTTTAAAAAGAAGAGAAGTCATTGAAGGAGCTTACTTTCGGTTTGGTTTCTCCTTTGCATGATAGGTAATTTTCATCCTTTTTTAGTAATTTTTATATTTTTGAGATAGTTGCAACTAGGTCCAACTAACCTGGGTGTTAAATTATTGTTAAATGTTTAGACTTGTGCCAGTGTTGAAATTGTGAGATTTTTGAATTTCATGATAGAGTTATAAGTTTGATAGTTAAATAGAATTATTTTGTAAAGTGGTTTTTAATGATTTTGAGGTTTAAGGATTTATTTGTTATAGTTGTAAAATCTCACGAAATTATTGTGAATTAGATATATGTATGGGTTGTTCATGGAATATAGAAAATTCGGTTAGCATGAATTAAGCTTATTTGTGTTCAATTTGATAGTTTAAGGTTTAAGGACTAAAGTGTATAAAAAGGAAAGTTTAGGGGTAAAATTGTAAAGGTGATTAAAAGGACTAATTGTATAAATTGAGTATTTATGAGGTTTAAATGGATTAAATTAAATTAAATTAAATTAAATTCTAGATCAAGAATCTCAACGTGTGGTGGGCATACGAGGAAAAGGGAAAATCGTTGATTACCCTATTAGTTGAATCACTCAACAGGTAAGTTTCTACTAATGTCTTCGGTTATAATTTGATATAAATGTTGTTAATTATAAGAAATAGAAATGAAATTTTCTGGAATGATTTTAATGGATCGAGTAAAAGTTTCATACATTAGATTTTTGTCTGAATATATGTTCTGGACCAAGCTCATACATGTGTTGAGGACTTGGATTTACGTGTGACTCGGATTGAGTCTAGACTGGTAATCTGTTGTCGTTTTACATGTATACCTGGCTCTGGCCAAGCTAGTTTATCTATGTTGTCATTTGTTTAGCCCGAATAGGTAACTTGACACAATTGTTTTTGTATATGATTAGCTCTTTTGAGCATTATCTGTTCTAGACTCATGTAATGTGTACTTTTAAAAAGATCCATCGGAATAATAAAATTTGATTGATGTGGAAATTGTCTCAATAAATTATAACAAGTTAGGATTTCTGAGTAATCTGTAGGTTTATATGTTACAGACCTTGAATTTTTTATTTGTGTTGTAACAAAGTTGAAGTTTAATGGATTATTTACTGTTAGCTATTTAATGAATTTAGTAAATAATGACTTGATTTGTGGTAGCTTGCTAAGTACTACTTATACTTACTTTGGTTATTATTTCTCTGTAGACCTTAAACTATTGGATCGTGTTGGTCGGATCACCAGAGCTTACACCTACCTTTGTCTCTTTTTGGTAGTTTTTGAAGTCTCGATCTATGGTTAATCATGGCATGTAAATAGGGTGTTTGTTTTGAAAGAATATGGACATGTTTTGGTACCTTGTGTTGTAATAGATCCTTATACAAGTTTAGTGCTAATAACTATATTCCAAGTTTGATCATTTGGTCATATACAGTATAGCTCATAGGTATTTAATGGTTAAATGGATGAATTGATTAGTGAAATTGTAATATAGGAATGTGATTTTGTTTAGGTGTTTGAATTGTGGTGTCAATGAGGGCACATTGGTTAGGCACTTAAGATGAATGTTTTGGCATACTTAAGGCTTGTTAAATGTGTTTTTAAGATATGGAGTTGGTTGGTTTTGATTTGGTTTAGTACCTAAGTATTGGATGAAACTATGCCTTGTTTTGCAAACTTTTTAAGGTACACATGGCCTAGGACACGGACTATCACATGACCATGTATCACACACAACCTACTCACACGGTCATGTGCCTTATTTTTTTTCAATGCAGCTTGGTCCACACGAGCACAAAGAGTTACACAGCCTGGTGACACGACCGTGTGACCCTAAGCTACACGGTCATAGTGAGTTACACGGCCTGGCCACACAACCGTGTGACCATTTACTACACGGGCATAGATGGTTACACAATCTACGAACACGAGCATTTGGAGTAGCCACACAGCCATGTTTTTGAGTCATATGGTCTGGGCTCTGTCACACGGCCATGTGACCCTTGTTTTCCAAATTTTTTTAGATTTTTCTTTTTGTTTCAAAATGATCCTTGATTATTTTCAAATTATTTTTGGGGTCTTGGAGGCTCGATATAAGGTCCATCAATCTATTTCCTACTTTATTTAAATGAGTTATTGAATGATATTAGATCATTTGTATAATTGAATCTATTTTAATTTAAATATTATGAATTCTACTGTAGTACTCAATAACCTCAATCCGGTGACGAAAGCGGATTAGGGGTATTACAGCTTTGCACTATGTGCATCTGGCGTGTTATTGGTTGGTATACCTCTTATGAGCAATTTGGCGTGTTATCGGATGGCTACCTGCGTATTCCTTTTTGTTCATGCTGAATCATCGGGCTGAATGTTTCTGAAATAAAAGTGTTGACTGAATTATTTATGTGAATTGAAATAAGGTATAATTGATGATGAAGTGTTTCGGATGCGTTACATGTTTAAATGCGATGTACTCATCTTGTACATGTGAAATGTGTTAGTAAGATAATGAATTTAGTTAAGCTATATAAAAATATATGAACTCTTTGTGAAATGAGTTTAATGTTTTAAACCTATGAACTTACTAAGCATATTTAATGTTTACTACATTTAATTTTTCCCCTCTCCTGTAGATAATTTGGCAGAACTCGGTAGGCAGATTTTTCCATAACTCACATTATCCAGCTTCTATTTCAGTAGAATTATTTTAACTCTACATCGGGTCAAGTGGCATATATGTATGGTCTAGTTTTTGAAATTTATTGTGAATCAAAGGTTAATGTATTGACCGCTATATAAATATGTATTTACTCTTTTGTGATGCTTGTCCAATGTTGGCATAGACAATTAGTACACTTAAATTGAAAATAAATGTGTTAAATATGTTAACTCATTTTGGATAATTGGTGGACTTATCAAAGTGGACTATTTGGGCAGATAATAGTAAAATAATAAAAACACGTGTCATATAGCCTGTAACACCCCTAACCCGTATTCGTCGTCAGAATAAGGTTACGGAGCATTACCGTACAAACAAAACTTTAAAACATACATTTCATGAATTAATACAAACATAACATAAATCATTCATTCACATACATATTTTCCCTAAATCGAGCCCTCGAGGCCTTAAAAATACATTAGAAACAATTCGTGACTAAATTGGTTTGGAAAGTTTAAGAAAAAGTTAGAAAAATTTGACTATAGGGGCCACTTGATCGTCAGGCCAGGCCGTGTGCCTTACATGACTGAGACACACACCCGTGTCTCAGGCAGTGTAACAATTGAATTACGGACACGCAGGTTGGGATGTCTTCACCAATGTAACTCTCTAAGTAGGGTCATACGGCCATGTCACACACCTATGTGCCAAGCCATGTAATAGCCTAACTTGTATACAATAAAGCCTATAGGGGACACATGATCGTGTTGCCAGGTCATGTGTCACACACGGCTGAGTCACACGCCTGTGTCTCAGGCCGTGTGGACATTAATTTGCCCAAAAATAAGCCATTTCCTATACCAACTTATGCATACATTTATAGATCTTTTTGTGCACAAAAACAATACTTCAAACCTTACCAAAATATCCATATAATGACCAATTCAAGAATCCTAAAATCAACTAACCAATATGCCAATCAAGGCACCTCAAATGCAAATAGTTAAACTTACCTAAACATGCATTTATTTGATCACATTTCCATCATCAAACATAATTCAACTTCTAACAAATCCTGCCACAAATATGACCATTAACACTTCACCACAAACATACCATTTGAGCCATACCATTCATACATCACAATTACCCAAAAATGACATAATTTGGCAAGCATCAAATCCAAACAACTTATACATGCCAAAATCATCAACTAACATTCAACCAAATACCAACATAAGCCCCCTATACATGCCATTATAACCTTGGCCAAAACATCAAAAATACCTATAGTTATGTTGGATAGTGTGATACATCTCTGACGAGCTTCCAAACCGATCGAGCTTCCAATTATCTATAAAATATAGGAAAGAAACTACGTAAGCACATAATGCTTAGTAAGTTCGTAAAACATGAAACATAACTTACCATCTCATCTAAATAACATTAAGTATAAGCATAATGTAATCCAACCACAAGATTGGCACAAGCCTAAGCACCATCATCAACATATGGTAGTGCATTCATACATAATTCACTTGAATTAAACATATGATAATTCATTTCCATGTAAACATATATCATTTGCATCATTCAACCTTTCCATGAAAATAAGCATATTACCATATGAAAACTTACCTTTTCAATCGTTTTCCTTGCCTGTTGAACCATTTAGAATATCATCGGATACTTGGGAAAGCTCACACGAAGTGTGCCTAAACATAAAATCATAACATTTCCTTTACATCATTGCTCACACGAGCTGTGAAATAAGCCTGCTCGCACAAGTTGTGGGTCAGAATGTAAGCACAAGTTTTGGAGTAGCCGCAACAAATGCAAGACCTCAGTCATCGGTAGGACATTCAAGACCAGCACCCGAAACATGAAATCCCTAATGACATGTCATTTGTATCCTATAAATTCCTAAGGTTTTCATTAACCTTCATAGCATGATTTTGGATATACATTGTTAAATAGCATTTTAAATACATATTAACATATAATTAAACAACTTAAACATAATAATTTGTACATATGAACTTACCTCGATGACAGGGGCGTAAAAAAGAGATCAACTAATCCGAGACTTTAGCTTTTCCTCGATCTAGATCCGTATGCTGTCTATTTCGACCTAAACAGAAAAAATAATTCATTTAACATCTTTAGCATTCAATTTAGTCCACATTTCATATCTTTGCAAAATTACTATTTTAGCCCTAAGATTTTAACTTTTCATAATTTAGTCCTTAAGCTCATAAATTAAAATTTAAACATTTTAGTCCTCTTCTCATGCCAGATGAATTCTCTAGGGACCCAAATCAATCCATACAAACCATCATTTCATAAATTTAATATGAACTTTTACTACCTTTATAAATAAGTCCCTAAATGTCATTTTCATCAAAAATCACTTTATAAAGCTTGTTTATTTATCAATAAGGGCTCATAATCTTTCATTAGACACCATGAATCAAGAAATAGCATGCATCGAATAATCCTAATTCTTTGAAAGTTTTACAAATTGATCCCTGAACTAGCCAGGTTAAGCTACAACAATCTCGAAAACATAAAAATCATTAAAAATGGGCTCAAATATCACTTAAATGCAATGAGAGAGCTTCGCGGAATAGATGAACCCTAGCTATGGTTTTTCTTCTTTGAAAATTTGATGAAGAAATGTACTAAGGAAGATGATACAATTTGTTTTACTAATTTTACTTTAACTTAATAATTAAATTACTATATTAACCTTGCCTATTAACATTAAAATCACTTAATTTTATGTCCAAAAAAGTCCACTAACTATTTGAATGGTCTAATTACCATCTAAGTCCTCTCACTGTAAAGTTTCATAGTCATTTGACCCTTTTTACTAATAGAACTCCACTTTTATACCTTTTACGATTTAGTCCCTTTTCCTTAATTAATCATGCAAACGTTAAAATTTCTTAACAAAATTTTAATACGACCATAGTAACATCCCATAGACATTAAAATAATAAAAATAATAATAATTTACTCATCAAATTTGTGGTCCTAAAATCACTATTTCGATTTCAATGAAAACGAGTTATTACATAGTCATTTGGCGGATAGGCTCAGGTGGTCATTTTTCTAATGGATCACCTTTGCACATTTTGTTTAAAAGTATTCGTATAGAATTATAAAATACTAAAACTAATAATGTTTTTTAAACCTAAATTATTCTCATAAATGTTTATACCTCTAATATATGTATGATTAGGATAAAATTCTAATGACTTTAAAATAGATTTCTTTGATGGCCTTGCATGTGATTGTCTCTACTTTTCTGTAGCACTCTATAACTCAGGTCTGACAATTAGGCTGAGCGAGGGGTATTCCAATTGGTTGGTATCAGAGCTACAGTTTACTCGAGTCTAGGACTAAACGTAGTGTGTATTGAGTCTAGAAAATACATGCCACTTTAACCTGTGATAGTGTGATATTGGACGATCTGATTTGACCATGTTTTCTTATGACTAGAAGATGTCAGTAGAATCTAATCACGCTGTCAATGATGAAGTAGATAGCAATGTACCGACTTTTGAGAAGGGAGCGAGTCTTAGTATGCCAGTTTCGTATATGATCGAAAATGAGGTGAAGAATGCCTTTTCTGATGTTTTAGGTTAATGGTTTAGTGAGTTCATGAAAGTCAATCCTACAGCTCCACAACCTCTGCCCTTAATGTGTCTTCTCCTATACCCCTTGGTCCTCAAAGTTCAACTCTTGCACTTGTGATTAGGCCTTCATTAGAGAAATTTGAAAATATAGGGATGAAGAATTCAGAGGTAAGTCTGATGATGATCTCGCCAAGGCGAAATACTAGTTAAAGAATACATAGAGAATCTTTGATGGGACGGTGTGTTCGTCTGATGATTATGTTAGATGCGTAGTGTCATTAAAATATGAAGCGTATTATTGGTGGTCCACGGTAGTGGCTATGGTACCGAAATAAAGAATTAGTTGGGAATATTTTCAAGTTAAGTTTCGAAAGAAATATGTGACTAAAAGATATCTAGATAAGAAGAAAAAAGAACTCGTGGAGTTAAAGTAAGAAAATAAATCTGTCATTGAATATGCATAAGAATTTGTTTAGTTGAGTAAATACACACGTGAGATAGTGCCAACTAAAGAACAAATGTATATTTGATTTGACGATGGACTAAATGTATCACATCCTAAAAATCGGGTTAGTAAAATTAGGTTAGTAAATTGGGGGTTAGTGAACCAAAAACTGTAATTAGGTTAGACAATTAAATAATTAAATAAAACATTAAAATAATTAGAACTAAAAAAATTAGGTTAAGGAATTAAAATTAGGTGTTTAGTAATTAATTTGATTAAAAGGGATTTTAAAAATGAGATCAGATCTGAAAACATTTTTGAAATTGGCTTTAATTGAAAAATAATGACCAAATTGGAAAAGGAAGGAAACTGTAGGTAGTCAAAGGGGAAAATGCCCAATTTTTAAAAATTGGTTAGTTATTTAAACCACCCACCATCTCTTTCTCCCCATTCAAATCCTTTTTAAAAAATTTAGCCAAAAACGAAATTAATGCTTTTCTCCCGAAATTAGTTCATCCCCTTTGATTTTCAAGCTCTCTAAACACAAAAACCTCATACAATTTTAAAGGTTAATTACGTTTTCATCCTTAAAATATCTTCACATGTTTTAGCTCGAATTAGCTCTATAGCTCATCGATTTTACAAAATTTAGGTAACATGCTAGCTTTTTTTGATCACACTAAGTGTGTTATCATTTCAATTCGAGTTTTAACTGATTAAATCAATATTTCAATAGATCATTTGATTTTAAGTTGATTTTAAGCTTGAAAATGGTGGATCTTATTTTAATAAGTTAAACTGATGTTTCAAAGCTATTTCTAACTTATTTTGATCCTATTAAAAGGTTTTTAAACTTAATTTAACAAATCTTCTAGTAATTTTAACAGATTATAAAAGCTTAATTTTTTTGAAAAAATTAGATCCATGTAATTGGAAAATTTTGAATGTTTAAATATGTGATTAGATGATATTTAGGATTATTAAGATTAAAATTAAGGCTTAGAAACGAGATTTGAGTGGTGAGATCACTATTTCAACAAAACTAGCTAAGTTTTCAGTATAGAGGTTGAGAGACTTTGATCTATGATTTTTGATTGACTTAATTGTGTTTGCTATTGTTTGTAATACCTTTGTATTGTTTTTAATGTGTATGTGAAGTGCCAACTCATTTGGGAGCCTCTTCAAGCAATGACAAAGGCAAACAAAAGCTTACTTAAGCTTTGTTGTCGAAGCAAATTACTAAGTTGAGTGGTCTTGTGTGTTAAAATTAATGCACAAAATAGTGATTTAAAGGGGACTTAGGTGATCAAATCATCTAATCTAAGTCCTAAAAGTAAGTATTCTTACTTGAGCTTTGATTATTTCATAAACAAGATTATGCTTAAGTGTGTGATGTAGTTATATGTGATGAATATATGCCTGAATATGATTTGTAGACAGCTGGTTTTATGCACACACCTCTTATATGAAAAGTGTATTTGGCTCAATGAGAAAAGTGTTAGCACTTCTAGTGCATTATGTGAACATGAGATAGGTGTTTGATTATGATAAACATAATAAGTATGAGTGTGAATAAACTAGAAAATGTGTGTGTGAGACATGGCTATTTTGGCCTTGTGAACCTTTGAAAATATTAGCTATAGTTCGCATACCATAGGGTTTGAGTACTCATTTATATGCTTTGATATTGAGACATGTTTGGATGAATAAGGGAATGTAGATCATTATTCCATTCAATAGGATATGTTGGTTTGTTAGAGAGTGTTAGCTTCATGCTACACTTACTTGGGACATGTACACTCTTTTGAGTCATGGTGCAATGGAGATTCAAGTATCCAATGAGAGAATTTGATACGCATTTTCATCTTCACAAGTTGTCAATGTATCAATATGAAATGATATTTGATGATTCTATGTGATAAATGTGTCTAGCATGCTTGATTTATTGTAGCATCTTGATTACTCACTGAGATTGGTTAAGCTCACACTTCTTTGTGTTTATTTTTGCAGATAAATAGCTTGTATAGAGTGGTGAAGTAGGAAAGCTGGTGATCCAAGGGTGAAGGCTTTATAATTGGGTTGTTATTGAGGGACTAGACTTTACTTTTGTTTTGTATTTGTAAATAGACTTTCCACGGGTTGTTTAAGGACTTTTATAGTTGTTTTGTGGATGTTTATAATGCTTGTATGATTGCATGAAGTATGCTAGATGAATGCTTGGACTATTGGTTGAATAACATATATGTGTTTTAATTATTTGTGGTTTAAATGGTTTAAATGATGTGTTGACGGCTTGGACAGATGCAAAATGACCAAATAGCAAGGTATGTACCTATTATGCACTCTAAATTGCCTTATATGTAAATTTTGAATGTTGAGAAAATAATTATGGATAAGTATGCTAGCATAGGTGATTGATTTGGATGTCAAAGCATGTTAATGCATGATCTTGTGTGTTTGAGCGTGATTTATATGTTTTATGTATGTAATATGACATGTTAGAACGGGGGCATGAAATTTCGAATTGGAATGAGTAATTGAGTGTCAAAGTGTCATACGTAATTACTGTAATTTTCTGCAATACTGAGGGTGTCGTCGTGATGAGCTCTTCATGTTGTTGTGACGAGCATTCGTCGTTGCGATGTCATTTATCGCATTATCGGGATGAAGACACCTCTCTAGGGGATGTCATGAGATAAAAAATGGCGTCATATCTGTAACACCCCTTACCTGTATCCAACACCAGGCCAGGGTCTGAGGCATTATTGGACTCAAACATAAACATTCATACAAAACCGGGCCATGAAATTTTTCCCAAGTTATAACCATTCTTACACAAGCATATTGTCCCTTATAAGGGCCTATGAGACCCAATACATACATTAAGTGTGGTTCAGGACTAAATCGAGAACTTTCGAAACTTTTGCGACACTTAGAAAATTTTCTTATTTTGAAGGGTCATACACCAGTATAGGTAGGCCGTGTGGTCACACACGCCCGTGTGGCTTGGGACACGCCCATGTCCTTAGCCCATGTAACTCTTTGTTTATGATGTCATCAGAAAAATAGGGTCACACGGCCAAGTCACATGCCCGTGTGCTTAGGCCGTACGGTGAATTAAATTCCAAAATCAGGTGCAAACTTCACATGGCCTGGGCACACACCCATGTTCTAAGGCCGTGTCTCTCACACAGGCGAGACACACGGTCGTGTCTCTACCCTTGTGTTTACTACTGAGCATTTTGTTTGGGCTAATTAGGGTGCAGGTGTAACACCCCTCAAACCCGGCCTGGACGTTATGGCCGAATCTGGCACATCACCTTGAAGTGTTTTAGCGAAAACCATATTTTCATTGGAAACCCTTCTTAAAATAAAAGAAACCTTAACTATCCTTAAAAAAAACTCCTTTTAATCACTTGTTTAAAATATATGATTTTATGAAAACATGTCCTTTTAAAATGTAGTTGTGGAAACTTAGAAAAGTCATACTATAGTTTAAGAAACCATTTTCAACTTCTTATAATTACATCACATAAAAATAATAATCCAAATAATAACAAAGTCGAAGCCCTATTACAATCTGATTTGAAAAGAACTTAATAACATAGAAACTGATAAGCTTTAGAAAGAAAAACAAGTCCAAATTATCTTGCTAACTGGCCACCCAGAATCCCTCCAAACATCGAACCTTCTACTGAGCATCACCTGAAAATAAAATAAAAGAGGGGGTGAGTTTTCACAAACTCAGTGTGTACAGCCCTCGACGAAAACAAGCATTCAAAAGTCATCATACATCAAACATGCAATGCAATGTAGTGCAACCCACCCCAATAATCCAACCAATACACTTCTGCTCCGTCCCCCTTTTCACAACCTGTGGGGATATAAATATCGACCCACCCAACCGATATACATCAATGGTAGCCCGGTTCCGGAACTACCCAAGTTGCAGCAAGCTGCCAATCACATATTGGGCTTAAAAGCCGTCGGTGGATCCACGGTTGTCAAGCAACCATGCGACCCTCATATACTCCCTCCGTTCCATAATTCCCAACCCATATGCAACCTAAATAGGATATCACATGAATACATATGAATGCATGTAGCAATCATAAATCTTACACACAACACTTGGGGGTATTTTAGTCATTTTCGCCCTTAGGGGCATTTCAATAATTTTCCTTTATTACGGGTTTTTACTTACCTTGGCCCGTTAACAAATCCCGTGAGCTAAGATGAACGAATACTATGCACTAGGTAGGATTCCAGAAAAGAGGAGGTGAGCCATTAAGACTGCTTAAGTACCAAGCTCTCCCTAGATCCAATCCTAGACATGCATATACCCGTTGCCACACTTTAACTCTATGACTTGTCCACGGTCGTAATATATTAATTAAGTTTTATGTGGTTATCATATACTAGGCCCAAAACCCCTACATACATGCATATGGCCCTCTTGGCCCAATCACATACATATGGCCCATTAGGCCCAATTCACATTCATATGGTCCATCAGGCCCAATTCACGTTCATATGGCCCATTCGGCCCAATCTCATTTATATGGCCCATCCGGCCCAAATCACGTTATATTCATGCTCACATACAAATTTCCTATCACATAGCATCGCTTATCAAATTTTGCCCATTATGGGCCCAACAGCCCATCGGGCCAATTTAGCCTATTCTGGCCCACTTGGCCTATTCACAACCCAAGTCCATGGAATCGCCCATAGGCCTCAGGCAACCTATCAGCCGCCTCCTTACGAGTACTCGCGCACTCGCAAGACTACCGTAGCCACACTTTTGACTTTTTGGCATTTTGGCATTTCGGCATTTCGACTTTTGTCGATTCATAGTGTGTGTGTAGTGTATGTATACACCTGGTAAGCAAGCGTGATGCGATCTCCTTAGCCCCAAACCCTGCGCATTAAGTATGACAACCCCTTCTTAAATCCCTAACCATAGTCAACTCCCAGATCTGCACCAATCTTAATATTAAAACAGAATATTAGATGACTCATATCCAACACAAGCCCTCTTACCTTGACTATAAACAATCGGCCACCTTAGCCAATGGGAGAGAAATACTTACCAAGATCGCAAACACCTAAAGAGCAATTTCGGCAGACAGCTAAGATCCGAGATCTGATACTAATTCCCTACCACAGTCGATTAGAAAGAGTAAGAGACAATATTCGATACTTAGCAAAGCAAACCGATTGGAAGAGTAACACTTACACTAGATTCGATCAAAGAGTATTCGGCTCTAGAGATCTGAATGGCACAATTGCTTATTCGGCACCAAGGGAGAGAGGAAGAAGAATCGGCTAAACCCAAAAGTGAAACAAAGAAATCGACACAAGAAAAATAAAAGGAGAACAAGGGTTTTCGAGTTTTGGAGGAATCGGCAGAAAGAAAAGGAAGAAAACAAAAGGGTTTTTGGCTTTTAGAGAATAGGGTTTTCGGTAACAGGGTGAAGGAAATTCGGCACTAGCCTGGCAACCCTGCATTAGGCACTTATTTATAGCCCTTATAGCTGAATTACCTGGCCCTTATTTCCCCATTTGGCTCCATCACTTCCCCATTCTCATCTCCTCATTTTTCTCCCTGATAACCCCTTGATCCTTTCCTTAATTTTCTCTCTTGAACACTCCCTTTAGAGTCCATCTTTACGCCACTTCCAACCTTGTAGAAGGCCAAAATTAAACTCCTAAAAATACTAAGCTAGGATTCGAACCTAGGATCTCCTTACTAGCCACTAACGCCACCTCCCTACACTCTAAGTGGCGTCACTTAGCCACTCCACCACAAGGCTTTTTGATGCCATTCTCCCCTATCTTTATTTAAAAGCCCAACTACTTGCCAACAAGGCCTTTTTTAGTTATTAAACTATAATTTCTTCCACCCCTAGATTCGAACTCAAACCTTGACCAAGACCTACCAACGCGTAATTAACACTTAATCGGGATTACTAAGCGTAATTAACACTTAATCGGGATTACTAAGCACAAAAAGAAAAAAATTCACGATTTTGAGATTTTTGGGTTTCGGGATTTTTGGGGGCGTTACAGCAGGGGACACACGGCCGGAACACACGCCCATGGGGCTGACCGTGTGTCACACACGGCCTAGACACATGCCTGTGTGTCTACTCGTGGGGACAACTTTGAAGCTATTTTCTAAGCCAATTGCCACCCTTATTTGCACAAACACATACATGACTTTAAGGGCACTTAACATGGCAAAATTGAGCACTTAAACACACACAAACAAGACATTATCATGATCATTTTGTCTTTACTAATATATGCATAAGACTTCATACTTTGTCAAGCCAAATTTATAAATTTTGCATGCACTAAGAGTTGTAGGTTACTTCCATTTAACATACTCATGTCTTAGTTGTCATCATGACATTCACTCACAATTCCATCATCAAACATCCATAGCCACGACACATCTCATCACATACACATAACAACCAACCACATCGCAATTGCATAGGCACATGCATGCATATATGAATATGTTTACAAACCAATAATCAATATGAGCCACATCTTATGGCCTTATACAAAATGAGTCAAATATCATCATAAGCCAACACATTTTGCTAACCAATATGACATATAACAACAAGACCAAGTCCCTATACATGCCATACTCAAAATACTTAAATTCACTATACCCAAAAGATTAGTTTGATAGTGTGAATCGAGCTCCGACGTCCTTCGATCCCTGAGCTAGCTTGGCGATACTATAAGAAAATAGAAAAGAGAGGGGAGTAAGCATAAAGCTTAGTAAGTTCACATGCAAATAAATAGCAACATAAGCATGAATATTATACGATTAACATAACAAAATTTACATATATGTCATCATAGTTACATAAGCATAACTTACTCATTTTCAATCTTACCAAACGTTCATCACATACCGAGCTCATTCATTTGAGTTTTTCGTACATACCTGTACCAACTCGTAACACATTCTTATATTTTCTCATCATTGACTTATTTGTTGCATATCTCACTGATTTACCCATTGAACACTTGGAATACTATCAGATACACGGAAAGTTTGCACATAAGTGCCACATACATAGCCAATGCTACCTCATATCACATATCACACATTGCTCGCTCTCGAGCTAATCACGGGCCTGCTCACACAAGCTGACAGTCAGGATGTAACTACACGAGCTACTCACACAAGCTGACAGGTACACGCAACACATGTCGGGCTACCTAGCCACCGGCAGGACGTACATGACTAGCACCTGAATTCACATAGTCACATACACACATAATCTCACGAGCTCATAAACACATAGTTCCTAGTGACATGTCACATTGTATCCTAAATTATTCCTAAGGTTCAAATGGGATTTTCTTAATGTCACATATCTATCGAACTCGTTCATAATGTCATTCTCATAAACCATGATGTCGTTCATACACTCATCATAACAATTAAACTTAGAAAATCATAGATTAATAAAGCATTAACATTGCATTATTTACACATGAACTTACCTGGTACCAAAATATGGATAACTATTTGATTTAGTCCACAACCTTGTTCTTTCCTCGGTTTAGGTCTGAACTCCGTTTTTCTTGATCTATAATAGCAAATTCAATTCATTTATTTATCACGTTATTCAAATCAGTCCAAAAACTATACTTTGGAAAAAATACAGTTTTGCCCGTAAACTTTCACATATTTACAAATTAGTCCCTAGGTTCGTAAAATGAAATGTGTCCATTTTCTTTATTACCCAAGCCTGGCCGACCCATTTTTACAACTTTTACAAAAAGGTTATTTTAGGTGTTTTCATACAAAATCACTTAGAAAAATATGTTTATCACAAATCAAACTTTCATATTCCTCTATTAAACATCAAAATACATGCATGTCACACATGGGTAAGTTTTTGAACATGAACCCTAGCTCAAAATAATGGTAGAAATAGCTAGATCATACTTCAAGGATCTCAAAAACATAAAGAACATTAAAAACAGGGTTAGAGAGTACTTACAATCGAGCTTGAAAGGATGAACAAAACCCTAGTAATGGCTCCTTAGAATTTTTGGCAATGAGGGAGGAAGATTTTAACTTATTTTTCCCTTTTTATTCTTTTATTAACCAAATGACAAAAATACCCTTAAGGCCTTTTTTTCAAATTTTTCCTATTCATGCCCATTTTTTCCATAAAAATAGAATTTGGGTAAATTGCTATTTAAAGACCTCTAATTAATAATCCATGGCAATTTCATGCTTAAAGCTTCTAGAACTCACATTTTGCAACTTTTGCAATTTAGTCCTAAATGTCAAATTGGACTCTTTATCAATAAACTTTCTTCATGAAATTTTCACACAAGCATGCAATCATATCATAGACCTCATAATAATCATAGAATAATTATTTCTACTTCAAATTTATGGTCTCAAAACCACTATTCTAACTAGACCTAATTCAGGATGTTACAATCTCGACATGGCTGGTAAGTGAACTAGGCATGTTTTGTAACCATTACAAATAAGTCTTGATTTTTATATCATAAAATTGGAGGCTTTAAACAACAAGAAATGTTTTGAAATTTTACATAACTTGGTTAGATACTTGGCGTGAGAAGCAATTGTATGCGAAGTTTAGTAACTGCAACTTTTGGCTTCGAGAAGTTGGGTTTCTAGGGTATGTGATTTCAGCGAACGATATACGCGTTGATCCAAGCAAAATATCCTTCATTGTAAATTGGACTCTGCCAAGAAATGTTTCTGAAGAAGGTAATTATAGGAGGTTTTTCAAAAGCTTCTCGATGATTGCTTTGCAAATGACAAAGCTATTATAGAATAAGGTTATGCTTAATTGGTTTGAAGAATGTCAATGTTGTTTTGATCAGTTGAAAGTTATGTTGATAAAAGCTTTAGTCTTAACTTAGACATAATTTGGAAAAGAGTTTATTGTGTATAATGGTGCCTCATTGAATGGATTAGGTTGTGTGTTAAAGTGATAGCTTATGTTTCTCGATAGTTGAACCTTATGAGAATAATTATCTAACACATGATTTAGAGTTGGTTGTAGTTGTCTTTGCTTTAAACATATGGCGACACTATTTGTATGGAGAGAAATGTCAAGTATTTACAGATCATAAAATTTTAAGATATCTGATGACTCAAAAGAAATTGAATCTGCAGCAGTGAATGTGGCTCGAGTTGTTAAAAGATTACAATTTTATAATTGATTATCACCCTAAAAAAGCTAATGTTATCAGTGATGCTTTAAGTCGTAAGTCTTTATTCACCTTAAAAGCGATGAATGCTCAATTAAGATTGAGGTCAAATGGTTCTATCATTGTTGAGCTAAGTGTAAAGTCATTATTTCTTTAGAGAATTCGAGAGTTCCAAAAGAATTATCTAAAATTGATAACTAAACGAAAGTAGGTTAGAAATGGTCTGACGTCAAATTTCAGTATTGGTGATGATGAGAGCTTATATTTCCTAAATTAAATATGTGTGTCGAATGATTCTCAAATTAAAAGAGATATTTTATAGGAAGCTTATAGTTGTGTTTATTCAATTCATCGAGGTAGTAACAAGATGTAAAATTATTTGAAACAGAATTATTGGTGGTCAGGAATGAAGCGTAAAATCTCAAAGTTTGTCTAGAAATGTCTGGTATGTTAGCTGGTTAAGGCTGAACATCAATTTCCATCATGATTGTTACAACCAATAATGATTCCTGAATGGAAATGGGAAAAAGTATCAATAGATTTTGTATCATGATTGCTTATGTCTCCGTAAAAGAAAGATGCTATCTGGGTTGTGGCTGATAGATTGACAAAGTCAACCTATTTCATTTTGGTTAAAATTGATTATCCACTTGAGAAGTTAGCAAGATTGTATGTGGGTGAGATAGTTAGTTTACTTGGTAAACTAGTATCTATTATTTCATATCGTGACCCTCGGTTTACTCCTAGATTTTGGGGTAAGTTACATAAAGCTTTAGGTACCAAACTGAATTTCAGTATAGCATTTCATTCATGAAAAAACGGTCATTCAAAGCATGTAATTCAAATTTTAGAAGATATATTACGATGTTGTGCTATGGAATTTGAAGATAGTTGGGAGAAATCTCTACCCCTGCTTGAGTTTTCTTATAATAGTAGTTACCAGTCAAGTATCAAAATGACGCCATATGAAGCTCTGTATGGAAGGAAATGCATAACTCCATTATGTTGGTCTGATTTAAGTGAAAGGAAGTTGGTAGGAATTGATTTAGCTTGTCAGGTAGAAGGAAATGTTAATGTAACAGCCTATTTTTGGTCAAATTGGAACAGTGGTTTTGGGACCACAAATTTGAGGTCAAAAAATTATTTTAATATTATTTTAAGTGTTTACAGCATGATAGCATGTATGTGTGAAAGTTTCATTAAGTAATTTTATCGTTTGAATGCTTAATTCGGTAAAAAGGAATAAATCGCGTAAAGTGTAAAACTTGAGTTCTAATAGCTAAAGGTGTCTAACAGCTATATAACCTTAAATTAAAGGTCCTCATGTTGTAAATAAACCATTTTTAATATTAGTGGAAAAAGATGGACATGCATAAATGAATTTTGATGAATTAAGTTAAAGGTTAATTTAGTAATTTGGTTTATTAAAGGTTATAATAATAATAAAATTAGGTATCATCTTCCACTAACATTTTAGCAACTAAAACTGAGGAAGAATGGCAGCCATGGGGGTTTAAATTTTCGGCAACCTTCATTTATTTGATTAGGTATGCAATTTTAATATGTTTTTAATGATTTCTATGTTTTGAGATCGTTGCAACTAGTACTAGCTAGCCCAAGGACTATTTTGCAAAACTATTAAAGATTTTAAAAGTTTCCATTGATGAATATGTATGAGTTTTGATGTATGATAGATTATGAATATTTATTATGAATTATACAAGTTTTGTTAAGTTAGTTTTGAGAAAAATGCAAAATAGGGATTAAATTGAGAAATGTGTAAATTGTGTGGTTAAAAATGTGAAATAATCAGAATTATGGGCTGATATGGATATATTGATAATTTGGCTAGCTTGGGTATGATTAAAATTACATGAATTTGCATTTTTACGATCTAAGGACTAAATTGTAAAAATGTGAAACATTAGGGGCAAATGTGTAAAAGTGCTTTAAAGTGTATTTTGGACTAAATTGAATAGAGAGATTATTAAATAAGTCAATTTTGAATATGATTAGATCAATAAAGGAGAAATGCGAACTTAGAACGGCGAAAGAACAAAGTTACGGAATAGTTGACTCGATTCGCCGTTTTAGCAGTCGAGGTAAGTTCGTATATTATAAGTTTTAATATAAATGTATTTCATATGCTTTGATATTGTATAATTGTGAATACGATACTATAGATATGATCAATAGTGATTCGACTTCGATTCGACAATGATTCAATGGTATTTGGCATTCAAAATCCCAGTTGAACCTTAGGAATAGTTTAGGATACTAGTGACATGTCATTAGGGATTACAGTGAGTTGACTTTGGGCCATGATATAGCAATTTGTGTACGATACAAACCGATTTGGCTTTGGTCCATGCATATCGGCGGATTTGGCTTCGGGCCATGATATTAGTACTTCGGATAAGTTACCTTGATTTGGCTTCGGGCCATGGTATAGGTACTTATCGTGGGAAACCCTCGAGTATCCAAATTGTATTTCGAATGGTTCAACGGGTAAACGAAAGATGTGATTGAGTATGAGAATGATATAAGATGATACAAGTACGTACGTAACATGTATATGTTTTTATTCGAAGAAACTTGTGAAGAAGGTGATTAATATCATAATTGTGTATATGAAAGGTTAGTTAGCTAATATATGTTAAATGTCAATATATATTTAAATTGTTGAATTATAATCTTGAGATTGAATTGAGTCTTACTAATCTTTATAGCTTACTTTGTGTATTTTCCCATGCTTTATAGTGATTTTGAAGCTAGCTCGGATTCAGAGATCGTCGGAGTTCGCTTCACACTATCCACCTATATTTTGGTATCTATGAATTTTGGTAATTTTGAGTATATGGCATGTATAGGAACTTTGATCATGTTGGTAATGATTTTGGCCATTTTATTTAGCTTGTAAATGTATATGTCTTGGTTAGTATCTAATAGCCATGAGAGTTGGCTTAAATTGAGTTAATTTGCTTGGTATATGTATATGTGCTTATAGCTATTGTTTTGTAAATTGAGGTTAGTTATGTGTTTATATGTGCATATATGGTTGATATTGAGTTCATGAATGGATATGTGAATGACCATATTATGAAGTTTGTGGAATTAGTATCATGCTTGTGAATTTGTACAAAATGAGGTGTATTAGGTAAAGGTTTGACTAGATGATTGGTATATGCATTTTAGTATGTTTTGGTTGAGTAAAACTTGAGTTATAAGCATGTTGGTTGCTAGTATTTGGAATTGGTATGAATTAGCCTTGTTTGTGGCTAAATTGGATGTTTATTTATACTATGGATTGGTGCATTTTGGTTGTTTAAGTGAGCATAAATGTGGGTGGCAAATTGGCTTGGTAAATAGCATATTTTTGTCCACATGGGTAGAGACACGAGCGTGTGTCTCAGTCATGTGTGACACACGGTCATGTTATACGGCTGTGTGTCCCCTAGTGTTGAAATTGAAAGAAAGTCAGTATGCTTCACACAGTCTCACACACAGGCGTGTGGTCGGCCGTGTGACACAAGTCAGTATACCTCTAATTGACACACGACCTAGCACATGAGCGTGTGACTTGGCCGTGTTGCATAAGTCTGTATACCCTACAAGTTTGGTACGGCCTAGCACACAGCCTGGCACACAGGCGTGTATGGCCACTTCGAAGGGCACACAGGCGTGTGGTTGGCCATGTGACCCAGGTCAGTAACCTTACTTGTTTAGACACAGGCTAGGACACGACTATCTGCTCCCATTTTGAATGTCCACACGGCCTGTGACACGGGCGTGTCTAGTGGCCATGTGAGACACACTGCTTAAACACACTGGCTTGTGTCCTCTGTTTTGATAAAAATTTTCGAAGTCCGTGAAAGTTTCTTAAGTTATCAGTTTAGTCTCGAACCACTCTTAAAGCATGTTTAGGGCCTCATAGGCTTGTAATAGGGACATATTGATTGAGATTGAATGATGAATGTTTGAATTGAGAATATGTATACTAAAAGTACGTATAAGTGTGTTGTAAGTTAGGTAATGCTCCGTAACCCTATTTTGACATTGAATATGGGTGAGGGTTGTTACAGTTAAGGTTATTAAAAACTTTCTGAAAGCCACTTCTGATCAACAGAAGTCATACACGGATTTAAAAAGGAAGGTCAATTAGTTCCAAATTGGCAACAAAGTATTCTTGAGGGTATCACCATGGAAGAAAGTGTTGCGTTTCAGCAAGAAAGGAAAGCTTAGTCCAAGATTCATTGGACCGTACAAGATTCTGGAAAGAGTCGGGCTAGTAGCTTATAGATTAGCGCTGCCTTCAAAACTTGAGAGAATTCACAATGTGTTTCATGTATCAATGTTGCACCATTATCGATCTGATCCTTCTCATGTAATATATCCTAATAAGATTGAGTTATAGTCTAATCTATCTTCTGGTGAAGAACCAGTGAAAATTCTAGCTTCGGAAGTAAAAGAACTCCGCAATAAACGTATCTCGTTAGTGAAAGTTTTATCAAATCGTCATGGTATAGAAAAAGTTACATGGGAAACAGAAGAATCGACGAATCCCAATACCCAAACCTTTTTACTAGTAAAAATTTTAAGGGAAAAATTTCCTTAGAGGGGAGAGTTGTAACAATCTAATTTACAACGATGTCAAAAACATTGGTTCAAGGACCATAATTCCGACGATAGAGTCAGTAAATATTATTTATTTATATTTACCAGCCTATTATAGTGTCTTAGATGTTTGAATTGGTGAATACGGTAAGTAGGCTAGGAATGAAAGTGTACGGACTAAACCATAAGAATTAGTGAATATCTAGTCAAATGAGTTTAATAAAAATTGTTCAAGGTTCAAAGTGATAAATAACCACTCTTTCATGGTACTACGTTTGCATCAACATTTAGTGGAAACACTTATTAATTTCCATTTAATGATGAAATTAAAAGGTTAAGTGTTATAGGGTGGAGTGGATAGAAAAAGAGTCTCATTCTCATCTTTTTTTCACCGACAACATTGTTCTCTATAGAAGAAAGAAAAGATCTAGGCTCTCTTGATTACTCGGTTTTGCATGTAAATGATTCCAAAGCCTGTTCTTCATGAGTTTCATGTTTTTGAGATCACTGTATCTTGATTTAGATGACATGCATGTCTAGTCTCAAAACTGTTAAAGTCTGAAGTGTTGTCATTGATAAACTAAATGTATTAACGTATAAATCAAGAACCAAATCAACCGGTAGATAACAAAGGAAAAGGAAAGATCATGGATTGATCATTGACGTTCAAATTTTGCTATTGTACCAGGTAAGTTCATATGGTGTTGTTATGTTTATTTATGAAATGTGTGTATGTGAATGTATATGGTAAAATGTTAGTAAACTTGTTCTGATAAGGTGACAAAGGAATTAATCAGTAAAAAAAAAAGTTATGTTATTGGAAACACGAAAATATACACACTTTGTCATGCTCTTTTTAACTCAAATTCATGCAATTTCAGTAAAATTCGTATCGAAAAATAAATAATATTTATAAAATAATTAAATTGCACCCAAATTATAAACATGTTGAATTTTAATTAATTTTATATTAAATTTTGATTATTTTTTATTATTTTTGATAAATTTGCAAAAGGACGAAAAACGGCTCGACAGACACTACTAGAAGCACAAAATCGAGAAGCAATTTTGAAGCATCAAAGCGAATTAGTTTTTTCAGCCTAAGACGGTCCAAATTATGTGTATTAATTCATAATATAATTAATTTTAATTTTAATCCAATTTAATTTGGGTTAAATAAATTAGTGTTAATTAATTATGAAAAAGGGCCTAGTTGAGCTGAACCGAGAAAACCGATCCAACCGAGCACTGGGCAGCCCAAAACTATCCCACATGCTGACCCAATCAGCTTGCTTGGCTGATTATTTAGCTTGCAAAATGGCCCTTGAAGACTCCTTCAAATTGCATTCAAACCCCTCTACTATTTATGTCTTTCTAGATTTGCCCCTACCTTAAAATAGCATGTTTGAAATCTTCAAACATGCCACATGTGTGGCCAGCCATGGGGGGAGTATTTGGCTGCTGATTTTGGCTATTTTTAGCATCCTTCTCAACCTATAAATATCCCCCTTGGCTACTCACTTCAAACACATCTCGACCCTTCTCATCTCTTCACTTCTCTCTCATTTCATTCTGTTCAATTGTTCTTCATTTTCTTCCCCTATTCCTTTGCCGATTTCACCTCTTAAAAAAGATTCCTTCAACCACCATTTGGATCAGCATTCAAGTGTTCGTGGAAGCCTCGATTCAACAAAAACAAGCGGAGAAGGAAGAGCGGAGCAAACTAGTCAAGCCTCGAAGAAATACCGGATTTGATTCTTATTCCTTATCCTTTTAATTTTATTGTTGTTGTTATGGACATGTCTATGAATGTTTGTGGTGTTGATATGTTTAATTTAATTAACATGGGTTAAATTTAATTCGTGTTAAGTCGATTGCATTTCGTTTACATGAGTTATTAAAATTGTGTTTGTGTTGTTATAGGCCTCGATAAGATTTTTGATTAAGTAAAACCATGACTAAGTTATTCTTGCATTACAATTTTAAGGTAACTAATGAATTAATTATTTAAACGGGTTGAAATTGTAATTAATTCACACGATACTTAATCAATGCATGTTTAATCATATAAGGTAGCTGAGGGTTAAATTAGCAATGGTATTTAACGATATATTAGCCTTGCATGACTTGTAAGATTATTGTGATTAAATTGTTTCAAGGTAGAAATACATTGTTACCTCACGTAATCTTTTATGTGCTTATGAGATTGAATTAATTGTTTGAATTGGCATTGAGATATGTACAAGAGATTATTTTTATTTCATAAGTATGTACGTGCATTAACACATTTGCTTATTAAAATTTGTTTAATCGGTTGAATTGACGTAGAGATATAGTCAAGAGATAAATGAATTTTGGTAGGTAAGTATGTTCATAAGTTAGCAAATTACCAAGTTGCCGTGAATTTATTTGTAACAATATGAACATGAGTTTAATAATTATAAGTTAAGAAATGTAATTAATCTAACATAATTATGTCATCTTGATTAAAATCATCTTTTGAAATCGTGCATTGGAACTTTTATTTTATTTTTATTTACTTTGTTAAAATCCTAGTTTTTAATCACTTCTTCAAATCAAAATATTTTTCTTCATCAAAGTGTTTTTAAAATTGCATTTAGAAATAATTCTTTTCATAGTCCCTATAGGTACGATAACTCGACATTTACTTGTTACTTTATTACTTGTTGCGATTGTGTACACTTGCACATTTCTGTCGTTCCAATTATGTATATGGAGCTCGAATGAACAAAGACACAAGTGGCTTGCCAATAGGGGTATTTGCGCACAGTACAGGACGAAGGGTGATAAGAAGAAGATGGAGGAAGTGTACTAA
Source organism: Gossypium anomalum (assembly GCA_025698475.1). Classification (NCBI taxonomy): domain Eukaryota; kingdom Viridiplantae; phylum Streptophyta; class Magnoliopsida; order Malvales; family Malvaceae; genus Gossypium; species Gossypium anomalum. Next base: position 33,164,779 of record CM046958.1, on the reverse strand, counting down.
AGTTTTCTAGAATCCTGCATTTTTTGTGGATTTCTGATTTAATCTCTTAGGAAGATCTGGCGTGTTATTAGTTGTAAAACTTTTATAAGTAAGTTGGCGTGTTATCGAGGGAGAATAATTAACCTACGGTCTTTGCACTATGTGTACCTAGTGTGTTATCAGTTGGAAAGCTCTTATGAGCAAATTGACGTGTTATCAGAGAGAATAATTAGCCTACGAGTTTTGCGCTATGTGTATCTAGCGTGTTATCTGTTGGTATAGCTCTTATGAGCAATCTAGCGTGTTATTGAATGGTTACCTGTGTATTCGTTTCTATTCATGCTAAGTCATTGGGCTAAATATTTCTTAAATAGAAGTGTTGACTAAATGATTTATGTAGTAGCCCAAATTTGACCAGGCTAAAAATAGAATAAAGGTTAAATAAATAAGTATTTATTTATTTTAAAAGTCTATTAAAAGTCCATATACAGAGTCCAAAAGAATTAAAACCCAACTAGCCCACTACCCGTGTACCCAAATACACCCATAGCCCAACTTAAACCAAACCCGGCTAAACCCAAACTCAAATAACAGAGCCAAGACTAATGTGGCCCAAAAGGCCCAAAACGGTAAAAAACAGACAAGGAAACCCTAAGGTTTCCTGAGAACTCAGCGCCGCAAGGAATTTCTGGAAGCTTCGGGCACTCCAAGCGACGTGGCCTTTCATCTCGCGCAGATTCAATGGCCCGATCATCCCCACCAAGCACGCCGTGATTTCTCGGCTCTATCATCATACATCGTGCCACCATCAACGCATAAATCACGCCAGAATCATCAAATCTCCTTGCGCTACGATACGACATTGGCTCATTCAACATGAAGACGTCAGTAATCGAGCAAGATCCTCGCGGTTTATTTGCGAACAAAAGAGGAAACAAACAACAGAAAACACGACAGTAGAAATAGGGAAAGAAATCAAAGATTTCTTTCCAAAACTGTAAATCATTTACAAAAAGGCTATAAAAGCCGAATACTTTCATTGTAAAAGGGATTTTTTGGACAAATAATATAAAAAACAGATATTCGAAAAAGGTTCAAACAGTTTCTCTAAAAAAGGTGATTTAAGTTCTTTTTTTTTATTTTTTTCAATAAATATATGAACCAATCTTTGATATAAACTGATAATATAAAGAAACGAAAGAAATACCTGTGTTTTCGCCTTGAGGATGAGGGTTTTTAGCCCTCCGATCACCGTTTGCGCTGACCCTCACGACGGCGCGTGGACGCGTAGCACCTGAGAGCAGAGGTCCGACGAGGCTCCGAGGCCAACCCCGAATCCTCATACAGAGGATTTTCTTTATTTTTTTTTAAAAATCCGGGTCTCCAAATGATTTTTAGGTTAAAGTTTGGCTTATATAGCATTAATAGAACGACGCCATTTTGGCTTAATTCAATAGGCCTAAAACGATGTCGTATTAAAGCTAAAGATCCGTGTGTTGACCCGATAACTCGGGGAGGATCCGCATGTTTTTGAAGATTGGGTTAATTACCCAATTAGTCCCTCCACCTTTCTTACGTTTACAATTTTGTTTTGTTTTATTTATGATTTAGCCCTCATATTTTGTTTCAGTTTTAATTTAGTCCTTGTAGTAACTGTTTTAAGTTCTGGATTAAAACGTTGCCGTTTAGGGACAAGGAAAAATTTCCCGATGAGTCCCTAGGGTTTTAATGGCCATTTCAATTAGGTCTGATCTTAGTTATTTTCTTATTAAATTAGCCACTGACTTTTATTTATGTTCAATTTAGTCAGTTTTATCCCTTTTAATTTATTTATAACCTATTTATTATAAACTTTATATATATACTATATTATTTTAATATGAATATATGTATTACATATCTTATATTTATTTATATTTTATTATATTATATTATTTCATATCTTTCTATTATCATATTAATATATATTAACATATATCATTACTTGTTATTTATTATAGTATATTTATCACATAATGTTTATATATTTTTATACTATTATATTATTTTATATTTTAACAATATTATTTCATATTGTTATTATTTATTATATATTATTTTTCACAAATTATTATTATTTTACATTATTATTTATATATTATTATTATATTTTTACTTATATATCTATTAATTATTTATATATTATATATTATTTTTACATATATACACTTTCATATTATAAATTATAATTATTTTATATTATGTCATTTTTATACCATTATATATTTTTATCTATATATTATTATCATTAAAGGTTTTAACTCGTATTATAAAAGTATCTTTATTTATATATTAATAATTACTTTACTCATATTCTGTTATTACATATTTTGAAGATATTATTATATTATAATTTGTATAATAAGTATATTTCATCATTAATTACTTATTTTATATTATTTTAAACTTATATATTATATAATTATTTTATTGTAAATATAAATTCTTTTACATATTTGATATTTTATGTATTAATCAATATATTTTATTTCTTTTGTAATTATTATTCTTATAAATATATTTTTACTATATATTATACTTTTAAATCTATTATTAAATATCACATTTTTATATGCTCATTCTATTCATCAATTGTTTATATTATACATGGTTTTTTTTAAAAAAAACTCATGTTTTATTATTATACAATATTTGCTTTTTACTTTAGAATTATTGTATTTTATGCAATACCTTAGACTTTTATAATTTTACTTTCAAATGCATATTTTCATTATATAGGTGTCAAAATTGTATATCATGCATCATTTATATGTTTAAATATATGTTGAATTACATGTTTATGGGTTTTTACCTATTCCTCTTAAATATATATCGCGTTTTATGTATATCTTTCTTATTTTTTTTATCATGTTTTATTTCTTATATATATTGATTAGTATACTGTTGTGCTATTATTATAATATTTTATCTCGTATGTTATGTTAATATGCTCCTTCATGCATCAATTTTAAAAGTGAGACCTCAAAGTTTTCAAAAATAAAAAGGCAATGCTTGGTGTTTGGAAGCTTCGAGAAAAGTAGTGCCCTAACTTATTGGGTTGCAATTTTTCCTCGTTAAGTTTGAATAGTCAAGTACCCTTCTAAGTTTTTAAGATTTTCAAAATACGAGCAACTGTCTTGGAATTTCAAAGCGTTGTGTCCTAACTTACTGGATGTGGCGTTTTGTTGTTTCGAGATAAGGATTTCCAAAAAGGCTAACTTAGTATCAATATTTTGATACAAGCGAACCCAATTTTCAAAAAAAAAAAACTATTTTAAAGAGGATTGCATCTTAAAATTTTTAATTTCCAACCTTAAAGACATTTGATAATCAATTAGGTACCAATTTTTGGGCGTTACGAGGGTGCTAATCCTTCCTCGAACGTAACCGGCTCCCGAACCTATTCTTTTTATTTCGTAGACCAAAACTAATGATTTTAAAACAAAATGTTTTAAAGGTGATCCAATCACACCTAAAAAGATTGGTGGCGACTCCCGTTTTCATTTTTTCTTAAAGTCGATTCCCATTTCCCAAAACTCGATTTAAAAATGGTCTCGACAGCTTGGCGACTCCACTGGGGACATTTAAGAGAGTCAAGCCGTGTAATTGATTATTTCTTGTCTTAATGTCAGAAATTAAAAAATTTTAAATTTTAATCCTCTTTGCATTACATGTGTTTGTATTATGGCATATGTTATATATTCTGATACGCATTGCATTTGCATGACCGTTGTGGTCACACCCTTAAGTGGGAGTGAGAAACTACGCCTTCGTGAGCTTTTCGCCTCCGTGTAGGATAGTGGATCACTTTCGGGATACATCCGTACCTATGGTTTCGTGAGATTTTCATCTCTGTGTAGCCATAGGGAAATGTATTTCCCTGAACTGAACTCGATTCAAATGAGCCTATAATGGGTGAGGATCGAGGAATCTGCTGGTTCGGGTACCTCAAACTGTAGAACTAAAACCTCATATAGAAAAATCGTAAGAGTTCAACTTAGTTAGAGTTAAACCTTAGATATTACCCTTATAAATTATCATTGAGATTTATTGATATTATGCGATACTGACTATTTCTTTTCTTTCGTTTTCATGACATTTTTCCATTTACAAAGGTATCGATTCACGGTCAATCTCTAAGTTAGGAGGTTTTATTATGGAGAACGGACTTCTTGATAGAGTGGAGGGCAACGCCGATGTTCATAGATGGTCAGAGCAAACTCATTTAGAAAAAGGAGACAGCATAACTATGGGATACGTGTCGGAGTTGTCAGATTATACTTGTATCAATGTCACACAGAATAATCTCCAAGAACTTAAGGAAATTTTGGATCAGTGGGGAAATGAGACCAAACAGTTATTCTACGATAATTATGGAGGTTTACCTTACTTGCTTGATATTCAGGTAAATGAGCACTTGTTCCGAGCCCTTACCCAGTTTTGGAATCCGGCATACAGTTGTTTCACTTTTGGGGAAGTAGACTTGGTACCTACCGTAGAGAAGTACACTGCCTTACTTCGTTGTCCCAGGTTTTAGAGTGACAGGATCTATTCTCGAGCTACTTGTGTCCCCATCTTTTGGAAGAAATTATTGACCATTACGGGGATGAGCGAGCAGTGGATCACAGCCAGAATTAAAGAAAAGGGTGAGTGTAAATGCATTTCGTGGGATGCTTTGAAAGATCTAATTTTGACACACCCAGATGAGACAAAGAAGATAGACATTTTTGCTTTAAGTTTGTATGGATTGATGGTTTTCCCTAGGGCTTTGGGATATGTGGACGAGGCGACCACAGATCTTTTTCATCGACTCAGTAAAAGGGTCACTTCTGTCTCTGCGATTTTGGCAGAGACATTCAGGTCCTTAGGTGTGTGTAGGAAGGCTGGTGCAAAGGAGTTTATAGGGTGTGCTGATTACTCATGGCTTGGTTTACTGATCACTTCCGATTGATCGATGGGATTTTTTGTCGGGTTTTCTTTGAGAACTATTCCTCGTTGAAAGATATAGTAGCATCATCTAGGAAAGTGGATATGCCAGAAGAAAATTGGATAGCGTTGCTTCGAAATCTTCAGTCGGGGGATGTTGAGTGGAGAGCTCCATGGATGGTTCCCGGTGAGATACTTTATCGATGCGGTAACTTTGATTGGGTTCCCCTGTTGGGGATTTGGGGTGTCATTGGTTATGCCCCTTTGCTCGTATTGAGGCAGCATGGATTGAGACAGTTTGTACTAGTGACTCATGGGTTGGCTCAAAGCGAGTTTGTAAACAGAGGAGCCGATTACAAGAGAAAGGTTAGCGAGGTTTCTAGCGCTTGGAACAAGACTTGTTGGTTGAAGGGAGTAGCCATTGGTCCTGTTACGACCCCGGAATATGTCAAGTGGAGGAGTCGAAGGATTAATGATAATGTCCCTATGACAAAAATAGAGGAAACTCGACCAATGGAGGAATACTTGCAAGCGATACCCTCGGAGCTTGATATCATAAAGCGAGAATTTAAGACAAAGAATTTAGAACTCGAAAAGAGGATAGAAAAGCTTGAGGAGGAGAAGATGTACCTGAGTCTAGATGTTGACCTGCAAAAGAAGGAGGTTGAAAAAGTTAGGAAGGAAAAGAGGAAGGTGGAGGAAGACCGAGATGGTTTAAAAGAGGAGTATAAAAAAGTACAAGTATCTTTAAAGCGAGTGGGGTTAGGAAAGTCTTTAGAACAGTGGCAGAAAGAAGTTCAAGAGGAAAAAGCTAGAGCCGAGTATTGGGAGAGGAAGTTCCAAGAGATGCGGGCGTAAAATTTGGCATTAGAGAAAGAGAATAAAGGGTTTAAGACTAAGGTAAATGAGCAGGGAAGATCCCTTCGATGCCATCGAAACCATGATTCCACGGTCAAGTTAGAGGAGCTGAAAGGTAAGGTTGAAGATTTGGAAGTGGCATTGCATGATGGTGAACTTCGGATTGAGCAGCTCGAGATGCAAAAAGATTGTATAAAAGGAGAACTCCATCAAGTTAAAGGTCAAGTCATGGATAGGGATTATATTATTGGCGAAGCTATAGCCCAGATCTGAGAGATTGCTGAATATGTTCGACACTTAGCAATACGAGATGATGGGTTGAGTATAATGTATGAGTCAGCGTCTGATAAAGGTCGAGAGTTAGCCCTTTTATTAGATAAAGTTAGAACTTTGGGCATTAGGGCAAAGGCGTATATGTAATCCATTTATATGTAAAGATATTCTTTTTCTAAATAAAGTTTTCTAAATGAGATTGAATCGAGATCGATGCCTTTTGCATTCATGCATTTGCATTACATCACATCATATGCATTCAAAGTTATAGAAAGACCCTAATTAGTTAAAGTTTACTTCTAAAGGTAGAAAATATGGAAATCACACATCCTTACGGCACCCGCACTAAATCTAAGAGTATGGATCAAAGGTTCGAGCAATTGCAAAAGGATATGCAAGACCAATTGCAAGAGCAGTTGGCCAAGATACAGAATGAAATGAGAGAACAAATGTTAGAGGCTCAGAGGAATATGATGGCAGAAATGGCTCAGCTTCTAAGGGCCACTGATAAAGGGAAGGCCCCCATGGCTATCACTGATGAGGAGGGTGAGGATCGTCCTTTGGGTTTTACTCTGCCTCATGTGCCACTGCAAACTAAGCACCTCCTAGAAGATCATCTGTCACTGTGAGGCCTCAACATGGGTCAATTGATGCTGGGATCCATATGAATTACCCAAATGGCTCAGGGTTCAATTTGGGTGATAACCCTTCTAATCCTCTCGTTCCTGATCTAGATATGAGGGAAAAGGAATATTTGAAAGCCGAAGCTGCAAGGAAGTTGGATGAACGCTGCAGATAGCTGGAAGAAAAATTCAAGACTTTGGAAGGCGCCGGCAATCATCATGGGATTGATGCCAAAGACTTAAGTTTGGTCCCAGACTTAGTGTTACCTCACAAATTCAAGATGCCAAAGTTTGAGAAGTACAATGGTACTACTTACCCAGAGGCCCACATCACAATGTTCTGTAGAAGGATGACTAGGTACGTAAAAAATGATCAGCTGTTGATCTATTATTTTCAAGACAATTTAGTGGGAGCGGTAGCCAAGTGGTATAATCAGTTGAGCCGGACTAGAATAAATTCATGGAGGGATCTTGCGCAAGCCTTCATGTAGCAGTACAATCATGTGACTGACATGACCCCTGATAGGATCACTCTGCAAAACATGGAGAAGAAGCCTAATGAGAATTTTAGGCAATACGCACAACGTTGGAGGGAGGTGTCAATGCAGGTTCAACCACCACTGTTGGAGAAAGAAACCACCACTGTTGGAGAAAGAAACCACCATGTTGTTCATCAACACTCTGAAGGCTCCATTCATCACTCACATGATTGAAAGCACTACCAAAAGTTTTGCGGACATAGTTATGGCAGGAGAGATGATAGAGAATGCCATAAGGGGTGGCAAAATTGAGGGGGAAGCGGCCAAAAGATCGGCCCCAAGGAGAAAGGACAATGAGGTGAACAATACAAGTAGCTTCAACTCGAAAGCAGTCACGGTTAGTCAGCCCAAAGTAGCCACAGTTGGCCAACAGGGCTCTCAAAGGCAAGAATCTGGCACCAGGCATGAGAAAATGCAATTCACACCTATACTTGTGACATATCGTGAGCTTTATCAAAGCTTACATGACGCGCATGCTATAGCCTCTTTCCACTTGAAACCATTACAGTCTCCGTATCCCAAATGGTATGATGCAAATGCCAGATGCAAGTACCATGCTGGAATATCGGGGCATTCAATTGAAAATTGTACTGGATTCAAGAAAGCCGTAGAGAGGTTGATCAAGATCCATTACCAGATCATGGCAATCAAGGAGTGAATGCCATTGGTGAAGCTGTTGAAAAAAGGTTGTTGAGGTGAGGATGCCTTTGAGGGTAATTTGGAAAGAGATAGTAAAGAGAGGGATGATAACCTCTGATAAAGAAAGAGAAGAAATGGGGAACTACTGTGAGTTCCATGAAAAAGAATTGTGAAGAATTCAAAGCCTTGGTACAAGGCTTCATTGATAATAAAGAGCTACAAGTTTTTGAAGGTAGCTATTATAAAAGAGAAATAAGTGCGTTGGAAGATGAACAACAAGGAACCAGCCGGCCAAGAATTATTATTTCCTTGCCGGGGAACAATGAAGTGGGGGCGCAAAACAGGCCCAAGGTTGTCATCCATAAACCCACTCCTTTCCCTTATAAAGATGACAAGAGGGTGCCATGGAGTTAAGACTGCAGTGTAATAGTACCCAAAGGGGAGAGTATAGCCAGTACATCTAAGGATGTGCAGAATGAAGGTTCCTATACAAGAAGTGGGAAGCGTTATGATGAGGGGGTATCAGAGTGGAGCCCACAAAAAAAAAGATGTTAATGTTGAGAAAAAGAAAAAAGACCGAAATACCCATCAATGAACCAGTAAGGGAGGAAGAGGCTAAGGAATTTCTAAAGTTCCTTAAGCATAGTGAATATAGTATGGTCGAGCAGTTGCGTAAGCAGCCAGCACGTATATCAGTATTGGCTCTACTTCTGAGTTCTGAAGTGCATAGAGATGCATTAATGAAAGTACTTAACAAAACATATGTTACCCACGACATATCCGTTAACAAATTGGACCGATTGATAAATAACATCAATGCTGACAATTTCATCTACTTCAATGATGATGAAATTCCACCTGGGGGCATAGGGTCAACCAAAGCCTTGCACATCACTACTCGGTGTAAAGGATACACACTTCCAAGTGTACTCGTTGATAATGGGTCTAATTTGAACGTCCTTCCATTATCCACATTGAACAGATTACCCATTAACAGTTCGCATATGAAGACATGTCACAATGTGGTAAGAGCCTTCGATGGAACCGAAAGGAAAGTGATGGGACGAATTGATATCCCTTTGGAAATTGGGCCAAATACATATGAAGTTGATTTCTTAGTGATGGATATCAAACCCCCCTATAATTGTTTATTGGGGAGACCATGGATACACTCGGCAATAGCAGTGCCCTCCTCATTGCACCAAAAATTGAAGTTAGTGACAGATGGACGGTTAATAATGATCAATGCAGAGGAAGACATTATAGCAGCAGTCACTAACAAGGCCCCTTACGTTGAGACAAATGAAGAGGCTATTGAGTGTTCTTTCCGCTCTTTGGAAATCATCAATGCAACCTTCATTTTGGAAGGAAGTGAGGTGCCGGTACCCAAAATGTCTAGAGCCTCAAGAATGGCCCTGCAAATGATGAGGGGGAAAGGAGCATTGCCAAGAAAAAGATTAGGAAGGCAGTTGCAAGGAGGGATTCAAATCCCAAAACTGATTGAGAAGAAAGATCGCTTTGGTTTGGGCTTCAAGCCAGACCATAAACACAAGAGGCAAAAGGTTGAGAAACGCCAAGCGAGAAGAAAGGCGCGTTTGAATGGAGGAGAAGTGGAGTGGGAACCGATGACATTCCCACCTATATCCAAATCTTTTAACTCAGGAGGGTTACTGGTAGAAGAAAGTCATCAAATTAATGCTATACACGATGAGGGATTGGAGCAAAGAAGCCTCGAGGGTATTCGCCCTTATGAACCAGGGAGCTCTCTGAACAATTGGACTGTGGAGGACCTTCCTGTTGTCATTAGGAATTTTTCAGAGTAATTCTCGAAACATGTCTATTACTCTAGGGCCTAGGAGTAGTAAGATTACATTTGTGAAAATAGGCTTATATTCATCTATTATTATTTAAATAAAACATAACTTTTATCAATTTAAACGAGTATTATTTCACTTTTTATCAACCAATATTCCTTTAAATTTTGGCAATTCTTATTCTTTTATTCATAGCACATAAACAATTATTTTTAGATTCATTCATTCTTTGTATATTCTTTCATACCCCCACAGGTCCCTAGATATCAATGATATGAGCACTGATACTGCCGCTCCTGATTTCTCTTACAAGCAAGACATGTGTTTAGAGGAACCTCAGGATTTTGAAGATGTTCAAGATTGTGACATATCTCTCAATCTGTTAAGAATGGTAAAATAGGAAGAGAAACAAATCATGCCACATGAGAAAGAGGCAAGAGAGAATATAGCCCTAGAGGAAGGGAATGAGTTGAAAATTGGAACACTGATTACCAAGGACACAAGGCATGGTCTGGTTGAGTTACTTCGAGAGTTCAAAGATATCTTCACCTGGTTATATCAGGATATGCCCGGATTGATTACTGACATTATAGTACATCGTCTTCCAATAAGACAGGATTGTAAGCCAGTCCAACAGAAGTTGCGAAGAATGAGGCCAGATATTATTCTGAAAATAAAGGATAAAGTCAAGAAGCAGTTTGATGTAGGATTCTTGCAAGAAGTGAAGTACTCCGAATGGGTAGCTAACATTGTGCCTGTTCCTAAGAAGGATGGGAAGGTATGAATGTGTGTTGATTACAGAGATCTGAACAAAGCAAGCCCAAAGGATAATTTTCCTTTACCACACATTAACACTTTAGTAGACAACACAGCGGGATATTCGTTGTTTTCCTTCATGGATGGCTTCTCAGGATACAATCAGATAAAGATGCATCCAGAGGACATGGATACAACTACCTTCATTGTAACACCCCTTACCCGTATCCAAGGCCGGAACAGAGTACGAGGCATTACCAGACTTAACAACACACATAGACAAAAACTAGGCCATAAAATTTCATTTAATTTAAAACTTTTCGAACACATGCATAACAAACAAAGCTAACTATGTCATTACATCAAAACATATGACGTAGCATGATTAATTAAACTTATAAACCATAATGGATAAGGACCACATCTCATAATCATATACAATAACTCAATGCAGACTGATACGTACGATCAAAATCATAATAAAAATACATATTACAAACAACTTCCTATACATGCCACTCACTTGATATTTCCAATATTTGAATTAATTCTCCCAAAAATGATAGTTTGATAGTGTGATTTTGCCTCCGATGATCTCCAACCCTTGAGCCGACCTATCAATACTAAAGAAATGGAGAGGATGGGTAAGCTTTACGCTTAGTAAGTTCATATGAAAATAATAAGCAATTACTACCATGCTTTTCAAGATAAAACACTATAATTGTACAATTACATATATTCAGGTTAAGCTGTGTTATTGAGTTACAGTTACTAAATCATTCATATCTGAAGCTACAAAACTCCAACTTTAGTTTTGTTAATTTTATTTGAAACTAGATTCATATATCTTTCTCCCATAAAATTTTCAGAATTTTTGGTTTGGCCAATTAGTACAGTTTATTAGTTAAATTCTCCCCTGTTTCAGAGTATGACTACTCTGACCTCTGTGTACTACGAACCAAATTTCTCTCTGTACAGAATTCCAACGACCATGCCATTTGTTTCCCTTAAAAATAGACTCAATAAGGAATCCATGCATGTAAGGTATGACTCTTAATAAGTTTTGTACAATTTATGATGAATTTCTAAAGTCAGAACAGGGGATCTCGAATTCATTCAGACCCTATTTCACAATAATTCAAATATCACACAATATAGAATTCTTTTGCTTCCCCTGTTTCTTTCATGTGAAAATAGACTCATTAAGCTTTATTTTCATATATCATTTGCATTTTCATTCAACTTCCACAATTTTTAGTGAATTTTCAAAGTCACGCAACTGCTGCTGTCCAAGACAATTTTATTGCTAATTCACTCTTTCACACTTTCTTTGTATTAACCTCATTTTAACATGCATATCACAAATCATTTTCACCACATTTCATACATCACAAGTATAGGCCCATGATTACAAGGTCACCATAAAATCATCCTCATGTATAACTTAATTGTTTATAACCTTACCACAACCCGATCACTTAATGAACACATTATTCACATAACCAAATTCCTGCACTTATTCATCACAAAACTCACAAAGCAGTACATAATAAGTCTCCCGTTGAACACTTCGGATCAATCCTCGATACTTGGTGGTTTTCGCAGATAGCTCCACCCATCATAAAGTTCGGCTCTCTTGTACACATGGTGAACACTTAGTATCACCCATGTGACCTAGCCAGTTTATCTCATAGCTCTCTTGTCTACATGGTGTCCTTCACCTGGAACCACGCATGCGACCTAGCTACATATATCCCGTAGCTCTCTTGTCTACATGGTGTACACATAGTATCACCCATGTGACCTAGCTACATCATAATATCTCGTAGCTCTCTTGTACACATGATGTGCACTCAGCACCATACATGTGACCTAGCTACATACCATCTGTATCATCCAATCTTTCAGGAGGTTCAACCGGGATTTTCTCTCTTTTCTAACAATTTCACCAATCAAGTAATTACCAACAAACATATTTCCAATATGTTACAAATTTATTCATAGTCCTTTTTCAATTTTCAATTTACTGACAAATAGTCAATCTATAGGTAGCCACATTTCATATGATAACAAAATATAATAAAATAAAATAAAATAAATCGATAAATTATTTACGTACAAACTTATCAAAATCTCATCAGGTACAAATAGTGCAACAATTCATACAACCCAGTTAATAGTAATTTAACACTCAATTCTTGTAACAATAATTCCATTCAATTTCACATGACACAACTAGCATTACATTTTTTTTTATATAATACATACCATCCATCAACTTCTCTTAAACATATTAAATCATACAATTTATGCCATATCAATAGAGAATTACAATTCATGCATGGTATTGCATTATTATTAACACACGAACTTACCTCGATTCAGAAACGGCAATTTACTATTTTAATCCATAACCTTGTATTTTCCCGATTTAAGCCCGAATCTCGATTTCCTTCATCTATAATATCACATTTAGCCTAATAATTAGTCACATTATTCATACGGGTCCAAAATCATATTTTTACAAATTTGCATTTTGACCCCTAAACTTTGCATATTTGCACTTTTTCCCCAAGACTCGAAAATTTAATTTCAGCCCTTATTCCTATGTTTTATGACATGCTGAACATTTTTATCTTCTACAACAACATCAAATTCTCACTCTAACATATAGTTATGAACAATAAGTATTTTTACCGATTATGCCGTTTTACTCGTTTTCACTTAAAACCGAGTAGCACAAGTTGTTTAACATAATTTAAAACCTCATATTCTATCATAAAGCATCAAAATACACAAATTTCACCTATGGGTATTTTTCCAAATATGAACCCTAGCTTAAATTATTGCTAGAATAAGCTTTATCGAGCTCACCGGATTCAAAAACGTAAAGAACATTAAAAACGGGGCTTGGAATCACTTACTATTGAGCTTGGAAAGCTTGAAAACCCTATCCATGGCCTCCCCCATGCTAATTTCGGCCTCCATGAAGAAGATGAGCAAACTTGGCTTTTAATTTTGTATTTTAATTCATTTTACCCCTAAATGACCAAAATGCCCTTACTACTAAACTCTCAAAAATTCCTTCCATGTCCTAATTTTGTCCATGAACTTAAGATTGGTCAAATTGCTATTTAAGACCTCCTAATTAATATTTCAATGCAATTTCATACTAAAAACTTCTAGAATGCAAGTTTTGCAACTTATTCAATTTAGTCCCTAACTTTAAATTAAGCACTTTATGCATTGAATTTCTTCACGAAATTTTCACAAAATCATGCAATCATATCATAGACCTCAAAATAATCATAAAATAATTATTTCTATCTCGAAATTGTGGTCCCGACATCACTATTCCGACTAGGCCCAAAATCAGGGTGCTACAACTCTCCCCCCTTTAGGGATTTTCGTCCCCGAAAATCTTACCGAAAAAGTGGTCTTCACTTAGATTCCTCAATCTCATACTCAATAATAAAGTACCTTAACTCAGGAAGTGCTTCCAATACATCTCTTTAATTTCTCATTTCCATCCTAATATCAATCTGGCAAAGATAATTCGTAGATTCGATGCTCGGCTTTAACCCCATTAACAATTTAGATTCTCTGTGGCATCGAATGCTCTATACTATCACATTACCTTATTGTCTTGAAACACATCACAATTCATACAACGAAGACATTACTAAAAAAATCGGGGAAGTCTTTACTCAATACAGACTAGTCCATTTTCGGATATTCCAGTTAACAATATTCTCATACATTTCAAACTTTACCAACATGTAATAAACTTTTCAGCTTTCACGAAATGAAAACCTCATCATTCGTAGTGGTTTTTACTCATATAATTTTTTTTTTTAAGAGATACACACTTCTCGTTCAGAATATTTGCCTTTTATCCGTACAGAAATGAAATTCTATTATCAGACTTGAGAAAAATAATCTCGACATAATTGTCACATGAAATATTTCAAATAAATAATTCACACTTGATTGAACACTAGAGTCGATCTTAATCATCGATGAATGACATTTCCAGTAATCTTTTCTTTGTTCATTCATTACGCTAACAAAACCATCTCAATTGCATTAGTTCAAGTAACCAAAATATCTCAATTGAAGTCATTAATTATAATTGACTTATTTGAGAGAAGTAATCCACCATATCGATTGAGACTCGATATTTTATCACTTATGTCTTTACTTATCAATTCATTCTTAATCTCTAATTATACTTATAATTATTCTATCATCGAACTCTCTTTAAATTTTCAAGCGGAAACTTATTCAGATATGGATCTCATGAAATTCAATCATAAGCACCACTTCTATAAGAGGGAGGGGTTATAGGGCCTCTAACTCGTCTTTCTTATACATACACATATGACACAATTTCCATCATCATAGCAACATCATCAAAATCATGTCATTCATTCAGGCAATGCAACATTCATGTTGGCTTACACAAATTTTTCCTCTTGTCCCATTTAGACAATATACTTATGCATACATTCTATGTTTTCTAGATAGCTTTACTTATCGATTCATTTAATTAAATTAAGTCATGCTCATGACATCATATAAGGCCAAACAACCATAGATACTTGTACCACAATTACAACTTTCATTTCATGCATCATCATGTACATATCATTACAATCATATAATTCGGTCAAACAATTTAACATAGATAAGTTCATTTCATTATAATCCTTTATCTCATAAAAAAATATCATTGTCATTCATCAACATTCAACGTCCAACCAGGACAATGACATTTTATTCGTATTAAAATATTATAAACCTTTATTCATACCTTTACGAATCTAAACTTATTATAATCGTAATTTACTCAATTACCTTTGCATCACGTTAAACATGGTCGGTGCAGCTCGGTTGGAGAGTACCTCTGTCTAAACAAAGACGGTCCTCATACGCGTCGGAAGACATCACACTATCATAGATCCGTGGCATATATATAGCTAGACTTTTTCACATGCTAGGTTAGTCCGAGAACCGACTAAACCATAGCTCGATACCACTAAATGTAACACCCTTACCCGTATCCAAGGCCGGAACAGTACGAGGCATTACGGACTTAACAACACACATAGACAAAAAGCGGGCCATAAAATTTCATTTAATTTAAAACTTTTCGAACACATGCATAACAAACAAAGCTAACTATGTCATTACATCAAAACATATGACGTAGCATGATTAATTAAACTTATAAACCATAATGGATAAGGACCACATCTCATAATCATATAAAATAACTCAATGCGATCGATACGCATTCGATCAAAATCATAATAAAAATACATATTACAAACAACTTCCTATACATGCCACTCACTTGATATTTCCAATATTTGAATTAATTCTCCCAAAATGATAGTTTGATAGTGTGATTTTGCCTCCGATGATCTCAACCCCGAGCCGACCTATCAATACTAAAGAAATGGAGAGGATGGGTAAGCTTTACGCTTAGTAAGTTCATATGAAAATAATAAGCAATTACTACCATGCTTTTCAAGATAAAACACTATAATTGTACAATTACATATATTCAGGTTAAGCTGTGTTATTGAGTTACAGTTACTAAATCATTCATATCTGAAGCTACAAAACTCCAACTTTAGTTTCGTTAATTTTATTTGAAACTAGATTCATATATATTTCTCCTATAAAATTTTCAGAATTTTTGGTTTGGCCAATTAGTACAGTTTATTAGTTAAATTCTCCCCTGTTTCAGAGTATGACTACTCTGACCTCTGTGTACTACGAACCAAATTTCTCTCTGTACAGAATTCCAACGACCATGCCATTTGTTTCCCTTAAAAATAGACTCAATAAGGAATCCATGCATGTAAGGTATGACTCTTAATAAGTTTTGTACAATTTATGATGAATTTCTAAAGTCAGAACAGGGGATCTCGAATTCATTCAGACCCTATTTCACAATAATTCAAATATCACACAATATAGAATTCTTTTGCGTCCCCTGTTTCTTTCATGTGAAAATAGACTCATTAAGCTTTATTTTCATATATCATTTGCATTTTTATTCAACTTACAAAATTTTTAGTGAATTTTCAAAGTCACGCAACTGCTGCTGTCCAAGACAATTTTATTGCTAATTCACTCTTTCACACTTTCTTTGTATTAACCTCATTTTAACATACATATCACAAATCATTTTCACCACATTTCATACATCACAAGTATAGGCCCATGATTACAAGGTCACCATAAAATCATTCTCATGTATAACTTAATTGTTTATAACCTTACCACAACCCGATCACTTAATGAACACATTATTCACATAACCAAATTCCTGCACTTATTCATCACAAAACTCACAAAGCAAGTACATAATAAGTCTCCGTTGAACACTTTGGATCAATCCTCGATACTTGGTGGTTGCCGCATAAATAGCTCCACCCATCATAAAGTTCGGCTCTCTTGTACACATGGTGAACACTTAGTATCACCCATGTGACCTAGCGATTTATCTCGTAGCTCTCTTGTCTACATGGTGTCCTTCACTGGAACCACGCATGCGACCTAGCTACATATATCCCGTAGCTCTCTTGTCTACATGGTGTACACATAGTATCACCCATGTGACCTAGCTACATCATAATATCTCGTAGCTCTCTTGTACACATGATGTGCACTTAGCACCATACATGTGACCTAGCTACATACCATCTGTATCATCCAATCTTTCAGAAGGTTCAACCGGGATTTCTCTCTCTTTTCTAACAATTTCACCAATCAAGTAATTACCAACAAACATATTTCCAATATGTTACAAATTTATTCATAGTCCTTTTTCAATTTTCAATTTACAAACAAATAGTCAATCTATAGGTAGCCACATTTCATATGATAACAAAATATAATAAAATAAAATAAAATAAATCGATAAATTATTTACGTACAAACTTATCAAAATCTCATCAGGTACAACTAGTGCAACAATTCATACAACCCAGTTAATAGTAATTTAACACTCAATTCTTGTAACAATAATTCCATTCAATTTCACATGACACAACTAGCATTATTACATTTTTTTTTTTTTTATATCATACATACCATCCATCAACTTCTCTTAAACATATTAAATCATACAATTTATGCCATATCAATAGAGAATTACAATTCATGCATGGTATTGCATTATTATTAACACACGAACTTACCTCGATTGAAAGCGGCAATTTACTATTTTAATCCATAACCTTGTATTTTCCCGATTTAAGCCCGAATCTCGATTTCCTTCATCTATAATATCACATTTAGCCTAATAATTAGTCACATTATTCATACGGGTCCAAAAATCATATTTTTACAAATTTGCATTTTGACCCCTAAACTTTTGCATATTTGCACTTTTTCCCAAGACTCGAAAATTTAATTTCAGCCCTTATTCCTATGTTTTATGACATGCTGAACATTTTCTCTTCTACAACAACATCAAATTCTCACTCTAACATATAGTTATGAACAATAAGTATTTTCCGATTATGTCGTTTTACTCGTTTTCACTTAAAACCGAGTAGCACAAGTTGTTTAACATAATTTAAAACCTCATATTCTATCATAAAACATCAAAATACACAAATTTCACCTATGGGTATTTTTCCAAATATGAACCCTAGCTTAAATTATTACTAGAATAAGCTTAATCGAGCTCTTTGGGATTCCAAAAACGTAAAGAACATTAAAAGCGGGGCTTGGAATCACTTACTATTGAGCTTGGAAAGCTTGAAAACCCTAGCCATGGCCTCCCCCATGCTAATTTCGGCCTCCATGAAGAAGATGAGCAAAATTGGCTTTTAATTTTGTATTTTAATTCATTTTACCCCTAAATGACCAAAATGCCCTTACTACTAAACTCTCAAAAATTCCTTCCATGTCCTAATTTTGTCCATGAACTTAAAATTGGTCAAATTTCTATTTAAGACCTCCTAATTAATATTTCAATGCAATTTCATACTAAAAACTTCTAGAATGCAAGTTTTGCAACTTATTCAATTTAGTCCCTAACTTTAAATTAAGCACTTTATGCATTGAATTTCTTCACGAAATTTTCACACAATCATGCAATCATATCGTAGACCTCAAAATAATCATAAAATAATTATTTCTATCTTGAATTTGTAGTCCCGACATCACTATTCCGACTAGGCCCAAAATCAGGGTGTTACATTCATAACCTTGTAGGGCACATTTTGTTACAAAGTAATGTCGTTTGGGCTGAAGAACGCAGGGGCAACCTACCAGCGGGCCATGGTGAACTTGTTCCACGACATGATGCATAGGGACATTGAGGTATATGTTGATGATATGATTGCTAAATCTCGAATAGAGGAAGACCATATTAAAGTTTTGAGGAAACTATTCTTGAGGTTAAGAAAGTTTCAGTTAAGGCTCAATCCGGCAAAGTGCACTTTCGGAGCTAGATCCGGAAAACTATTGGGTTTCGTAGTCAGTGAAAAGGGAATAGAAGTTGACTCAGACAAAGTTAAAGCCATACGAGACTTGCCTCCACCACAAACTTAAAAAGAAGTTCGAGAATTTCTAGGAAGGTTGAATTACATCGCTCTGTTCATTTCACAACTGACCGAGAAATGTGATCCTATCTTTCGCCTCCTCAGAAAGCACAATCAAGGCACTTGGGATGAGGAATGCCAGAATGCTTTTGAAAAGGTCAAGCAGTATTTGTTGAATGCTCCGGTATTATCTCCACCTAGCCCAGATAAACTGTTAATATTGTACTTGTCCGTATTCAGTAATCCTATGGGATGTATGCTTGGTCAGCATGACGAGTCAGGGAAAAAGGAGAAGGCAATTTATTATCTTAGTAAAAAATTCACTGACTGTGAAATGAGATATTCCCCAATTGAAAAGTTGTGTTGTGCTCTGATTTGGACCACTCAGAGATTAAGACAGTACATGCTATACCATACCACTTGGCTCATCTCAAAGCTGGATCCATTAAAATACATGATGGAGTCAACGGCACTAAATGGGAGAATGGCGAGATGGCAAATTTTGCTTTCAGAGTTTGATATAGTCCACGTAAGTCAGAAGGCTATAAAAGGAAGTGTGGTAGTTGACTTCTTGGCCAGTAGAGCTCTAGAGGATTATGAGCCATTGAACTTTGATTTTCCAAATGAGGAGTTAATGTGTATAGCGATGACTGAAGATTCTCCATAGAGGCTCAATTTTGATGGGGCTTCTAATGCAGTTGGAAACAGAATTGGGGCAGTATTGGAATCCCCCAAAGGCGATCATTACCCATTCACATGCAAGTTGGACTTTGATTGCACGAATAATATGGCTGAGTATGAAGCATGCATCATGGGACTTCAAGCAGCCATAAAGCGAGGTATAAAAACCTTAGAAGTATATGGAGATTATGCATTGGTAATTTATCAGCTTAGAGGTAAATGGGAGACAAGAGATTCTAAATTGATCAATTATCGAAAGGTAGTTTTGGGGTTACTTGAGGAGTTTGATGACATCACTGTAATATCCCGAATTAGGGCCTAATCAGAATAGTGGTTTCGTAACCACAAATTCGAGATAGAGATAATTATTTTATAATTATTTTGATGTTTATGATATGATTGCATGATTGTGTGAAAATTTCGTGATGAAATCCTATGCCTAAAGTGCTTAGATTGAAATTAGGGACTAAATCGAATAATTTGTAAAACTTGCATTCTAGGAGTTTTTAGTATGAAATTGTTTTGGAATATTAATGAGGAGGTCTTAAATAGCAATTTGACCAATTTCTAAGTCTATGGACAAAAATTAGACATGGATGGAATTTTTGGAAAGTTTAGTAGTAAGGGCATTTTGGTCATTTAGTTATTAAAATGAATTAAAAACAAAATTAAAAGCCAATTTTTGTCCATCTTCTTCATTAGGCTGAAATTTCAAGGGTTCTCCATAGCTAGGGTTTGTTTCAAGCTTCCAAGCTCCATAATCAAGAGAAACGAGATTCAAGTCGCGATCGAGGGAAAAGCAAAGTTTACGAAGAATAGGCTCGATTGCTAATAATTTTGTACCGAGGTAAGCTCATGTGTAAATGTAGTAACATAATTGTCATTTTAATTAACTTAATGATATTTATATGATATGATGATTATTATTATGAAATATTATGCTTTGTGGTTATTGTTGAGTAATATGCAAATTATGTTTATTACTTGTTAAATATGAATTGCTACCGAGTGTCGGTTTCGATATTCCATGCAAGACGGCAAGGATATGTGATCGAGGAAAAAGCCCGTTTGAACCTTGGGAATAGATTAGAATACAAGTGACATGTCACTAGGATATTAGGTTCCAAACTCGTTGAGTTGAGTCCGAGTTCGTGAGATGTAACTAGGCATCCGAGCTCGTTGAGTTGAGTCCGAGTTCACTTATGGATGCGAACGCCCGAGCTCATTGAGTTGAGTCCGAGTTCACTTATGGGCGGGTTACATGGTAGCTTGGCTACATAAGTTCCGCAGGCTATTGAGTTTGTCTAGCTGCGGGTATGGCTCTTATGTTCATGATATCCGCGTATTCGAATTATATTCTGATGTGTTCAACGGGTGAATCTTAAGTGAATAAAAAGAAGGCCTAAAATGAAGGTGACATGTTGGTAAGTGTGGTAAATGAGAAAATTTGACAGGTATGTGCTTAAACCCTTGGGTTGAGAACTTGGTATGATGAAATCTTAGAAAGATATTAAATACAAATGAAATATGAATGTCTTGGTGTTGTTTATGCAAATAATGTTTTTATGGGATTGTGTGATTACGTTACTTGCTATTTGCATGTGAACTTACTAAGCATTTGTGCTTACTCCCTCCTTTTCTTTCATTGTAGTTTTGACAAGCCGGCTTGAGAATCGGGATAGGTCGAAGACTCGTTCACACTATCCGAAGACTTAAATTGGTAAAATGGCTTGTATACTTTGAATGTGGCCTGTATAGCACTATACTCACTTTGTGTAAACGATCTTATGATATGGTTATGGTTTGGTAAGAAAAGGGTTTGTAAATGATTAGCCATTGGAATGGCCAATCTAAATCATATTTGATGTCATGTATGTTTAAAATGCTATTTAGTCCATGAAAATCTATAGTAAAGTGAAATTGGCTATAAAACAGAATTTCACAGCAGCAGTGACGTGAGTTTAAAAAATCACTAAAAATAGTAGAAATGGAATTAAATGATGAATAAGTTATGAAATTGAATATTAATGAGTCTATTTTCATATGGATTGAACAAAACAGGTATATGAATTATATTTTATGAGATATTTAAATTTTTGTGAAACAGGGCCAGAGTGATTTTTGGATCTCCTGTTCTAACTTTGAAAATTCACTAAAACTTGTATAAAGATAATTAGAAGTCATGCTTTATATGTACAGGTTCCGAGCCTAATTTTAATAGAAACAAACGTCATAGTCTTTTTAATTCTGTACAAAGAGAAAAGTGGTTCGTAGTGAACAGAGGTCAGAGCAGTCAAACCCTGAAACAGGGGAGACTTTAACTAATAAACTGTACTAATTGGCTTGACCAAAAATTCTAGAAAAAAATTAGTAAATATATATATGAGTCTAGTTTCACGTAAATTTTATGGAATTGGATTTTGAGTTTCAAAACTCGAGATATGAATTTTTAAGCGACTGCAATGCAGATTGCTAGCTTGACTGGAAATTTAAAAATAAAATAAAATAAATTGTTTGAGCGGTTTAAGTAATGAATTAAGTCTGTTAACACCTCGTGTTCGAATCCGGTGATGGTCTCGGGTACGGGGCATTACAATCACCTTCAATTATCTCCCACGAGATGAAAATCAGATGGCAGATGCTTTAGCAACCTTGGCCTCAATGATTAAGGCAAATAAAGAGGAAGAGGTGATACCAATTCAAATGAGTGTTTACGAGGCTCCAGCTAGCTGTTGTAACATTGAAGAGGAAGAAAAGGATGATATCCCTTGGTATCAGGATATATTGTGATATGTAAGAGATCGTAAATATCCAGAACAGGCAACCAAAAATGAAAAACGAACTTTGAGAAGGTTAGCTTGTGACTATGTCTTGGACGGGGATATCCTGTACAAGAGAAGGAAAGACCAAGTACTTTTAAGATGTGTCGATGCTGTGGAAGCTAAGCTAATTTTAGAAGAAGTTCATGAAGGTGTATGTGGGACGCATGCAAATGGGTTCACGATGGTAAGGCAAATCATGAGGTTCGGCTATTATTGGGCCACCCTGGAAGGGGACTGTATCAACTATGCCAAGAAATGCCATAAGTGTCAGATTTATAGGGACAAAATTCATGTGCCACCTTTACCTTTACATGTTATGACTTCTCCATGGCCCTTCTCCATGTGGGGCATAGATGTCATTGGACCAATATCGCCGAAAGCTTCGAACGGACATCGGTTTATCTTCGTGGTAATCGACTACTTTACAAAATGGGTAGAGGCCGCTTCTTATGCGAATGTTACTAAGTCTGCTGTAAGTCAATTCTTGAAGAAGAAGATCATTTGTCGGTATGGAATGCCTGAGAAGATCATATCTGACAATGCATTGAACTTGAACAACAAAACGATAGCAGAGGTTTGCGACCAGTTCAAGATCAAGCATCACAATTCTTCTCCCTATCGTCCAAAAATGAATGGGGCAGTGGAGGCCGCCAACAAGAACATTAAGAAAATAATGGGAAAGATGACTGAAACCTATAGAGATTGGCATGAGAAGTTATCGTTTGCACTCCTGGCCTATCGAACATCTATCAGAACCTCTACTGGGGCAACCCTATTCTCGTTAGTTTATGGGATGGAAGTAGTGTTGCCTATTGAAGTAGAAATACCTTCTCTCTGAATTTTGACAGAGATAAGGTTAGATGAAGCTGAATGGGTTCAATCCCGATATGACCAGTTAAACTTGATTGAGGAAAAGAGGCTGAGAGCCATCCGACATGGCTAGATGTATCAGAAGCGTATGATGCAAGCTTATGATAAAAATTTTGCCCAAGAGATGTCCATGAGGGGGACCTCGTGCTAAAAAAGATTCTTCCCATTCAGAAGGACTTTAGAGGAAAATGGATGCCAAATTGGGAGGGGCCATACGTCGTAAAGAAGGCTTGGAGGAGCATTGATTTTGACAGAAATAGATGGGAGGAGTCTACCTAATCCAGTGAATTCAGACTCAGTCAAAAAGTATTTCGTCTAAAAGAGAGGACAATCCAAGGTGAAAACCCGCAAAGGGCGCCTTGTGACCAAAGGGGTTTTGAGTTGAAAACCCGAAAGGGCAGCTCAAATTTTGAAGGGCATAAAGCAATCTGGCTATATCTGACTCCACCAAAGAATGAAGTGCGTTGTATATCGGGGCATCAACAAAGTACTTTGGATCATTTAAACACATGTTGACTTCAAGAAAGATTTCATGGAGCTGGTGTATAGATGCTCAAGCGGCGATATCTAGAGCATCTAACTTTTATCTTGTTTGCTATCTTTAGATTCTATTTCTTCTCAAAGATATGCTCTCAGATTTATTCTCTTTGTATTTTTGACAGTTTATTTAAGTCTAATTATCCCCAAGATTGAATTTATTTTCTATTATTCTATGTTGCATTGAAATAATGATAGATGAACTAAAATATCTTCACAAACGAAGTTTTGCACATTACTTTGGAATTTCTAGATAATACAAGAAACTAAAACAAGACAATTGTTCAAGAAATTCACATAAGTAAGGAACGAAGGAACTCGAGGAATTTCTTTCTTCAAGTCCAAAAGGAAAATGGACAAAACCAAAGATTCAATTCTAGGAAAGATTATTTTGCAGACGTCCTCAGTGGATCATAGCATTTGAGGAAAGTGCACAGCCTACAGTGAGCAAGAGTAATACTTTGAAGGAATGAGTGATGACGTCTAGGATAGGGGTCATATTCATAACATTTTTGCATCATAGCATGTTTAATTAGGAACATTCGACTTACTTCGACCATAGCATCCTAATTATCAGGCATAATCATTCTACATGTTATCAAAGATGGCGCGCCTTAATCCCCTAAGCAGTAGGGTAATAGTCTGCAGCATAGCAGATCTAGCCTTTAGATGTTTATGCTGAAGTAGATCCAAGATGATTTGGCATCCTTGTGCTTATAAGGAACAAATCGAGGACATAGCAAATTTGACTCCTATATGTTCTCAAATAAGATCCAAGATGGTTTGGCATCCTTGTGCTTACAAGGAACAAATCAAAGACATAGCTGATTTGGCTTTCACGTGTTTACGTTGAAGCAAATCTAAGATGATTTGGCATCTCTGTATTGACAGAGAACAAATCAAAGTTTGGCATCTCCATATTCGACAGAGGGCAGACACATAACAAATCTAGCCTTCAGATGTTTATACTGAAGTAGATCCAAGATGATTTGGCATCCTTGTTCTTATAAGGAACAAATCAAGGACATAGTAGATTTGACTCTCATATGTTCTCAAATAAGATCCAAGATGGTTTGGCATCCTTGTGCTTACAAGGAACAAATCAAAGACATAGCTGATTTGGCTTTCACGTGTTTACGTTAAAGCAAATCTAAGATGATTTGGCATCTCTGTATTGACAGAGAACAAATCGAAGTTTGGCATCTCCATATTCGACGGAGGGCAGACACATAGCAGATCTAGCCTTCAAATGTTTATACTGAAGTAGATCCAAGATGATTTGGCATCCTTGTGCTTATAAGGAATAAATCGAGGACATAACAGATTTGACTCTCAGATGTTCTCAAATAGATCCAAGATGGTTTGGCATCCTTGTGCTTACAAGGAACAAATCGAAGACATAGCTGATTTGGCATTCACGTGTTTACGTTGAAGCAAATTCAAGATGATTTGGCATCTCTGTATTGTCAAAGAACAAATCAAAGTTTGGCGTCTCCATATTCGATGGAGGGCAGACACATAGTAGATCTAATCTTCAGATGTTTATACTGAAGTAGATCTAAGATGATTTGGCATTCTTGTGTTTACAAGGAACAAATCGAGGACATAGCAGATTTGACTCTTAGATGTTCTCAAATAGATCCAGGATGATTTGACATCCTTGCGCTTACAAGGAGCAAGTCAAAGATATAGCTGATTTGGCTTTCGCTGAAGCAAATCTAAGATGATTTGGCATCTCTGTATGGTCAGGGAACAAATCAAAGAAGCAGATTTGGTGTCTATATGTTCGACGGAGAGCAGATCGAAGACATCAACATGACTTTCTTAAGTTTGCAAATGAGCAGATTAAGGGCCATGATCCGATAAGGCCGGACAAATTTGGTCTTTCTATGAGTCTTTGCTTGATTCCTGTTACACATCAATGAGCAAAGAGGGGCAGCTGTAGTAGCCCAAATTTGACCGGGCTAAAAATAGAATAAAGGTTAAATAAATAAGTATTTATTTATTTTAAAAGTCTATTAAAAGTCCATATACAGAGTCCAAAAGAATTAAAACCCAACTAGCCCACGACCCGTGTACCCAAATACACCCATAGCCCAACTTAAACCAAACCCGGTTACACCCAAACTCAAATAACAGAGCCAGGACTAAAGTGGCCCAAAAGGCCTAAAACGGTAAAAAACAGACAAGGAAACCCTAGGGTTTCCTGAGAACTCAGCGCCGCAAGGAGTTTCTGGAAGCTTCGAGCACTCCAAGCGACGTGGCCTTTCATCTCGCGCAGATTCAACGGCCCAATCATCGCCACCAAGCACGCCGTGATTTCTCGGCTCTGTCATCATACATCGTGCCACCATCAACGCACAAATCACACCGGAATCATCAGATCTCCTTGCGCTACGATACGGCATTGGCTTATTCAGCATGAAGACGTCAGTAATCGAGCAAGATCCTCGCGGTTTATCTACGAACAAAAGAGGAAACAAACAATAAAAAACACGACAGTAGAATGTAAATCATTTACAAAAAGGCTATAAAAGCCGAATACTTTCATTGTAAAAGGGATTTTTCGGAGAAATAATACAAAAAACAGATATTCGAAGAAGGTTCAAACAGTTTCTCTAAAAAAGGTGATTTAAGTTCTGTTTTTTTTATTTTTTTCAATAAATATATGAACCAATCTTTGATATAAACTGATAATATAAAGAAACGAAAGAAATACCTGTGTTTTCGCCTTGAGGATGAGGGTTTTTAGCCCTCCGATCACCGTGTGCGGTGACCCTCACGACGGCGCGTGGACGCGTAGCACCCGAGAGCAGAGGTCCGACGAGGCTCCTAGGCCAACCCCGAATCCTCATACAGAGGATTTTCTTTATTTTTTTTAAAAATCCGGGTCTCCAAATGATTTTTAGGTTAAAGTTTGGCTTATATAGCCTTTATAGAACGACGCCGTTTTGGCTTAATTTAATAGGCCTAAAACGACGTCGTATTAAAGCTAAAGATCCGCGTGTTGACCCGATAACCCGGGAAGGATCCGCGTGTTTTTGAAGATTGAGTTAATTACCCAATTAGTCCCTGCACCTTTCTTACGTTTACAATTTTGTTTTGTTTTATTTATGATTTAGCCCTGATATTTTGTTTCAGTTTTAATTTAGTCCTTGTAGTAACTGTTTTAAGTTCTGGATTAAAACGTTGCCGTTTAGGGACAAGGGAAAATTTTCCGATGAGTCCCTAGGGTTTTAATGGCCATTTCAATTAGGTCTGATCTCAGTTATTTTCTTATTAAATTAGCCACTAACTTTTATTTATGTTCAATTTAGTCACTTTTATCCCTTTTAATCTATTTATAACCTATTTATTATAAACTTTATATATATACTATATTATTTTAATATGAATATATGTATTACATATCTTATATTTATTTATATTTTATTATATTATATTATTTCATATCTTTCTATTATCATATTAATATATATTAACATATATCATTACTTGTTATTTATTATAGTATATTTATCACATAATGTTTATATATTTTTATACTATTATATTATTTTACATTTTAACAATATTATTTCATATTATTATTATTTATTATATATTATTTTTCAGAAACTATTATTATTATTTTACATTATTATTTATATTTTATTATTATATTTTTACTTATATATTTATTAATTATGTATATATTATATATTATTTTTACATATATACACTTTCATATTATAAATTATAATCATTTTATATTATGTCATTTTTATACCATTATATATTTTTATCTATATATTATTATCATTAAAGGTTTTAACTCAGTATTATATAAGTATCTTTATTTATATGTTAATAATTACTTTACTCATATTCTGTTATTACATATTTTGAAGATATTATTATATTATAATTTGTATAATAAGTATATTTCATCATTAATTACTTATTTTATATTATTTTAAACTTATATATTATATAATTATTTTATTGTAAATATAAATTCTTTTACATATTTGATATTTTATGTATTAATCGATATATTTTATTTCTTTTGTAATTATTATTCTTATAAATATATTTTTACTATATATTATACTTTTAAATCTATTATTAAATATCACATTTTTATATGCTCATTCTATTCATCAATTGTTTATATTATACATGTTTTTTTAAAAAAAAAACTCATGTTTTATTATTATACAATATTTGCTTTTTACTTTAGAATTATTGTATTTTATGCAATACCTTAGACTTTTATAATTTTACTTTCAAATGCATATTTTCATTATACAGGTGTCAAAATTGTATATCATGCATCATTTATATGTTTAAATATATGTTGAATTACATGTTTATGGGTTTTTACCTATTCCTCTTAAATATATATCGCGTTTTATGTATATCTTTCTTTCTTTTTTTATCATGTTTTATTTCTTATATATATTGATTAGTATACTGTTGTGCTATTATTATAATATTTTATCTCGTATGTTATGTTAATATGCTCCTTCATGCATCGATTTTAAAAGCGAGACCTCAAAGTTTTCAAAAATAAAAAGGCAATGCTTGGTGTTTGGAAGCTTCGAGAAAAGTAGTGCCCTAACTTATTGGGTTACAATTTTTCCTCGTTGAGTTCGAATAGTCAAGTACCCTTCTAAGTTTTTAAGATTTTCAAAATACGAGCAACTGTCTTGGAATTTCAAAGCGTTATGTCCTAACTTACTGGATGTGGCGTTTTGTCGTTTCGAGATAAGGATTTCCAAAAAGGCTAACTTAGTATCAATATTTTGATACAAGCGAACCCCAATTTTCAAAAAAAATCAAAATATTTTAAAGAGGATTGCATCTTAAAATTTTTAATTTCCAACCTTAAAGACATTTGATAATCAATTAGGTACCAATTTTTGGGCGTTACGAGGGTGCTAATCCTTCCTCGTACGTAACCAACTCCCGAACCTGTTCTTTTTATTTCGTAGACCAAAACTAATGATTTTAAAACAAAATGTTTTAAAGGTGATCTAATCACATCTAAAAAGATTGCTGGCGACTCCCGTTTTCGTTTTTTCTTAAAGTCGATTCCCATTTTTCAAAACTCGATTTAAAAATAGTCTCGACAATCTATATGAATTGAAATAAGGTATAATTGAGTGATGAAGTGTTTGAATGCGATGTACTCACCTTGTACATGTGAAATGTGTTGGTAAGATAAAGCATTTAGTTAAGCTATATAAAAATATATAAATGCTTTGTGAGGTGAGTTTAATGTTTTAAACCTATGAACTTACTAAGCATATTTAATGCTTACTCCATTTAATTTTCCCCCTCCCCTGTAGATAATTTGGTGGAACTTGGTAGGCGGATTGTTCCACAACTCACATTATCCAACTTTTGTTTTAGTAGAATTATTTTAACTCTATGCCAGGTTAAATGGCATGTATTTAAGGTCTATTTTGTAAAATTGATTGTGAAGCAAAGGTTAATGTATTGAACGCTATATAATTATGTATTTACTCTTTCGTGATGCTTGTCCAATGTTGGCGTGGACAATTAGTACGCTTAAGATGAAAATAATTATACGTGTTAAATATGTTAACTCACTTTGGATAATTGGCAGACTTATAAGCGGACTATTTGGGCGAATAATAATAAAGTAATAAAATATGCGGCAGATAGTCAGTTGGCATATAGGCTTGAGTGGTCATTTTTCTAACAGATCACCTTGGCTCGTTTGGTTTAAAAGTATTCATATAGAATTATAAAATACTTGAAAATAGTAATGTTGTTTAAACCTTGATTAGTCTCATAAATGTTTATACCTTTAATATATATTTATGATTAGGATAAGAATTATGATGACTTTAAAATAGATTTCTTTGATGGCCTTGCATGTGAATGTCTTTGTTTTTCTGTAGCACCCTGTAACTTGGGTCCAATGATCGGGTCAGGCGAGAGGTGTTACAGAAAGCATATAAATACCAAGTTGGTAGACATTTGGCATTGGTTTTGGAGTGTTTTTGTCAACAACCTTCCTATGTTTTTCTCGTGCTTATATTTGACATTTTTTTAAGTATTTCTTAGAGATTTTTATTGATTGTATTGTGAGGTATTTTGGAGAGTGATTTGTAACAATCTAAGTCATTTTTGGGGCTGTAAATATCTACTGTTCTAAAGGTATTTTGGGTTTTAGCCAATAAGTGATTTAATTAGATTGTTGAACAAATTTATTCTCTGAGCAAGACTCAGTAAAGTAGAATTGTTGATCCAATATGCACTAACAAATATTGCGTGTTATTTCTCTCATTACTTTACATCTTGCTTTACCTTCCTAAAAATATGTTTTTCCATTCCCTATCCTAACAATACTTAGAACAAAACTTTCTTTATAACGGTAAAAGTAAATTATCTGTTAAAACAATAATTGAAATATAGTTGAAAACTTTTTCAAATACTATATTAATTGTTTGTTATAACACCTTAACAAATTAGGTATATAATTGAATAATAAATAAAAAAATAATGGCGCTATTTGTTTAAAGATCACTTATTTAACAAAGCTTAATAACAAATTTGGTCACTAACGTTTGCATGTTTTGTCAAAATGGCCTTAATTGTATTTTTTAGCCTTTTTTTCCCATCAAACTTTGTTCTTTTTTTCAATCTGTTTTTTCTAACAGATTTAATGAAAGTACCATCAAAAAAATTAACGGGTATGATGTGGAATTTCATATGTGGAATATTTTTAATGAGATGTAATTTATTACTTAGATAACCCAATAAAATAATTACATGTGAAAATAATAAAATAAATAAATATTTCATTAAATTAAAAAAAAGTCTTAAATTAAAGAAAATAAACGTAATTAACTAAAAAAAGTTAACTCAGTAAAAAAATTTCTCAATAAACAAACGTATAAAAGATTGAAACCTTTTGAAAGAAAAGAAAATTTGAAACCTTTTGAAAGAAAAGAAAATTTGAAACCTTGAATTTATTTATTAAACCTGTTAGAAAAAGCAGATTGGAAAAAAAAAAAAGTTAATGGCAAAAAAAAAAGCTCAAAAATACTATTAGGATCATTTTGACAAAATATGTAAACGTTAACAGCCAAATTTTACATTAAAAGATGTTAACATTTTAAGTTTAGGCTATTGTGTTTTACTATTCCATTCATGTATATGATTTTTTTTAATTATTTTTATATTTTTTAAATAAATGAAATAGTTTATATGTCATTCAATTCAATTTTAATAATAGTTTATTCATTTTTAATTATTTTACTATTCAATTCATATACTTTTATAATTCACTTTTAATTATTTCCTATAATTCATTTAAATTTCGTATATTTTTTTTAACAATTCGAAGGTAACATCAGTTATATTTGGTAATTTTAATAATAATTCTTAAATATTACTCTTTATATTTATAAATTTCAATTATTTGAAATATTTTTAAATCTTTTTAAACAAATGTGTACAAAACCAAAATTTGTTTATTTTGCTTTTTAAACAAAAATAATCATGCCAATTTGACACTTTTAAAATCAAAATCATTTTTATAACTAATCCCATTATATTAAAATAAAATAAAATAAAATAAAAATTCACTTCAACATCTTCTAATATTATTTTACATGTTCACTCTATATTAAATATAGC
This sequence comes from Gossypium anomalum, assembly GCA_025698475.1. Classification (NCBI taxonomy): domain Eukaryota; kingdom Viridiplantae; phylum Streptophyta; class Magnoliopsida; order Malvales; family Malvaceae; genus Gossypium; species Gossypium anomalum. The sequence continues at coordinate 33,133,200 of CM046958.1, read as the reverse complement.
TAATCTGATTCATTCTTTTTGTAACTTTATAGTTTTAATTGAATAATTTAGATCATTGATTCTAAATTTAATATTTTCAATCTATTGGTTCAATTTGATTCTAACAATAATATATTATTTAAATTGATCAACATTTATTATATAAATATAATTAATTAAATAAATTAAAGTTAAAAGTTTCTAACCATAATAAAATCCCACAAGGGTACATACTCAAATTCATGACTCTTTCGAAAATCTTTATATAATAAATTATATTTATTTACATGGAAAATGTTGATTAAATTTTTTTATTTTTTTCATATTTTTAATTCAATTAATATATTATATTTTAACAAAAAAATAAATTCTGAAATTAATATAATTGGAAAACTTTATCTAAATACCATTTCAGGCCGAATAGAACTACACTAAATCATCTAATATACTACACCCAAATCATCAAATAGATATACTTTTACCAAAATCAGATTAGAAATTTTTTTATTAAAATATTTAAGAATTTATCAAAATATTTAAGCAATATTTTAATAAAAACGTTACTGAATGTTTTTAGTGGAGCTAACTCTTTTAGTTATAAGAAAAATACAAATCGTTTTTCCAGGGGACCACTTTATTTTATCCTTTTAGTAACACTTGGGATATATTCAGTTAGTTAAAGGCGGTGCTGCATCGGCTTGTCGCGTAGGCAACCTGGCGACAGCAACTAAGCAGCAATTAACCCGAAACACTTCACTTTCAATTAAAAACGTTTGCGCTTTTGTAGGTTCGTGCGATTTTTACAGCTAGCTATTTTTATATAAGATTCGTACTCAAACAACTGTCTACAACCAAGCTAAAGGGAGAGCAGCTTCCTTGGCTTCTTCCTCTACCCTTTTTCTTCACTATATAAATGACAGGCTCTACCATTCCTCTCCATCACACCAAATCCTTTGCTCTACAAAAAAAAATCGAAAGTCAAAAATGAGTTCGTCAGGTTTGAAATTTACCTTTCTTATGCCTTTTATGGCTGCCTGTCTCATGGCAGCATCAGCAAGTAACTTCCACAATGATTTTGACATCACATGGGGAGATGGCCGTGGTAAAATCGTCAACAATAGAGAGGCTCTCACTCTCTCCCTCGATAAAGCTTCTGGTTCTGGTTTCCAATCCAAGAATGAGTATCTTTTCGGCAAGATTGATATGCAACTCAAGCTTGTCCCTGGAAACTCTGCTGGCACAGTCACTGCCTATTATGTAAGTTAATATTCCACTTTTTTTTTTATCAAGTCATAATAGACGGTAATGGCTTTAAAGCATGGTGGTATATATATGTATCTATATTTTGGATTTGCAGCTATCTTCGAAAGGATCAACATGGGATGAAATTGATTTCGAGTTCCTCGGGAATTTAAGTGGCGACCCGTACATTCTTCACACAAACGTGTTCAGTCAAGGCAAGGGTAACAGAGAACAACAGTTTTATCTCTGGTTTGACCCAACTGCAGATTTCCATACTTATTCAATCCTTTGGAACCCCCAACGTATAATGTGAGTATTCATAAAACAAACCACCCATTAGATTTTAGTTTATTTTTTTCTGTTTTCAAATTGATTGATTGATTAAGTTTTTGTTGTTGTTATTTTCCAGCTTCTCTGTTGACGGTACACCCATTAGAGAGTTCAAAAACATGGAATCACTTGGTGTCCCATTTCCTAAGAACCAGCCGATGAGAATTTACTCTAGCTTGTGGAATGCCGATGATTGGGCCACAAGGGGTGGTTTTGTTAAGACGGATTGGACCCAAGCTCCTTTCACTGCTTCTTACAGGAACTTCAATGCGGATGCTTGTGTGTGGTCCAATGGAGCTTCTTCATGTAAATCGAATACTTCACCGTCTTCTGCATCGACAAACAGAGCATGGTTCTCTCAAGAAATGGATTCAGCGAAGCAACAAAGGTTGCAATGGGTACAAAAGAACTACATGATATACAATTACTGCAATGATGCTAAGAGATTTCCTCAAGGTCTACCTCCAGAGTGCAATATGTCTTAAAAGACTTGAAGATCCGATTACAGAAAATTATTTTAGAGATTGATATTCAATATTCTTTTATTATTTATTTTCTTTTACTCAAACCACCTCATCATTCTTTTGATCTTATGAAAATTTTCATCACTTTATATGTCATATTTTGTTACGAAAAGGAATAATATAATTTTTTATTTTTGAATTTAGCAATTAAGTTTATTTTAATATTTATATATATTTTTTACTTTAATATTAAACTTGACAACTAAGTCTTTATTGGTATTTAAATTTGGATTCTCTCAATTTTTAATGATATGATTAGTGTTCTTTGAACACAGCAATATTGGTCAATTGAACTGATTGAATTAAGAATCGATCAGTATACTTATCTGTACAAAGGGGTTCAAACAATTAAATCAAAAATTATTTGAAATTGATAAATGTAACGCCCTAATTTTCTTAATTCTGGTTCCGTCTCATTTTGACACAAATATATGTTTGCTTCAGTGGTTAAGTGTTCTAGGTGTGTGTGTGTGAGGTCCCAAGTTCAAGCTTTGCCTTTGGTTAATTTTGGAATTAAGCCTTATCCTTGATCAGTAGGTTTATATTAAATTGTTTGTAATCCTATATCAGAATGAGCTTTCTTCCCTTTTTGTTTAACCAATCGTTCGCTTTTATCCTTGGGGCTCGGTGTTGCGTTTGTGCATTGTGTATCTTGGTAAGCTGTGGATTCCTCTTGTAGCTTTCGTTCGTTTGAATGGGTATTAGTATTTTGGTTTGGAATAATAATCTTAGTGAGTGTGTTATGTAGGAGAAGATCATGAGGCTGTGGATTTTGCCACAACAGTTTAGTTCATATTGGTGATTTTCACTCGTCGGTGGTAAGTTGGTTTTGTGTCAATTCCTTGTTATTGAATTCGTTAGTCAATTCACTAAATCATTATTGGGTATTCTGTTTTCAGGCTTTGGAAGGTTTGGAAGTGTTTTTGCATCGAAACGGTACCAGGTGTGTACCCAAAACACAGAAAACGAGGTTTCAGCAAAAGCCAAAAAATTGTTCTGTCGACGCCACACGGGTGTGTGGTCACCCTTGTGGTAGGCTATGTGTGAGAACATGGCCGTGTGGTCAACGAAGGCATGGTCGTGTGCAGCACATGGCCGTGTGGTGGCTTGAGTATGGCCGTGTGGGCCACACGGGCTAGGCCAAATTGGGCGTGTGGGCCACACGAGCATGTGGGCCTATACAGGAATTTCACACGGGCGTGTGGATTATTGGGCCAGGCCATGTGGACCACACGAGCAAGGCCAATCTGGATGTGTGGGCCACACGGGCAAACCACACGGACATGTGGGCCTAGATTACTGAAATTTTTTGTGGGGTCCCATGAGTCGTCCTACTCGACTGTGGACCTACCGTAGGGTCGGTAAAGACTTACTAAACCCTAAAACTATGTGTTCTGTTAGAGTGAAGTACTGTTCTGAGCATGCCTATGCCATGTAAATCTGCTATCTGTTTTTATAAGTATGTTATGCATGTTCCATCTGTTAATTCTGTATGTATGCTTTGTATCTATTTTGGGGTGGGATTTGTATATGCGGAGGAAGTATTTGTTCGGCGTTAATCACCTATTATCTGGCAACTTGGCTGCATTGTATCTGATACGTGTCCTAATGGCACAACATGGTATGTAGGGATGGGTGAGTGTTTTTAACCCCACATGGTGTGTTGGGATGGTTGGAGATGGTGTGTAGAGGATTGGGGTAGGATTCGATTACATTTCTTTGATCAGATCGAAATGGGCCTTAGCTTGGGTCGTATCTATATCTGCTACATTTGTGTAAATGATTCTGTGTGTTTGCATGCTTAATTCTGTGGGGTTATACACTGAGTTTACATAAACTCACATCTAGTTGTCTGTCCTGTTAGGTAATCCACAGACTTAGGCAGATCGGTGCGACAGAGACTCAGCGGTGACCACCTTATCGTAAAACTATTAAAACTTAGTGCTTCTGATCTATTTAAATTTTTGGACTTATTTGAGAGTTGTAATTTTTTTGGGGACTCTTTGGACTGTTTGGTTTTAACTTGTTTTTGGATTTATTTGTTCGATAAAATTGCATGCTTGATAAATGTTTTATGAGATCGAATTCTATGCCAAAAAGAGGTTTTCTAAAAATACGAGTTATGTGTACCGGTTTTTATTAATACTTCCGCTGTAAAAAGTGTTTTGACAAATGAACTACTTTAATAATGATTTGATAATAAACACTTAAGAATGTGAGTTATAAAGATAATCAATTTATCGAATGAACTTAACTTTCAAAACCCATTCTATGTAATATCACCAGATTCGGCCATAACGTCTAGGCTAAGTTTGGGGTGTTATAATAAAAATCGAAAACTTAGAGAAAAACTAGTAGTTAAGCATATTGAACCGGTTTAATATTTTCCTAAAAAAATTATGAATTTTTAATTATTTATTTAATTATTTTTGGTCTGATAATTAACTGATTAAACTGATTGAATCGAGAAATAATGGTCTGATTGATTCAACTATCAATCTGATTATTAAAGTATCGTATATGAGACTCTAACATTATACCACGTCATCACCTAGAATTTTATATATGTTTAAGTTTTAAGTGATGATATGATATAATTTCAAAATGCTATATTTTACACTTCTATATTTTTCAAATTCAATGATCAAAATGAATTTACTCGTCAAATTTAAATATCAAAATAAAAAATAATACATATATTAAAATAAATCTAATTATCAAATTTAGGGAGAAGAATATATTATCCCTTAAGAAAAAGATATGAAAAATAAAGAGGATTTTAATTTGCACTTTAAAGGGAATGGTGGTGCATACATTGTCTCTTTCTTCATGGCTTATGACATGGAAACAAAGAATCTAGTCTCTTTTTTTTAATTCTTATGATTATTAATTAATTCCATACAACCATTAGGCGTACACACAAAAAATTCTCTATACAAACAAATTAAATTGATATTGAATAGTTATATTAAAAAAATTTTAAATTATATTAAAAAAATTTTAAATAACTGTAAATTTTAAAAATTAATAAATTTTAATTTTAATTTTAAATAATTTTAATGTTGAGAATTAAAGCAAATTTTTGTGTTCTCACTATTAGAAATATCATTTATGATATATATATATATATATATATATATATATATATATATATATATATATTATTAAATTGATATTCAAATACCATACAAGGAACTTCTGCGATGTAATCTTGTGCCATTCTATTATTAAAAAAATGACATTGAAATAACATATTTTTGTTATTATTCAAATTTAAATATTAAAAAACATGTTGTTACACTTTTTAGTATTTTAAAATTCAATGTTAAATTAATATTTTTAATTTTTTTAGTTGTATAAGAGAAAGGTAAAACTTATCTAGCTTTTGACATCCAATCATTTTTAGGGTCAATTTAAAATTACTTCTAAGAAGCACTTTTAAGATAAAAAAAATATTTTTGAAATAAAAGTATTGCTAAATAATATGTTTTTAAGCTTTTCAAAAGTGTTTTTGAGACAAAAAAAAAATTCTTTTGCTTTAATTAAAAGTAAAAGCAAAAAATTTTAGTAAACACTTTTGAGAAGTAAGGTTAAACTAAGGGCCAGTTTATGAATGCTTTTTAAATATTAAAAAATATTCCTAAACAGGCTGTTTTTTGAGAAAAAATGCTTTTCCTAAATTAAAAATTGACCCAAAAATACTTTTTTCCAAAAGCAAAAAATTTTAGCTTTTAGACACATTTAAGAAGTATTCCTAGGCCTAAGCTTTAGTAGTGCTAAAAATAAAACAAACAAAAAGTCAATTGCAAAGAAATGAAAGAGATGAAGCACACATTCAACAAAAGAAAAAAAATTACAAGATGAATATGAAACGAAAAGAAATGTTGGGTAAAGAGAGAACTCGGTCTGATACGACGTCTCTTCTCGGCAAACTTATACAACAACATCAACAACCTCATCAAAAAATTCGGTTCCATTCATCTCCCTCCGCTTGCTCCCATAGCATCTCCTCCCCTACTTCCCCTCACAATGCCTTGCTCGGCGTCGACAGTGGCACTGGCAACGCACGCATCAATCTGTTTTCTTTCTCTCTTTTTCATTTTCTTCCTATAATAAGAATTTGCGTGATTATTTATGATTTTGATTGGAATGGTTATCAAATTTTACACAATGAAATGATTAATTTAAATTATTATTTTCTCATATTTTACCTTAAATATATATTATTCAAATTTTATGAAAGGTAAGAAAATGTTAATTATTATTACTTTTAAATAATAAAAATTCAAATGTTGAATGATAATAAATTCAAAAATAAGTTTAAAAATTTAATGACTTTTTCAAAATAATGTTAAAGCATGATCATTATAACACATTTTTTAAAATATATATTAAATACAGTTAAAATTTATAAAAATTTTAATATGTAAATAATTTTTTAAAGATAAAAAACTAAAATGAAAAATAATATTTTAGTTATTAAATATAATACATTATATGATTTTAATAATTAATATATAGTAATATTTTTAATATGAAATAATGTATATATTCATTTAATTTAACTAAGAGTTTGCTACCCTAGCACGTTTTCTTAGTCTGCTAACCTAGCACGATTCTACTTTTTTTTTATTCTGCTTGGCAGCAGTAACTATTGCTGGAAGGAAAATAGTGGATTTTGTGGTGGGGTCTCAATGGAAGAAGAGTTAGCTAACCTTAATATCGTTGAGGATGAAGAGATTTCGGTACAAGCTGTGGAAGATGAGGTCGGGACTGAAGAGGATTACAGCATGTGTATGGTAGGGCAAGTTCTAACGGATAGTGTGGTTCACTTTCCACCCATGAGGAATATGTTGGCAAATTTGTGGCGTCCACTGGGAGGAATTCCTATCATGGACATTGGGGAGAAGAGAGTACTGTTTCGATTTTACAATATGATAGATTTGAAGAGGGTGATACATGGTATGCCCTGGTTCTTTAATAGGCATCTAATTATTTTTCACAAGTTGGAAAATGAGGAAGATCCTTTGGAAGTCCCTCTCTTTTATGCCCTATTCTGGGTACAAATACATAATCTGTCGATGGGGTTTATGTCTGAAGGAATGACGCAACAGTTTGGAAACTTCATTGGCCAGTTCATGGAGTATAATGCGATGTTAATTACAAGGAAAGTGAGAAATTACATGCGTTTGAAATTAGATGTTTGAGTTCCTCTGAAAAGGAAAAAGAATATTTTTTACCAAAATAAATCTACTGTAACAGCCCGATTTAGGGCCTAGTCAGAATAGTGGTCTCGAGACCACAAATTCGAAGTTGGGAAAATTATTTTTATTATTATGAGGTTATAATATGATTATATTAGTGTATGAAAAATTTGATGAGTTAATTTTAAATGTTTGTGAGCCTGATTGCGAAAAGGGACTAAATCACATAAAAGACAAAAGTTGCATTTTAGTACCCAAATGTGTTAAATAGCTAGAGAACTAAAATTGGGGGCCTTTAAAGAGCAATTAGACCCCTAGAAACAAGGTGGTCAGCCATAGGGGACAAGTTTAGTCAAAAAAGTCAATATTAGGTGACTTGATGACATAATTTTGTGTTATAATAATACCTAAAGGCCTAGCTATTATTTTGTTTCTTCTCCACACTTTCTCTCCACCAAAAATATCAGCAAAATAGGAGTTTTTGAAGCTTTGAAATTTCAGCAACTTATCACCTCAACAAGTTATTTCCATGTCATTGGTTGATGATTTTTGCATTTTTGAGACCCCTGAAGCATGAGCTTTCAAATGAGGGGTCTATTTTGAAAAATGGTAAAGAGTTTAGGGTTTTTCCATGAATGGACTTGTGATGTTTGCTGAGTTTTTATGGAAGAATATGAGTCTTAGAAGAGGTCTAAACAACTTTTGTGAAAGGTGTTAGCATGAAAACACCTAATGGGACTATTTTGCATAAGTTGCAAAATAAATGATAAGGGTGTGAAATAGTGAGAATTTGGGGTTTCTATAAGAGTAAAAAGAGTTCGGTTAGGCTTAATATATGAAGAAATTCGATAAAAATCAAATTTCGAGCATAGGGGCAAAATGGTCATTTTGCCAAGGTCTAGGGACAAAATGGTCATTTTACCAAAGATGTGAATTTTAGATTGCTTAATTGTGTTTAGTGACTAACTAGGTGCATTTTGCTATTATAGATCAAGACTTACCAAATTCGAACCTAGACCAGGGGAAAGCCAAGCAAATCGACTAAACCGACTAGTCGAGTACATTTTGTAATCCAAGGTAAGTTGTATGTAAATAATACAACTATATTGTTAATGCATGTATTCAAATTGTCATTGAATTGATATAGCATGAATTTCTAGATTGTGAATTGAGAATGCATATTAATAATTGAGATAGCAGAAATCTCGTTGGAACCCTAAGAAATAAACAGGATATTCATACCGTGACATTTGGGTCACTTGTGTGAGCTAGTGTAAGACATGTCTGGGACATGCATTGGCCATGTTATGAGAGCTAGTGTAAGACCATGTCTAGGACATGGCATCGGCATTGAGACGAGTGCTAGTGTAAGACATGTCTGGGACATGCATCGGCCTCAAGACATAAGCCAGTGTAAGACATTTTTGGGACATGCATCAGCTAAGCGTTGTGTTAGTGTAAGACCATTTCTAGGACATGGCATCAACACGGATATGCGAGAGCTAGTATAAGACCATGTCTGGGACATGGCATCGGCCTCGATGATGATAGCCAGTGTAAAACCATGTCTGGGACATGGCATCGGCAACTTATCCCATGTTTGAGGTTGTTAGAATATCTGGTAGTGTTCCGAAAGGTTCAACGGTGAAAGTTATGAATGTAAGTTAATAAGAAAAGTATAACCATGTCATGAGTGATACAGGTACCTAATTGGTATGTATGAGAAATGAGCTCAATGTAAAATATGAGAATTGTGTGGATGGTAATGAGTAAGTTATGCTTATGCTTACCTTTGCATTATGAGTATGATGCTTTGATGAAATCGTTGTTGTATATTTATTTATATGCAACTTACTCTACTTTTATGCTTACTCCCTCTTTCTTTCCATGTTTCTTACAGTGCCGCCAAATTAGCTTAAGGATCACCGGAAGTCATATCGATCACACTATCATTCGAAGCATTCGGTATAGTTGGATTTATATTTTTGAATATGACAGGTATAGGGACTAGACTTTAATATTTTGTATCTTGAGAAATGGCCAAATGTGTTGGCTTAGGATAGATCCTACACTTTGCATTAAGCCTTGAATGATGGTTAACATTCATTTTGAGTTTATAGAAGATGCATCTTCATGGTTAAATGAATGTCTATTATGGCTGATTTGATTATAGAAATTATGCTTGTTTTGGCATTAGTTGGTATTTGTAGGAAAATAGGTATACAATGTGGCAATGAGGCTTGGTAAATACCCTTATATTGTCCACACGGGTAGACACACGGGCGTGTGTCTAGACCATGTATGACACACGGTCAGCCCCATGGCCGTGTGGTTCGGCCGTCTGTCCTCTGTATGTAAAAATTTCAAGTCAGTATGCATGGTAATAAATACACGGGCAGAGACACGGCCGTGTGTCTCAGCCGTGTAGAGGGCACGGCCTAGTACACGGGCGTGTGCCATAGCTATGTGGCATTTTAAGTATGATGACGTCAGAAATAGAATACTCAAGTTTTCTCACACGGGCTAAGACACGGGCATGTCAATGCCGTGTGAGTAACACGGGCCAAGGACACGAACGTGTGTCCAGGCCGTGTGAAGTCTGCACTTGAATTATGTGAAATTGTGTAAATAAATTAGCCACATGGGTAAGGGACACGGGCGTGTCCCTAGGTGCTTAGGCCGTGTGAGACACACGGGCCATCAGCACGACCATGTTAAGATGGTCACACGGGCGTGTTACCCTTCCACACGGGCGTGTGCCCTGTTTTAAATGCAAAGTTTGCATAGATCAAATAAGGACCCAGAAAGGTTTTGAATGGTTTCCGATGGTCGATTTAGGCCTCGTAGGCCCATATTAAGAGGTTAAAAGTGGAAATTGAAAAAGTTTTAATTTGGACTGAGTCTCGGTGACTGAAGAACAATTGTTTGCATGAGAACAAGTTAGGTAATGCCTTGTACTCTGCCCCAGCATGGTTTACGAGTATGGGGTGTTACATCTACATACACTCAGATTCAATACTAGAAAATTAAAATGTTTTGTTTCTTATACGGAAGGTGTAACACCCCTAACCCATATCCATCGCCGAAACAAGATTACGGAGCATTACTGGACAAACGGAATAGTAAACCATTCAAATCATACATCAATACAAACATAATCAAATTTTATTCAAATACATTCATAATGTCCCTTAACAGAGCTCTCGAAACCCTAAATATACTATAGAAATAGTTCGAGACTAAATCAGAAACATTTGGAAATTTTAAGAACAAGTTGAAAATTTTGGACCGCAGGGGTTACACGGCCGTGTGGCCAGGCCATATGACTCATACAGCTGAAACACATGTCCGTGTCTCAAGCCATGTGTGCATTTGAAATAGGGACACACGGCCATGTCCTAGCCCGTGTAACTCACTGACTTGGGTCACACAGCCAAGCCACACGCCCATGTGCCAGGCCGTGTACCCCTCGAAATAACCTCACACGCTTGTGTGCCAGGCTGTGTGGTAAGCCGTGTAACCGCCTGACTTGTAAACTTTGAACCTACAGGGGACACACGACCATGTCGCATGGCCGTGTGTCACACACAGTTGAGAAACAAGCCCGTGTCTCAGGCCGTGTGCACCCAAAATGAACCTTAAAACACAAGTTTACCATTTTAAGTTTTCTTAGACATTAAGAAACTTAATTAACAACCAAAATACCAATTCAAAATGACATTAATCGGGTCAAAAACACATAAAAACCAACCTAATATGTGCCTAACCAATGTACCCTCATTGGTACCACAAATATATACAACTTTACAACAAAATACACATTAATTCAATTCATCAACTCATTCAAGCAATACCAAATCAATATACCTAACAAAGTTACCACAATCACAACAATTCAAATACATATATGCCACACATACTAGCATAACAACGATACCTCATTCTCATACAATATGCATCTTGGTTACTTGCACAAAATATCATTTATAATATTTACATAAGTCAAACATTGACCAAAACCACACAAAAGCCTATACATGCCATATAATCCAAATTAAACATTTCAAAAACTGCCGAGATAAGATGGATAGTTTGACTTGATTGCCGATCTGATCGTCCAAACTTCCAAAAATCTACAATGACATTAAACAACACAAGTAAGCCTAATGAGCTTAGTAATTTCAACGAATTAAACGATAAATCTTACCGAACTAATTATAATAATGCAAAAAATAATAACCATTCAAAAGAAACCTATCATTCATAACTTCAATCGATAATTCATCCATATTCAGATTAATATGAAGTAAACAACATATCTTTCAAATTCATTAAACGAACTACCTAACCGAGATTTTCCATTTGAAGAATGACTTAGGGGTAAGAGTACATCGTCAACAGAAGCTCATAAGAGCTAATCCACCTAAATCACGCCAAATAGAAAGTATAATGCAAGAGTTCGTAACAAATACTGAACCTCGATTTACTTGGGTAATATGCCGATATCTCCCTCCAATACCATATCCACTCCAAACCCCCATCATACACCAAACACGAATGTACTCAAATCTCGCGTTCAATCTAAATCGAGTATTAAAATCGATAATATAATTCCAACCATAATTCATTTCCAACAGTAGAACATATATCTAATATCAATCATCAATTTATACAAATGTTAAATTTTAACCATACGAACTTACCTCGACTGAATTGTAGTCGTTGCAGAAATTCAGGGACTATTTTGCTATTTTTCTTTTTCCACGAGTATATACGAGATTTTGATCTAGAAATGTAAAATTCTTCATTTATTAGCATAATTTTCATTTCTAAACCATTTTACAATTAATACCCTTTTACTTATCAAAATTATATAATTACCCTAAATTTTTACCATTTTTGCAATTTAGTCCCTTAACCTTAAATTCATCAAATTAACCAATTTTTCTCAAGTTAATATTTTATCCAAATACACTAGGCCCTCAAACAGCCACTAATAAACATAAAATTCACTATCCAACCCTAATATTTTGACGTTTTTTTAATTTAATCCTAAAATCGAAACCTAGTAAAAATCACTTTACAAATTCATCAAATAACATAATCAAAGCTCTAAATACATAATATTTATAAAAAAATATTCAATATTCAACAATGGTAACTTCTAAAATTTTTAACAAAATAAAAAATAAAGGAACGGGCTAGTTGGACCTAGTTGCAACGATCTCAAAAACATAAAAATTACAAGAAAACGATTCAATTTCCTTACCGTGAAAAGAAAAAAGATGAAAAAAGCTTCCTAGGTCATCAATGGTGAGGTTCAGCGAAGAATAAGAGAAAAATGAGAAAAATAAAGCTTTTGTTTCAATTTGTTTCTTCAATTTTGAATAAATTACAAAATTGCCATTAAAGCCTTTTATTTTGTCATTTTCCTTTAATTAGCCGTCCCACTATTTAAATTAAGGCTTAATTATCCCTTAAGTCCTTCCTCAAATAATAATTAACCATTTAATCACCTAAATGCATTAATTAATAAGTTTTGCACGTTTTTCAATTTGGTCATTTTCTCTTAATTAACTATCTAAACGTTAATATTTCTAAATCAAATTTTAATACGACTATAACGAATCTATAAATATTCTAAAAATAATATTTATGAGTTGATATGACGAAAATTTATGGTCCCAAAACCATTGTTCCGCTACCAATGAAAATCGGGTTGTTATAGAAGGCTAGGTCACGAGAAAGGTTTTGTCCGATCCGTTTAACACTAGGAGTGCAAGAGGTGGAGTTTGGTTGGGATGATTTCTTGAAGGCACCGCCACGGAGGACAGAGCTGACTGTTAGTCAATGGCTAAGGGAAGAGTCGAGAGAGGGGGTTAAGACAAAGAAGGGGATGGATAAAGAATAAGAAGGGAGGATGTTTGAAGAAAGTCAAACTATTAAATCTTATGGGGTAAATAGAGGAAGAATAAGGGGTTATCATATAAGATTAGCATGGTCAATATCCAATCAAAGACGAGTTTTTTCAATACATTAGCTAATGAGAGAGGTCTTGTCATGGGCAAAGGTGTAGAGTAGGAGTTCGAGGAAAGGCCTATTGAATTTAAAGAAGGGAAAAAGAGGCAAAGAATGTAAGATAGGGGTCAATCGGCTTTGGTTTTACATGCAGCAATAGAGTCAGAAGGTCATAATAAGATATCGGCAGCTGTTAGAAAGTAAACTGGCTAGTCGCAATGAAAACCTTAAGTTGGAACGTCCATAGTTTGGGACAATCGCAGGTTGTTAAACGTCTCAAAAATAGTTTGAGACAAATTCAGCCTCAATTGTTGTTTCTTATTGAAACAAAGGTTAATAAAAGACATATGGAAAAAATTAGAAGAAATTGTGGTTTTATGAATGGTATTGATGTAGGGGCGGATGGTTCTAGTGGGGGATTGTCTTTAAGTTGGAAGGATGAGGTGGATGTAATGCTTAGGAGTTTTTCTAGTTCAAACACTCATGTGGAGGTAAAAAAGGAAGATGGAGTGATAGTATAAAGGTTTATTAGTTTTTATGATGCACTAGTGGAGTTGGTAAGTCAATATTAGGCGAATCTAGGACCAAGACACTTAGAGGTGAGCAAAATCTGATTCAATTAGAAAAACTCAATAAAAATTTAAATTTTGAATTAAATAGTTTGAGTTATTTGAGTTAATCAAGTTACTTAGATCAACTTGAATAAAAAATTAAGTTTTTCAATTTAACTGGAATATGAATTAGACAATTTGAATTATCTGAAAATTTGAATAAAAAAAGGTAAAAAACTACATCGTTTTGATAAATGTTTACCTTTTCTAAAGTTAAAAGTTGAAACCATTAAGTTAAAAGGCAAAACTACGTCGTTTTGATAAATGTTTACTCATTAAGTTAAAAGGTAAAACCATTATATTGTTTATGTAGTTAAATAATCTTATACTTCATCTACTAGTTAAATAATCAGTCCATGTAAATGCAACATTGAGTATAAATAATAGGATTCATTAACTCGACCTGACTTGATTTGATTCAATTCGATTAAAAAAAATCAAATTGAGTTTGGTTGCTAAAATAGGATTCGTCAACTCGACTAACTCAAAATTTTTTTCCTCGATTTGACTCGACTCGATTGAATACTCACCCTTAAAGACACAGGCAAGCAGTTAAGCATATACTTAAGTATTTACGGAGAATGGGGGATTATATGCTTGTGTATTACAGAGGAGATCTTAATCCTATAAAATATATTGATTCTGACTTTCAAACGTGTCAGGATTTGAAGAAATCAACATTGGATTGTGGTTTTGTCCTAAACGGCAGGTCCATAGTGTGAATAAGTGTCAAACAGGCTTACACTACTAGCTTCACTATAGAGGGCCAAATATGAGGTATGGAAAAAATAATGACACTGTAACAGTGTGGATATAACTAAACCCATCTAAACCACATAAGGATAAAACAAATAAGGGAGACGGTGGTGCTTGACAGAATTGTAGACGTAGCCAAAAATTGCTTGACAGAATTATAGATGTAGCCAAAAATCTCATATGAGGACAATACCCCAGGGATTTGTTTAGCCAAGATTCTTGTAGCTAGAGATATCTTTAGGAAACATATAGAGGGGCACAAGAATGCGAAACATGACTCATCTACTTCACTAGGGCAAGTGGGAGACTGTTGGATCTAGTCCCCTAAGTGTAGTATTTTCGTCAATACACACTTGTAATTTGTTCAAATATATTGGTTAATAAAACAAATTCATTGATTACATTAATATATTTTTTATAATTGACCTCACATGGTTTTTGCATGCAAAGCAAAATGGAAGCAAATGCTGCTCGTTGGTTGTCTAATATTTAGCTAATACTAGACAGTATTACGTGGTCAGACCGTAGTATGGAAAGACAACTTGTATCAGTAGATGAACCTAAACATGTCCTTAATCTAATTGAAAATGAGCAAACCGGTTGAAAGACTAATATGTTTTATCAAGTCTAATTCGGGAGATGTTTTATCTTGGGCATAGGAACGGATGACTTTCAAAAGATGGAGAAATAGATGTGACTGACTAGACTGACAGTACATCAGACAGGACCTAAGTAGAATAGATCCTGAATCAATTTATGGATTTATTCACTTGTGATGTTCATAGTGTGGCATACCTAAATCCTAAGTAGATGGCAGACTATGTATGTGTGACTCGTACACTTTGATGTAAGTAAAAGTTTGAGTTCAAATAGATAAGGAACTGAAAGCTAGTACGCTGGGTGTACGACTTCTATAGTATGTAGTGTCATACATAATAGTGGAATTCACAGCCAAAAACATAAGTAAGTGATATCCTCCCATTTTCATTACATGGTTGATGAAAAGTAAGCGTGGCCACGAGTCGTCCATCTTTGTGATGAATGATTTGATCACTATTTGATAGTGATTGACTTTTCATGAAGGAAGATGTAATGGTTACCATGAGATAATATAGGATTATATTGAGAGAACGAATATTATCCCAAAGAGATTAAGGATATCCTATGAGTGTAACATATTTATGACAAGGTCATTAGACGAGCACTAAGTAGTTGCTTTCGTAATGGTATGTTGTTGGGGAGAGTTCAGTCACGATACTATAGTGAAATAACTTCGTGACTAAATGAGTCTATAATTAATAGGTGAAAAGCCATAACTTAATTATAAATCATTTGAGCCTCAACTACATATATCCAATCAGTCCCTCTACTAGCTCGTTGAAACTATAAATGAATTGTGTGTTTGAATAGAAATGAACAAAATGAATAGAAAAAGAGAAATTGAAAATATTTAGAAATGATTATGATTTTCTATTAAATAGAGAAATGGAATCATTTAGAAATGAATATAGGTTTCCAAAAATGAAATTAAAATGAAAATTAAAATGGAAATGGAAATTTGCAATCCTATATTGGATTGCTTAAAAAATGATGCAAGAATGAGTTTATGTTTTGGGGCTATTTTGAAGTCCGAAAATGAAAATAA
The DNA here is from genome assembly GCA_025698475.1 of Gossypium anomalum. Classification (NCBI taxonomy): domain Eukaryota; kingdom Viridiplantae; phylum Streptophyta; class Magnoliopsida; order Malvales; family Malvaceae; genus Gossypium; species Gossypium anomalum. The sequence goes on along the minus strand of CM046958.1, from coordinate 33,116,891 downwards.
ATCATTTGATTATAATGAACATGTTGATTTGTAACACATTGAATGAATTTTCTCGAAATTTTACTAGGGGTAAAATTGTCAAAAATTTACTAGGGGTAAAATTGTCAAAATTTAACTAGGGTAAAATTAGGGTGAGAAAATTATTCAATATGTAGATATTAAATTTTATTTTAGGAAATAAAAAAATTGAATCAGGTTGGATCACATTACAGAGTATTGGGTTAAAAAGGCCCAATAAGTACTCATAATTGGACCCGGTGTGAGAGAGGCCAAAATCCCTTCATATAACATGAAGGGGCAACAACCCTAGTAAAAATACAAGGGTGAGTCGTTCACCCCTCTCCTACTCTAAGTAGGATGTTGTTTTTCCATTTAAAATATACCTCTACAACTCTACAAGGGTTCTACCTTCTCTTCTTATAAATAGATGGCACCGGTAGAGCTATTAATATGTAACAACCCGTTTTTATTCAAATCGGAACAGTGGTTTCAGGACCATAAATCTGAAGTCAAAATAATTATTTTATTATTATTTTAATGTCTACAGCATGATAGTATAGTTGTGTGAAATTTTCGTTAAGAAATTTTATCATTTGAGTGCTTAATTTGATAAAAAGGACTAAATCACGTAAAGTGTAAAAGTTATGTTCTAATAGCTAAAGGTGTCTAATAGCTATGAAATTAAATGTTTGAAGGGTTTATGTTGTAATTAGACCATTAAAACATGAGTGGACAATTATGGACATCAAGTAAATGATTTATAATGTTTTTATTAAAGGATAAAATAGTAATTTATAAAATAAATTAAGTAAAATAATAAAAACATTGTATCATTGTAACATCCTGAAATAGGGTCTCAACGGAATAGTGGTTGCGAAGCCACGAATTCAAGGTCGAAAAAATTTTATTCCGATTAAGTTTTAAGGTTTATTCATTGATTGAATAATTGTGTGAAAATTTCGTGAAGAAATTTTATGTATAAGTGCCTAATTTGATAATTAGGACTAAATTGTAAAATTAGCGAAATGTGTGTTCTAGATAATAAAGGGGATTTAATTGAAATGGGTTCTTAAAGTGGAGGTCCTTATTTAGTAATTAGACCATTATATTTAAGTTTGGACAAAAATAGGCAAGAATAGGACAAATTTGAAAGAAAAGCCTTTAAGGGCATTTTGGTCATTTAGTAATTAAAAGAATTAAAAAGGGAAAATAAAGCCAAAATTGGTCCATCTTCTTCATGGAGGCCGAATATAGCATGGGGGAAGCCATGGTTAGGGTTTCCAAGCTTTCCAAACTTAATAGTAAGTCTGTTCTAGCCTCGTTTTTAATTTTTTTACGTTTTTAGAGTCCCGGTAACTTGATTTAGCTTATTCTAGCAATAATTCATGCTAGGGTTCATATTTGGAAAAATACCCATAGGTTAAATGTGTTTATTTTGATGTTTTATGGTAGAATATGAAGCTTGAAATTATGTTAAATAACTTTTGCTAAGTGATTTTAAGTAAAAACGAGTAAAACGACATAATCGGTAAAAATACCTAATGTTCATAAGTTCATGATAGAGTGGGAATTTGATGTTTCCATAGAAGGGAAAAATGTTCAGAGTATCATAAAACATAAGAAAAATGGATAAATTTTAATTTTCGAGCCTAGGGGCAAAATCATAATTCTGCAAAGGTTTAGGGGCAAAATTGTAATTTTTCCAAGGTTTGAGTTAGGGAATTTTTTGAATAGTAAATTAATTAAATAAGTGAAATATGATGTTTTAGATCCCGAAAAGAGAGATTTGGACCTAGAACGGAAGAAAAATCGAAAATCGAAAAAGTTGGTAAAATAGTCATTTTGGTATCGAGGTAAGTTCATATGTTTAATAAGCGTTTCATTATACATATTTAAATGATAAATTGATATTTTGGCCATAAATACTTTAGTATTGAGTTTCAAATATAATGATTAATGTTCGATAATAATTCGATATTGGAAAGAGAACTTGTATAATTTATATGTAAGACCATATTTTATATTATGGCTTTGTATGATAGCAAGAAAGTATTGACTAGCATAGTTTGATGAGAATAAGTTAAGTTGATGATATGATGAGATTGAGAATGTAAATATGTAAGTTGAGTAGCATTTTATTATTATGCAATTATTGTTATTAGTATTGTTATTATTGAGTTATGCGACTAACCTTGAGAATTTGAGCAAGTAAGTTTCAGCTATGACTTGACAAGGCATTGATATCTCAAAGTCCATGGTTGTACCATGGCAATTAAGGAAGAATTGACGGAGAAGTCCATGTTCATAACATGGCATTTAAGGAGGAATTGACGGTTAAGGATACCATGTAAGACCATATCAAGACATGGCATTGGTAAGGCAAGGATCCCGTGTAAGACCATGTCAAGACATGGCATCAACATTGATTAAGGACTCCATGTAAGACCATATCAAGATGTGGCATTGGCACTAAGATAAGGATATCATGTAAGACCATGTTTGGAACATGGCATATGGTAAGACAAGGATACCATGTAAGACCATGTTTGGAACATGGCATTTGGTAAGATAAGGATATCATGTAAGACCATACCAAGGCATGGCATTGATAAGTTCTATAAGGCAAGGAAATCATGTAAGACCATGTCAAGACATGGCATTGATGAGTTACTATAAGGCAAAGGTCCTATGTAAGACCATGCCAAAGCATGGCATTGGTGAGTTCATAAGGTAAGGATACCATGTAAAACCATGTCAAGACATGGCAATGGTAAGTTCAAAAAGGAAAAGGTTCCCGAGTAATCCAAAGAGTAAGTTAAAGAAACGACAAGGTGAGAACATGAAGAAAGAGTACAGGTATGCATTTAAGGCTTATTTAATATTGAGATTGTAAGTAATTGAGATTATCAAGTATTAAGTAAGTGATGAGTTTTCAATTAGGCTTGTGACACTTTATGACATGATTGGCAATATGCCTATATTATGAAAGAGTACTCATGTGTTAAGTGAGATGTTGCAGGTATGTAAGCAAGCTATTAAGTAAGGTGCCTTTTTTATTCTAAGCCTTTGGTAACGTTACCGATGAGTAAGATGGGAAAGTAAGAACTAAACATTATTTAAGCAAATTATGACAGCATAGTAGGAAGCTAAATTGATTGCTAATGCTTATTACTTTACATGTGAACTTACTAAGCTTTATAAGCTTACTTCTTTCACTTTCCCATGTTTCAGAGTACTTAAAAGCAAGCTTGGGTTGGAGGTCATCGGAGATCACTTCACACTATCGACTATCAAGTTACCAAATGGGTATCTTCGTTTACAAACGTTCTAGTTTATGGCATGTATAAATACTTAGCCATTTTGTGTGTATGTCCTTATGATATGGCTAAAGAATGGTATGTAAATACTTGATAATGATTAGCTATTGAAATGGCTAATGAAGAACATGTTTCGGTGTTATGTATGCCTAAATGGTAGTTAATACAAAGAAATCATGAAAAAGTGAAATTAGCATTAAAACATTATTGAACAGCAGCAGTGACGTGATCTTGAAAAATCACCAAGAATAGTAGAAATGAAATTAGATGATGAATGAGAGGTATAATTAAATCTTATTGAGTCTATCATATGAAAGAAACAGAGTAAGCAAAACAAGTGTATATTAAGAGATATTTGAATTTTAGTGAGACAGGGTCAGAGCAATTTATGAATCCCCTGTTCTGACTTTATAAATTCACTAAAAATTGTACAAAAAGAATCAGGAGTTATAGTTTATATTTATAGATTCCTTATGAATCTACTTTTAGGAAAAATAAACGGCATGGTTATTTGAATTTTGTACAGGGAGAAAATTGATTCGTAGTCAGGAGAGGTTAGAGTAGTCGAATAGTGCAACAGGGGAAATTTTTAACTAATAAACTGTACTAATTGGCTAGACCAAAAATTCTAGAAAATATTTGGTAAGAAGATATATGAGTCTAGTTTCATGGAAAATTCACGAATTTAAATTTTGAGTTTTGTGACTCTAGTTATGATTTTTTTAGTGACTATGACGCAGGTGGGCATTTTTATAAGGAATAATGAAATAAATTGTTTTGATTTGTCTAAGTATTAGGAAAATTTTTAATGTTCCCGGTTTGGTCTCAAACCATTTCAATTGCATGTTTTAGGGTCTCGAGGGCCCTTTTTAGGGACATATTGAATGAATGTAAATAAATTAATTTTAAAAGAAAATTTTATGCCCCGAATTAGTAAGTTAAGTTAGGTAACGCCTCGTGCTCGACTCCAGCGACGGTCTCCGGTAAAGGGTGTTACATTTATTGGTATCAGAGCAAAGGTTTAGTTGGTTCTCAGAATATTCAGTATGAGTAAGAGTCTAGCTATACATGCCATATTGAACATGATAGTGTGACGACTCCCGACCCAGATATAAAATGTTTTATCAGACAGATGTGCACTCCAACCGAGCTAAGTTTGATAGTACAGACAGTATGTTTATGATAAGTTGAGGCTCATAAAATGTAAGAATAATGGTTCATGATGTTTATGTGATAATGAATAAATTGTGAATAAGAATTGTTCGGGAAATATGAAAGATAAGATAAGATGAAAGGAAAGTTTATATTGAGATAAGTGTTCATGTTAAATTGGCATTTGTATGATGCTATATGTATAACTAGAGAAGTTAAGTGAATGCTATGAGTAATTTTACTCGAGATTTATGAATGCATGTATAAGTGCACTAATTTGCATAAGATGATCATGAAGTCATTGTATTATGAACGTGCATGTTAAGATGCTTGAAGCAAATTGTATAATTGTGATAATATTTTAATATGATGAGTGTTAAGTTATATGCATGAGTATGTAAGAGGTAAGTCAAAGGTCTTACAACCTCACCCCCCCTTATCAGCAAGGTAATTGGTATGAGAGATTTCATGAAATTCAGATTGAATAGGCTAAAGTGGAAAACTAAAGAGAGTTGATGTGATTTATTAACGATGTAATCGAGTCGAGAATGATTTAGCAAATGAACACGATTGCGAAAGGATGCCGAGGTTAATAATAAAATCATCCGGATAAGCTGAAATGTCACGAGAAAAGAAAGTCGGGGCTCGATTAATGCACTCATTCAAGTATGATGTGTAAGGTATATGATTGCTAGATTTTCTTCCGAATAAATTTCAACTGTGAATGGGATAATGTGAATTCAGTAATGACAGAATTAGACAGAGGAATAATAATTGAGTCGATTAATAGTTGAATGTAGAGTTTATAGTTGAGAAATTATAGAAAAATCTTTTCCGACTATTATATGTGTACATTTACTTTCAGAGATATATATAAATATATGCAAGATATAGATGCAATTCTTGTAGTATGAGAATGTTAGTTAAATTTACAGACAGATGAAAGCATTATAGTTTGTTTGAGCTGTGATTGATATTGCTCTATCTATTCCAGCTTTCCACTTCAGCGTGTAGATGGAAGGTTGACAGTAAGATCTGTATGATGTTAGTGATTTGTATTGTTAACTATTGCTTAATGAAAGTAAAGGAAAATTTTATGGCTTCTGTCATAGTCGTTCCCAGTGCTTGTGAGTATTATCCTTTCCTTTTGGAAATTTTCTGAGATGCTATTGAAACCTTAATTGTTCTACATGAGATGTGGTTACCAGGAATTCTATGTAGCTCGATGTTCTGAGATTTTATTATCTCGGTTTTATTAATAAATTACTATTCAAAGTATCAACCATGAGACATTAGCAGAAAATGCTCTATTGATGAAAATGGTTTCTTCTTATTATGAGTATGTTTATGGTGATTACGAGCTCAGGCCTAAAAATGAAAGTACAGAGGTATAGTTATCAAAGGTATAAAGATTCTGCTTTTGCACTGGTTGTTATTGAAATTTGTGTTTAAATCTCTCAGATGATCAGGCTGTTTTATTTTCACCCTGGACAATATTTACTAAAGTAATTGAGAAGTCAGTCTTATTATGGCATTATGATTTTTGAGTAGTATGAGTAGTGTGGCCTCAGTATAGTTCAGTTTAGACATGTGTATTGATTTTTATTTTTCGCATAACCTTGATATATATATATATATCAATGAGTTAAAGACCGAATGCTATGTTCTTTTGAGTTATGCAGTAATAATGATTTGTGATTAGCTCTTTGAAGAAATCACGACAGAATGTATGTCTGAGATATCATGACAGCATAGAGAAGAACAGTTTTTGAAAAGTTATTGCCTTTTAGTTGAGATTCGATTTGATTGCTTGATTGCTTGAGTTATATGTATGTTTGAATTATTCATGGCTTCAGAGGTAAATGTTGATTTATCATGAATAAATAGATATATGACCTGAGTTAATAGTACATATTCTAAAGGTTATGGTACAGAGTTGTATACGCATGTCAGAATGGTTTCATTAGAGGTATATTTTTGCAAATCCAAGTTGTCTGATTGTTAAAGTTCTCATTGTATGAAGTTTAGTTTGGCTTGAATTCATGCTAATAAAGTATAAACAGTTGAAGATATTGACAATTGAAGTATCCATTATGATTCAGCTTGGTTTGAATAAAGAGTTTATGGTTTCTAGAAATGTGTTAATGAGAAATCAAGAGATTTTACAACAGTTATGATACCTAGCACAATGATAATTATATGATTATTTGAGAAGTACAGAGATGGATGATAATGTAACACCTATTACCCGTATCCAACGTCAGAACAGGGTTTGAGGCATTACCGGACTTACATCAAAACATTCATACAAAACCAGGCCATAAAATTTCATCCAAATTAAAACTTATCATACACATGTATAACATCCCGTATACGGGCCTATGAGGCCCAAAACATGCATTGGGGGTGGTTCGGGACTAAACCGAGAACTTTGGAAACTTTTGGAAAACTTAGAAAATTTCATCATGAAACAGGGTCACACGCCCGTGTCCTCAGCCCATGTAACTCTCTGTTTATGACTTCATCACAAAAATAAGGGCACGCGGCCATTGCACATGCCTGTGCCTCCAGGCCGTGTCCCTCACACAGCTGAGACACATGGCGGTGTCACAGCTCGTATGGCCAATTCGAAACCAAAGTACATGATACAGGGGACGCATAGCCTGTGTGGACAATTTTTAGGCTATTTTCCAAGCCAATTGCCACCCTCAATAACAAACTCACATGCTTACTTTTATTGACCATTAACATGGCACATTTGAACATTCAATCATCCACAAACAATACAAGATCATGGTAATCTCATATCATGTTTTACGTACTTAAAACATCACGCTTAGTCAAGCTCAAATTTACTAATTCTCATGCATCAAAGTTTATAAGATTACTCCCATATCACACATTTAAGCCTTAGTTATCAACACATCATCTCATCTCAATTAAACCATCAAGCATTCACCACCAACAATATAACTCATTACATACACACGATCACAAGCCTCATCTCCATGACATAGGCACATGCATAATCATATAATCAACATAAGCCACCATTCATGGCTATACATAAATTTAACTATAACCATTATAGGACAACACATTTGGCCACATTAGTAATGACATAATTACAAAAGATAAAGCCCCTATACATGCCATAGACTTAAGTATTTGAATACTTATACCTAAAATGGTAGCTTGATAGTATGATTGAATCTCCGGCGATCTCCAACCCGAGCTAGCTAAATAAACCTATAAGAGATGAAAAGGAAGGGGAGTAAGCTATAAATCTTAGTAATTTCATATGAAAATAATAAGCAATTTATTAACTTGCTTCTCAAGGTAATACAACCATATTTGCATTTTTACTTATGTTCAGGTCAAGCTATTTTCTCGATTCATAGTCACTAATTTATTTATATCTGGAGCTACGGAAGTCCAAATTAAGTTTTTCTAATTTTCCTTGAAACTACACTCACATATATTCTTACCATAAAATTTTTAGAATTTTTGGTTTAGCCAATAAGTACATTTTATTCTTTAAAGTCACCCCTGTTTCGCTGCCCAACAGCTTTGACCTTTCTCCACTAAAAATTAATTATCTCATAGTACATGAATAGGATGATGTTCTTGTATATTTTTATTGAAAATAGACTCATTAAGAATTATAGGAATATAAATTATAACCCATAAATATTTTTGTAAAATATTGAATGACTTTCTCAAATCAGAGTAGGGGATTTCAAAATCATTCTAACTTTGTCTCACACAACTTCAAAAATCTCATAATATGAAATTATTTTGCTTACACCGTTTATTTTATAAGAAACTAGACTCAATAAGCTTAAATTATATATTTTATTCAATCTTTAACTCACTTTATACTATTTTTGGTGTATTTGCAAAGTCGGACTGCTGCTGCTGTCCAAAACTGTTTTAGTAAGAAAATGATAATAACTAAATTTACTATACCTTCCTTTCTTTCAATTAGAAATCCATACATTTATAAACATATATCATTATTCACCAAATTAACACAACATCATTTCACAATGCTCATGGACTTACCATTCATCGATTTCATATTAAGTTGAGTTTCTGTACATACCTGTACCGATCCTTACCATTTCATACATATACATAATGTCGTTGCATCTTCAATGTCTCACACACTATGTACCATACTCGATACCTCGCACGCTAAGTGCTATTCTAGATGTCTCGTACACTAAGTGTCATCCTCGATACTTTGCACACTAAGTGCCTTTTATATATATATAGTCGAAGCTGTCTCAAATTGCACACCAAGTGCCACTTTTAGCCGAAGCTATTTCGAACCGCATAGTAAGTGTCATTTTAGCCGATAAGTCATTAATCATAACAATAATCATATCAAGCATTAAAAGCATAAATTAAACAATGCTTAATACATACTAACTTCCATCGGTCGTCAAAACGTTGAAATTGATCGACTAGTCTAAAACTCTGTTTTTCCCTCGATATAGACTCGTACGAGGCTTAACTTGATCTAATCAATCAAATTCAGCTATTTCAATTCATATTCTATTCATTTCAATTCATATTCTATTTATTTTAATTCAATTTCATATTTTGATAAAATTACTATTTTACCCCTACACTTTTGACCTTTTTACAAATTAGTCTCTAAGCTTGTAAAATGCAAATTTAGTCAATTTCATCATAGCCCAAGCTATCCGAATTTCTTGCAAGCTCATATCAGCCCATATTTTTCATTTATTCACACTTTTACCACACAGTTTATTATATTTCACAATTTAGTCCAAAATTGACATCTTTGCTAAAATTCACTTAACAAAACTCAATAGTCTACCATCAAAGATTTATTTTCTATCATTAAACATCAAGATACTCAAATATTTAACAATGGCATCATCCAAATATTTTAACAATTTTGAAATCGGAGGTACGGCCTAGCTAGAAAACAAAGCAACGATCTCAAAAATGTAAAAATTATTAAAAACCGAGACGAAATGGACTTACATGCATGAACAACCATGGCCGAACCTTCAAAGCTTTGAGAACATTATTTTCTTTCTCACATTTGGCTATTGATGAAGATGATAGCATGTAATTTGGCTTTTGTTTTATTTTATTTTATTATAATTACCAAATACCATATTTAACCTTAATATACATTAATAATTTCCATTATATCAAGCCATGGAATTCCACTATCAACAATTATGGAATAATTACCACTTAAGGACTCCCACTATTTAATTTCATATCCATTTAATATCTTTAACTTATAGAACAAAACTTTACGCTTTGCGCGATTTAGTCCTTTTTGCTTAATTAACTATCAAAACAATAAAATTTTTCAACGAAACTTTAATACCATCTTATTGCCACTCCGTAAATATTTATAAAAATATTTACGACTCGATTTATAGAAACAAGGTCTCGATACCTCATTTTCTAAACCCACTTGACCTAAGGGTCATACCACTTGAACTTAATAAATTGCTTATAAAACAAAAATCACAATATCAAAAACCTTTTTTAAACTCACAATTAACTCGTAAATATTAAATATAATATTTACAAACCTACTCGTTAGATTTGGTGGCCCCGAAACCACTGTTCTGATTAACCCTAAAAATGGGTTGTTACAACTCTCCCCCCTTTAGGGATTTTCATCCCCGAAAATCTTACCAGAAGAAGTTGCTTCCAAATCTTATGAATCACTTTCACTATTTTCTCAAGGTCACAAATCATTTTCAGCCTCACATATCTTTTTCCCATAGCCTTTTAATTTTAACACACAATACCGGAGCATATTGTCAAAATTTTGAATTACTCACTCAGAACACATAGCTCAGTTGATTTATCAAATAGGAACTCTGTATATACTAAAACAATCATGCTGATTTTTTTTCCATCATCAGATAAGATCAATCGAGTAACCATTCTCACAAAAATAAGGAAAGATCTTTCCATTCAGCATCTATAATTATATCTGCTTTCTTTATATTCTATTAATGAAACATATTCCAATCAGTTCACTAGTACATTATTGAAAATCATAACTTCTTTACTTAATCCAGACTGAACTCAGCACTAAAGCTTCAGTTAATAATACTTTCAACTATTTCCAACTTTGCTAACTCGCATCGATCATTCAAGTTTCACGAACATGATAATCTCATTAACTAGAACAACTTTAAATCATAACAACATCATTCAGTTAGAATATTCCAATAAGCATAGTTCCATATCATACTCTCGAGAACATAGTTTCTTTATTCCAACTATCCGTCTATCTATATACTCATGATTGTACAAAAATTCATCACCATACCAGAGAATCATTTAAATACATATAACTCAATTCACATCTCGACAAATCAGTTCACGCTGATATAAACAACTGAGTTGATTTCCACTACTACAACCCAAGTACATGCACTCGTTCATAATTCTCTTGTCATGCAAATAAAAGATCTCACAACTATATTAGCTCAAGGAAACGAAGATATTCCGATTAAACTCACTAACCTTAGTCAAGCTTACCTGAGAAAAGAAAACCACTACACATTTCAAGCTTGAGTTTCCATCATTTATGCCTTTGCCGATGACAATTCTTTACACTGAAAATTAGAGAAATCCAGATACTAGAATTTTCCACATTCCTATTATCAAATCCAGAAATACCTTCAAATAAACATAATCATCACAGATCAAGGAATGCACTTTAAAGATGAGCCATGTCAGATAATCCACACAATGAGGATGATAAGAAAACCTCATATACGATCTCGCAACAGAAACTTGAGAACATAACTTATAAGAGAATAATAATGAATACTTGAAAAATTTTCTCAGAGAAAACCAGAAGAAAAATAATACTTATCTATTCTAGAATTCCATTGTAATAGAAATATCATATCTTTCGAGTATACACATAAGACAAACATCATTTGGTAGGAACGGAAGAATAGCCTCACACAAATTTTTACCATCGTCCTTATTCCAACTTAATAAAATAGAATTTCGAAGATAATCAAGAAATGCCGATCATAAACCAACGGGTCCAACAGTGCTTACGTCTAATATCATAGTTAGCTAATATTCTCACACAATAAAAATTTCATCAGAAAGAGAACAATCATATAAACCCCTGGGGATAATGGAATATTTAGAACACCCAGAAGAAGTCACCGTAATTTATTCAACTTTAACCGTTATGCACAGACATCTTTACAACTCATTTATCCTTTCGCTGACTAATTCAGTCATCAAGGACCCCGTATTATCCCACTCACTAACGAAAACTAATTCGGAAGGAATCCCAGCAAACATATCTTTAAACTTCATACTGTAACACCCTGATTTTGGGCCTAGTCGGAATAGTGATGTCGGGACCACAATTTCGAGATATAAATAATTATTTTATGATTATTTTGAGGTCTATGATATGATTGCATGATTTTGTGAAAATTTCGTGAAGAAATTCAATGCATAAAGTGCTTAATTTAAAGTTAGGGACTAAATTGAATAAGTTGCAAAACTTGCATTCTAGAAGTTTTTAGTATGAAATTGCATTGAAATATTAATTAGGAGGTCTTAAATAGCAATTTGACCAATCTTAAGTTCATGGACAAAATTAGGACATGGAAGGAATTTTTGAAAGTTTAGTAGTAAAGGGCATTTTGGTCATTTAGGGGTAAAATGAATTAAAATACAAAATTAAAAGCCAATTTTGCTCATCTTCTTCATGGAGGCCGAAATTAGCATGGGGGAGGCCATGGATAGGGTTTTCAAGCTTTCCAAGCTCAATAGTAAGTGATTCCAAGCCCCGTTTTTAATGTTCTTTACATTTTTGGGATCCCGGTAGCTCGATAAAGCTTATTCTAGCAATAATTTAAGCTAGGGTTCATATTTGGAAAAATACCCATAGGTGAAATTTGTGTATTTTGATGTTTTATGATAGAATATGAGGTTTTAAATTATGTTAAACAACTTGTGCTACTCGGTTTTAAGTGAAAACGAGTAAAGCTAAGATAATCAGTAAAAATACTTATTGTTCATAACTATATGTTAGAGTGAGAATTTGATGTTGTTGTAGAAGAGAAAAATGTTCAGCATGTCATAAAACATAGGAATAAGGGCTGAAATTAAATTTTCGAGTCTTGGGGCAAAAGTGCAAATATGCAAAAGTTTAGGGGTCAAAATGCAAATTTGTAAAAATATGATTTTTGGACCCGTATGAATAATGTGACTAATTATTAGGCTAAATATGATATTATAGATGAAGGAAATCGAGATTCGGGCTTAAATCGGGAAAATACAAGGTTATGGATTAAAATAGTAAATTGTAGTTTTCGAATCGAGGTATGTTCGTGTGTTAATAATAATGCAATACGTGCATGAATTGTAATTCTCTATTGATATGGCATAAATTGTATGATTTAATATGTTTAAGAGAAGTTGATGGAGTATGTATGATATAAAAAAATGTAATGCTAGTTGTGTCATGTGAAATTGAATGGAATTATTGTTACAAGAATTGAGTGTTAAATTACTATTAACTGGGTTGTATGAATTGTTGCAGTTTGTACCTGATGAGATTTTGATAAGTTTGTACGTAAATAATTTATCGATTTATTTTATTCTATTTTATTATATTTTGTTATCATATGAAATGTGGCTACCTATAGATTGACTATTTCTTTGTAAATTGAAAATTGAAAAAGGACTATGAATAAATTTGTAACATATTGGAAATATGTTTGTTGGTAATTACTTGATTGGTGAAATTGTTAGAAAAAGAGAGAAATCCCGGTTGAACCCTTGGAAAGATTGGATGATACAGATGGTATGTAGCTAGGTCACATGTATGGTGCTTGAGTGCACATCATGTGTACAAGAGAGCTACGAGATATTATGATGTAGCTAGGTCACATGGGTGATACTATGTGTACACCATGTAGACAAGAGAGCTACGGGATATATGTAGCTAGGTCGCATGCGTGGTTCGGTGTGAAGGACACCATGTAGACAAGAGAGCTACGAGATAAATCGGCTAGGTCACATGGGTGATACTAAGTGTTCACCATGTGTACAAGAGAGCCGAACTTTATGATGGGTGGAGCTATTTGCGGAAACCACCAAGTATCGAGGATTGATCCAAGTGTTCAACGGAGACTTATTATGTCTTCGCTTTGTGAGTTTTGTGATGAATAAGTGCGGGAATTTGGTTATGTGAATAATGTGTTCATTAAGTGATCGGGTTGTGGTAAGGTTATAAACAATTAAGTTATACATGAGGATGATTTTATGGTGACCTTGTAATCATGGGCCTATACTTGTGATGTATGAAATGTGGTGAAAATGATTTGTGATATGTATGTTAAAATGAGGTTAATACAAAGAAAGTGTAAAAGAGTGAATTAGCAATAAAATTGTCTTGGACAGCAGCAGTTGCGTGACTTTGAAAATTCACTAAAAATTGTGTAAGTTGAATAAAAATGCAAATGATATATGAAAATAAATCTTAATGAGTATATTTTCACATGAAAGAAACAGGGAAAGCAAAAGAATTCTATATTGTGTGATATTTGAATTATCGTGAAATAGGGTCTGAATGAATTCGAGATCCCCTGTTCTGACTTTAGAAATTCATCATAAATTGTACAAAACTTATTAAGAGTAATACCTTACATGCATGGATTCCTTATTGAGTATATTTTTAAGGGAAACAAACGGCATGGTCGTTGGAATTCTGTACAGAGAGAAATTTGGTCTGTAGTACACAGAGGTCAGAGTAGTCATACTCTGAAACAGGGAGAATTTAACTAATAAACTGTACTAATTGGCCAAACCAAAAATTCTGAAAATTTTATGGGAGAAAGATATATGAATCTAGTTTCAAATAAAATTAACGAAACTAAAGTTGGAGTTTTGTAGCTTCAGATATGAATGATTTAGTAACTGTAACTCAATAACACAGCTTAACCTAAATATATGTAATTGTACAATTATAGTGTTTTATCTTGAAAAGCATGGTAGTAATTGCTTATTATTTTCATATGAACTTACTAAGCGTAAAGCTTACCCATCCTCTCCATTTCTTTAGTATTGATAGGTCAGCTCGGGGTTGGAGATCATCGGAGGCAACATCACACTATCAAACTATCATTTTGGGAGAATTAATTCAAATATTGGAAATATCAAGTGAGTGGCATGTATAGGAAGTTGGTTTGTAATATGTATTTTTATTATGATTTTGATCGCACGTATCAGTCTGCATTGAGTTATTGTATATGATTATGAGATGTGGTCCTTATCCATTATGGTTTATAAGTTTAATTAATCATGCTACGTCATATGTTTTGATGTAATGATATAGTTAGCTTTGTTTGTTATGCATGTGTTCGAAAAGTTTTAAATTAAATGAAATTTTATGGCCCAGTTTTTGTCTATGTGTTGTTAAGTTTGGTAATGCCTCGTACTCTGTTCCGGCCTTGGATACGGGTAAGGGGTGTTACATTTAGTGGTATCAGAGCTATGGTTTAGTCGGTTCTCGGACTAACCTAGCATGTGAAAAAGTCTAGCTATATATATGCCACGGATCTATGATAGTGTGATGTCTTCCGACGCGTATGAGGACCGTCTTGTTTAGACAGAGGTACTCTCCAACCGAGCTGCACCGACCATGTTTAACGTGATGCAAAGGTAATTGAGGAAATTACGATTATAATAAGTTTAGATTCAGAAAGGTATGAATAAAGGTTTATAATATTTTAATACGAATAAAAATGTCATTGTCCTGGTTGGACGTTGAATGTTGATGAATGACAATGATATTTTTTTTATGAGATAAAGGATTATAATGAAATGAACTTATCTATGTTAAATTGTTTGGACTGAATTATATGATTGTAATGATATGTACATGATGATGCATGAAATGAAAGTTGTAATTGTGGTACAAGTATCTATGGTTGTTTGGCCTTATATGATGTCATGAGCATGACTTAATTTAATTAAATGAATCGATAAGTAAAGCTATCTAGAAAACATAGAATGTATGCATAAGTATATTGTCTAAATGGGACAATAGGAAAAATTTGTGTAAGCCAACATGAATGTTGCATTGCCTGAATGAATGACATGATTTTGATGATGTTGCTATGATGATGGAAATTGTGTCATATGTGTATGTATAAGAAAGACGAGTTAGAGGCCCTATAACCCCTCCTCTTATAGAAGTGGTGCTTATGATTGAATTTCATGAGATCCATCTTGAATAAGTTTCCGCTTGAAAATTTAAAGAGAGTTCAAATGATAGAATAATTATAAGTATAATTAGAGATTAAGAATGAATTGATAAGTAAAGACATAAGTGATAAAAGATCGAGTCTCAATCGATATGGTGGATTACTTCTCTCAAATAAGTCAATTATAATTAATGACTTCAATTGAGATATTTTGGTTACTTGAACTAATGCAATTGAGATGGTTTTAGTTAGCGTAATGAATGAACAAAGAAAAAGATTACCTGGAAATGTCATTCATCGATGATTAAGATCGACTCGAGTGTTCAATCGAGTGTGAATTATTTATTTGAAATATTTCATGTGACAATTATGTCGGGATTATTTTCTCAAGTCCGATAATAGAATTTCATTTCAGACGGATAAAAGGCAAATATTCGAACGAGAAGTGTATATCTCTAAAAAAAAAAATTATATGAGTAAAAACCACTACGAATGATGAGGTTTTCATTTCGTGAAAGCTGAAAAGTTTATTACATGTTGGTAAAGTTTGAGCAGATGAGAATATTGTTAACTGGAATATCTCGAAATGGACTAGTCTCGTATTGAGTAAAGACTTCCGATTTTTTTTTTTAGTAATGTATTGTTGTATGAATTGTGATGTGTTTCAAGACAATAAGGTAATGTGATAGTATAGAGCATTCGATGCCACAGAGAATCTAAATTGTTAATGGGGTTAAAGCCGAGCATCAGAATCTACCAGAATTATCTTTGCCAGGATTGATATTAGGATGGAAATGAGAAATTAAAGAGATGTATTGGAAGCACTTCCTGAGTTAAGGTACTTTATTATTGAGTATGAGATTGAGGAATCTAAGTGAAGACCACTTTTTCGGTAAGATTTTCGGGGACGAAAATCCCTAAAGGGGGGGAGAGTTGTAACACCCTGATTTTGGGCCTAGTCGGAATAGTGATGTCAGGACCACAATTTTGAGATAGAAATAATTATTTTATGATTATTTTGAGGTCTATGATATGATTGCATGATTTTGTGAAAATTTCGTGAAGAAATTCAATGCATAAAGTGCTTAATTTAAAGTTAGGGACTAAATTGAATAAGTTGCAAAACTTGCATTCTAGAAGTTTTTAGTATGAAATTGCATTGAAATATTAATTAGGAGGTCTTAAATAGCAATTTGACCAATCTTAAGTTCATGGACAAAATTAGGACATGGAAGGAATTTTTGAAAGTTTAGTAGTAAGGGCATTTTGGTCATTTAGGGGTAAAATGAATTAAAATACAAAATTAAAAGCCAATTTTGCTCATCTTCTTCATGGAGGCCGAAATTAGCATGGGGGAGGCCATGGATAGGGTTTTCAAGCTTTCCAAGCTCAATAGTAAGTGATTCCAAGCCCCGTTTTTAATGTTCTTTACGTTTTTGGAATCCCGGTAGCTCGATAAAGCTTATTCTAGCAATAATTTAAGCTAGGGTTCATATTTGGAAAAATACCCATAGGTGAAATTTGTGTATTTTGATGTTTTATGATAGAATATGAGGTTTTAAATTATGTTAAACAACTTGTGCTACTCGGTTTTAAGTGAAAACGAGTAAAACTAAGATAATCGGTAAAAATACTTATTGTTCATAACTATATGTTAGAGTGAGAATTTGATGTTGTTGCAGAAGAGAAAAATGTTCAGCATGTCATAAAACATAGGAATAAGGGCTGAAATTAAATTTTCGAGTCTTGGGGCAAAAGTGCAAATATGCAAAAGTTTAGGGGTCAAAATGCAAATTTGTAAAAATATGATTTTGGACCCGTATGAATAATGTGACTAATTATTAGGCTAAATGTGATATTATAGATGAAGGAAATCGAGATTCGGGCTTAAATCGGAAAATACAAGGTTATGGATTAAAATACTAAATTGCCGTTTTCAATCGAGGTATGTTCGTGTTAATAATAATGCAATACCGTGCATGAATTGTAATTCTCTATTGATATGGCATAAATTGTATGATTTAATATGTTTAAGAGAAGTTGATGGATGGTATGTATGATATAAAAAAATGTAATGCTAGTTGTGTCATGTGAAATTGAATGGAATTATTGTTACAAGAATTGAGTGTTAAATTACTATTAACTGGGTTGTATGAATTGTTGCACGGTTGTACCTGATGAGATTTTGATAAGTTTGTACGTAAATAATTTATCGATTTATTTTATTTTATTTTATTATATTTTGTTATCATATGAAATGTGGCTACCTATAGATTGACTATTTGCTGTAAATTGAAAATTGAAAAAGGACTATGAATAAATTTGTAACATATTGGAAATATGTTTGTTGGTAATTACTTGATTGGTGAAATTGTTAGAAAAGAGAGAGAAATCCGGTTGAACCTTCGGAAAGATTGGATGATACAGATGGTATGTAGCTAGGTCACATGTATGGTTTGAGTGCACATCATGTGTACAAGAGAGCTACGAGATATTATGATGTAGCTAGGTCACATGGGTGATACTATGTGTACACCATGTAGACAAGAGAGCTACGGGATATATGTAGCTAGGTCGCATGCGTGGTTCCAGGTGAAGGACACCATGTAGACAAGAGAGCTACGAGATAAACTGGCTAGGTCACATGGGTGATACTAAGTGTTCACCATGTGTACAAGAGAGCCGAACTTTATGATGGGTGAAGCTATTTATGGAAACCACCAAGTATCGAGGATTGATCTCAAGTGTTCAACGGGAGACTTATTATGTATCTTTGCTTTGTGAGTTTTGTGATGAATAAGTGCAGGAATTTGGTTATGTGAATAATGTGTTCATTAAGTGATCGGGTTGTGGTAAGGTTATAAACAATTAAGTTATACATGAGGATGATTTTATGGCGACCTTGTAATCATGGGCCTATACTTGTGATGTATGAAATGTGGTGAAAATGATTTGTGATATGTATGTTAAAATGAGGTTAATACAAAGAAAGTGTGAAAGAGTGAATTAGCAATAAAATTGTCTTGGACAGCAGCAGTTGCGTGACTTTGAAAATTCACTAAAAATTGTGGAAGTTGAATAAAAATGCAAATGATATATGAAAATAAAGCTTAATGAGTCTATTTTCACATGAAAGAAACAGGGGAAGCAAAAGAATTCTATATTGTGTGATATTTGAATTATTGTGAAATAGGGTCTGAATGAATTCGAGATCCCCTGTTCTGACTTTAGAAATTCATCATAAATTGTAAAAAACTTATTAAGAGTAATATCTTACATGCATGGATTCCTTATTGAGTATATTTTTAAGGGAAACAAACGGCATGGTTGTTGGAATTCTGTACAGAGAGAAATTTGGTTCGTAGTACACAGAGGTCAGAGTAGTCATACTCTGAAACAGGGGAGAATTTAACTAATAAACTGTACTAATTGGCCAAACCAAAAATTCTGAAAATTTTATGGGAGAAAGATATATGAATCTAGTTTCAAATAAAATTAACGAAACTAAAGTTGGAGTTTTGTAGCTTCAGATATGAATGATTTAGTAACTGTAACTCAATAACACAGCTTAACCTAAATATATGTAATTGTACAATTATAGTGTTTTATCTTGAAAAGCATGGTAGTAATTGCTTATTATTTTCATATGAACTTACTAAGCGTAAAGCTTACCCATCCTCTCCATTTCTTTAGTATTGATAGGTCGGCTCGGGGTTGGAGATCATCGGAGGCAACATCACACTATCAAACTATCATTTTTGGGAGAATTAATTCAAATATTGGAAATATCAAGTGAGTGGCATGTATAGGAAGTTGGTTTGTAATATGTATTTTTATTATGATTTTGATCGCACGTATCAGTCTGCATTGAGTTATTGTATATGATTATGAGATGTGGTCCTTATCCATTATGGTTTATAAGTTTAATTAATCATGCTACGTCATATGTTTTGATGTAATGATATAGTTAGCTTTGTTTGTTATGCATGTGTTCGAAAAGTTTTAAATTAAATGAAATTTTATGGCCCAGTTTTTGTCTATGTGTTGTTAAGTCTGGTAATGCCTCGTACTCTGTTCCGGCCTTGGATACGGGTAAGGGGTGTTACACATGCCAAATGAGTAGAATAGCAGAGACCAATTTTCTTCTTTAACTAAAACATTACATACTCTGTATGATCTTTTAAAACATCTCGATATTTCTTCTAAAACTGAGTTCATTTGTTAGTCTGTACTCTACTCTGTTTGCATTACTAATTATCCCACCATTGAACTCTTTAATCTCATACTTGTGAGCTTATTCAACATAATTCTCGTAAATTTTTTTCGTCACAAAAGCAACATTGGTAAGGGGAAGCAGTAAAGCCTCTAACTTGACTCTCATAAATACACACTTATGACTCAACATTCATCGTCAATATAATATCATCACAATCACATAGTTTACTCCAAGCAAATTAACATACTTATTTATTTTACAACTATTTCTGCCATCCACAATTTCAAACGGTAAATCTACTTACTCGAGCCCAATATCAGTATCTAATTAAATTTCAACATTTAACTTCAATTCTACTTACCAACATTTGTCAAATTAAAGAGCGTCTTACGAGTATGAGTACGTCATTTACTTAAAGCCATAGTCTAACTATGGTCTTACACATACGTTGCCAAGGCCCTGCTGTGGTCTTTATTTCATTTGCGTAACCTGGTTATGGTCTTATTAGTTGATTGCCATATGTATATTTAGTAAAAGCAACTATAATTTATATCTCACATCACATTCAATACATACTTCATTATAGTCAAATAAACACATTTTGACATGAAACATATCTATACACAATTCTTTCCTATTTAATATACATAATACAATATGAACTCACCAATTTTACTTTCATTTGATTCTCACATAAGTTCTGTATGTACCTGTATTACTTATTCTGATCGTACTTTAATTCTCATCTTGAATATTCCTGTTGAACCATTTGGAATCGTTAGGGATACTCGATAATCATATATAGCTCGTATAATGCCATATCCTAGATATGGTCTTACATGTTATCACATACCGATGCCACTGTCCCACACAGGGTCTTACACGAAATCATAATACAATGCCAATGTCCCAGACATGGTCTTACATGTAATCACATATCGAGTCGATGCCATGTCCCAGACATGGTCTTACACTGACTCTCTTATATTGAGGCCGATGCCATATCCTAGACATGGTCTTACACTGGCTCTCCTCTTTCCGTGCCGATGCCATGTCCCAAACATGGTCTTACACTGACACATATCAAGCCGATGCCATATCCCAGACATGGTCTTACACTAGCTCACATGTATTGCCATAGTCCAACCATGGTCTTATTCGTCAATTTATTATCGAACAATTGTACTCATTTCTTGCATTCTACTCAATTTGATCTTCCAATTCAATTTCATATTATCATATTATTTATGATTCCATATCAAAACCATAAAACATAACATTATAATACCTTTAATTTAGCAATTGAAACATAAGAGTTAATCATATAAACACACTGGTTATAGATCATTCGATAAGTGTACATAAACACACATTCCGTCATCTTGAGTAGATTAGCTTATCATATTCACTTAATCAGATAGATTGGGTACAAAACATCATACGAATACCAACACACATAGATAAGCTTATCACCACATAAACTTTCATTTCATTTCGCATTTCCACATTTCTTAACTTATAATTATCACATTGCTTACGTTAGCACATAAATATCATGAACTTCTATTCATACCTTTCTCAATTTTGACACATCATAAGCATGTTTCAATCCTCTCAATATCATTTTTCTGCATTACTGAAAATAGCTCAGTTGGAAGCCACCTCTGTCTTAACAAAATAATTTCATTAGAGCCGGGAGATATCACACTATCACGAGTAGTAATATGACATGTATAGCTAGACTCACATACGCTAGGTTAGTCCGAGAATTGACTAAATCATAGCTCTGATACCACTAAATGTAACACCCCTTACCCGTATCCAACGTCGGAACAAGGTTCAAGGCATTACCGGACTTACATCAAAACATTCATACAAAACCAGGCCATAAAATTTCATCCAAATTAAAACTTTTCGTACACATGTATAACATCCCGTATACGGGCCTACGAGGCCCAAAACATACATTGGGGGTGGTTTGGGACTAAATTGAGAACTTTGGAAACTTTTGGAAAACTTAGAAAATTTCATCATGAAACAAGGTCATACGCCCGTGTCCTCAGCCCATGTAATTCTCTGTTTATGACATCATCACAAAAATAAGGGCACACGGCCAAGGCACACGCTTGTGCCTCCAGGCCGTGTCCCTCACATAGCTGAGACACATGGCCGTGTCACAGCTCGTGTGGCTAATTCAAAACTAAAGTACATGATACAGGGGATGCACGGCCCGTGTGGACAATTTTAAGGCTATTTTCCAAGCCAATTGCCACCCTCAATAACAAACTCACATGCTTACTTTTATTGACCATTAACATGGCACATTTGAACATTCAATCATCCACAAACAATACAAGATCATGGTAACCTCATATCATGTTTTACATACTTAAAACATCATGCTTAGTCAAGCTCAAATTTACTAATTCTCATGCATCAAAGTTTATAAGATTACTCTCATATCACACATTTAAGCCTTAGTTATCAACACATCATCTCATCTCAAGTAAACCATCAAGCATTCACCACCAACAATATAACTCATTACATACACACGATTACAAGCCTCATCTCCATGACATAGGCACATGCATAATCATATAATCAACATAAGCCACCATTCATGGCTATACACAAATTTAACTATAACCATTATAGGACAACACATTTGGCCACATTAGTAAAGACATAATTACAAAAGATAAAACCCCTATACATGGCATAGACTTAAGTATTTGAATACTTATACCCAAAATGGTAGCTTGATAGCATGATTGAATCTCCGACGATCTCTAGCCCGAGCTAGCTAAATAAACCTATAAGAGATGAAAAGGAAGGAGATTAAGCTATAAAGCTTAGTAAGTTTATATGAAAATAATAAGCAATTTATTAACTTGCTTCTCAAGGTAATACAACTATATTTGCATTTTTACTTATGTTCATGTCAAGCTATTTTCTCGAGTCACAGTCACTAATTTATTTATATCTAGAGCTACGGAACTCCAAATTAAGTTCCACTAATTTTACTTGAAACTAGACTCACATATATTCTTACCGTAAAATTTTTAGAATTTTTGGTTTATCCAATAAGTATAGTTTATTCTTTAAAATAACCCCTGTTTTGCTGCCCGACAGCTTTGCCCTTTCTCCACTAAAAATTAATTATCTCATAGTACAGGACTCGGATAATGTTCCCGTCTATTTTTATTGAAAATAGACTCATTAAGAATTATATTAATATAAATTATAACCCATAAATATGTTTTTACAATTTTTAATGATTTTCTCAAATCAGAGTAGGGGATTTTGAAATTGTTCTGGCTTTGTCTCACACAACTTCAAATATCTCATAATATAAAATTATTTTGCTTACACCGTTTCTTTTATAAGAAACTAGACTCAATAAGCTTCAATTCTATATTTTATTCAGTCTCTAAATCACTTTATACTATTTTTGGTGTATTTTCAAAATTAGATCGTTATTCGCTGTCCAAAGCTGCATTTTAGTAAGAAAAAATGAGATAATAACTAAATTTACCACACCTTCCTTTCTTTCAATTAGAAATCTATAAATTTATAAACATATATCATTATTCACCAAATTAACACAACATCATTTCACAATGCTCATGGACTTACCATTCATTGATTTCATATTAAGTTGAGTTTTTGTACATACCTATACCGATCCTTACCATTTCATACATATACATAATGTCGTTGCATCTTCGATGTCTCGCACACTATGTACCATACTCGATTCCTCGCACACTAAGTGCTATTCTGGATGTTTCGCACACTAAGTTTCATCCTCGATACTTTGCACACTAAGTGCCATTCATATATATATATAACCATAACTATCTCAAATTACACACCAAGTGCCACTTTTAGCCAAAGCTATTTCGAACTGCACACTAAGTGCCATTTTAGCCGATAAGTCATTAATCATAACAATAAACATGTATAGGCAACTTATACAATATCAAGCATTAAAAGCATAAATTTAACAATGCTTAATACATACGAACTTACCTCGATCATCAAAACGTTGAAATTGATCGACTTGTCCGAAACTCTATTTTTCCCTGGATATAGACTCATACAAGGCTTAACTTGATCTAATCAATCAAATTCAGCTACTTCAATTCATATTCTATTCATTTTAACTCAATTTCATATTTTGGTAAAATTACTATTTTACCCCTACACTTTTGACTTTTTTACAAATTAGTCTCTAAGCTTGTAAAATGCAAATTTAGTCAGTTTCATCATAACCCAAGCTATCCAAATTTCATACATGCTCATATCAGCCCATATTTTTCATTTATTCACACGTTTACCACACAATTTATTATATTTCACAATTTAGTCCAAAATTGACATTTTTGCTAAAATTCACTTAACAAAACTCAATAATCTACCATCAAAGATTTATTTTCTATCATTAAACATCAAGATACTCAAATATTCAACAATGGCATCATCTAAATACTTTAACAATTTTGAAATCGGAGGTACGGGCTAGCTAGAACACAAAGCAACGATATCAAAAATGTAAAAATTATTAAAAATCGAGACGAAATGGACTTACATGCATGAACAACTATGGCCGAACCTTCAAAGCTTTGAGAACATTATTTTCTTTCTCACATTTGGCTATTAATGAAGATGATGGCATGTAATTTGGCTTTTGTTTATTTTGTTTTATTATAATTACCAAATACCACATTTAACCTTAATATACATTAATAATTTCCATTCTACTAAGCCATGGAATTCCACTATCAACAATTATGGAATAATTACCACTTAAGGACTCCCACTATTTAATTCCATAGCCATTTAATATCTTTAACTTATATGATTGTCACTCGTGATAAGTTTTAAAATTTATAATTAATCGTACTTGATCTAACTATTATCACGATGAAGGCAAGCGCACCTATCGAGCAATAGTATAGTTTTAGCAAGACTGAATGTCGTACCCAAAGGAACTAAAAGTACTAGTATTAACTTCTTTTTATTATCTAGCCTAAGAATAATGAGGGTTGTTTTATCTAACTAATTAACTAATCTAAGAATGCACAGAAAATAAATTAGGGAAATACTTTTAGGAAAACTGATTGATTTAGACAACACCCAAGGAAGAATCCACCTAGTCTTCTCTAGTTAATTGACTTTGAATCAGACGATTTATTCACTTGACTTGATCCGTAGAAATCCCTAAGTTATGTTATTATCCCTATTCAAGACTAATAACGTCTGACCCTAGGTTGATTAATTGAAATCTCTTTCTAATTAAAACCCCTAGTTTTGCATTAACTCGATCTATGGATTCCTTTATTAGATTTGACTCTAATCCGGCAGATTTATGTCGTCCTATCTCTAGGATTGCATGTAACTCCGCTTAATTATGAATGATCTACTCTTAGAGAGGGACTATTCATCCTCCAAATAAGTACATCAATACTTGAATCAATATCCTGAAATATTCAAACAAGAGTTAAAGTCATAATTAAGAACAAATCAAATATTTATCATACAGTTCAGAAAATATTAACAAGATCCGTCTTAGGTTTCATCCCCCTTAGGTATTTAGGGGATTTAGTTCATAACTGTAAAAGAGAACATCTCAGAAGAGTAATAACAAAACATAAAGAAAACCCAAAAACCTCTGAAGGAAATTGAAGGGAAATCTCCAGTCTTGGAGGTGAATCCGGCTTCCGAGATGGATCAATTAGCTTTCTTCGAGTAATTCCTTACTTTCTAATCTCTATGTCCCTTTTTGTCTTCCTCTAGGGTGTTAAAATAGGCTTTAGAATGCTTTCCAACCCTCTAAATTGCCCTTTTTGAATAGAACTCATCTTGGGCTCGATAGGAACACGCCCGTGTGCGATTACTTCAGACCGTGGTCAAGGCTAAGAGATAGACATGCCCGTGTTGAGGTCGTTTTAAGCCGTGTTCAAGCCTGCTAGAATGGCACAGGCGTGTGTGCTACTTGTGTGAGAAAGTCCAGGCCGTGTTGATTTCCCACATCGGCCCATTTTCTCCGTTTTTGGCCCGTTTCTCGTTCTTTTTACTTTCCTATGCTCACCTAAGTATAAGATATGACATTAAAAGATTAGGAGCATCAAATTCACCAAATCTAAGGAGAAATCATTCATAATTGTGTTAAGCATGGGACAATAATATGTATAAATTATGGTTTATCATTGTAGAACACAACTTTTATGCTTTGCACGATTTAGTCATTTTTACTTAATTAACTATTAAAACGATAAAATTTTTCAATGAAACTTTAATACCATCTTATTGCCACTCCGTAAATATCATAAATTAATCAAAATTCATTTTAAAAATGATATGAGGGATTTACAAGAGAACAAGACAAAATTCAGGGATTTTCTGATAGTGATATAATTGACCCCCCACACTTAAGATGTACATTGCCCTCAATGTACAAAGATAAAGTTAGTGGCAATTATAGATATAAGATCATAAGATAGGGAGAGAAATGAAACTTCCTGAATGTTAAATGAATGAACTCCTTAGGTTGGAGTTATGCAGAGTGGAGGAGAATACTCCGGTGGTGGTAGCGGTTGGGTTCCACAAGTGCTGCGCTAAAAGAATATTATATCTCGTGGTGGCTATGATCGTGGTCGAGCAGGGCATGGCAGTTGTGGAGAACCTTTTTCAGAGGAATTTCTAGTTCCTAAGTAATAGTAAGCTTTGGAGCTCCTTATAACTGTAATAGAATCAGGAACTTTTTAGGAATATAGAGGAATAGGATTACTCATGAAGAAATAATCAAAAATATAAAGTACTTAATAATAATAATAATAATCCTAAAAAATAAAAATGAAATAGTTTTAAAGAAAAAAATGAAATTAGAAAAATTGGTATTGGGGCACACGGTCATAGGGCACACCCGTGTGCCTTTTATTTAGCCCGTGTTTTTCGTGGGTTTTAAATTTTGGGCGTGTTGGTGCACACGACCGCGTTGCACGGTCGTGTCCTACTTCATTCTCTTCTCTCATGCCCGTGCATGTGGGCCCACACCCGTGTTAGTTTGACAATGTCGACCACGGGTTATAGGCACGGCCATGTCGCACGGCCGTGGCAACTTATCGCATCCCGTGTTAGGGAAAAATTTTGCCCTATTTTCACACAGTCTAAAGTACTCCCGTGTGCCTGGCCGTGTGGGTGTAGAAAACCTATATTCAAGAACTCAGTTAGTAAATTAGGTGTTACTTTCTCAGGATCAACCACGGTTCTAAGACACGGGCGTGTACCACGCCGGTGTTGTTTTAGAAGGATCACCCACGGCCATGTCGCACGGGCGTGGCAACTTATCGCATCCCGTGTTAGGGAAAAATTTTGCCCTATTTTCACACAGTCTAAAGTACGCCCGTGTACCTGGCCGTTGGGTGTGGAAAACCTATATTCAAGAACTCAGTTAGTAAATTAGGTGTTACTTTCTCAGGATCAACCACGGTTCTAAGACACGGGCGTGTCGCACGCCGGTGTTGTTTTAGAAGGATCACCCACGGCCATGTCGCACGGGCGTGGCAACTTATCGCATCCCGTGTTAGGGAAAAATTTTGCCCTATTTTCACACAGTCTAAAGTACGCCCGTGTGCCTGGCCGTGTGGGTGTGGAAAACCTATATTCAAGAACTCAGTTAGTAAATTAGGTGTTAAACACTAGAATTTAAAGAAGTTAATACCGTTAGTGCTCGGGTTGCCTCCCGATAAGCGCTTATTTATAGTCTAAGCTCGACTTACCTAGGTTTCACACCATCATGGTGGTTCGAGGAGTTTACACTCCTCATTCCTGCTATCAGTTGTATCAAAATAAGGTTTTAAATGAGTAATATTTACCTTAAACGTGCTGAATTTAGATTGAGTTACCTCGACTGTACCATATAGGAAGATGTTAAGTACCGTAAGAGGGATTACTCCATTCAGTTCAGAAGTGGTAATACGAGGATTTGCTGTATCTAATAGTACTTTGTCTCCAACCTTAATTTGATTTGGGGAAAATTTTAGCTCATCATGGCGTGTTTTCGGCTTATCTGTCTGCCATTCATCTAGCTCCTCGATTTGTAGCCTTCGTTTTTCATGAATAGGTCCTTTGTTGTTGCTTGAACATGGCTCATGTATGTCCTTCGAACTTATTTCCTGCAAAGTAGGTTGCAACATATGGTCAGTCTTAGTAGAATGTGTTATACAACCACCTTTAATTTTGATGTGTTGCTCGAATTGCGAGCTTAAAGGGTGATTGTTTTGTCTCCCACACGTAGTGTGAGTTCGCCTGTGCCAACTCAATAATTGTTCTAGTAGTTGCTAAAAAGGGCCTTCCTAAAATTAAAGGAATGTTACTATCCTCCTCTATGTCTAGAACAACGGAATCCACTAGGAATATAAATTTATCAATTTTAATGAGTACATCTTCAACAATACCCCTAGGAAATCTGATAGTTTTATCGGCTAATTGAATGCTCATCCTAGTTTGTTTGGGTTTCCCAAGACCTAGTTTTTTAAACATTTTGTGAGGCATGACATTGATATTAGCCCCTAAATCAGCCAACGCATTGTTCAAGTCTAAACTACCAATTAAAAAAGGAATTGTAAAACTCCCTGGATCTTTTAATTTATTGGGCAACTTATTTTGTAGAATAGCTGAGCAAACTGCGTTTAACTCTACATGCAACGCCTCATCCAACTTCTACTTATTTGCTAAAAGCTCCTTTAAAAACTTCATTATGTTCGACAATTGCGAAAGAGCTTCAATAAACGATAAGTTGATATGTAATTTCTTTAAAAGTTTAAGGAATTTACCAAATTGTTCATCTGAGCGGTCTTTCCTTGTTGCATTGGGGTATGGCACATGAGGTTTATATTCTACACTTACCGGTTTCTACTCATTGTGGCCTACCTCACCTTTACCTTTGCTTTCCACAGTTTCCTGCTTTGGTTCTGGCTCAGATGCAACTAACCCTTTTTCATTTCTAACGTTAAGTGCATTGAGCTGTTCCCTTGGGTTAGGTTCAGTATTACTTGGCAAGCTACATGGTGGTCGTTCAGAAATTAATTTGGATAGCTGGCCTATCTGAGTTTTGAGCCCTTGGATCGACGCTTATTGATTTTTAAGTGCTGTCTCGGTATTCTGGAAATGAATTTCTGACATTGAGATGAATTTTGTTAGCATCTCCTAAAGGTTCAGTTTATTTTCCTGTTGATAAGGTGGTTGTTGAAAGCCCGAAGGATTTTGTGACCTTTGATTTCTTTGACCACCCCATGAGAAATTTGGGTGGTTCCTCCAACCTGCATTATAAGTATTACTTTACGGGTTATTTTGAGATCTAGAGTTATTATTACCCATATAGTGAACTTGTCCTCCTCGGTTGTAGAATTGAAGGGTTGATATTCTGTATGTATGCCTCCTACACTTGAATCACACCTCATCACTGGATGTACGTGCGTAGAACCAAGTAAACCATCAATCTTTTTATTTAAAAGTTCCACCTAATTTGATAACATATTAACCGCATCGACATTATAAACGCCTGCTGTTTTGGTTGGTTTAGTCCTCATGACTTGCCACTGATAGTTATTCAGTGACATCTCTTCAATAAATTTGTAAGCTGCTTCAGATGTTTTGTTGTTGATGGTTCCACCAACGGCTGCATCAATCATCTGTCTTGTTGATGGGTTCACACCATTGTAAAACGTTTGAACTTGCAGCCATAGAGTAACCCATGGTGAGGGCACCTTCGCTTGGCACTGATAGTTATTCAGTGACATCTCCTCAATAAATTCGTAAGCTACTTTAGGTTTTTTGTTATTGATGGTTCCACCAACGGCTGCATCAATCATCTGTCTTGTTGATGGGTTCACATCATTGTAAAACATTTGAACTTGCAGCCATAGAGGTAACCCATGGTGAGGGCACCTTCGCAGTAGGTCCTTGTATCTCTCTCATGCATTGTAAAGTGTTTCTAAATCCATCTGCACAAAAGAAGAAATATCATTCCTTAGTTTAGCTGTTTTAGTAGGTGGAAAGTATTTAAGTAAGAACTTTCGGTCATTTGTTCCCAAGTAGTGATTGATCCTTATGGTAACGAGTTCAACTACTGTTTAGCTTTATTCCTCAATGAAATGGGAAATAGTCGAAGGTGAATGGCATCGTCAGAAACGCCGTTGATCTTGGATGTGTCGCAAAGCTCCAAAAAATTTGCTAAATGAGTATTTGGGTTTTCATCCTGCAAACCATCAAACTGAACAAACTGTTGTATCATTTGAATTGTTAGGTTTCAGTTCAAAATTATTTGCAGCAATAGCAAGCCTAACTATACTCGATTCAGTTCCTGTTAAAGTAGGTTTAGCATAATCATACATAGTACGAGGAGCAGGATTCTGATTTACTGGGTCAGCAGCAATCGCAGGAGGTAGCAGATTTTCCTAATTTTCAGTCATCTCCTCGTTCGTAGTTGGAGTATCTTCCTCTTGCCCTTCCTCTATGTATCTTAAGCTTCTCCTAATTTCTCTCTGGTTTCTGCGAGCTATGTTCTCAATCTCACTATCAAATAGTAATGGTCCTGACGGGTTTCTTCTAGTCATAAACTATGAAAACCTGTCAGAAGAAAATAAAAGAAAATTTAGTAAAACTAAAAATAAAACAAAATTAAATTAAATAAGAAAATAATGGCTAAAGTAATAAAAATTGAGTGTTCCTAATATCTTAGTTTCCCGGCAACGGCGCCAGAAACTTGATTGTCACTCGCGATAAGTTTTAAAATTTATAATTGATTGTACTTGAACTAACTATTATCACGATGAAGGCAAGCGCACCTATCGAGCAGTAGTATATTTTTAGCAAGACCGAATGTCGAACCCAAAGGAACTAAAAGTACTAGTATTAACTTTCTTTTTATTATCTAGCCTAAGAATAATGAGGGTTGTTTTATCTAACTAATTAACTAATCTAAGAATGCACAGAAAATAAATTAGGGAAATACTTTTGGGAAAACTGATTGATTTAGACAACACCCAAGGAAGAATCCATCTAGACTTCTTTTGTTAATTGACTCTGAACCAAACAATTTATTCACTTGACTTGATCCGTAGAAATCCCTAAGTTATGTTATTATCCCTATTCAAGACTAATAACGTCTAACCCTAGGTTGATTAATTGAAATCTCTTTCTAATTAAAACCCCTAGTTTTGCATTAACTCGATCTATGGATTCCCTTATTAGATTTGACTCTAATTCGGCAGTTTTATGTCGTCCTATCTTTAGGATTGCATGCAAATCCGCTTAATTATGAATGATCTACTCTTAGACAGGGACTATTCATCCTCCGAATAAGCACATCAATACTTGAATCAATATCCTAGAATATTCAAACAAGAGTTAAAGTCATAATTAAGAACAAATCAAGTATTTATCATACAGTTTAGAAAATATTAACAAGATCTGTCTTAGGTTTGATCCCCTTTAGGTATTTAGGGGATTTAGTTCATAACTATAAAAGAAAAAATCTCAGAAGAGTAATAACAAAACATAAAGAAAACCCAAAAACCCTGAAGGAAATTGAAGGGAAATCTCCAGTCTTGGAGGTGAATCCGGCTTTCGAAATGGATCAATTGGCTTTCCTCGAGTAATTCCTTGCTTCCTACTCTCTATTCCCTTTTCATCCTCCTCTATGGTGTTAAAATAGGCTTTAGAATGCTTTCCAACCCTCCAAATTGCCCTTTTTCCGAATAGAACTCATCTTGGGCTCGACAAGAACACGCCCGTGTACGATTACTCCAGGCCGTAGTCAAGGCTGAGAGATAGACACGCCTGTGTTGAGGTCATTTTAAGCCGTGTTCAAGCATACTAGAATGGCATAGGCGTGTGTGCTACTTGTGTGAGGAAGTCCAGGCCGTGTTGATTTCCCACATCGGCCCATTTTCTCTGTTTTTGGCCCGTTTCTCGTTCTTTTTACTTTCCTATGCTCACCTAAGTATAAGATATGAAATTAAAGGATTAGGAGCATCAAATTCACCAAATCTAAGGAGAAATCATTCATAATTGTGTTAAACATGGGACAATAATATGTATAAATTATGGTTTATCATTGTAGAACACAACTTTTACGCTTTGCACGATTTAGTCCTTTTTGCTTAATTAACTATTAAAACGATAAAATTTTTCAACGAAACTTTAATACCATCTTATTGCCACTCCGTAAATATTTAGAAAAATATTTACGACTTGGTTTATTGAAACGAGGTCTCGATACCTCATTTTCTAAACTCATTTAACCGTAGGGTCATACCACTTGAACTTAATAAATTGCTTATAAAACAAAAATCACAGTATCAAAAACCCTTTTTAAACTCACAATTAACTCATAAATATTAAATATAATATTTACAAACCTACTCGTCAGATTTGGTGGCCCCAAAATCACTATTTCGATTAACCCTAAAATCGGGCTGTTACAGATAACTTGAGCTAGTTATACTAGTAAGAGTGTGAAATGTTATGTACCAGACTTTGAATTCGATACCTGAACTTTTAGAGAGTTAAAGTTGATTCTCAAGTATCTTAGAAGCTATTATAGTTAGTATTGATGTTTGTATGAAAACGTGAGGGTATTTCGAAGAATTGTGTAACAGAATTAGCATTATCGCCGAAAGGTTAAATGAGCTATGGTTGATTGCTCAAAGAAGTTTGTGTATTCTTCTCAGTACGAATGAGTTTTTCTACTGAAGGATTATCTGAGTTATTCATTTTAAGGTTGTCAATTCATTCAGAAGTTGTTATGGTTGGAAATCCAGGGTTGCACCGTGACTTTAGAAGAAAGCTACAGTAAGTTTTGACCATGAGATTACTAAATGTTACTGCACATCACCTTTGTACTGATAGTTGAATTGAGGAAGAGAAATTCGCAGAATTAAATTGAGCAGAAAGGATTAGAAGAAAGTGAAAATTAATTATAGAAATCAGAGACAGATTATTAAAAATTGCATACAGAATTGAAAGGTAAGAATATTGACACTCAAAAGAGAAACAAGTATTTTTTTTTGAAAGTACCTTAGTGGCAGAGAATTTCCATTTTGGTTAGAAAAGAAGAGTTAGTTGCGTTTCACTAGAGAATAAGGTTAATGGTTGCGTTTCACTAGAGAATAAGGTTAATGATAAAATAAGGTCAGTTACTTATCAGTAGGTATTCCAGTTCAGAGCCTTAGTTTAAGAAGTAAAATGTTGGGTATGCCAAGGCTGAATGAGAATTTGAAAGTGTTGCTGGAAATCAATTTTGAATCCATTTGTAGGTAAGATTTTCGGGGACGAAAATCCCTAAAGAGGGGAGAAATGTAACATCTCGAAATAGGGTCTAAACGAAATAGTAGTTGTGAAACCATGAATCTAAGGTCAAAAAAATTATTTCGATTAATTTTTAAGGTTTATTCAATGATTGAATAATTGTGTGAAAATTTCGTGAAGAAATTTTATGTATAAGTGCCTAATTTGATAATTAGGACTAAATTGTAAAATTAGCGAAATGTGTGTTCTAGATAATAAAGGGGATTTAATTGAAATGGGTTCTTAAAGTGGATGTCCTTATTTAGTAATTAGACCATTATATTTAAGTTTGGACAAAAATGGGCAAGAATAGGACAAATTTGAAAGAAAAGCCTTTAAGGGCATTTTGGTCATTTAGTAATTAAAAGAATTAAAAAGGGAAAATAAAGCCAAAATTGGTCCATCTTCTTCATGGAGGCCAAATATAGCATGGGGGAAGCCATGGTTAGGGTTTCCAAGCTTTCCAAGCTCAATAGTAAGTTCGTTCTAGCCTCGTTTTTAATGTTCTTTACGTTTTTAGAGTCCCGATAACTTGATTTAGCTTATTCTAGCAATAATTCATGCTAGGGTTCATATTTGGAAAAATACCCATAGGTTAAATGTGTTTATTTTGATGTTCTATGGTAGAATATGAAGCTTTAAATTATGTTAAACAACTTTTGCTAAGTGATTTTAAGTGAAAACGAGTAAACGACATAATCGGTAAAAATACCTAATGTTCATAAGTATATGATAGAGTGGGAATTTGATGTTTCCATAGAAGAGAAAAATGTACAGCGTATCATAAAAAATAACAAAAATGGATAAATTTTAATTTCTGAGCCTAGGGGCAAAATCATAATTCTGCAAAGGTTTAGGGGTAAAATTGTAATTTTTCCAAAGTTTGAGTTAGGGAATGTTTTGAACAGTACATTAATTAAATAAGTGAAATATGATGTTTTAGATCCCGAAAAGTGAGATTTGGACCTAGAACGGGAGAAAAATCGAAAATTGGGAAAGTTGGTAAAATAGTCGTTTTGGTATTGAGGTAAGTTCATATGTTTAATAAGCATTTAATTATGCATATTTGAATGATAAATTGATATTTTGGCCATAAATACTTTAGTATTGAGTTTCAGATATAATGATTAATGTTCGATAATAATTCGATATTGGAAAGAGAACTTGTATAATTTATATGTAAGATCATATTTTGTATTATGGCTTTGTATGATAACAAGAAAGTATTGACTAGCATAGTTTGATGAGAATAAGTTAAGTTGATGATATGATGAGATTGAGAATGCAAGTATGTAAGTTGAGTAACATTTTATTATTATGCAATTATTGTTATTAGTACTCTTATTATTGAGTTATGCGACTAACCTTGAGAATTTGAGCAAGTATGTTTCAGCTATGACTTGACAAGGCATTGATATCTCAAAGTCCATGGTTGTACCATGGCAATTAAGGAAGAATTGGCTGAAAAGTCTGTGTTCATAACATGGTATTTAAGAAGAAATTGACGGTTAAGGATACCATGTAAGACCATGTCAAGACATGGCATTGGTAAAGCAAGGATCCCGTGTAAAACCATGTCAAGACATGGCATCGGCATTGATTAATGACTCCATGTAAGACCACATCAAGATGTGGCATTGAAACTAAGATAAGGATACCATGTAAGACCATGTTTGGAACATGACATTTGGTAAGAAAAGGATACCATGTAAGACCATGTTTGGAACATGGCGTTTGGTAAGATAAGGATATCATGTAAGACCATGCCAAGGCATGGCATTGATAAGTTCTATAAGGTAAGGAAATCATGTAAGACCATGTTAAGGCATGGCATTGATGGGTTACTATAAGGCAAAGGTCCCATGTAAGACCATGCCAAGGCATGGCATTGGTAAGTTCATAAGGCAAGGATACCACGTAAAACCATGTCAAGACATGGCAATGGTAAGTTCAAAAAGGAAAAGGTTCCCGAGTAATCCAAAGAGTAAGTCAAAAAAATGACAAGGTGAGAACATGAAGAAAGAGAGTCAAAAAAATGACAAGGTGAGAACATGAAGAAAGAGTACATGTATGCATTTAAGGCTTATTTAATATTGAGATTGTAAGTAATTGTGATTATCAAGTATTAAGTAAGTGATGAGTTTTCAGTTATGCTTGTGACACTTTATGACATGATTGGCAATATGCCTATATTATGAAAGAGTACTCATGTATTAAGTGAGATGTTGCAGGTATGCAAACAAGCTATTAAGTAAGGTGCCTTTTGTATTCTGAGCCTTTGGTAAGGTTACCGATGAGTAAGATGGGAAAGTAAGAACTAAACATTATTTAAGCAAATTATGATAGCATAGTAGTAAGCTAAATTGATTGCTAATGCTTATTATTTTACATGTGAACTTACTAAGCTTTATAAGCTTACTTATTTCACTTTTCCATGTTTCAGATTACTTAAAAGAAAGCTCGGGTTGGAGGTCATCGGAGATCACTTCACACTATCGACTATCAAGTTACCAAATGGGTATCTTCGTTTACAAACGTTCTAGTTTATGGCATGTATAGGGACTTAGCCATTTTGTGTGTATGTCCTTATGATATGGCTAAAGAATGGTATGTAAATATTTGATAATGATTAGATATTTAAATGGCTAATAAAGAACATGTTTCGGTGTTATGTATGCCTAAATGGTAGTTAATACAAAGAAATCATGAAAAAGTGAAATTAGCATTAAAACAGTATTGAATAGTAGCAGTGACGTGATCTTGAAAAATCACCAAGAATAGTAGAAATGGAATCAGATGATGAATAGGATATAGAATTAAAGCTTATTGAGTCTATTTTTATATGAAAGAAACATAGTAAGCAAAAGAAGTGTATATTAAGAGATATTTGAATTTTAGTGACATAGGGTTAGAGCAATTTCTGAATCCCCTATTTTGAATTTATAAATTCACTAAAAATTGTACAAAAATAATTAGGAGTTATAGTTTATATTTATAGATTTCTTAGTGAATCTAATTTCAATAGAAACAAACGGCATGGTTATTTGAATTTTGTATAGGGAGAAAATTGATTCGAAGTGAGGAGAGATCAAAGTAGTCAAACAGTGCAACAGGGGAAACTTTAACTAATAAAATGTACTAATTGGCTGGACAAAAAATTCTGGAAAAAAATTAGTAAGAAGATATATGAGTCTAGTTTCAGTGAAAATTCACGAATTTAAATTTTGAGTTTTTTGACTCGAGTTATGATTTATTTAGTGACTATGATGCAGGTGGGCAGTTTTATAAGGAATAATGAAATAAATTGTTTTGATTTGTCTAAGTATTCAGAAAATTTTTAATGTTCCCGGTTTGGTCCCGAACAATTTCAATTGCATGTTTTAGGGTCTCGAGGGCCCTTTTTAGGGACATATTGAATGAATGTAAATAAATTAATTTTAAAATCAAATTTTATGCCCTGAATTAGTAAGTTAAGTTAGGTAACGCCTCGTGCTCGACTCCGGCGACAGTCTCGGGTAAGGGGTGTTACAATCATCTTCTCAAATTAGCTTTCGTCACTGAAATTAAGGGCATGAAACACCATTAAAGAGTTTGAAACATTCGGCCTAGTATCCCTTGAGCATGTAAGTTCATTTTCGTCCCGTTTTTAATGATTTCTATGTTTTTGAGATCGTTGTAGCTTAGTCTAGCTAGCCCAGAGACTAATTTGCAAAACTGTTAAAGGTTTAGGGTCTTGCAATTAATGAATGTTTATGTATTTTTATGTTTAATGGTAGAAAATGCATGCTTGTTGTTAGATAAGCAACATTTGTAAAGGGATTTTTGACAAAATTGTCAATTAGGGGTTAAATTGTGAAATGTGTAAATTTGGTGGTTAAATTGTGAAATAAATGGAAAATATGGACTGCTAGGGACCTCATTGAAATTTGGCTAGCATGGGTTTTGATTGAATTGCATGAATTTGTAATATTATGAAATAAGGACTAAATTGCAAAAATGTCCACACGGCCTATGACATGAGCGTGTCTCTGGTTGTGTGAGACACACGGCCGGGCCACACGAGCGTGTCCCTTGTATTTTGGAAAAATTTTCTAAGTTTCATAAAAATTTCCTAAGTTATCGTTTAGTTCCGAACCTTTTCGAATGCATGTTTGGGCCTCGTAGGCTCGTATTAGGGACAATGTGATTGAGTTTGAATGATGAATGCATGAGATTTGAAAATGTATGTGAGATGAATGTTTAATTGTTTTATAAGTCCGATAATGCTTCGTAACCTTATTTCGGTGTTGAATACGGGTGAGGGTGTTACATAACACTACATTTGAGAAATTGTTATTATGCCGAAAAATAGAGAGAATTTATTCTCAACTTTTAAATATATTTTTCCAGAATAACAATTTTACCAATTTCTATTAAGAAGAGAGAATTTTCGTTTTCACTCCCAAAAGAAAACTTTTTCTAGTTCTTTATTTTGGTTCAATTGGTTCGAGCCCACACTCGAAGCAGTTCATGGTATGATATAGCGGAGAAGATCGTTTGGTTGAAAGTCGAAAAACATCAAGGATCTGTTAATTTGAAAACACAATTACATAATTGGTTAATGTTTATTGTGATAAATATCACAAACTGGGTTGTCTTTCAAAATTTTAATTTATCGTTGTGTAAGAAGACCGTTTTCAAATCGGGATTTTTCCAACATTATGACTATGAAGATGAAAGATAAGTATGATAAGTATTGGGGTGATATTGATAAGATGAATTTTCTTGTGTTTGTTGTTTGTGCTTTAGATCCTAAACAAAATTTTAAGTATCTTGAATTTGCAGTTTGTGGAATGTCTAATTTTAAAAAGCTTATGAAATGATGCAAAAGTTTAAGGAAGTTTTGTATGAATTGTTTGATGAGTATAAGCCTCAATTTCATAGTGCTTGTAGCCAATCGAGTGTGGCAACACATATTTCTCTCGAGAAACCACAGCAAAAAATGAAAAGGCATATGCAAGTTTTGTATAAAAAGCGTGAGTTAGAAAATGGTGGTGAGGACAAAACGTCTGAATTGGATAAATATCCAGCTAAGTCTAATGAGAATTTTCTTGAAGATTTTGATATTTTATTGTGTTGGAAAGTGAATATCCCTAGATTTTCCACTCTTTCAAATAATGATAGAGATGTGTTAGCTATATCGATTTCTACAATTGCTTTAGAGTCTGCATTTAGCACCAGGGGCATGTGCTTGATCGATTTGGGAGTTCTTTAACTCCTAAAGTTGTACAATCTTTTGTGTATACTCAAGATTGGATTTGAAAATCATCATCAAAAGAAGACATCAGGAAGATTGAAGAACAAATCCAAGAGGTTCACAATATTGAAAATGATATATTTATTTTTAATTTAATAGTTTTAATTTTTTTACCATATCACTTCTACATTAATTAATTTAATCATTTCAATATTTAGACTTTTCTTGAAATGCATTAGAGCCTACACTAAATTTATGAGTTTTTATGAGTTAAATGGTATGCTTCATATCTTATTATTGTTAACTTACAATAAATTCCTTTGTTTATATTATTTGATTTTTTTTCAAATGCATATATTTCTATTATATACTCATTTTTTGTACATATTTGTAGGTATAATGCTTCACGAGATCCTTT
The DNA here is from genome assembly GCA_025698475.1 of Gossypium anomalum. Taxonomy (NCBI): domain Eukaryota; kingdom Viridiplantae; phylum Streptophyta; class Magnoliopsida; order Malvales; family Malvaceae; genus Gossypium; species Gossypium anomalum. The sequence continues at coordinate 33,077,932 of CM046958.1, read as the reverse complement.
GGAGAGAAGAAATGGATGTAAATGAAGAATATTAAAGATTATTGCATTTTAATTATATGTTAATTTCAAGACTTACGTAATGTTTTTAATTATATAGTTTGTCAAAATTTAAAATTTCGATTAATTCGGTTAATTTTTAAGACAAATACACTTTCAATATATTTTTTGTTATATTTTATACTTAATTTAACCAAAAAAATAAAAATATATAAATTTTGATAAATCATTTGAATTAATCAAAATATTTCGATTTAATTATTATTATTTTTTAAAATTCAATTCGATTAAGAATTTAAAGATTATACACTTCCACCAAAAAGTGGGACTTACTATTTCCCCCTTATTACCGGCTAAAATGCTAATTTAACCTTTGAAATAGAGGTGTGCATGGGCAGCAAATGACCACCAAGGCCAGAAGCCGCCACTTAGAAATATGGGAGGGTTTGGGTAAAAATATAGTAGAAAAATGGGCTTGGACAAAAACGAGGCCCGTTTAGAAATGGGCCGGGCCTGGTTAAGATTTTTGGCTGCCCAAATTTCTACCGATTTTAATATTAAATTATTTTTATTTTTAATTTTAAGTAACTTTAGTACTTTTACTTTACTCTTTTTGTTGTTTTTTAATGTTATTTTGATATTGTAAAACTTTTATTGTTAATATAATTTGATTTTTAATTTAGTTCTAATTTGTTTTAAATTTTCAATTTTAATATAATTACTTTTTATTATATTTTTAATTTATATATTATTTTAAGAATTATTTTAGTCTCATTATTTATTTATTTTTGTTTTAATATTTATTTTTATATTTTTAAATGTATTTGATTTATTATATTTTAAAGTTTTTTATTTAATAAAAAAATTAATGTAATGTATTGAAATGAGTGAATGCTCAAGCCTACCATTTTTTCTCAGACCAGCTTGGACAAATTTCTAGGTCCATATTTCAGGCCGAGCTGAGCCCAGGCCTTGAAAGCAGGTCAAAAATTTTTATGAGCCCGACCCGGCCCGGCCCATGCACACCTGTACTTTGAAAGAATACTTTACTAGCCATGAAATAAAAAAAAGGCAGGGAACTCAAACTGATAGAAAAGCTAGCTCGCCAGCACACTCTTCCACGCGGTTTTTGTTTCTTTTATTCGTCTTCTTCATTGGATCTCATGATGCAACTACTCTTATCCTTATTCTCACGCCCTATCGCATAGCCTCTACTGCTAAGATTCAATTCAATTCAAGCAATGTTGGAGTTATAGTGCACAGATATCTTTCACTTGCTCTCTCTCTACTTTTTAGTTTTTTGTTTGGGTAAAGAGTGGAGCGCCGCTACGATGGCCTTGCCTCGGCGGCGCAAACTTCACTACCACCGCCTCCGCTCTCTAGTTCAGGTTGTATCCGCCATCTCCGGCTACTTCTCTTTGCTTTCCTTTCCTTTCTCTTTCCTTCTCCTGACGAATCGGAGCACTTTCACCTTCGCCACCACCAGACCACTGTATTTGCTCTCTCCCTCTCTCTTTCGCCTTGATTTTTTTTTTAAATTTATGGGATTTTGTATACGTATCATTTAATCCTTCTTGCTTCGTGTAGTTTAATGCAGTCGTTAAGGATTCCGTTTCAGATAGGAATTCTGTTTTCAAGATTCCAGTTATGGCTCCTTCTTTACTTGTATTATTATTTGCAAATTTAGTATGATTACGCGTTTCGTTTTAGTTTTCATTGGAAACTAACGATTGATTAATTTGCAATATTGTTTTTGAAAATCAGAGTACCGGAGTAAAATTAGATCGTGATATATGGAGTTCGAAAAATGCTAAATTCTTTTATGGATGCAGCAATGCCAGCGCCAGATTTGCGAGTTCGTATAATCATTGTCTTCTCCAATTTCACTGATTAGTTGTACCTTTTTACAAATAAAAAATTGTACATTTTTATTCGTGACTTAAGTTTTATGTAAATGGATTTGGGAAACATCAAATCTATGATAATGATGAAAGAATTGAGATGATTTAGGGTTTCTTAAACTGCTTCGGACAATTATGAAATTGCATAGATACCTTATGCAGTAAAAAAAGCATTAATTCGTTGATTGTGCTGCAGAAGCTGAAGCTATTACACATCCCACTCGATACCTGGCTATTGCCACTAGTGGAGGCTTGAACCAACAAAGAACCGGAGTAAGTGTGGTAGCTACTTTTCAGTACTGTTCTTTTATCTGTTGGAATGACGTTTTATGGAAAATTTCAGCCTTGTTTGATGTCATAAACCATGATTGGTCAGTGTGGAGTTATGTACTATTCTATTTAAATTGCAACTTAGCATGTAAAACGGATTGAAATTGTATAATGAAGTGGCTGCTTTGGTCCCATTGGCAACAAATACTGTTTAACAGAAAAATTTTCAGCCACAAACAGAAAATAATTTAATGGGATGAGGTTCAATGGAAAGCTCTAACAAGCATAGGGCATGCTTTCTGCTGATTCGAACCGGTGGAATATTTAGTGATATACTTCCTGCTTAAAGCTATTGGTCTTTCAAAACACTATAGTTTGGGCTTCCTATTACTGCATACTATCCACTCTCAAGACCACAATGATATGAATCATGCTTTTTTTATCCCTCTATTGGTGCTTTCTTGTAGTTAAGCTTACTATCAATGCATGTGGCAGATTACGGATGCTGTTGTTGCGGCTCGAATTCTGAATGCTACTCTTGTTGTTCCAAAGCTGGACCAAAAATCATTTTGGAAGGACGCCGGGTTTGTAATAGAATGGAAGATATTCATCATTTAAGTTGTAACTTCGTTTAGCCACCTGTATCTAAATGGAGAAAAATTCTGGATGAATTGAACTGTTAAGATGTTAAGTGACAGTTTCTACTTCTTCATGCCCAGTGACTTCACAGATATCTTTGATGTTGATTGGTTCATATCATTTTTTTCAAAAGATGTTAAAATCATAAAGCAGCTGCCTAAAAGGGGAGGGAGGACTTGGACTCCATACACCATGCGTGTTCCACGGAAGTGTAGTGAAAGGTGTTACCTAAATCGTGTACTGCCGGTTCTTTTGAAAAGGCATGTAAGTTCCCTATTAAAGTATTTTCAGTCAATTTTGTATGCATGGTCCTTAACTGGTCACATGAGAGTTTTGGATTGCTTTACTTGTGTTTCTCCTGTGTTTGTATTAGCTGCCCTGTCTCTTGTATCTTCTTCTTTTCCTCAGAGAGAAAAATTAATGTCAAATGTGTTGCTTAAGCATGCTTGTAAGTTGTAAGTCGTAAATAGAGGTTCGTTTACCACTTTCCTGTACCTAGATAGCATTTTGATATATAATTGAGTCTGTGCTCCATCTTTCATATGCCAATATTCCAACATAATTGTTACAGTTTTCACCAGTCAATACCCAGATAAGTTCAATCTCTAATTTATTGTACTCTTAGGTCTGATTTTGTGTGCTTTAAGTTCTAGCTTTACCTAACTAAGCGGATCTATCAAGTACAAAAACTGTTCATTAGGGCCTTCAAAATTGTAAAGTACCACTCTTGTCAACTTCTGTTCATTTTGATATTGTAAATAAATAGCATATTTTCAACATAACTTTTGTATGTCATCATTGTTTTAAGTTATGTATTGTTAAAATGGTTTACCATATGTAATCAGAGGTATACGGTTTTCATGTTTCAAATGATTTGTTTTATTAGAAGTTGATTTTTTTGAATGGAACTTTAAGTTATGTATTGTTTAAAATGGTTTACCAACATCGTTTGAGGCTGCTGCTATGTAAATAAGAGGTATAAGGTTTTCGTGTTTAAAATGATTTGTTTTATTAGAACTTGATGTTTTTGAATGAAATTGAGGTCTAGCTATGAGATTATGAAATGCTGTGAATTATTTGAACCATAATCACTAATGAGAATTGTAAAAAAAAAGGTGATTTATTGTTTTGATCTCTTTTATAACATCAGTGAAGCCTGCACTTGATGTATCCCTTTGGACTTGACCCATCTAATGCACTGGTGGGAATATGTATTAAGACCTCTGGCTGGCAGATATCATCACCAATGGGAGTTTGATTCGTTTGTAATGTTAGTGTTTGAAAAATCTAGACATTTTTATGTGTATAATATTGTCATGTAACAGTTATGCCTGAATTTGCATTTGAGCTGAAGATGATTCTGGTTAGTCCGGCCCATTTAAGTTATGTATGAACCAAATAACCTGGCCACTAACCTATAACTGTTAATATCTGATGGTTTAACTAATGGCACATCTTGTTATCATGTGAAGAATGCAGTTCAGCTCAACAAGTTTGATTACAGACTTGCAAATAGATTGGATACAGATTTGCAGAAGTTAAGATGCAGAGTTAACTACCATGCTTTGCAGTTCGCTAATCCTATTATAGAAATGGGTAAAATGCTTGTTCAGCGAATGCGGATGAGGAGCAAGCATTATATTGCTTTGCATTTGAGGCATGTATAATTTTCTTTGGTCCTGTATATCTAACACGCTTCTTGCATATCTATGCGTATGGCTATGTGCTTGGTGCCACCTATACTTTATAACATGAACTCCGTAAGGTTCAAAACTGCTTAACTTGCATGCATGATACAAATATAAGAATGTACTTTTGGCTAACTGTACAGACCCTCCTATTTCTTTGCACTTTGTAAACGCAGCCTGACCATTAGTGTAAGATCTACTATCTGAAGTTGCAATGAAATGTCTTTTTGTATCTCGTGCTTTTTAGAGGTAGACCATCAACCAAATTCACCATGATAGATAGTGCATATATAGCAGTGAATCAATGCATGCTTCTTTTGAAGCAATGGCTTTTCCATTCAATACTAAAGGACAGATATGAGATTATTGATGCAATCAAGCAAATTTGTTACAGGTTTGAACCTGATATGCTTGCATTCTCAGGCTGTGATTATGGTGGAGGTGAAAAGGAAAAGAATGAACTAGGTGCTATACAAAAGAGGTGGAAGACTTTACATGTAAGGCTTAAGTGTCAAACTCTAATAGTTTTATCTTATTTTTATTGGCCAAGAACTTGGAATTGGAAAGCAAGTTTCTAAGTTTCTGCTGTTATGATCACCAAACATCAATTTTCAGTTTAAAAGTAACATTGTCTACTACCAAGTGAAAAAAAACGCATTTCTTTCCCTTTCCATGATGTGGAAACATTCTAGAAGATCCAGATATAGTTGAGAGGATTTTATAAAGAACAGGAGAGACTAAGAGCATTGCATAGAAAATTCTGAAGTAACTGCTATATTGAGAACAGAAGTTGCAGTCCTTCAAAATTCTCCAATTTGTATTTGTTTTACTCCCATCATTCCACCCCAATCCCGGATCTAATGCATATGCTTTATGGCAACCATTTTCTGGTTTGCAGAAAAACAATCCGGATAAGGAAAGGAGGCAGGGAAGATGCCCGCTTACCCCAGAGGAAGTTGGTCTGATGCTTAGAGCTCTAGGATATGGCAGTGATGTTCATATTTATGTGGCATCTGGTGAAGTTTATGGAGGGGAGGAAACTTTGAGACCCCTGAAAGCACTCTTTCCAAACTTCTATTCAAAAGGTACCATTGCTACCAAAGAAGAATTAGGGCCTTTTTTGTCGTTCTCTTCTAGGATAGCTGCACTTGAATTTATTGTTTGTGATGAAAGTGATGTGTTTGTCACCAACAACAATGGTAACATGGCTAGAATCTTAGCTGGAAGAAGGTAAAGCCATCCTGCTTTGAATCCTTCCATTCCATAACTATTAACTGCTGGCTAACATTTCCCTTGTTTGTTCTATTGCAGGAAATATTTTGGACATAAACCTACAATTCGTCCAAATGCTAAAAAACTATATCGCTTGTTCTTAAGCAGAACCAACATGACATGGGAAGAATTTTCCTCTAGAATCCGTACTTTACAGAAAGGTTTTATGGGGGAACCAAAGGAGGTCAGGCCAGGAAGGGGTGAGTTTCATGAGAATCCATCCACATGTATATGTGAAGATTCAGAGGCAATGGGAAAGGTGAAGGCAGATTCAAGACACAAGAAACATAGGAAATTGGATGATTCATCAAGAAAAGATGTTATGGTCAGTGATGATCAGAATGATTATGAGGATAATGATGTGCCAGAATGGCCTGATCTGGATGAGGATGAGGATGAGGAGGACGAAAGCGGGTCAAAAGAGAAGCACCTGTCTAATGTAACGGGTTCTGATTATGGTACAGTCATCTCTGATGAACCTGAGTTGGAAGCGATGCTTTCAGACTGAATAGGAGTGAAAGATTAATTCTCGAAATTCTTTTTTCTCTTCTTTGGTTCTATGAGGCATATTAATAGTCTTGTTGATGAAAATGCAAAATGTCCACCTGTCTATCAATCCCCCTGGAATTCTCAACAGTTTTGCTTGCTTGAGTTTTTGATTCCCAGGAACAATCAACTTATGTGAAGCAAACAATTGATGGCAGTTTGAAGATGGAACTTTCTCCTATAATCAGATGATGTTCCAGAGCAAGGTACCAAAGTATTGACATGAATTATGGGGCAGCATGAAAGAAAAGATTTTCTAAAGAGTTCCGAACACTAACCCATATCCATCCGATTATCAAGTCATGAAAAGAAGGTAGAAATATGGAATGGTTCCTATTTTTTTTTTCTTTTTCTGACATTTTGTTTATATTATTTTATCCTACCGAGAGATCATTCATATTCAAATGGTTAGCTACTTGATGTCTATTAGTTGAGCAAAGCTGATGTAAATTTCGTGTTTCACTTCTTATCCAGCTGATATTTGAAAAAGATAGGCTGCGGCTAGTAACCAAGTTGATTAGTAGTAGTTCTTTTGTTTAGTGTTTTTTTTCCTTTTGGTTAAAATCTTTTGTCTAGTTTATGTTCGTGAACTGCAGCTGCTTTGTCATCATCGGGTGGGAAAATCCATTTTCTTTTAGTCATTTAGGATGCATTTTATTACTAAATTAGAATTTATAACACTCACTTCTAGTATGAGTACTAATTTTTTTAGTTGCTACTGTTGTAATAATTTATTACGTTGTAAAGCAAATATAAAGATCAATTAACAGGTCTGATATATGTATATTTAAGGGTGGGCCAAATTTGAACCGCTGGAAACCAGAATTTAAACTGATAATTGCCTTACTGGGTCTAAGATTAACCCAAATTTGACCCAATGTCGGCTCATTAAGGTTGAGCTTGGGGCAGTGACAATTGGGCAGTTCGCGTACCGAAAATAAGGTTAAAATTTGAAAGTTAAGGATTTAGTCCCTGTATCAATTTTAGTTTTTGTACTTTTTAGAAATTGAAATTTTAGTCTTGCTCCAGTGCAAAAGAACATGAGTTCGAGTGTGTTGAAATATATCTTTTTATTTGTGGATTGGGGAAGGGTTATTGGTAATTTTAAGTATTATCTCAAAAAGAGAAGATATAATTAGAATTTATAAGATTATAAAAAAATACGTCTTGTTAAATTTAATTATTAGTCTTGTACTATGCGAATCATTGTAGATTTGATTCATATTTTTCAATTGGATCAATTTAATTCTATATTTTTAGAATTTTGAAATTTACAAATGATAACAGTTAATTTATTAATTGGATATTTAGTTAGTAATATGTGAAAATAAGCTAACATGACATACATATGATAATATGTTTGGTGCATCAAATTTAGGAAATGAATTTAAGAGTTACAGTTAATGTTTGGTGAGGGCTGAAATTTTAAAATTGAGAAAGTACAGGGATTAAATCTATAGCTTTTGCAATGTGCAGGGACTAGTAGTAGAATTCAGCAGAAAATAAGAGCGGATGTAACGAACTTCCAAATAGTAATTGATAACAGTTAGACCTTGTCGTGATAAATGATCAGGGTCGACTTAGATTGACGTTTCTGTTAACAAAATACTAGATATTAGCAACAATTCATAAACCGAACAATCATTGAAGAAAAAAACAAGTTATAAAACTGCCTTGGAGCATAATAAACAAACTGTGTAGCCTTATCCAACAACCACGCAAAGAACGGGCATTGAAGCATTATTAACCCATTAGCAACGGTACCCTCGCGAGTTTATGACATTACCTTTCTGAGTTCTGGCCCTCTTGGATTAATTGTTCATTGTAATATTGCGGCAACACCTTCGCAACAACTAATTTGCTAATTTATTTTACATAGCAAATACCAAGCCCATTTAGTTCGATTTAAGAAACATATACAATTAAATGAGCATTTCTACATTATTTTACAGGTCACTTGTCACTTCTCAAATGGTATGATCAGGAATAGTTAATCTTTTGAAACTATATTAATTCACTCCTTCCTGAAGTAAGTAAAAAACATGTTCGAGTAGGATGAAAAAAGAAAACGTAAAAGTATCATGAAAGATTTTATATTAAGAGTTAGATTGTATTTTGTTCTATTTACTTAAAAAAATGGGTAAACTAATTTATGTACGTTAAATCAAAGTGCAAACTAGATCTTTCGTTGTAAATTCCATTTATTTCTACTATTGAAAATTGATTCCTATACATTAACATGAGGTGTATGATTATCCTATTAGTTGCGTCAATTTTTAACAATATAAATAGATGAAATTTTTAACAAAAAAGATAAATTTGTTTTTTGATTTAACTATAGAGACTAATTTGCCCATTTTTTAAATAGAGAGGACAAAATGAACTCTATAATATTTTTACCTAAAAAAATCTAGACTTGACAGTTTACAACCCAACTTGATTTTATAGGGTTGGTTTTTCTAAAAATTGAGTTTGGGATAGGAGAAGGCGAGTTTAATTCTTTAAATACTTGAGTTAGGTCAAGGTCAAGTTTAAAAAAAATATGCTTCATGCCATTCTAAAAATTTATTAAAATACCCTTTTATATATAATATTATTTTAAGGTATATGATAATAAAATTTATATTGGTGAAATTAATAGTGTGATTAAAAAATAATAAAAAAATTAAAATTATTATTCTATTTTGATAATATTTATAAATTAAACATTGTGGCATATTGGGTTAGGCCGGTTGGAGTTGGAGTTGGAGTCAGAGTCGGGTATATCTTTGATTTTTTGGGTCGTGTTTGGGGCAGGTAAATTAATATTTAATTTCGGACTGGGCCAAAATTGAGACAAGCAAAAAAGTACCACTCCCCTACCACGTTGTCATATCTATATCTGAGTCTTAAAGTTTGTCCAAACTAATTCCAAACTAACTCGGTCAATCCTATTCGAGTTGACTTAAAAGATCAAAAGTTTAAATCTAAGAAAACTTGGGTTCGAGAAAATTTAAGATAAAAAAAAAAATCCAAATCTAAGAAAACCCAAACTCATAACAATCTGTGTCCAAAACCAATCAAGTCCAAGATCGATCCAATCCAAAACTAGAAAAACCTAAGTTTATAATTTAAAGGGTAAACTACAATGATGGTCACCGAACTATTATAAGCTTTTTAGTTCCTCAACTAAGAAAAGTGACAAAATGGTCACCTAACTATTCGACTTTATCTTTTTTTTAATCCTTTTTTGTTAGCTAGGTAATGGAAAGATGATGTAACCATTTTAAAATTGGTATAATAATAAATTTAATCCTTAATATTTACGTATTATATCAGTTTGATTTTTAATTCTAAAAATTTAATGCTGAATATTTAATTTGGTCTTATTCTAGAAAAAAAAACTATAAAAGAATAATGGAAAAAGGAAAAAAAAATATAAATCTCCATTCTTAAAAAACCTTGGAAACCTAAAAAAATTCTAAAATTTTGAAATTTGTTTGAGAAATAATGTTGAAAATATTTTATTTGAAATAATCATTTTTTAACCTAGTCAACTTGTAAAGTGACAATCCACAAAGCAAATTTCCCACAAATGCATTAGGCTCATATTTTTGTAATCTTGGATTGAGCCGTTGTAACATTTTTTTATGGGTGAATTACATTTTAAGTCAGTCTAAAATAGTGTCGTTTTTATTTTGGTCACTCTAAATTTTTTGTTAATTTAGTCATTTTGATTAAGATGATTACTCGAATTGGTCACCGCTGTTAAAAATTCCATCAATCCACTAACAGATTACTAACATGACTTTTGACTAAAGCTAGAGACAGTTCTATAATTAGTCCAAAACACTTTTATTTACAACATAAGAACAAAAAATTCTCATCACCACCCAACACCCACTAATGTTTGTCGATACCACCAAATATAAATTTTCTACACTCTAATTGAATTAAAAAGTAGTATAGAGAAGTAGGGTTGATCCCATAGGGACTAAGACTCCTAACAACATTTTTACATTACCAAATTCCAAAGTCATGGTAGTTGTTGTGCCCACGACTCGTCGCGTGCTGAACTGAAACAAATAAATAAAAGGGGATTTAAGTTGATAAAAAAAAGGTAATAGAATAAAATAGTAATAGAACAATAATTGCAAAATAAAATTAAATAATTGAAATTAAATTGGTAAATCAAATATACAAATTCTTAGCCTTAGTCTCGGTACACTCCGAACTCGAATCGATACTTGAAAGTAGATTTTCCTTCTAAATGTCTTCTAAACGATAAGCTGGTTATAGTAGTCAAGAGCGTCTTAACCACCACCTCTTCTTTGTGTAATTGGTTCTGGTACGACCTGCAAACCAACTCTTACATCTAGCCACGTAACACACGTCCACAACTTAAGATCTCAGTAGCCTTGCGATCTAGAAGAGCCTAACTCAAATTAACGACCTTAACCACGTGGGTCGTTTAAATTTGAACTCTATCTCCCTTGACAGAATCCAAGTAGCTTTTTCCAACTAGACACGCCAATTTGTTCACTGGAACTCAAATATGGCAGACGACTGACTTGCTTTCCCAACTGTACACCAAAACAACTCCCTCCTAATGTGTACTTTGAGCTAAAATTGGATTAACTTTGAGGGAAAAATGTGATTATACCATATTTTGAAGAGATAATGAATACTGTGTTATAAGGTTTTAGTGCAAATTCATTTCTCATGATTCTCGATAGAACGATGACTGGTCTAAAGCTAAATAGGGATTAGTTGAGCATGAGATTAAACATGCTTTGTTGGATTATGAGAATGAATTTTAATGTAATGATGGTAGGTGAAAAAGGGAGGGGACTTAAAGAGCAATTGCACCAAAATAAGGAAAAAAAGGAAATGGCATAATGCTTAACAAGCTAGAGAGGTAAGAAAGGAAACATTGTTTTGAATTCAAGTCTCAAGTCTTAAGTCTGTCTATTCCCAAGCCACAATTACAAGGCTTTTTATACACATCTCAAAAGCTAATTTAGCATGATTGCCTCATAAATTATATTTAACAACCAACAAAAAAATAGATATTTTTCTAATTGTAGGATTTGACAAAATCAAAATCTGATAATTTTATCAGCCACCGATTCTGCAACTTTTCAATTTCGCCCATTTTCTTACTTTTTGTTCCAATTTAGCCCAAATTGCTTGTTTTTTGAACTTTGGCATTCCAATTGTGTCTTGATAAAATTTAAATAAGAAATCACAAGATTAGTAGCATTCTATTCAAAATTTGACAAAAAATAAGTACATTAAACACACAAAATTAGCTTATTATCACCCATCATAAAAATCACCAATCTTCATCATCGCTCATCCCCTGCTCTCCATCTTTATTGCTCTTCACTTCTCCTCTCCTGAACTATAAGAACCACCTTAGTAAATTGCTTCTCCAACGTGGGTGACGTAATTATCCAATGAATTTAAGAAATGAATATAGGTATTGTATCCTCGACAGATTTAGTAATGTAGAATTACAGTTAGCTTCTTGGTTTAGCCATTGATAATCTCAACAACTCGTTATCATCCTTAGCGAATTCCACTAGAGATCTCAGAACATGGTTGACCTCCACTGTAACTTACCACTAAACCTGCCTCGATGGGTTTGAATAGTTCAATATCAATAGCAATGATGTTGATAGCCATCTGAAATATTCTTTTGAGCTAAAAAGCAACAACCTAGCCATTTTCACATGAATTTCGAAGGTTGAAATTATCGAAAATATACTACTACAAAACGAAATCGTTAGCACTGACAGGAAATAAATGAGTATAAACAAATAAATAATCACTGTGTCACGGAAAAACCACTGCCATAAAAGCAAATCCACTTTAATGGGCATAATCCTGTATTAGACATCGCCCCTAAGGTTAACACAGTATTTCAATATTTCTACACCTGAATAAAGAAGGTGGAACACAATTGGTATTCTCTTCTAAAAAAGAAACTGGAAAAACTGAAAAAGAACAGGTGAGTTGTGGGAGGAAAGATTGTTGTTTTCCTTGTTGTGTAAAATGAGGAGACTGGTCTGCTATTTATAGGATTTTCTTAAGGGGCAAAATGGTAAATACATAATAACAGAAAATATATTTTCGTATTTTCTACAACAGTTAAAAAATATATTTTCTAAAATGAGGAGAAAAGATTGTTGTTTTCCTTGTTGTGTATAATAAGGAGAATAATATGCTATTTATAGGATTTTCTTAAGGGGCAAAATGGTAAATGCACAGTAACATAAAATATATTTTCGTATTTTCTACAATAGTTAAAAAATATATTTTTTGAAATGAATTTTCCGTAACAGTTAAAAATAGATTTTCTGCAACTACAAATATTCTAAAAATAATTAAAAAGAAAGAAAGAGAAAAAAATAGAAATTTTATAAAAAAAAACACAATACCAATTGTTAACACAAACACAAGCCAAGCAATAACAACATGTGTTGAGCCTTAACCCTAATTACTCAATAAAGATAAGAGGCAAAGTTATATTTAAACACTCTTAGAAGCCTTTATTCAAACAATGTAGGATTACCCACTATGCATTACCAATAGAAACAACGTTTAACTTGAGACGATGATGTTTAATGAACTTTGAAGGTGGAGAGTGACATCAATGATAGTCGCATTGTGAAAGGGTGTTGATACAATAGTGGTGAAAGATGGAGGGTAAGTTTAAAACTATAATGGAAGACATTAAAGCACAGCCTGAGAAGCAAGTGAAAAAGAACAGTGATATATGTGAAGAAGGGAGTTTATAAAGACAATGTTAAAGTTGAGAAGAATAAATGGAATGTTACGATGATTGGTGATGGAATTGAATTCAACCATTGTTGACAGAAAACTTAATGTTGTTGATGGGACTCCACATTTTTATTTGCAACATTTGGTATGCTTTTTTTTCTCTCTCTCTATCTTTAACTCCAATAGTTAGGTAAGTTTTATCTATGTTAGAGAAGAAATTATGTAAGGTGGTTCTTATGGTGCGGTGGTGGAAAAGTGAGGAGAGATAGAGATGAAAGAGTAAGGAATGGGCGATGATGAGGATTGGTAGTTCTTATAGTGGGTGTTGGGTGGTGATGAGGATTGTGGTTTTTATGTTGTAAATCAATAAGAAAAGGTGTTTTGGACTAATTATGGAGAGATCTCCACCTTTAGTCAAAAATAAAAAAATGTCACGTCTGGTAGTGGATTAGCGAATTTTTTAATAGGGGCGACCAATTCTACCATTAGTTGAATTTGCATACAACAACAGTTATCAATCAAGCATTAAAATGGCACCGTATTAGGCTTTGTATGGTCGAAAGTATCAAACTCTATTGTATTGGACTTAGTTCAGTGAGAAAAAGCTTTTCAGGGTTGATTTAATATGAGAAACAGAAGAAAAGGTTAAAGTGATACGTGACAGTTTGAAAGTAGCTTCGAATTGAAAAAAATCTTATGCAGATTTGAAAAGAAAAGACATTGAATGTCAGGTTGGTGACAAAGTGATTTTAAAAGTATCGCCCTGGAAGAAAGTTCTTCGATTTGGTCGTAAAGGAAAGCTTAGTCTGAGGTTTATTGGGCCGTATGAGATCACTGAGAGAATCAGACCAATAGTTTACAGATTAGTTTTTCCGTCAAAATTAGAAAATATACATAATGTATTCCATGTATCTATATTACGACGGTATCAATTAGATCCTTCACACATGATTTCACCGGTAGATGTTGTGATTAAGTCAGATATAACATACGGAGAAGAACCGATCAAAATTCTAGCTCGAGAGGTTAAAAAATTGAGAAATAAAAGTATAGCTTTAGTGAAAGTTCTCTGGCACGGTATAGAAGAAGCTACTTGGGAACCAGAAGAAGCTATGAAAATGCAATACCCGGACCTTTTTTCTGGTAAGATTTTCAGGGATGAAAATTCTTTTATGGGGGAGAGTTGTAACAATACATTTTCAGTAAAATCGGAACAGTGGTTTTCGGACCACAAGTTCGATGAGAAAATTATTATTTTATTATTTTGATGTTTACAGTATGTTAGAAAGGTCGTATAAAAAATTCGTTAAGAAATTTCGATGTTTGAATGCTTAATTAAGTAAAAATGACTAAATCGTAAAAAGTGTAAAAGTAGAGTTCTATTACTTAAAGGGGTCAAAAAGTTATGAAACTTTAAAACTAAAGGACTTGGATAGTAATTAGACCAATTTAAGTTATAGTGGATATTTATGGGCATGGTTTAATTAAATTATTAAAGTTTTTAAATGTGAAAATGATAATTAAATAAATTAAGCTAAAAACAAAAGAAAAGAAAATGTATCATCTTTTATTTTTCTTCTTCCCTAACCGAAACTAAGACAAAGAAATCTCCATTGATGATAGCTTGATTCGGCTAGGCTTGGTTTGGTGCATGGTGAGTGTTTTTTTCTCATTTTTAATGATTTTTATGTTTTTAAAGTTGTAGCTTAATCTAGCTAGCCTAGGGACTAATTTGCAAAATTTTTAAAGGTTTAGGGCTTTTGCATGAGCATGTTTGCATGATTCTTGAAATTTAATGAAAGATTATGAGTCGTTGTTAAATAAACAAGTTTTGTAAAGAGATCTTTGATGAAATTATTAGTTAGGGACTTATTTGTAAAAGTAGTAAAATACCATGGCAAAATTGTGAAATGATAATTTTTATGAGGTTGTATAGGTCCCTAGTGAATTCAGCTAGCATGAAATTTAGATGAAATTGCATAAATTTTAATTTACGAGCGTAAGGACTAAATTGTAAAGAAATTAAAATATTAGGGTCAAAAGTGTAATTATACAAAAGTTTGAATTTTGGACTAAATTGAATAGTAAAAGTATTAAATGGATTGAATTTACTTTTTTAGATAAGATAAACCTCGTACGGGTCTAGATTGAGGAAAAGCTAAAGCCTCAGATTAGTTAATCTTGTTTTGACATATTTGTAATCGATGTAAGTTCGTATGTTTAAATAATGATTTAAATGTTATTTTGATTCATATGTCATTGTACTATTTATCATGTAAATAAATGTGGAAATCCAACACTGTTACGATGACTATCGAGCCCCATTTGAACCTTAGGAATATATAAGATACAAATGACATGTCATTAGGGTTACCATGTTTGGGGTGCTAGTCTTGAATGTCCTACCAATGGTTGAATTTGGCATTTGTTGCAGATACTTAATAGCTTGTGTGAGTAGCATCATGTAGCATACATTTCGACCATCAGCTTGTGTGAGCAGACCCATTTCACAGCTCGAGTGAGCAACAATGTAAAGGAAATGAAATGTTATATGTTTAACACACTTTGTGTGAGGTTTCCCGCATATCCGATGTTATTCTAAATGGTTCAATGGGCATGAAAAGGGAAAGGAAAGGTAAGTGTTCAAATCACTTATGTCATGATTCTATGAAAAGGATTGAAAAGGTAATGTTCAATGAAAGTATATCTATGTTTATAAAAATGATGATTTCATGTGATGTTGTTCATGTATAATGACTTACCTTATGCTAATTCTAGTGAATTATGAATTGATACACTAACATGTGTTGTAGATGATGCTTAGACTAATGCTAAGCTTGTGGTTGGATTGTATAATGTGTAATTTTAAGGTTATGCATTGAAATGGTAAGTTATGTTCATGTTTAACGAACTTACTAAGCATTATATGCTTACGTAGTTTTCTTTCCCATGTTTTATAAATATCGAAAGCTCAATCAGTTTGGAAGCTTGTTGGAGATCTATCACACTATCTAGCTAATATATTGGTAGTTTTTGATGTTTTGGCCAAGGTTATAATGGCATGTATAGGTAGACTTGTGCTTAATTATCTAGTTGATATGTTTGGCATATATAAGTCACTTTGGTTGAAGAACTTTTGGTACTCTTAGTGCCTTGTTGTTATGTGTTAATATTGTTAAGTTGCTGTATGTTTCAATAGCCTAATTTGTTTGTGATAGAGTAGTTACAATATGGTCAAGTATGGTATGTCTTGTTATGGAATTGAGCTAGGTGTGTATGGTTGATATATGGCCAAATATGCATTCGTTTAGGTATGTTTGATTAAATATAATTGAAATGCAATTTGGTCATTTGAATTGGTCATATTACACATGTTTTGGTATGTTTGTGATGCTTTGGTCATGTGTGCAAATTGTGTCTAAGTACAAGCTTAAAATGGGTGATGGAAATGGCCTGAATTTGACCAATTTCATGTCCACACGGCCTAAGACACGGCCGTGTGTCTCATTTGTATGTGACACAGCCATGCGACATGACCATGTGTCCCCTGTAGGTTTCAGAGGCTACAAGTCAAACAGTTACAAGGACTAGCACACGGCTTGACACATGGGCGTGTGAGGCCATTTCGAGAGTTACATGGCCTAGCATATGGGCGTGTGGCTTGACCCTATGACCCAACTCAGAGAGTTACATGGGCACATATACAGGTTGGGACATGGCCGTGTGTCCCTATTTCGATTATTTCAGGGCTTGAGACATGGGTGTGTGTCTCAGCCTTGTGAGTCACATGGCCTAGTCACACGGCCGTGTGACCCCTGCAGTTCGATATTTTTTTAACTTACTCTTACATGTTTCAAATGTTTCCAATTTAGTCCCGAATTGTTTCTAAAGTGTTTCTAAGGACTCGAAAGCTCGAATAAGGGATGATATCTGTAACAGTCCAATTCAGACCCTAGTCGGAATAGTAGTTTTGGGACCACAAATCTGAGTCAAAAAATATTTAAATATTATTTTTCGTGCTTATGATATGTGAATTAGCATGTGTGAAAGTTTCATATGAAAATTTAATCGTTTGTGTGCTTAATTTGATAAAAGGACCTAATCACGTAAAATGTAAAAGTTGCCTGCTATTTGTTAAAAGTGCCTATTTGATTTGTCTTATTAATTGTGAGGTCCTTTTGTGGTTATTTGACCATTAGAAGTTTGAATGGACATTAATGACCATCCAATATATGTTTATTTTATGTTTATAATAAGGTTAATAAGGTAAATTGTTAATTAAAGGAATTAAAATAAAATAAAGGCATGAAATAAGCCATTTATGTTCATCCTTGACCGAAAATACAACAAAAAGAAAAAGAACACTAGGGTTCGGCCATTGATTCCTTTGATTAAGGTATGAGTTTTGATCCGTTTTCGATAATTTCTACGTTTTTGTAATCGTTGCTTTGTATACTGTCAAGCCTAATTTTGATGATGATTTTAAAATATTCCATGGATGACTTCATGAGTTTTTTGTTATTAAATGATGAAATATGAAAGCTTGATGTTGGGTTAATATATTTTATCTTTGGATTTTTGATGAATTTGAGTAAAATGGGCTAAATTGTAAAATTTGTAAATTGAGGGACAAAAATGTGAAATAAATGAAATGTGTAGACTTGTATGAGTACTATGAATATTCGGCCTAACACATGTCTAAAGAAATTAAGTGTATTTTGTGATTTTGTGAAATAAGGACTAAAGTGTCAAAATGTGAAAACGTGAGGGCTAAATTGTAAAATGCCCTAAATGTGTGTTTTTGGATTGTTTTGAATGAATGTGAGCTTGAATAAGATAATTTTGAATTTATATAGATCAAGAGTTAAAGAAAATGGAATTAGATCGGGGAAAGTCAAAAGTCGTCGAGTAGCCGATTTCGTCCATTCGAATTCGTATGAGGTAAGTCGATATACAAATAAACGTGTTTGAATTGAATTATTATTATTCATATGATATTTAATTGTGATGAATGAATATCCGGGCTAAATATGTGCTATTCAAGAAAGTATCGACAAAGTTCTGACATCCGAAAAGTCCCGTACGAACCCTAGGAATAGTTAGGATACTTATGTCATGACATAGGATTTTCGATATGTGTTATCGTGTAAGACCACGTCTGGGACGTTGGCATCGACTTATGATTTACGTGTATGACCATGTCTGGGACATCGACATCGTATTTGATTTCGTGTAAGACCCTGTCTGGGATAGTGGCATCGATGTTTGATTACGTGTAAGACCACGTCTGGGACGTTGGCATTGTATATATACTTTTCAAGCTATCCCCGTATCCTTATGATTCCAAACGGTTCAACGGGTAATCCGATATATGAATGATTATATGAAATGCGTATTCGAATCAGGTATGTTTGAATCGCACAATATGTTGGGAATGAAAGGTAAGTATATGTATTTTTACGAACATCTTATATGATTATGAGAAAATATGTTATATGAGCAAATGGATTGGAAATATATGAATCATATGTGAACCATGTGGTATATGTTAAAAATTTGGCTAGGAAGTATATGTATTCATTGATGTTATATGCTTAAGTTGTTAAGTTTATTTGTATATGGCTTACTAAGTTTTTGAAAGCTTACTCTATGTGTTTTTCAACTATTTTATAGATATTGAAGCTACTGTGAGCTCGAGGATCGTCACCACATTATCGAACTATATTTTGGTACCTTTTGAAAATGTATATATTGAAGTATGGCATGTATAGGCTAGAAGTGTTTTGATATGTTTTTGTAATGTATATATCATGCCATGTGATATGGCTAGATTGAGTTTGAAAATTATGGTTGGATAATGATATACGATATGTGATGCAATGGTGGTATGTATGATGTGTTTTATATGGCCAAGAGAGTTGGTCAATTTGGTAAGTTTTGTTATGTGTTTATTTGAGAATTTGGTAAGTTCATAACATGAGATTGAATGATGTCTATTAAGGTTTATAAACCATATGTTTTGATATGATTTTGTCTTATGTTTTGGCATAAATTAGTAAGGTTTATGAGCATGAATTGGTTGGCAACGATATATCATAAATGGTTTTTGTTTTGGTTGTGAATTGATTATGAAATGTTGTGATTTTGATGCTTGTAGGTTTGACCTAAAGGGGTGGCAAATTGGCTTTTCAAATGGCCTATTTTTGTCCACACGAGCAGAGACATGGGCATGTGTCACAGCCGTGTACGACACATGGTCATGTTGCACGGTCGTGTGTCCCCTAGGGTACCCTACGATTTTAAGTCAGGCTCGAGCACGGCCAAGGCACACGGGCGTGTGGCTAGTCCTGTGACCCAAGTCAGTCTCAACAACGACCAGGGCACATGGGAATGTCTTGTGGCCGTGTGTGCAAGTCAGTATGTATGCCCTATTTCGACACGGTCTAGACACACGGGCGTGTGTAATGCCATGTGAGGCACACGTCCTATTCACACGGGCGTGTGTCCTGTACATCTTTGATAAATGTTTAAGTTTTGTAAAATTTTGTATGAGATCAGTTTAGTCCCGACCATTTTCTAAAGCATGTTTAAGGTCTCGATGACTTATATAAGGGACATTATGAGAATGTTTGGTTTTTGATGCTATGATGTTTGTGAGATGAATGTTAAGTGTTTCGATTTGTCCGGTAAAACCTTTAACCCTAGTTTGGCGATGGATACGGGTTAGGGGTATTGCATTTTATTCGTATCAGAGCTGTAGTTTTGTCAGTTCTAGTTTTACCATAGCATATATGAGTCTAGCTATACATGCCATATTTATGAACTGCGATAGTGTGATGAATCTTGGTAATAAAAATGTGTTTTTATTTAGCATATAGATCCTGAAAGAGCCGTAGCTGACTATCGAAAGCAATGCACCTGCTCTCGCATAAGGGACGGTGCCATCCGATTCTAGACCGATTACGAGTAGCCATGATGGGGAGGCTAGACAAGCCTTTTATCAAATGATGATTGATTGGTTCACCCAATACATTAGAACTAATTTGGCTGTTCAACAACCTCCACCCCGATCATTCCTCCATAGGCTCCTGCTATGCCACCGATGAATCCGATTCAGTTAAGTAAGCCACCAATTGATAAGATTAGAAAATATGCGGCTGAAGAGTTTTGAGCTACAACAAACGATGATGCTGAAAGAGTCGAGTTCTGGTTAGAGAACACGATACAGGTGTTTGATGAATTGTCTTTGAATTATGAGGAATGCATAAAATGTGTTGTTTCACTTTTGAGAGATACGGTGTATCATTGGTGGAAGACTTTGATATCAGTGGTTCCGAGTGAAAGAGTCACCTGGGATTTCTTCCAAGATGAATTCCAAAAGAAATACATCAGTAAGAGATTCATAGATCAGAAACGTAAAGAGTTTCTTGAGCTTAAACAAGGTCGTATGCCTGTTACAAAATACGAGCGGGAATTTGTAAGACTGAGTCAGTACGCTTGAGAATGTGTATCTACTAAGGCAATAATGTGTAAAATATTTGAGGATGGCTTGAACGAAGATATCCGTTTGTTAGTCGGGATTCTTGAGATCAAAGAATTCGTTGTGCTTGTTGAACGAGCATGTAAAGCTGAAGATCTCATGAAAGAAAAAAGAAAAGCTGATTCAAAAGCTAGAGAAGTGAGAAAAAGATCATCAAGTAAGTCATTTCATTCGACATTAAAGAAATTTTAAGATGATAATAGCCGTTCAAAGGCTAATGTGGGACATTCGAGTAGAGATCGTGCTAGATCGAATTTGAGTTTCAAAGCTCTAGCTACTTTTGTTGCTAGTGTTGGAAATGCTAGATCTGATCGACCTGAGTGTAAACATTATGGTAAAAGACATCCCGAAAATTGTAGACTGTTTGATCGGGCTTATTTCAAACTGGATCATTAGATCATTTTATCCGTGATTACCCCGAATCTGTCGAGCAAGAGATTGTCCAAAATCTGAGGCCAAGTGGCAATGTATCTCATGGTAGACCTCCCAAAAATACGAGAAATATGAGTGGCAGTCAGAGGGGAGCAAAAGACACATCTGTTAGAATCGAGGCTCGTGCACCTGCCAGAGCCTATGCCATTCGAGCTCATGAGGAAGCTTCGTCTCCAAATGTGATTACGGGTACTTTCACACTTTATGATATTTCTGTGATTGCTTTGATAGATCCTGGATCAACGCATTCGTATATATGCATGAACTTAGTGAACAGTAAGACTTTGCCTGTAGAGTTTAATGAATTTGTAATTAGAGTTTCGAACCCTTAGGCAGATCTGTTTTGGTTGATAAAGTTTACAGGAATTGTCCGTTAATGTTTCAAGATACTTGTTTTCCAGCTGATCTGATGTTATTGCCCTTTGATGAGTTTGATATAATTCTGGGTATGGATTGGTTAACTTTGCATGATGCTATTGTGAACTGCAAACGGAAAACTATTGATTTGAGATGCAAGAATGATGAAATAGTTCGAATTGAATCTAGTGATTTGAATGGGTTGCCAGCTGTAATATCTTCGATGAAAGTTTTGAGTATTGTGAGAAAGGTTTGTGAAGCCTATTTTGCTTATGTGATCGATTCGAAAGTATCTTAAAAGAAAGTTGAATTAGTGTCTGTTGTCTGTGAATTCCCTGATGTATTTCATGAACAACTTCCGGGATTACCTCCGATTCGAGAAGTTGAATTTGGCATTGAGTTAGTATCGGGAACTACTTCGATTTCGATAGCTCCGTATAGAATGGTCCAACTAAACTAAAAGAATTAAAGTTTCAGTTGCAAGAGTTGACCGATAGAGGGTTTGCTAGACTGAGTTTCTCACCTTGGGGTGCTCCGGTTCTATTTGTGAAAAGGAAAGACAGTATGATGAGAATGTGCATTGATTATCGTCAGTTGAACAAGGTAACGATCAAGAATAAGTATCCTTTGCCCAGAATTGATGATTTGTTTGATCAGTTAAAATGAGCTGCTATGTTTTCGAAAATAGATTTGAGATCGGGTTACTGTCAGTTGCGAGTAAAAGATTCAGACATTCCGAAAACTGCTTTCCAAATGAGGTACGGACACTATGAATTCTTAGTTATGTCTTTCGGATTGACAAATGCACTTGCTATCTTTATGGATTTGATGAACTGAATTTTCAGACCGTATATAGATCGATTTGTTGTTGTCTTCATTGATGACATATTGATTTATTCACGTGATGAATCCGAACATGCCGAGTATCTGAGATTAGTGCTACAGACTTTGTGTGAAAAGCAATTGTATGCGAAATTTAGTAAATGTGAATTCTGGTTACGAGAGGTCGATTTTTTGGGTCATATTGTATCAACATCTGGTATCCGAGTTGATCCGAGCAAAATTTTTGCTATTTTAGATTGGAAGCCTCTGAGAAATGTTTCTGAAGTCCGTAGTTTTCTGGGACTTGCCGGTTATTATAGACAGTTCGTAAAAGGCTTTTCGATGATTGCGACTTCATTGAAAAAGCTGCTTCAGAAAGATGTGAAGTTTGAATGGTCTAAAAAGTGTCAGAAAAGCTTTGATCAATTAAAAACTTTGTTGACGGAAGCTCTGGTATTGGTACAACCCGAATCGGGTAAAGAATTTGTGGTATATAGTGATGCTTCGTTGATCGGTCTGGGATGTGTTTTGATGCAAGAAGGTAAAGTCATTGCTTATGCTTCAAGACAATTAAAGCCGTATGAAAAGAACTATCCTACGCACGACCTTGAGTTAGCCACGATTGTGTTTGCTCTAAAGATTTGGCGCCACTATCTGTTCAGTGAGAAATGTCATGTATATTCTAATCATAAGAGTTTGAAATATCTGATGACTAAGAAATATTTGAATCTGCGATAGAGAAGATGGCTAGAATTGTTAAAAGACTATGAGCTTGTGATTGATTATAATCCGGGAAAGGCAAATGTTGTTGCTGATGCTTTGAGTCAAAAATCACTGTTTGCTTTGCGTGCGATGAATGCTCATTTGGTTCTGTCCGATGATGGCTCAGTTTTAGCCGAATTAAAAGCGAAACCTTTATTCTTACAACATATTATCGAAGCTCAAAAGATTGATAATGAGATTTTAACAAAGCGAGCTCAGTGTGATTTAGATTCTGATTCAAAATTCAGAGTTGATAAAGACGATTGTTTGAGATTCTAAGATAGAATTTGTGTTCCGAGAAATCCAGAGTTAATTAAGATGATTTTGAATACAAAAATGTATAATGATCTAAAACAGCTTTATTGGTGGCCTAGTATGAAGCGTGATATCTCCCAATTTGTTGCGAAATGCTTAATCTGTCAGCAAGTTAAAGCTGAACATCAGGTGCCATCTGGTTACAATCGATTATGATTCCGAAATGGAAATAGAATAGAGTGACAATGGACTTTGTTTCGGGTTTGCCCTTATATCTGAGAAAGAAAGATGCAGTTTGGGTTATAGTTGATCGATTGACGAAATCAGCTTATTTTATTCTGATACAATCTGATTACTCGCTTGATAAATTAGCTGAGTTATACATTTCCGATATTGTGAGATTGCATGGTGTGCCATTGTCTATCGTGTCAGACAGAGATCCGATATTTACTTCGCGATTCTGAAAGAAGTTGCAAGATGCTCTGGGTACAAAATTGCATTTTAGTAGCTTTTCACCCGCAAACAGACAGTCAATCCGAGCGGATTATTTAGATAGTCGAGGATATGCTGAGATGTTGTATTCTTGAGTTTGAAGGTACGTGGGAACAATATTTGCCTTTGATTGAATGCACTTATAATAACAGTTCTCAATCGAGCATTAAAATGGCACCGTACGAAGCCTTATATGGTTGTAAATGCTTTACACCTTTGTATTGGACTGAACTTAGTGAAAATAAGATTCACGGGATTGATTTGATAAAAGAAACTGAACAGAAAGTAAAAGTGATTTGAGATAGTTTGAAAACAACTTCCGATCGTCAAAAATCTTATACATATTTGAAAAGAAAAGACATCGAATTTGAGATCGGTGACAAAGTGTTTTTGAAAGTACCTCCGTGGAAGAAATTACTTCGTTTTGGTAGAAAAGGAAAATTGAGTCCGAGATTCATCGGGCCATCTTAGATTACTGAGCGTATTGGGCCAATAGCATATAGATTGTTTTTGCCACCAGAGCTAGAAAAGATTCATGATGTGTTTCACGTATCGATGCGTCGACGATACAGATCTGATCATTCGCATACAATTCCTCCATCTGAGATTGAGATTCAGTCTGATATGACCTATGAAGAAAAATTGATCCGTATATTAGCTCGTGAAGTTAAAGAACTAAGAAATAAGAAAATTGCGTTAGAAAAAGTGATGTGGTATCGGTACGGTGTTGAAGAGGCTGAAGATATTATGAGACAACAATATCTGAATCTGTTCAACGGTAAGATTTTCGGGGACGAAAATCCCTAAAGGGGGAGAATTGTAACAGTTCGGTTTAGACCCTAGTCGGAATAGTGGTTTTAGGACCACAAATATGAGTCAAAAATATTTAAATATTATTTTTCGTGCTTATGATATGTGAATTAGCATGTGTGAAAGTTTCGTATGAAAATTTAATCGTTTGTGTGCTTGATTTGATAGAAGGACCTAATCGCGTAAAATGTAAAAGTTGCCTGCTGTTTGTTAAAAGTGCCTATTTGATTTGGCTTATTAATTGTGAGATCTTTATGTGGTTATTTGACCATTGAAAGTTTGAATGGACATTAATGACCATCCAATATATGTTTATTTTATATTATTTTATGTTTATAATAAGGTTAATAAGGTAAATTGTTAATTAAAGGAATTAAAATAAAATAAAGGCATGAAATAAGCCATTTTATGTTCATCCTTGACCGAAAATACAACAAAAAG
This sequence comes from Gossypium anomalum, assembly GCA_025698475.1. Lineage (NCBI taxonomy): Eukaryota > Viridiplantae > Streptophyta > Magnoliopsida > Malvales > Malvaceae > Gossypium > Gossypium anomalum. The sequence goes on along the minus strand of CM046958.1, from coordinate 33,052,943 downwards.
AAAAATAAAAAGAACACTAGGGTTCGACCATTGATTTCTTTGATTAAGGTATGAGTTTTGATTCGTTTTCGATAATTTCTACGTTTTTGTGGTCGTTGCTTTGTATACTATCAAGCCCATGTCTCAATTTCTAATTTTGATGATGATTTTGAAATATGGCATGGATGAATTCATGAGTTTTGTGTTATTAAATGATGAAATATGAAAGCTTGATGTTGGGTTAATATTTTTTGTCTTTGGATTTTTGATGAATTTGAGTAAAATGGGCTAAATTGTGAAATTTGTAAATTGAGGGACAAAAATGTGAAATAAATGAAATGTGTGGAATTGTATGAGTACTATGGATATTCGGCATAACACATGTCTAAAGAAATTATGTGTATTTTGTGATTTTCTGAAATAAGGACTAAAGTGTCAAAATGTGAAAACGTGAGGGCTAATGTAACACTCCTAACCCGTATCCGTCGCCGGAATAGGGTCATAAGACATTACAGAATGACAACACAATTCCAAACAGTTATATATATACACGAATAAATTTTGAAGATCGGTCAAATTTATTTCATAAACTAACACAACTCTTAAAATTTGAAAACATTTCACATCTCATGTTTATGCAGTTATATCACTTATAAGTAATAAAATATAATATATCATCGAAAATATTTAGCTTATGCCGATTTAACAAGGATAAAATATAAACTCTAATGAACATCCAATTAATACAATGCATGAGTATATATATATTGGCATTTAAATTAATACTTAAAAAAAATCAAATATCTGTATATTATACAAATTACTATCTTTATAAATATATACAAGTAGCTAACAAAAATATTACATAATATCTATTCGAAGAACAACCACATGAGTCACATATATTTTTTTTTTATTTTTTTTGGTCCAATATTTATACATGCTATAATCATATAATGGCTCATTCATAAAACTAATCTCTATGACTTTATTGATTGTTATGTCATGGTGATCGAATATAATTACAACAAAGTATCTATTTATAATATCTATCAATCAATATAAATTATACTCGATTTACCATTCATCTCAACTCAATCGTTTATCTTGCAAGCATTTAATTTAAATAATATATATATCAAACCATCTCAATTATCATACCTATTTTCTCCATCACTAAAGGAAATTAATTTATGCATTTCCACTACCGTACAACCAGGACATGTAGACCAACGTTCATTCAATTAAAAATATATATATATATATATACACTATATCCAAATCAACTAATATGTCAATGAGCATGGACATGTCTACTACCTTGACTGATATGCATAAGCAATATATGAAGCACCAACAAATTCCCAAACACACATCACATGATGGAACTAGTCAAATACTTTATTCGCAAGCATTATACACATATATAACCTTAGTCAAACTATGCACAAATATTTTTAGTAGTCATTATCCACTTCAAGCATATATGTTATTTACCACAATTACCATGCAAAAATAGAACGTAGCATTATAACTAAGGTATACTTAAATCTCAAGAAAAATATATAAATGCGAACATTAAATTAAGCCATTTTCGCATGGCCTTCATACAACCATATTTCCAAAATAACCAACACAAAAACAAGCCTATACATGCCATAATTCGAGTTTAGCTTATTAGGTACCAAAACAGTAGATAGTGTGATGAACTTGGCTGACAGTCCCCGAGCTCGTAGCTAGAATTCAAAATCTATAAAATGGAAACACATATAAAACATAAAGTAAGCTATTGAAGCTTAGTAAGTTATAAGCAAATAAATAATTCATTAATACTGTCCATTTTTTTTCTAACTAATATTTAACATTATCATTACCATACTTGACCTTGAATTACATTTTCATATTTGAAACACTTTTATGAACAATTTTCTATTTAAGCCGAATATTCACAAGGCTATTTAACATATTTTTCGTCAACTTCCAATCAATTAATCTTAATAAACCATGCATCCAATTACCCACATATTTAAACGTAAGAATCACAGAATAACATCACTTATTTACGAATCATCTATAAAGCCGAATATACCAAATCATAAGTGCACATACTTAAGAAACATTTCAATAGTACACGATTTATACATTCACAAGTCAAATACATATACCACCTGCTCATATATTCTTTATTTGCACTGCACAATATTTACAACAAATATTCTTAATATTTACTTACCTTATCTCATGTAAATATCAAATAAATTCTTACCTGACATTTAACTTGTTTTACAAATCCGATCACGATTTACCTTTGCCCGATGAACCATTCGGAATTGGATGGGGCACTCGGATAATCACATAAATCGTACAATGCCAACGTCCCAGACGTGGTCTTACACGTAACCACATATCGATGCCACTTTCCCACACTGGGTCTTACTCGTCAACACATGTCGGAATTGCAAATCGATGCCATGGACTTACTCGTACACATATATCAAAATCTTATGTCATGACATACGTATCGTAGCTATTGCTAAGGTTCATACGGGGCTTTCGGACGTCGTATCTCGGTCGAATCGAGCTCGGAAGTGTAGTAGCCACATTTAATCATATTCGACCATAGTATATTTAAATTCCAACATTTCATAATAGCATATAAATATAATATTAAGTTACCAATAAACACCTCTATTTGCTTATAAACTTACCTCGGACGGTACAAAACGGAATCGGGCAGCTAGTCGACAACTTTCGTTTTTCCCCGATCCAAATCCAATTTCTTTGGTTCTTGATCTAAACATATTCAAATTAAGCTCATTCAAACATATTTTCATTCAATTTAGTCCAAAAACACATAAATGGGCAAATTACCATTTTACCCCTGACATTTACAATTTTTACAATTTAGTCCCTATTGCACAAAACATAAAATACACAAAATTTCCCTATGAAGGCACCTGATGTTCAACTTTTACTTGTTGACAGGCTAAACATCTTGCAACAAAGTCAGAAATGTCTCCTTTCATACCATGCCACCAATAAAGTTGTTTCAGATCATTATACATCTTTGTACTACCCGGATGAATAGATAATCGACTGCTATGAGCTTCATTCAAAATCATTTGAATCAACTCTGGATTCCTCGGAACGCATATTCGGTCTCTGAATCTCAAACAGTCATCAGCATCAACTCTGAATTCTGAATCAGCATCCATCTCACACTGAGCTCGTTTTGCAATCAATTCATTATCAACCTTCTGGGCATCACATATTTGTTGAAAAAATAATGGTCTTGCTTTCAATTCAGCTACTATCGAACCATCATCAGATATGGCCATATACGTATTCATTACTCGTAAAGCAAGCAGTGATTTCTGGCTTAAAGAATCAACAACAACATTAGCCTTTCCTGGGTGATAATCAATCACAAGCTCGTAGTCTTTTAGTAATTATAACCATCGGCGTTGTCTCAAATTCTGATCTTTCTGAGTCATCAAGTACTTCAGGCTCTTATGATCAGAATAAACATGACATTTCTCACCGAACAAATAGTGACGCCAAATTTTCAATGCAAACACAATGGCTGCCAGTTCCAGGTTGTGTGTCGGATAACTCCTTTCATGTGGTTTCAACTGTCTCGAGGCATAAGCTATAACTTTGCCTTCCTACATCAGTACACAGCCCAATCCATTCAAAGATGTATCACTATAAATAACAAATTCTTTACCCGATTCTGGCTAAACTAACACTGGAGCTTCGGTTAAAAGGGCTTTCAACTGATCAAAGCTTTTCTGGCACTTCTCTGACCACTCGAACTTAACATCTTTCTGCAATAGCTTTGTCATCAGGGCTGCAATCATAGAGAAACCTTTCACGAGCTGTCTATAATAACCAACAAGTCCCAGAAAGCTTCGGACTTCAGAAACATTCTTCAGAGGTTTCCAATCCAGTATAGCTAAAATTTTGCTCGGATCAACCCGAATACCCGATGCCAATACCATGTGGCCCAAAAAAACTGACTTTATTTAACCAGAACTCACATTTGTTGAATTTTGCATACAACTGCTTATCTCGTAAGGTCTGTAACACCAGTCTCAAATGCTCGGCATGTTCAACTTCATTACGAGAGTAGATCAAAATGTCATCTATAAACACAACTACAAACCAGTCCAGATACGGTCTGAAGATCCGATTCATCAAATCCATGAAAACAGTAGGTGCATTAGTGAGTCCGAAAGGCATAACCAGAAACTCATAATGTCCATACCTCATTCTAAAAGTAGTCTTTGGTACATCAGAGTCTTTAACTCGCAACTGATAGTTGCCTGATCTCAAATCTATCTTCGAATATACTGTAGCCCCTTTCAGTTGGTCAAACAGATCATCAATCCGTGGCAACGGATACTTATTCTTTATAGTCACCTTATTAAGCTATCTGTAATCGATGCACAATCTCATAGTTCTGTTTTTCTTTTTCACAAACAACACATGTTGTAACACCCCAAACCCGACCTAGAAGTTAGGCCCAAATCTGGCGTGTCACATTGAAGTGTTTTTTGAAAACCATGTTCTCATTGAAAACCCTTCTTACTATTTAAAACCTCTGTCTATTTTAAAACTTGTGAAAAACCTCAGTTTACGTTGGTTTATTAAAAGTCAAAACATTTTTACCTTTAAAACTTTATTTCTCGTGGAAGCTTAATTTAAACAGTTGCAGAATTGTGATATTTAGAAAGTTAGTTATTGTTTTGGAAAAATCACGTTCTACTCCAGTAGCTATAAAAATGATATATAAAATTCCAAATTTAGAACCGAAAATTAAAAGAGGCCTTATTACAACCCAAGTCAAATATAAGTACTTGCAAATAGGTAACTTAAAAGAAAACTGAAAACAATAGCAGTTGTGTGGCCACCTTCGAGTCCCTCACAGACCGATCCACTTAAAACTAGGGATAACTTGCACAATTAATAAATGGGGTGAGTTTATGAAAACTCAGTGTGTAATCCCCTTCTAAACTAAAGCAATTAGTAAACCGACAGAATTCAGAATCAGCCTGGGATAGAGCCCATTATAGTAACAGTGCATACAGTAGCGGTTTGGGCCAGAGCCCTATTCAATAGCAGTACAGGCTGGGCCTAAGCCCTATGCAGTATAATCACAATGCGGGTATGTAACCCAACCCAATCCAACCAGCAATCCACTCGTACCAACCAACTCACCATGTGGGGATTAAATCGACCCACCCAGCCAGCTCACCAATATCGCGGCAGTAGGCGCTAATAAGTAACGCAAAGAAAGTCGCTAGCATATATATCTGACTTTAAGCCTTGATGGCGGTCTTATGATTGGGACAAAGCCATTGGTAACTGTATTATGTTTGGCACATAGCCATCAGCGATGGTAATATAATCGACACACAGCCTTCGGTAAATATGACCGATACAGGGTCATCAATAAGTATGTTAGGCACATAGCCGCAGGTAAATACGTTTGGCACAAAGCCATAGTCAACATAGCACAGAGCCACTTTTAGTTTGGCACAGAGCCATAATCAGAATAAGTGGCACTAAGCCGTCCATCGGTCCACAGTCATCTCGTGCGACCCGTGCGACCTTAACAGATGAATACTGGATCCACAGTCATCTCGTGCGACCCCGTACGATCCTATCAGAATAGTACTTCCTCCATATCAAAGTCCCAGCCCCATGCAATATATCGTGCATGTCATGCTTAATCATCACACGTGTACACAGAATGGCCATACTCAGTAACAGTCTTTTAAACATATAGTAAAAGCATATCAGTCGTACAACCACCGTCAAGATAATTAAATCACAATCATACAATCACAGTCAAAACAGTTAAATCACAGTCGTACAATCACAGTCAAACAAGTCAGATTCATAGTCCAAGTCAGTCATTTACCCACAAGGAAAAACAATCATTTTACTCATTAGGGCAAAATGATCATTTTACCCTACAAGGGTATTTCGGTAATTTTACACTATAAGGGTATTTCGGTAATTTTATAAATTGGGGGTATTTCGATAATTTTATAAATTAGAGGTATTTCAATAATTTTACAAATCGATGGTATTTCAGTAATTTTATAAATTGAGGGTATTTCAATAATTTTACAAATTGGGGTTTTAACAGCCCAATCGAAGCTCCATCGTCTCCTCGAGCGACTTAAGTAACCTAAACAGACATAACGGTGCAAATGGGCCTAAGGCCCATTACTCGGCCCAAGTGGGCCCACACGCTTGTGTGGCCTATTTAGCCCAATTTAGATACGACTATGTGTGCACCATAGCCTGGTTCATTAATAATCACTTACGTAAATTTTATTTATGTGGGCCCACGAGTCCATTGGGCCTACACGGCCCATTTTGACCCATCAAGGCCCAAAAGAACTTAAGTCACGTGTGCGACATGACAAGTCTATCTACTTTCCGCTTAGCAATGAAATTTACCAACGCGAGCCTACGGGCCCATTGGGCCCATACGACCCATTTGACCCAAACTATTCACAGCCATACGAATGACGTAACCCAGTCCAAATCCTACCACATATCATACATTTTATCTGTGTGGGCCCACAAGCCCATTGGGCCAACACGGCCTAGTCTAGCCCAGAACGGCCTATGCTATGTACGCGACATGACAAGCCCAACCATATTTCACCTAGCAGTTAGATTTACACAAGCGGGCCCACGGGCCTATCGAGGCCCAGAACAGCCTTAGCACATGAGAACCTTCGTGGCGGCCTTCTACAGTCTATCGCCCATGGTTTGTGGGCTCGGTTCGTCCCACATGCGTTCGCACGCTCATGAGGCCCCAAATACCGAGGTTTTGACTTTTTGATTTTTCGGCTTTTGCCGACTTCCAACAAAGAAGGGCGTGAATACACACCTGTTTATGAGAACGCGCCAAAGTCCACGGTCACCAACCTTGGCACATCCTACATTGAATCCTCCTTACCAACTATCTGGTTTGCTCTATTTAAAGCCAGCTTCTCACCAATTCTCATATTAGCTTCCTGATGTGGGATTACTTTCAACCATAAGGAAAATTCCTCATTCTTATGACCACTTCAACCATAGAGTTTCAATCCAACTCCACCTCCTTCGCAGCTCAAATAGAAAAATAAATACTCCATTGCGCATCCCAAGACTTGAACCTCAGACCTCACAGTTACACCACGCGCCACCTTGCCACTCCACCACAGGCTATTTCTATGTTATATTTTATCCTCAATTAATTATAAGGTTTATAGGCCAAAGTCCAGGTTCCTTTAAAAGAAAAACCAAAATAAATTGCAAGAGCCAAGACTTGAACCTAGGCTCCCTTACAACCTTAATGACGCCACAACCACTAAACCACATAAATTTATTTAACACAATAATTTAAAAGGCCAACATCCAAGCATCCAGGATTTTATTCACTTAAACCAAAATTTTGCTAAAGCCCAAGTTTGAACCCATGACTTCTGCAACACTCCCAAACACTCTAATCACTTAACCACTGCAGCAGACAATCAACTATGATATTTCTTCCACACATAAACTTTTATGTGCAGTCTCCTAGCGGCTCCTACGCACAAGGACCAATACTTCTAGGCCCAAAAATTTAGGGCGTTACACAGGTGCACCCCACGGAGAGAAACTTGGTCGTGCGAAACCTCTATCTGTCAATTCTTGCAACTGAGCTTTCAATTCTTTTAATTCTATAGGCGCCAATGGAGCTATTGTAACACCCTAAACCCAGCCCAGATGTTACGGCCGAATTCAGCGCGTCAGATGGAAATGTTACTAAAGAAGTTATGTTTTATCTAAAATCTTTCTTAGGGTTTAAAGAATGTTTTTGTTTTAAGTTAAAGTGAATGGAAGCTGTGCACCAGGTAGGAAGCCAGGAAAGAGGAGGTGAGTCTATTGGACTGCTTAAGTACCAAGCTCTTCACGGATCCAATCCTAGACATGCACACATCCATTGCCACACTTTAAGCATATTACTTGTCTACGAGCAACAAATTAAGTTTAAGTCTATTTAAAATATTTATTTCCTTTGAAAATATTTATGTTGTAGAATCTTTGCTCAGTTATCGTGATATTTTAAAAATAGGTAACTTTAATAAAACGCGCCCTCGAGTTAACCAATCTAAAAACCCAAAATTAAAATAATATAAAGAGTGGCCTTATTACAACTTTAACCAAAATAAAAATAATCAAAAATAAATGATAAACTTATTTTAAAAAAAAAACCAGAAATTTAATCTTCACGGCCACTCTGAATCCCGCCCGGCTCCAAGTCCACCAACTAGGGCTCACCTGCAAGGATGGAAGAATAATGGGTGAGTTTGGAAAACTCAGTGTGTATGGAGAACCCATCCAAAGCCCAAGACAGCTCAAGCCCATTGAGCCTAAGTGCCATTCAGATAACAGTGGGTACCAGGCCGAAGCCCTTTTCAGAATATAGTAAACTGGGCCTTAGCCCTTTTTCAGATAACAGTGTGGCCCATAGGCCCAATTCCAGAACATAACAGACATATTCGTGTATGCAAGCCCAACCCAGCCTATAGCCAACCGCTACACTCCACCTGTACCAACCCTACACTCCATGTGAGAACAGCTCAACCCACCCGATTTACACTCTCTGATTGCGGCATTTTCGCTTGGATATCAGTAAGATGAGGCAAACCCTCCAGTACGTGGACAAGCCACTTTCAGTACTTCCTCCATCAATAACCCAGTCCCATACATCAAATAATAATAATAACATGGTATACAGTAAACAGTAACAATCAAACATGCATTCTGGTCAACCTTAACCCTAGGGGTATATCAGTAATTTTGCCACTGGCCCTTAGAACCCCTAATGGGCCCTACAATGTTCACTAGCAGTTTAAGCCTATTTAATCCAAGTTTTATGACCAGTTTACCAGTTTAAGCAGTTTCGATTCCACAGTCTAACAGAACATATCTATTGCCCATTTTTATTATCTTACCCGTATGGGCCCGTAAGCCCATTGGGCCCAGTTTTAGTCTATCGGGGCCCAATTATCGAAGTGCACAAAATTTCACACACGACTAGCTTACCACTTTTCAATTTCAGATCTAATGATTTCTAAACGTCTTGTGAGCACTCGCACGCTCACAATCCTACGAAATGCTGGAATTTTAGCATTTCGGCTTTTGCCGAATTGAACAATGAGAGGGTGTTCGATACACACCTGTTTCGCGATGACTGCTACTGAGATCCCTTTCGATGTCCTACAATTGATTACCACAATTCTTAGATTGCAAACCACAACAACTAATTCCAATATTCACTTACCCATATTCGAGCAATGCCCCTAAATCCTTTAAAATCTTACCTTTTTGCCAAAAACCGATGACTAGATCCAAGTCTGGTTGCTCTAAAGATCCAAGCCTTTGATCCAATACTCAAGAACATACTAATCACCAAAAGAAATCATCAGTTAAGGACCTTTAAATCCCTATTCCTAAATCGACAGCCTCCCTAGATTTTAGGGACTTCGACTTTTTCTAACTTGTAAAATAAGACTAGATCTGCAGTGATGAGCACTTACCACTTATTCTTCTTTGATTTCTACACAGATCTGATGCAGATCTATCCTCTAAACAATGGTAGAACTCGAATCCAGGAGATCTGAAGTTTCGGCTATAAGCCCCTAAATCTATGGTATTTCGGCTTTTGAAGTGATGAAGAAGATGACGATTTGAGGCTATAACCTTGAAGTAATATTGCCGATAGATACTAAGGGTTTAGAGAAGATGAATGTTGATCAAAAGGAATAAAAATACTAAAGGATTTTGGCTTTCGAGAAATCGGCACAAGTAGTGAGTTTTCGGGATTTCGATTTTTTAACGGCGATCGGCTATGAAGGTTTAGTGGAAGATGGGATCGGCAGAGGAGGTGAGTAAGGTGATCAGAAGGTTTCGGCTAGAAGAAGAAGCATAAAGGAGAAAAAAAATAGAGGAAAAAAAGAGGAAGAAAATTCAGCACCAAGGAGAAGGACTTGCGTTTTTGGCTTTTGTGAGAACTCAGAAAAGATGAATGAAAGCTTTCAGGTGGCTAACCCTAATCCTCCAAGACAGAAAAAGAAAAGAACCTAACCCTAATATCAACTAAAGCAATCGGCCCAACCTCCCTAAGGCCCTTGCCGAAATTCTCCTGAGTGATCACATGCCCAGCACATGCCTAAAATTAAAAAGAGTAACAATATGCCTACCTTGCAACTTGAACCCTGGACCTTCAATTCCTTCCCAGGCGCCATTTATTTAGGAACTTAGTGGCGCCACCTTGCCACTTTACCAAGGCCTTATTTGTGTCATAATTTACGAAGTACTTCTTAAAATCCCACTTAACCAAGTCTCTTATTTACTTAAAATCCAACCCTGATATTTTACCGTGCTTAACTTAGACTTGGGTCTTCTAAAGGCCCACTAACACATTTAAACACTTTTTCCAATATTCAGAACACCAAAATTCCAAAATTTACCAAGAATCACAAAAACCCGAAAAATCCCAAAAATCAGGGCGTTACAGCTATAGATATCGGACTCGTCCCAGGCATTAACTCAATACCAAACTCTATTTCTCGAATAGGGGGCAAACCCGGTAATTCTTTTGGAAACACATTCGGATACTCACATACAACAGGTACTAATTCAATATTTCTTTCAGCCGCTTTACTATTGAGCATGTAGGCAAAAGAAGCTTCACACCCTTTTTCTCACATATTTCTGAGCTAGCATCGAAGAAATCTCTGCTGGTAAACCATACAAATCACTAGACTCAATCCGAATAACTTCATCATTTTGGCTCCTTAGATCAATGGTCTTTCTTTTACAATTCACAACAGCATCAAGTAAAGTCAGCCAATCTATACCCAAAATTATGTCGAACTCATCAAATGGTAGCAATATCAAATCAGCCGGAAAGCACATATCTCGAACCATCAAAGGGCAATTCTTACACCCTTTATCAACCATGGCACACCGGACCAAGGGGTTTGACACTCTAATCACAAACTCAGTAGACTCAACAGGGAGAGTCTTGTTGAATACTAATGTCTCACACACATAAGAATGAGTAGAACCAGGCTCAATCAATGCAATTACATTAGTATCATAAAGAGTGAATGTACTAGTAATGACATCTAGGGATGAAGCCTCCTCTCGTGTGCGTATAACATAGGCTCTGGCAGGTGCACGAGCCTCAGATTTGTTTGCTGTATTTTTCTTTCCTCTCTGACTGCCACTCGCATTACCCGCATTTCTCGGTGGTCTACCCCGAGCCGCAGTACTACCTGACCTCGTGTTTTGCACTAGATTCTCTTCAGCTAACCCTGGGCAATCTCGAATGAAATGATCTGTCGATCCACATTTAAAACAAGCTTGATCATGCAATCTGCAACTGCCGGGATGTCGTTTACCACAATGTTCACACTCAGGTTGATTAGATCTAACATTACCCACACTGGCTACTAAGGTAGCTCTCGAGCTAGCAGGTGGCCTATTCTGATCCCGTCTGGAGTAACCGGAAGTGGCTCTAGAACGGCTAAAATCATCTCGGGACTTCTTTGATATTGGCTGGACTGACTTACTGAATGATCTCTTACACGAGTCTCTAGCTTCAAAATCAGCTTTTTTTTCTTTCCCGAGCTCTTCAGCTTTGTAGGCTCGCTCAACAAGTACTACGGACTCTTTTTTTTCAAGTATGCCAACTAACAATTTAATGTCTTCATTCAGCCCATCTTCAAATCTTTTACACATTATAGCTTCAGTGGAAACACACTCTTGGGCATACCGACTAAGTCTTACAAATTTTCGCTCATACTCTGTCACTGTCATCCGACCCCGTTTCAGCTCCAGAAATTCTTTACGCTTCTGATCGATAAATCTTTGACTGATATATTTCTTACGGAACTCAGTCTGAAAGAATTCCTAGGTCACCTGCTCTCTCGGAACTACTGATACTAGGGTATTCCACCAGTGATATGCTGTGTCTCGAAGCAAAGATATAACACATTTCAAACATTCATCTGGAGTACGGGATAGCTCATCAAACACAAGGATGGTATTATCAAGCCAGAACTCAGCCCGCTCAGCGTCATCATCATCAGTGGCTTTAAACTCTTCAGCACCATATTTTCTAATTTTATCAACAGGTGGTCTATTCAATTGCAACAGATCACTTACTTGAGGTACAACAGGCATGAAAGATAGATTAATCGGGGGTGCAGGTTGTTGTGCAGCCGGGTTGGTCCGGATATATTGAATGAACCAGTCATTCATCATTTGATAGAAGGCTTGTTTAGCCTCACTTTCTTGATTACTCGAAGTTGGTCGAGAATCAGCCTGCGCTGTCCCTTGCGCGGGAGTAGGCGCTACACTCTCGACATCATCAGCTACAGCTCTATTGGGATCCATTTACTATAAGAAAACACATTTCAAATGTCAAAAGTCACCACACTATCACAGTATACAATCATGGCATGTATAGCTAAACTCACACACGCTACGTTAATCCTAGAACCGACTAAACTGTAGCTTTGATACCAATAAAATGTAACACTCCTAACCTGTATCCGTTGCCAGAATAGGGTCATAAGACATTACAGAATGATAACACAATTCCGAACAGTTATATATATACACGAATAAATTTCAAAGATTAGTCAAATTTATTTCATAAACTAACACAACTCTTAAAATTTGAAAACATTTCACATCTCATGTTTATGCAGTTATATCACTTATAAGCAATAAAATATAATATATCATCGAAAATATTTAGCTTATGCCGATTTAACAAGGATAAAATATAAACTCTAATGAACATCCAATTAATACAATGCATGAGTATATATATATTGGCATTTAAATTAATACTTAAAAAAATCAAATATCCGTATATTATACAAATTACTATCTTTATAAATATATACAAGTAGCTAACAAAATTATTACATAATATCTATTCGAAGAACAACCATATGAGTCACATATATATATATATTTTATTTTTTTGGTCCAATATTTATACATGCTATAATCATATAATGGCTTATTCATATAACTAATATCTATGACTTTATTGATTGTTATGTCATGGTGATTGAATATAATTACAACAAAGTATCTATTTATAATATCTATCAATCAATATAAATTATACTCGATTTACCATTCATCTCAACTCAATCATTTATCTTGCAAGTATTTAATTTAAATAATATATATCAAACCATCTCAATTATCATACCTATTTTCTCCATCACTAAAGGAAATTAATTTATGCATTTCCACTACTGTACAACCAGGACATGTAGACCAACGTTCATTCAATTACAAATATATATATATACTATATCCAAATCAACTAATATGTTAATGAACATGAACATGTCTTGTACCTTGACTGATATGTCACAAACCTGGATGTATGCATAAGTAATATACGAAGCACCAACAAATTCCCAAACACACATCACATGATGGAACTAGTCAAATACTTTATTCGCAAGCATTATACTCATATATAACCCTAGTCAAACTATGCACAAATATTTTTAGTAGTCATTATCCACTTCAAGCATATATGTTATTTACCACAATTACCATGCAAGTATAAAACGTAGCATTATAACTAAGGTATACTTAAATCTTAAGCAAAATATATAAATGCAAACATTAAATTAAGACATTTTCGCATGGCCTTCATACAACCATATTTCTAAAATAACCATCACAAAAACAAGCCTATACATGCCATAATTCGAGTTTAGCTTATTAGGTACCAAAGTAGTAGATAGTGTGATGAACTTGGCTGACAGTCCCCGAGCTCGTAGCTTGAATTCAAAATCTATAAAATGTAAACACATATAAAACATAAAGTAAGCTATTGAAGCTTAGTAAGTTATAAGCAAATAAATAACTCATTAATACTATCCATTTTTTTTTCTAACTAACATTTAACATTATCATTACCATACCTGACCTTGAATTACATTTTCATATTTAAAACACTTTTATGAACAATTTTCTATTTAAGCCGAATATTCACAAGGCTATTTAACATATTTTTCATCAACTTCTAATCAATTAATCTTAATAAACCATGCATCCCATTACCCACATATTTAAACGTAAGAATCACAGAATAACATCACTTATATACGAATCATCTATAAAGCCGAATATACCAAATCATAAGTGCACATACTTAAGAAACATTTCAATAGTACACGATTTATACATTCACAAGTCAAATACATATACCACCTGCTCATATATTCTTTATTTGCACTGCACAATATTTACAACAAATATTCTTAATATTTACTTACCTTATCTCATGTAAATATCAAATAAATTCTTACCTGACATTTAACTTGTAACATCCCGAAATAGGGCCTAAACGGAATAGTGGTTGCGAAACCACAAATCCGAGGTAGAAAAATTTATTTTATTATTATTTTGAGGTCTATGATATGTTTGCATGATTGTGTGAAAAGTTCGTGAAGAAATTCTATGCATAAAGTGCTTAATTTGAAATTAGGGACTAAATTGAATAAATTGTAAAACTTGTGTTCTAGAAGTATTTTGCATAAAATTGAATTAGATTATTAATTAGAGGTCCTTAAAGAGTAATTTTACCAATTTTAAGTTCATGGACAAAATTAGGACATGGAAGGAATTTTTGAAAGTTTAGTAGTAAGGGCATTTTGGTCATTTAGGGGTAAAATGAATTAAAAACAAAATTAAAAGCCAATTTTTGTCCATCTTCTTCATGAGGACGAAATTTCAAGGGTTCTCCATAGCTAGGGTTTGTTTCAAGCTTTCAAGCTCCACGGTAAGTGATTCCAAGCCCCGTTTTTAATGTTCTTTACGTTTTCGGAGTCCTTTAGCTCGATAAAGCTTATGCTAGCAATAATTTAAGTTAGGGTTCATATTTGGAAAAATACCCATAGGTGAAATTTGTGTATTTTTGTGTTTTATGATAGAATATGAGGTTTTAAATTATGTTAGACAACTTGTACTACTCGGTTTTAAGCAAAATGAGTAAAAGGACTTAATCGGTAAAAATACCTAATAGTCATAAGTGCATGTTAGAGTATGAATTTGATGCTGCCATAGAAGGGAAAAATGACCAGCATGTCATAAAACATAAGAAAATAGGCTGAAGTTTAATTTACGAGCTTTGGGGCAAAAGTGTAAATATGCAAAAGTTTAGGGGCAAAATGTAATTTTTCCAAAGTCTGAGTAAAGGACTGTTTTGATAAATTTTGATATTAAATAAGTTAAATTTGCTATTATAGATCAAGAAGAGCGAAATTCGGGAGTAGATCGGGAAAAGAAAAAGTAAAGGATTAAATTGTAAAGTTTAGTCACATTTTGTATCGAGGTAAGTTCTGATGAAATAAATGCAATATTCTTTTATTTTACATTATTATTGTAAATTTCCAGCATTTATATACTTATTTTAGGAGAATATTTGAAGTCGAATTAAAGTAAGTGTGAGAAAAAGCATTAGGAAGCCCCGTTTGAACCTTAGGAATGTTAGGATATTGGGGTTGTGGGACGGAGACAGAGAGACAGAAATGAGCCATGTAAGTCCATATCAGATATATGGCTTTGGAGACAGGAATGAGCCATGTAAGCCCATATTAGATATATATATATATGGCATTGGAGACAGGAATAATTCATGTAAGTCCATGTCGAAGACATGGCATTGGCGAGATATTGATAGACAGAGAGCGACCCAGTATCCTTAGTATTCCGAGTGGTTCAATGGGTCATTGTACATGTTAAATTACAGTGAATTATCAGCAAAAGGGAAGGTAGATTATATTTACGAATAGTGAAAGGTCAGGTAAGGAAAAAAGGTAAGTGAGTAAAGAAGAAGGTAGAAAATGAGAAGTAAAGAAAGTTTATGAGGCTAGGTGACATTATGTATAATCATTCATTATTGAATGTTGTAATTTATTTGCTTGTAAGCTTACTAAGCCTAGTGCTTACTCTCTTTATTTTCTTTTTCTTATAGTTTTTATCAAGCCACTCGGGGATCGAAGGAAAGCGTCGGAGACCGATCACACTATCGAAGGAATCACATTGGTATAGTTAGACGTTTAGTTTTGTGTATGGCATGTATAGGAACTTGGTTTCTTTTGATATGATATGATCAATGAATGATGTGTAAATACTTGCTAGTGATTAGCTAATAGAATGGCCGATGATATACATGTTTAATTGTATGTATGAATAAGTGGTAACTATTAAATGAAAATTATGAAAAATGTGAAAGTAACCTAAAAACAGATTCAAATAACAGAAATGACGTGATTTTGAAAAATCACTAAAAATCGTAGAGACATGTTTTGACGGTGAATAATATATGAAATTAAAGCTTATTATGTCTATTTTCTTATGGAATAAGCAAAACAGGTAACGGTATTATATTTTATGAGATATCTGAGTTTTAGTGAAACAGGGTCAGAGAAAATATAGATCCCCTGTTTCAACTTTGGAAATTAACCATAAATTGTAAAAAATAATTAGGTGGTGTAATTTATGTGGTTAGAATCCTTATTGAATCTAGTTTTAATAGAAACAAACGGTATAGTTATATTAATTTTGTATAGGGAGAAAAGTGGTTCGTAGTAAGTAGAGGTCAGTGCAGTCGAATTCTGAAACAGGGGTAACTTTAACTAATAAACTGTACTAATTGGCTAAGTAAAAAATTCTAGAAAAAATTATTATAGATAGATATATGAGTCTAGTTTCAGGAAAAATTTACGGATCTTAATTTTGAGTTTTGAAACTCGAGAAATGAATTTTTAAGCAGCTATGACGCAGAAAAATAGTTTATTCCGAAAATTAAAATAAGTTGTTTAGAGTTGTTTAAAAGGTAAGATAAGTTTAGTAACACCTCAAGCTTGACTCCGGTGACGGTTTCGGGCGTGGGGGCATTACATTTATTGGTATCAGAGCAGGTTTAGTCGGTTCTCGGAACAGTTAGTGTGAGTAAATGTCTAGCTATACATGCCATACCTGTATTTTGATAGTGTGACGACTCACGCGATTTTAAATATTTTGTTTTATTGTAATGGATCCCTGAGCGAAGTGGTGATGATGATGTAGAAAGTAATGTCGCCTGCTCCCGCATGAAGGGGTAGCGCCATCCGAGAATAGGCGATGTGATTAATCGGGAGGAGTGACTCGAGAAACTCTCTTCCAAGCTTTGAATAATTGGTTTGCCGAGTTCGTTCGTACGAATCCGGTAGTTAGACCTCCACCCCCTCATGACTCTCAGGCTACCCATGTAGCTCAAGCTTTGATCCACAGGTACAATGATAAGAGAAAAGCCACCAGTTGATAGAATCGGAAACAAGGGACATTTTGAGTTTGTTTCTAGATGTTTGATCTGTCGTGAGGATTGCCGTTTACAGAGAAGAAAGATGCGGTATGGGTTGTGATTGATAAGTTAACGAAGTCGGCTCATTTTATCCCGGTTCAGTATGGATTTTTCACTTGACAAGTTGGCCGAGTTGTATATTTCAGAGATAGTCAGACTACATGGGGTAGACGAGGCTACATGGGAACCCGAAGAGGCTATGCGAAAACAGTACCCAAATCTTTTCACAGGTAAGATTTTCGGGGACGAAAATCCCTAAAGGGGGGGTGAAATGTAACATCCCGAAATAGGGCCTAAACGGAATAGTGGTTGCGAAACCACAAATCCGAGGTAGAAAAATTTATTTTATTATTATTTTGAGGTCTATGATATGTTTGCATGATTGTGTGAAAAGTTCGTGAAGAAATTCTATGCATAAAGTGCTTAATTTGAAATTAGGGACTAAATTGAATAAATTGTAAAACTTGTGTTCTAGAAGTATTTTGCATAAAATTGAATTAGATTATTAATTAGAGGTCCTTAAAGAGTAATTTTACCAATTTTAAGTTCATGGACAAAATTAGGACATGGAAGGAATTTTGAAAGTTTAGTAGTAAGGGCATTTTGGTCATTTAGGGTAAAATGAATTAAAAACAAAATTAAAAGCCAATTTTTGTCCATCTTCTTCATGAGGACGAAATTTCAAGGGTTCTCCATAGCTAGGGTTTGTTTCAAGCTTTCAAGCTCCACGGTAAGTGATTCCAAGCCCCGTTTTAATGTTCTTTACGTTTTGAGTCCGGTAGCTTTCGATAAAGCTTATGCTAGCAATAATTTAAGTTAGGGTTCATATTTGGAAAAATACCCATAGGTGAAATTTGTGTATTTTTGTGTTTTATGATAGAATATGAGGTTTTAAATTATGTTAGACAACTTGTACTACTCGGTTTTAAGCAAAAATGAGTAAAAGGACTTAATCGGTAAAAATACCTAATAGTCATAAGTGCATGTTAGAGTATGAATTTGATGCTGCCATAGAAGGGAAAAATGACCAGCATGTCATAAAACATAAGAAAATAGGCTGAAGTTTAATTTACGAGCTTTGGGGCAAAAGTGTAAATATGCAAAAGTTTAGGGGCAAAAATGTAATTTTTCCAAAGTCTGAGTAAAGGACTGTTTTGATAAATTTTGATATTAAATAAGTTAAATTTGCTATTATAGATCAAGAAGAGCGAAATTCGGGAGTAGATCGGGAAAAGAAAAAGTAAAGGATTAAATTGTAAAGTTTAGTCACATTTTGTATCGAGGTAAGTTTCTGATGAAATAAATGCAATATTCTTTTATTTTACATTATTATTGTAAATTTCAGCATTTATATACTTATTTTAGGAGAATATTTGAAGTCGAATTAAAGCGAAGTGACAGAGAAAAAGCATTAGGAAGCCCGTTTGAACCTTAGGAATGTTAGGATATTGGGGTTGTGAGGACAGATGGGATGAGAAATGAGCCATGTAAGTCCATATCTCGGATATATGGCTTTGGAGACAGGAATGAGCCATGTAAGCCCATATTAGATATATATATATATGGCATTGGAGGCAGGAATAATTCATGTAAGTCCATGTCGAAGACATGGCATTGGCGAGATATTGATAGGCGAGAGCGACCCAGTATCCTTAGTATTCCGAGAGTGGTTCAATGGGTCATTGTACATGTTAAATTACAGTGAATTATCAGCAAAAGGGAAGGTAGATTATATTTACGAATAGTGAAAGGTCGAGTAAGAAAAAAGGTAAGTGAGTAAAGAAGAAGGTAGAAAATGAGAAGTAAAGAAAGTTTATGAGGCTAGGTGACATTATGTATAATCATTCATTATGTCTTTGAATGTTGTAATTTATTTGCTTGTAAGCTTACTAAGCCTAGTGCTTACTCTCTTTATTTTCTTTTTCTTATAGTTTTTATCAAGCCACTCGGGGATCGAAGGAAGCGTCGGAGACCCGATCACACTATCGAAGGAATCACATTGGTATAGTTAGGCGTTTAGTTTTGTGTATGGCATGTATAGGAACTTGGTTTCTTTTGATATGATATGATCAATGAATGATGTGTAAATACTTGCTAGTGATTAGCTAATAGAATGGCCGATGATATACATGTTTAATTGTATGTATGAATAAGTGGTAACTATTAAATGAAAATTATGAAAAATGTGAAAGTAACCTAAAAACAGATTCAAATAACAGAAATGACGTGATTTTGAAAAATCACTAAAAATCGTAGAGACATGTTTTGACGGTGAATAATATATGAAATTAAAGCTTATTATGTCTATTTTCTTATGGAATAAGCAAAACAGGTAACGGTATTATATTTTATGAGATATCTGAGTTTTAGTGAAACAGGGTCAGAGAAAATATAGATCCCCTGTTTCAACTTTGGAAATTAACCATAAATTGTAAAAAAATAATTAGGTGGTGTAATTTATGTGGTTAGAATCCTTATTGAATCTAGTTTTAATAGAAACAAACGGTATAGTTATATTAATTTTGTATAGGGAGAAAAGTGGTTCGTAGTAAGTAGAGGTCAGTGCAGTCGAATTCTGAAACAGGGGTAACTTTAACTAATAAACTGTACTAATTGGCTAAGTAAAAAATTCTAGAAAAAAATTAGTAGATAGATATATGAGTCTAGTTTCAGGAAAAATTTACGGATCTTAATTTTGAGTTTTGAAACTCGAGAAATGAATTTTTAAGCAGATATGACGCAGAAAAATAGTTTATTCCGAAAATTAAAATAAGTTGTTTAGAGTTGTTTAAAAGGTAAGATAAGTTTAGTAACACCTCAAGCTTGACTCGGTGACGGTTTGGGCGTGGGGCATTACATTTATTGGTATCGAGCAGAGTTTAGTCGGTTCTCGGAGCAGTTAGTGTGAGTAAATGTCTAGCTATACATGCCATACCTGTATTTTGATAGTGTGACGACTCACGGCGATTTTTAAATATTTTGTTTTATTGTAATGGATCTGGCGAAATGTGGTGATGATGATGTAGAAAGTAATGCGCGCTGCTCCCGCTGGAAGGGGTAGCGCCATCGAGAATAGGCCGATGAATGATTAATCGGGAGGAGTGACTCGAGAAACTCTCTTCCAAGCTTTGAATAATTGGTTTGCCGAGTTCGTTCGTACGAATCCGGTAGTTAGACCTCCACCCCCTCATGACTCTCAGGCTACCCATGTAGCTCAAGCTTCCCCAGTCACAGGTACAATGATAAGAGAAAAGCCACCAGTTGATAGAATCGGGAAACAAGGGACATTTCAGAGTTTGTTTCTAGATGTTTGATCTGTCAGCAGGATTGCCGTTTACACCGAGAAAGAAAGATGCAGTATGGGTTGTGATTGATAAGTTAACGAAGTCGGCTCATTTTATCCCAGTTCGTATGGATTTTTCACTTGACAAGTTGGCCGAGTTGTATATTTCAGAGATAGTCAGACTACATGGGGTAGACGAGGCTACATGGGAACCCGAAGAGGCTATGCGAAAATAGTACCCAAATCTTTTCACAGGTAAGATTTTCGGGGACGAAAATCCCTAAAGGGGGGGTGAAATGTAACATCCCGAAATAGGGCCTAAACGGAATAGTGGTTGCGAAACCACAAATCCGAGGTAGAAAAATTTATTTTATTATTATTTTGAGGTCTATGATATGTTTGCATGATTGTGTGAAAAGTTCGTGAAGAAATTCTATGCATAAAGTGCTTAATTTGAAATTAGGGACTAAATTGAATAAATTGTAAAACTTGTGTTCTAGAAGTATTTTGCATAAAATTGAATTAGATTATTAATTAGAGGTCCTTAAAGAGTAATTTTACCAATTTTAAGTTCATGGACAAAATTAGGACATGGAAGGAATTTTTGAAAGTTTAGTAGTAAGGGCATTTTGGTCATTTAGGGTAAAATGAATTAAAAACAAAATTAAAAGCCAATTTTGTCCATCTTCTTCATGAGGACGAAATTTCAAGGGTTCTCCATAGCTAGGGTTTGTTTCAAGCTTTCAAGCTCCACGGTAAGTGATTCCAAGCCCCGTTTTTAATGTTCTTTACGTTTTCGGAGTCCCGGTAGCTCGATAAAGCTTATGCTAGCAATAATTTAAGTTAGGGTTCATATTTGGAAAAATACCCATAGGTGAAATTTGTGTATTTTTGTGTTTTATGATAGAATATGAGGTTTTAAATTATGTTAGACAACTTGTACTACTCGGTTTTAAGCAAAAATGAGTAAAAGGACTTAATCGGTAAAAATACCTAATAGTCATAAGTGCATGTTAGAGTATGAATTTGATGCTGCCATAGAAGGGAAAAATGACCAGCATGTCATAAAACATAAGAAAATAGGCTGAAGTTTAATTTACGAGCTTTGGGGCAAAAGTGTAAATATGCAAAAGTTTAGGGGCAAAAATGTAATTTTTCCAAAGTCTGAGTAAAGGACTGTTTTGATAAATTTTGATATTAAATAAGTTAAATTTGCTATTATAGATCAAGAAGAGCGAAATTCGGGAGTAGATCGGGGAAAAGAAAAAGTAAAGGATTAAATTGTAAAGTTTAGTCACATTTTGTATCGAGGTAAGTTCTGATGAAATAAATGCAATATTCTTTTATTTTACATTATTATTGTAAATTTCAGCATTTATATACTTATTTTAGGAGAATATTTGAAGTCGAATTAAAAGTAGTGTGGAGAAAAAGCATTAGGAAGCCCAGTTTGAACCTTAGGAATGTTAGGATATTGGGGTTGTGAGATGGGACGGACAGACAGAAATGAGCCATGTAAGTCCATATCAGATATATGGCTTTGGAGACAGGAATGAGCCATGTAAGCCCATATTAGATATATATATATATGGCATTGGAGACAGGAATAATTCATGTAAGTCCATGTCGAAGACATGGCATTGGCGAGATATTGATAGGCGAGAGCGACCCAGTATCCTTAGTATTCCGAGTGGTTCAATGGGTCATTGTACATGTTAAATTACAGTGAATTATCAGCAAAAGGGAAGGTAGATTATATTTACGAATAGTGAAAGGTCGGAGTAAGAAAAAAGGTAAGTGAGTAAAGAAGAAGGTAGAAAATGAGAAGTAAAGAAAGTTTATGAGGCTAGGTGACATTATGTATAATCATTCATTATCTTTGAATGTTGTAATTTATTTGCTTGTAAGCTTACTAAGCCTAGTGCTTACTCTCTTTATTTTCTTTTTCTTATAGTTTTTATCAAGCCACTCGGGGATCGAAGGAAACGTCGGAGACCCGATCACACTATCGAAGGAATCACATTGGTATAGTTAGACGTTTAGTTTTGTGTATGGCATGTATAGGAACTTGGTTTCTTTTGATATGATATGATCAATGAATGATGTGTAAATACTTGCTAGTGATTAGCTAATAGAATGGCCGATGATATACATGTTTAATTGTATGTATGAATAAGTGGTAACTATTAAATGAAAATTATGAAAAATGTGAAAGTAACCTAAAAACAGATTCAAATAACAGAAATGACGTGATTTTGAAAAATCACTAAAAATCGTAGAGACATGTTTTGACGGTGAATAATATATGAAATTAAAGCTTATTATGTCTATTTTCTTATGGAATAAGCAAAACAGGTAACGGTATTATATTTTATGAGATATCTGAGTTTTAGTGAAACAGGGTCAGAGAAAAATATAGATCCCCTGTTTCAACTTTGGAAATTAACCATAAATTGTAAAAAAATAATTAGGTGGTGTAATTTATGTGGTTAGAATCCTTATTGAATCTAGTTTTAATAGAAACAAACGGTATAGTTATATTAATTTTGTATAGGGAGAAAAGTGGTTCGTAGTAAGTAGAGGTCAGTGCAGTCGAATTCTGAAACAGGGGTAACTTTAACTAATAAACTGTACTAATTGGCTAAGTAAAAAATTCTAGAAAAAAATTAGTAGATAGATATATGAGTCTAGTTTCAGGAAAAATTTACGGATCTTAATTTTGAGTTTTGAAACTCGAGAAATGAATTTTTAAGCAGCTATGACGCAGAAAAATAGTTTATTCCGAAAATTAAAATAAGTTGTTTAGAGTTGTTTAAAAGGTAAGATAAGTTTAGTAACACCTCAAGCTTGACTCCGGTGACGGTTTCGGGCGTGGGGGCATTACATTTATTGGTATCAGAGCAGGTTTAGTCGGTTCTCGGAACAGTTAGTGTGAGTAAATGTCTAGCTATACATGCCATACCTGTATTTTGATAGTGTGACGACTCGACGATTTTTAAATATTTTGTTTTATTGTAATGGATCCTGAAGCGAAAGTGGTGATGATGATGTAGAAAGTAATGCGCGCTGCTCCGCGGGAAGGGGTAGCGCCATCCGAGAATAGGCGAGAATGATTAATCGGGGAGGAGTGACTCGAGAAACTCTCTTCCAAGCTTTGAATAATTGGTTTGCCGAGTTCGTTCGCATGCGAATCCGGTAGTTAGACCTCCACCCCCTCATGACTCTCGGGCTACCCATGTAGCTCAAGCTTCCCGATCACTGTGTACAATGATAAGAGAAAAGCCACCGATTGATAGAATCGGGAAACAAGGGACATTTGAGTTTGTTTCTAGATGTTTGATCTGTGTCACAGGATTGAGTTGCTAGTTTGAGAGAAAGAAAGATGCGGTATGGGTTGTGATTGATAAGTTAACGAAGTCGGCTCATTTTATCCCGGATCAGTATGGATTTTTCACTTGACAAGTTGGCCGAGTTGTATATTTGAGAGATAGTCGGACTACATGGGGTAGACGAGGCTACATGGGAACCCGAAGAGGCTATGCAGCAGTACCCAAATCTTTTCATTGTAAGATTTTTGGGGACGAAAATCCCTAAAGGGGGGGTGAAATGTAACATCCCGAAATAGGGCCTAAACGGAATAGTGGTTGCGAAACCACAAATCCGAGGTAGAAAAATTTATTTTATTATTATTTTGAGGTCTATGATATGTTTGCATGATTGTGTGAAAAGTTCGTGAAGAAATTCTATGCATAAAGTGCTTAATTTGAAATTAGGGACTAAATTGAATAAATTGTAAAACTTGTGTTCTAGAAGTATTTTGCATAAAATTGAATTAGATTATTAATTAGAGGTCCTTAAAGAGTAATTTTACCAATTTTAAGTTCATGGACAAAATTAGGACATGGAAGGAATTTTTGAAAGTTTAGTAGTAAGGGCATTTTGGTCATTTAGGGGTAAAATGAATTAAAAACAAAATTAAAAGCCAATTTTTGTCCATCTTCTTCATGAGGACGAAATTTCAAGGGTTCTCCATAGCTAGGGTTTGTTTCAAGCTTTCAAGCTCCACGGTAAGTGATTCCAAGCCCCGTTTTTAATGTTCTTTACGTTTTCGGAGTCCCGGTAGCTCGATAAAGCTTATGCTAGCAATAATTTAAGTTAGGGTTCATATTTGGAAAAATACCCATAGGTGAAATTTGTGTATTTTTGTGTTTTATGATAGAATATGAGGTTTTAAATTATGTTAGACAACTTGTACTACTCGGTTTTAAGCAAAAATGAGTAAAAGGACTTAATCGGTAAAAATACCTAATAGTCATAAGTGCATGTTAGAGTATGAATTTGATGCTGCCATAGAAGGAAAAATGACCAGCATGTCATAAAACATAAGAAAATAGGCTGAAGTTTAATTTACGAGCTTTGGGGCAAAAGTGTAAATATGCAAAAGTTTAGGGGCAAAATGTAATTTTTCCAAAGTCTGAGTAAAGGACTGTTTTGATAAATTTTGATATTAAATAAGTTAAATTTGCTATTATAGATCAAGAAGAGCGAAATTCGGGAGTAGATCGGGAAAAGAAAAAGTAAAGGATTAAATTGTAAAGTTTAGTCACATTTTGTATCGAGGTAAGTTTGATGAAATAAATGCAATATTCTTTTATTTTACATTATTATTGTAAATTTCCAGCATTTATATACTTATTTTAGGAGAATATTTGAAGTCGAATTAAAGGCGAAGTAGTGAGAGAAAAAGCATTAGGAAGCCCCGTTTGAACCTTAGGAATGTTAGGATATTGGGGTTGACAGGACAGACAGACAGAGAAATGAGCCATGTAAGTCCATATCAGATATATGGCTTTGGAGACAGGAATGAGCCATGTAAGCCCATATTAGATATATATATATATATGGCATTGGAGACAGGAATAATTCATGTAAGTCCATGTCGAAG
Organism: Gossypium anomalum; assembly: GCA_025698475.1. Lineage (NCBI taxonomy): Eukaryota > Viridiplantae > Streptophyta > Magnoliopsida > Malvales > Malvaceae > Gossypium > Gossypium anomalum. The sequence continues at coordinate 33,027,290 of CM046958.1, read as the reverse complement.
ACATGGCATTGGTGAGATATTGATAGACAGAGCGACCCGGTATCCTTAGTATTCCGAGTGGTTCAATGGGTCATTGTACATGTTAAATTACAGTGAATTATCAGCAAAAGGGAAGGTAGATTATATTTACGAATAGTGAAAGGTCGGAGTAAGAAAAAAGGTAAGTGAGTAAAGAAGAAGGTAGAAAATGAGAAGTAAAGAAAGTTTATGAGGCTAGGTGACATTATGTATAATCATTCATTATCTTTGAATGTTGTAATTTATTTGCTTGTAAGCTTACTAAGCCTAGTGCTTACTCTCTTTATTTTCTTTTTCTTATAGTTTTTATCAAGCCACTCGGGGATCGAAGGAAACGTCGGAGACCCGATCACACTATCGAAGGAATCACATTGGTATAGTTAGACGTTTAGTTTTGTGTATGGCATGTATAGGAACTTGGTTTCTTTTGATATGATATGATCAATGAATGATGTGTAAATACTTGCTAGTGATTAGCTAATAGAATGGCCGATGATATACATGTTTAATTGTATGTATGAATAAGTGGTAACTATTAAATGAAAATTATGAAAAATGTAAAAGTAACCTAAAAACAGATTCAAATAACAGAAATGACGTGATTTTGAAAAATCACTAAAAATCGTGGAGACATGTTTTGACGGTGAATAATATATGAAATTAAAGCTTATTATGTCTATTTTCTTATGGAATAAGCAAAACAGGTAACGGTATTATATTTTATGAGATATCTGAGTTTTAGTGAAACAGGGTCAGAGAAAAATATAGATCCCCTGTTTCAACTTTGGAAATTAACCATAAATTGTAAAAAAATAATTAGGTGGTGTAATTTATGTGGTTAGAATCCTTATTGAATATAGTTTTAATAGAAACAAACGGTATAGTTATATTAATTTTGTATAGGGAGAAAAGTGGTTCGTAGTAAGTAGAGGTCAGTGCAGTTGAATTCTGAAACAGGGGTAACTTTAACTAATAAACTGTACTAATTGGATAAGTAAAAAATTCTAGAAAAAAATTAGTAGATAGATATATGAGTCTAGTTTCAGGAAAAATTTACGGATCTTAATTTTGAGTTTTGAAACTCGAGAAATGAATTTTTAAGCAGCTATGACGCAGAAAAATAGTTTATTCCGAAAATTAAAATAAGTTGTTTAGAGTTGTTTAAAAGGTAAGATAAGTTTAGTAACACCTCAAGCTTGACTCCGGTGATGGTTTCGGGCGTGGGGGCGTTACATAACTTGTTTTACAAATCCGATCACGATTTATCTTTGCCCGATGAACCATTCGAAATTGGATAGGACAGTCGAATAATCACATAAATCGTACAATGCCAACGTCCCAGACGTGGTCTTACATGTAACCACATATCAATGCCACTGTCCCAGACAGGGTCTTACTCGTCAACACATATCAAAATTGTAAATCGATACCATGGACTTACTCGCACACATATATCAAAATCTTATGTCATGACATACGTATCGTAGCTATTGCTAAGGTACATACGGGGCTTTCAGACATCGTATCTCGGTCGAATCGAACTCGGAAGTGTAGTAGCCACATTTAATCATATCCAGCCATAATCTATTTAAATTCCAACATTTCGTAACAGCATATAAATATAATATTAAATTATCAATAAACACGTTTATTTGCTTATAAACTTACCTCGGACGGTACAAAACAGAATCGGGCAGCTAGTCCACAACTTTCGTTTTTCCCCGATCCAAATCCAATTTCTTTGGTTCTTGATCTAAACATATTCAAATTAAGCTCATTCAAACATATTTTCATTCAATTTAGTCCAAAAACACATAAATGGGCAAATTACCATTTTACCCCTGACATTTACAATTTTTACAATTTAGTCCCTATTGCACAAAACACAAAATACACAAAATTTCCCTATACTTATGTTGGGCTGAATTTTACCCACTCTCAAACAAGCCTATATATTTAATTTATTTCACATTTTAGTCCCTCAAATTATTATTTTTGCAATTAAATCCTAATTACTCAAAATTATCAAAAATTCCAATACAAAACATGTTAATCTAAAACATATCTTCCATTTTTCATCATCAAACAACAAGAATCACAAGTTATCAGTAATGGCACAATTCAAAATATTCAACAAAATAAAAAATTAAAGCTTGGGTTTTGTAGTATTTGAAGCAAGGATCTCAAAAACGTAGAAATTATCAAAAATCGAGCTAAACTCATACCTTGATTGAGCTTCAATTTGGCCGAACCCTAGCTTGGTTTTTCTTTTCTTTTTCTTTGTTTATATTCAGCAATGGTGTATTAAAAGTATGAGCACTTTGTTTTATGATATATTTTATAATATACCAAGTTATATTATTAGTTTACTAATTTATTCTTATTAAAATTATAACAAATTCACATAATATATGCCCATTGCCGTCCATTCAATATGTCAATGGGCTACTTACCACTTAAATTATTCATTTTTAAAAGCCACTAACAATTTGACCCTTTATATATAAAACTACCAAATTTTCAATTTACGCGATTAAGTCCTTTTATTTAATCGGACGCCTAAACGACAAAATTAAATCACGAAAATTTCACATACATAAATTCACAGAAAATAAACACTAAAAATAATTTAAAAATGTTTTTCTAACTTAGATTCGTGGTCTTGAAACCACCATTCCGATTAGTGTCTAAATCGGGCTATTACAGCTAAATTGTAAAATGCCCTAAATTTGTGTTTGTGGATTGTTTTGAATGAATGTGAGCTTGAATAAGTTAATTTTGAAGTTATATAGATCAAGAGTTAAAGAAAACAGAATTAGATCGGGGAAAGTCAAAAGTTTTCGAGTAGCCGATTCTATCCATTCGAATCCGTACGAGGTAAGTTGATATACAAATAAACGTGTTTGAATTATTCATATGATATTGAATTGTGATGAATGAATATCTGGGCTAAATATGTGCTATCCGAGAAAGTATCAACAAAGTTTCGACATCCAAAAAGTCCTGTACGAACCCTAGGAATAGTTAGGATACATATGTCATGACATAGGATTTTTGATATGTGTTATCGTGTAAGACCACGTCTGGGACGTTGGCATCGACTTATGATTTACGTGTAAGAACATGTCTGGGACATTGACATTGTATTTGATTTCGTGTAAGACCCTGTTTGGGACAGTGGCATCGATGTTTGATTACATGTAAGACCACGTCTAGGACGTTGGCATTGTATATATATTTTTTGAGCTATCCGTGTATCCTTATGATTCTGAACGGTTCAGCGAGAAATCCTATATATGAATGATTATATGAAATGCGTATTCAAATTAGGTATGTTCAAATCACACAATATGTTGGTAATGAAGGGTAAGTATATGTATTTTTATGAACATCTTATATGATTATGAGAAAATATGTTATATGAGCAAATGGATTGGAAATATATGAATCATATGTGAATCATGTGGTATATGTTAGAAATTTGGCCAGGAAGTATATGTATTCATTGATGTTATATGCTTAAGTTGTTAAGTTTATTTGTATATGGCTTACAAGATTTTGAAAGCTTTCTCTATGTGTTTTTTAACTATTTTATAGATATCGAAGCTACTGTGAGCTTGGGGATTGTCGAGGATCGTCACCACACTATTGAACTATATTTTGGCACCATTTGAAAATGTATATATTGAAGTATGGCATGTATAGGCTAGAAGTGTTTTGATATGTTTTTGTAATGTATATATCATGCCATGTGATATGGCTAGATTGAGTTTGAAAATTATGGTTGGATAATGATATATGATATGTGATGCAATGGTGGTATGTATGATGTGTTTTATATGGCCAAGAGAGTTGGTCAATTTGATAAGTTTTGTTATGTGTTTGTTTGAGAATTTGGTAAGTTCATAACATGAGATTGAATGATGTGTATTAAGGTTTATAAACCATATGTTTTGATATGATTTTGTCTTATGTTTTGGCATAAATTAGTAAAGTTTATGAGCATGAATTGGTTGGCAATGATATATCATAAATGGTTTATGTTTTGGTTGTGAATTGATTATGAAATGTTGTGATTTTGTTGCTTGTAGGTTTGACACAAAGGGGTGGCAAATTTTACTTTTCAAATGGCCTATTTTTTTCCACACGAGCAGAGACACGGGCGTGTGTCACAGCCGTGTGCAACTCACGGTCATGTTGCATGGCCATGTGTCCCTGCAGTACCCTACGTGTTTAAGTCAGGCTCGAGCACGGCCAAGGCACACGGGCGTGTGGCTAGCTGTGTGACCCAAGTCAGTCTCGACCACGGCCAGGGCACACGGCGTGCCTTGTGGCCGTGCGTACAAGTCAGTATGTATGCCCTGTTTTGACACGGCTTAGACACATGGGTGTGTCTAATGCCGTGTGAGGCACACGGCCTGTTCACACGGGTGTGTGTCTTGTACATCTTTGATAAATGTTTAAGTTTTGTAAAATTTTGTATGAGATTGGTTTAGTCCTGACCCTTTTCTAAAGCATGTTTAAGGTCTCGATGACCTATATAACGGACATTATGACAATGTTTGATTTTTGATGCTATGATGTTTGTGAGATAAATGTTAAGCATTCCAATTTGTCCGGTAACGCCTTTAACCCTAGTTTGGCGACGGGTACAGGTTAGGGGTGTTACAATATGCATGTGTTTGTATGATTTATATTGTGTTTATGTTCAATTTTGAAATGTTTTAAGTTATATTTTTATGGTAATGCTATTACATTTTTATGGTAATGCTCCGTAACCTTGTTTCGACGATGGATAAGGGTTAGGGGTGTTACATAAAATAAACAAAAAAGATTTTTAATAAAATTTAACTTATCAAAATTTTCAGAATTGAAACCAAAAACGAAAACATTTCCTACATTTCACACATGTGGACTCAAACCAAGGACCAAAGGTAACTTATTGACTTGGGTCACACGGCCAAGCCACACGCCCGTGTGCCAGGCCATGTGCCAGGCCATGTGCTAAGCCATGTAACAGCCTGACTTACAACTCTTTGAAAGCTACAGGGGACACATGGCTGTGTCGCATGGGTGTGTGTCATACACGGCTAAGACACACGCCCGTGTCCCTACCCGTGTGGACAAATAATAGGCCATTTTCAAGCCATGTTTCTCACCCATTCATGTATATACCTACAATCACTTTTGCACATAAAATCAAGCCTTCAAAATGCTCCAAATTCATGCATAATCAAGCTAACCAAATATGATACATTTGCATACAACCAATATGCCCAAAGGCACCTCAATGAAAACATATAAACATATGTAACCATGTGCATCATTTAACCAAAAATTATCACTTTGATCACATACTAAATTCACACTCACAAATACCAAATTTACCATTTAACAAATAACATCATAACTCATATATGGCAACTACATATTCATACCAAAATGACTATATTCACTTCCATCATCTGAGCATCCATAAACTATAAATTCAACCTTTTCAAACATTCAAAATATCAAATTCTCAAGACAAAACATATTGGCCAAAACAAATGGCTACTTCAACAACCAAAATACCTATACATGCCATTATAACCAAACTTAGAAACATCCAAAAGTACCAATATAGTCAATGGATAGTGTGATAAAACTCTGACAAGTTTCCAACCCAAACGAGCTTCTGATTCACTATAAACACAGAAAGTTACACAGAGTAAGCAATAATTCGTGGTAAGTTCATACAATATAAAACGCAACTTACCATTTCAATACATAATAAGTAAGTTAAACATGGCATAATCCAACCACAACTTGGCCAAAGCCTAAATATGTACACCACACACGTTAGCCATTAACTCATATAACATAGGCAATATAATCATGGATGAGCACAACATTTAATCATGTATCATATGCATATATCATCCATTTCACTCTCGACATACCATTCCAATAAAATTCACATGTATCCTTGTCTTAATTCGTTTCAAACTTTTACCATTTCCTTTCAGAATAATGCTCGTTGAACCATTTAGAATACCGTTGGATACCCGGGATAACTCACACATACTATGTTAACTCTTATAACTGTAATCCGTCAATTCCTATACATGTATGCTCATACGAGTTGTAAATCAGAATGCTCACACGAGCTATGAAAATGGGCCTGCTCACACGAGCTATGGGTCGAAACGTAGCTACATGAAGTTGCTCACATGAGCTGTGAAGTATCCGCAACACATGCTGAACCTCAGCCATCAGTAGGACGTTTAGGACCAGCACTCGAATCATGGAAACCCTAATGACATGTCATTTGTATCCTAAGAATTCCTAAGGTTCAAACGGGGCTCGGCAATTGTCATACGTCATTGGATATGCGATCGGTATATATATATATGACAATTCACAATACATGTATAATTCAATTGAAAACATATAAATACAATATAATTACACGAACTTACCTTGACGAGTAAACGTAGATACAGAGTGACTAATTTGAAACTTTATTTTTTCCTCGATCTAAAATCGTACGAGGTCTGTCTTGATCTAAACGGATAAATTTATCTCAATTCAATATATATTTTATTCAATTTAACCCAAATTTACATTTTAGGAAATTTACGTTTTATTATTACAATTTTGCCTTTATACTTTTGATTTTTTTCAATGTAGTCCCTAGCTCATAAAAATGGAAATTCATGCAATTCATCTTCAACCCATCATAGCCGAATATCAAATAACTCCCTAGCAAGCCCTATATTTCATTTATTTCAAAATTTCTCCATGTATATTTTTCTATTTTTAAATTTAATCCATATTTGACAATTTCATCAAAAATCACTTAACAAAATTTGTTTATCTAACAACAACTAATCATTTTCTTCTATAAATCATCAAAACTCATACACATTCATTAATGGAAAAATCGTAATAGTTTAACAGTTTCAAAAATTAGTCCTTGGGCTAGCTAGATTAAGAAATAACAATCCCCAAAACATAAAAATCATTAAAAATGGGACAAAAATCACTTACAATGGAAGCACTTGAATAGCTGAATGCCAAAACAAAAAAAAAAAAAATGGTCTTCTTGCCTTAGAAAATCGGTGGAGAAGATGAATGCATGAATTTTCTTTAATTTTTAACCTTTATTTACCAAGTTACTTAAATACCCTTTAAAAACATTAAAAATTTCACTTGTACCAAGCCATGTACATCCACCAACATCATTTATGGTATAACCACATAAGGACTCATACTTTAAGGTTATATAGCTATCAAATACCTTTAGCTACTAGAACTCAACTTTTGCACTTTACGTGATTTAGTCCTTTTTATCAAATTAAGCATGTAAACGATAAAATTTCTTAACGAAATTTTTATACGGTGCTGCTATCATGCTATGGAAAATAAAATAATCATAAAATAAATATTTTGACATTAGATTTGTGGTCTCAAAACTGCTATTCTGATTTCACTGAAAACGGGCTATTACAACTTTCCCCACTGAAGGAATTTTTGTCCCCAAAAATCTTACAGGATAGAAGTTCGGGTATTGTTTCCTCATAGTTTCTTCTGGTTTCCAACTAGCTTCTTCTATCCCATGTCATTGCCAAAGAACCTTTACTAAAGCTATTCTCTTATTTCTTAATTCTTTAACCTCTTCAACCAGAATTCTGATAAGTTCCTCACTGTATGTAACACCCCAAAAAATCTGAAACCCAAAAATCATGAAATCTTAAATTTTTCTTTTTGAGCTTAGCAATTCCAGTTAAGTGTTAGTTACGCGATGATAGGTCTTGGTCAAGGGTTGAGTTCGAATCTAGGGGTAGAAGAAATTAAAGTTTAATAATTAAAAGGACCTTGTTGTCAAGTAGTTGGGCTTTTAAATAAAGATAAGGGAAAATGACATCAAAAAGCCTTGTGGAAGAGTGGCTAAGTGACGCCACTTAGAGTGTAGGGAGGTGGCGTTAGTAGCTAGCAAGGAGATCCAGGGTTCGAATCTTAGCTTAGTGTTTTTAGAAATTTAATTTTGGCCTTCTAGAAGGTTTGGAAGTGGCGTGAAGATGGACTCTAAGGGGAGTGTTCAGGAGAGAAAATTTAAGAAATAGATTGGGGAGTTATTAGGGAGAAAAATGAGGAGATGAGAAGGGGGAAGTGATGGAGATGAATTGGGAATTGAGGGTCAGGCAACTTGGCTATAGGCTATAAATAGGTGTTGAGTTTGGGATCCTAGGCTAATGCCAAAATCTTCATTTTTTTTTAGAGCCGATTGGCTTTTCCATCTTTGCTAGCTGATTCTTTTTCCATTCTTTCTCTCCTTAATTCTCTTTTGATTTACCCTTTAGGTTAGCCGATTTCTTCTTCTACTCTTCTTCTTTAATTTGTGCCGAATAAACCTTATTCACCATATTAGTTTAAAAGTTAAAAAGCCAAATCTCTCTTGGGCGGATTACTCTTTTGGTGTAAGTACCTTATCTCTTTTTTGGCTAGTATTGTTAGTACCGATTACTCCTCTCCCTCACTCTTTCTAATCAACTTTGGTAGGGAAATTAGTATTGGATCTCTGATTTTAGCTCTCTACCGAAATTTCTCTTTAGGTGTTTGCGATTTTGGTAAGTATTCCTCTCCCATTGGCTAAGGTGGCTGAATGTTCAAAGTTAAGGTAAGGGGACTTGTGTTGGTTACGAGTCACCTATTATTCTGGTTTTAATAGTTAAGATTGGTGCAGATCTAGGAGTTGATCGTAGTTAGTGATTTAAGAAGGGGTTGTTATACTTATCGCGTAAGGTGAGGTTATGGTGAGGTTTCGGTTTTAGTAAGGTTATGTATTAAGCATGCGATTAATTGAAGGGTGATATCGTTTGTAGATTGGTGACTAAAGGAATCGCAGCACGCTTGCCTACCAGGTGTGTACATATACTGCACACACAAGTAGATCGGCAAAAGCTGAAATGCCAAAAAGCCGAAATGCTAAAAAGTTGAAATGCCAAAATGTTGAAAAGTTTGGCTGCGGTAGTCTTGCGAGTGCACGAACACTCGGGAGGAGGAAATAGATAGGTTGTCTGAGGCCCATGGGCGATTCCATGGACTTGGGTTGTGATCTGGCCAACCGGGCCAGAATAGGCTTAATGGGCCCGATGGGCTGTTGGGCCATAATAGGAAAAAATTGATAATTGATGCTATGTGATAGAAAGTCTGTGTGTGAGCATGAATAGAAGGTGATTTGCGCCTAACGAGCCATATAAGGGTGATTTGGGCCAAGAGGGCCATATGCATGTATGTAGGGGTCTTGGGCCTAGTATATGATAACCACATAAAACTTAATTAATATATTGTGACCATGGAAAAGTCATAGAGTTAAGGTGCGGCAACGGGTATATGCATGTCTAGGATTGGATCTAGGGAGAGCTTATAACTTAAGCGGTCCTAATGACTCACCTCCTCTTCTTTGGAATCCTACCTGGTGCATAGTATTTGTTCATTTTAGCTCACGGGATTTGTTAACGGGCCAAGATAAGTGAGAACCGTAATAAGGGAAAAATTACTGAAATGCCCCTAAGGGTAAAAATGACCAAAATACCCCTATGTGTTAAATGTAAGTTTTATGAATGTGACATGCCTATTTGCTGCATACATATGATATTCAGCTTAGGTTGCATCTAGGATGGGGAAATATGGAATAGAGGAAGTATATGAGGATTGAATGTCTGCTTGACAATCGTGGATCCACCGACGGCTTTTAAAGCCCAATATGTAAATGGAGGTAGTTCCGCGACCGGGCTACGATTGATATGTCGGTTGGGTGGGTCGATATTTATATCCCCACATGATGTGACGGGGGACGGAGTTGGTATGTACCAGATGGATTATTAGGATGGGATTGCATTGCATGTTTGATGTATGATGATTTTTGATTGCTTGTTTTCATCGAGGGTTGTACACACTGAATTACGAAAACTCACCCCCTCTTTTATTTTATTTTCAAGTGATGCTCAGTAGAAGGTTCGATGTTTGGAGGGACTCTAGGTGGCCAGCCAACAAGATAATTTGGACTTGTTTTTGTTTTTAAAGCTTATCAGTTTCTTGTTATTAGGTACTTTTCAAATCAGATTGTAATAGGGTTCCACTTTATTATTATTTGGATTATTATTTTTATGTGATGTAATTATAAGAAGTTGAACATGGTTTCTTAAACTATAGTATGACTTTTCTACGTTTCCGCAACTACATTTTAAAATGACATGTTTTCATAAAATCATATATTTTAACAAGTGATTGAAAGGAGTATTTTTTTAAGGATAGTTAAGGTTTCTTTTACTTTAAGAAGGGGTTTTCAATGAAAACATGGTTTTCGCTAGAACGCTTCAATGTGATGCGCTAGATTCGGCCATAACATTTAGGCTGGGTTTAGGGTGTTACACTGTATGACATAGCGGACTGAATCTCGACATCCGTCGGAAAGATAACATGTGAAGGGTCAAATCGATACCATCGAAACATAGATACGTGAAAGACATTATGAATCTTTTCTAATTCTGATAGCAAAGCTAATCGATATGCTACAGGCCGATTCTTTCAATAATCTCATACGGTCTAATAAATCACAGACTTAACTTTCCTTTAGGATTGAGCTGAAAAACTTTCTTCCAAGACAATACTTTTAGAAACACTCTATCACCGACTTGAAATTCAATGTTTTTACGTTTAAGATCCGCATATGATTTCTGTCGATCCGAAGCTGCTTTCAAACTATCCCGAATCACTTTTACTTTTTTTTCAGTCTCACGAATTAAATCAATCCCGTGAATCTTTTTCTCACTGAGTTCAGTCCAATGTAACGGTGTTTGACATTTACGACCATACAAAGCTTCATATGGTGCCATCTTTATGCTCGACTAATAACTGTTATTATACGTGAATTCAACCAATGGTAAATATTTCTCCCAGTTGCCTTCGAGCTCTAATACACAACAAAAAAGCATATCTTCGAGTATCTGAATTACTTGCTCAGACTAACTATTGGTCTGAGGAGGAAATGCAGTGCTAAAATGCAATCGCGTACCTAGAGCTTCTCGTAACTTATTCCAGAATCGTGATGTAAACCACAGATCTCTATCCAAAATAATAGAAATTGACACTGCGTGCAATCTAATGATCTCAGAGATGTATAACTCAGCTAATTTTTCAATGGAGTATTCTATACGTACCGAAATAAAATGTGCAGACTTCATCAGACGATCAACGACAACCCAAATTGCATCTTTCTTTCTCGAAGATAAGGGTAAACTCAATACGAAGTTTATTGTAACTCGATCCCATTTCCATTCTGGTATCATCACTGGTTGTAATAAACCAGAACATACCTGATGTTCAACTTTAACTTGCTGACAAACTAAACATCTCGATACGAAGTCAGATATCTCATGTTTCATTCTCAGCCACCAATACATCTGTTTCAAATTGCTGTACATCTTATTACTTCCCGGATAAACAGACAAGCTACCACTATGAGCTTCGTGTAAGATTTTCTGAATGAGTTCTAGATTCTTCGGTACATAAATTCTACCTCTGAATAATAAGTAATCATCGGGTCTAACTTGAAATTTTGAATCAAAAGTTGACTCGCTCTGTGATTGTTTAGCTAGCAACTCGTCATCACAGTTTTGAGTTTTATAGATCTGCTGCAAGAATACCGGTCTAGCTTTTAACTCAGCTAAGATTGAACCATCATCAGATAATGACAGTTGCGTATTCACCGCTTGCAAAGAAAATAAAGACTTCCTACTCAGGGCATTAGCAACCACATTCGCTTTACCCAGATGATAATAAATGATCAAATCATAATCTTTTAATAGCTTGAGCCATCTGTGTTGTCTCATATTCAAATCTTTTTGTGTTATCTGATACTTCAAACTCTTATGATTGATAAAGATATGACATTTTTCCCCGTACAAATGGTGTCACCAAATCTTTAACGCAAACACAATAGTCGCCAGTTTTAAATCATGTGTTGGATAATTATTTTTGTTCGGCTTTAACTGTCTGGAAACATAAGCTATTACTTTGCCTTCCTGCATCAAAGCACATGATAAACCATAATATATACATATTTTTACCCTATGCTTGGCATATTTATGGATGATTTTTCCTTGGTTTCATTGAATTCGATGCTCTTAATCCTTTAAATTCATGTTTTATATTTAGGTGAGCATAGGAAGGCGAAAAGAGCGAGAAACGGGCCAAAAACAGACAAAATGGGCCTAATTCAGTGTTTCACACTACCAAGGCACTTCCACACGGGTAAACAACACGCCCGTGTGTCATGGCCGTGTCGACTAAAAACCAACTCAGAATTACACACGGTTTGAGCACCTTCACACGGGCGTGGCACACGGCCATGTCCCTGTTGAAGCCAAGTCTAATTCTACTCGGAAAAGGCTAATTTTAAGGGTTTTAAAGCATTCCCAAGTCTATATAAACACCTGAAAAGAGGATTAAAGAGGAGACAGAGAGTAGAAGGTAGAAAACACTCAAGGATAACCATTGGAATCAGCTCAGAAGCAAGATCTACTTCAAGATTGAAGATCTCCTTTCAATTTCCTTAGAAGTTCTTTGGGTTTCTTTATGTTTTGTTGTTTTCTGAATTTTGAGATGTTTTCTATTATTATGAACTAAACTCCCTAAATACCTAAGGGAGATAAAACCTAAGACGGATCTTATTACTATTTGAATTATATGATAAATACTTGTTCTTATTCTTAATTGTGAGTTTTAATCCTTGCTTTAATATTCCAGGATATTAATTTAGGTTTTGATGTGCTTATTCAGAGGAGCAAAAGTCCCTGTTTAAGAGTAGATCTTCCATAATTAAGCGGAGTTACATGCAATCTTAGAGATAGGACGACATAAATCTGTCGGATTAGATTCAAATCTAATAAGGGAATCCATAGATCGAGTTAATGCGATAATAAGGGTTTTAATTAGAAAGAGATTTCAATTAATCAACTAAAGTTAGTTGTTTTTAGTCTCGAGAGAGATATTAACATAAATTAGGGATTTCTACAGATTAAGTCAAGTGAATAAATCGTCTAATTCAAAAGTAATAAGTGAAGTCAAGGTGAATTCTTCCTTGGGTATTGTCTTCTCCATCAGTTTTCCAATAAGTGTTTTCTAGCTTTTATCTCTGTCATAATCTTAGTCACTTAGATAATTAGTCTTAGTTTAAAAAATCCCTTAATTCTTAAGCTAGATAATAAAAGATAGTAATTACTAGTACTTTTAGTCCTTCTGGATACGATATTTCTGGTCTCACTCTAACTATAATACTGTTCGATAGCTGCGCTTGCCTTAGTCAAATTTTTAGTTAGTTTAGAGACCATCAACACAACTTAACCCATTCAAAGATGCATCACTAAAAAACACAAATTCTTTACCTGATTAGGCTAAACTAGTACTGGTGCCTCGATCAACAATACTTTTAACTGATTGAAACTTTGCTGACATTTTTCAGACCACTCAAATTTCATATCTCTCTGTAATAATCTCATCATCGGTGAAGCTCTCATTGAGAATCCCTTGACGAATCTTTTGTAATAACCAGCTAAACCCAGAAAAATTCTAACCTCAGATACGTTTCTTTGAGGTTTCCAATTAACAACTGTTGAAATTTTACTTGGATCAACGTTGATGCCTTCGACCGATACTATATGTCCCAAAAGCTGACTTCTCGGAGCCAAAATTCCCATTTTCTAAATTTGGAAAACAATTGTTTATCCCACAGGGTTTGCAACACAATTCTCAAATGCTCGGATGCTCAGACTCGTGTCGTGAATATATCAGAATGTCGTCAATGAATACCACAATGAATCTATCTAAATACGATCTAAAAATTCTATTCATCAAATCCATAAATACTGCAGGTGCATTAGTTAAACCAAACGACATCACAAGAAATTCATAGTGTCCGTACCTAGTTCTGAATGCAGTTTTCAGCGCATCTGAATCTTTAACTCATAGCTGATAGTAACCAGAACAAGGGTCAATCTTCGAAAATAATGTTGCACCTTTCAACTGATCAAATAGATCGTCAATTCGTGACAGTGGATACTTATTCTTGATTGTAACCTTGTTGAGCTGACGATAGTCAATACATAGTCTCATTGATCCACCCTTTTTCTTAACAAATAGAACAAGTGCACCCCAAGATGAGAAACTAGGTTGGGCAAAACCCTTTTTTGTCAATTCTTACAACTGTGGTTTTAACTTTTTCAACTCAGAAGGGGCCATTCTGTAAGGTGCTATCGATATCAGTGATGTCCCCAGTACTAATTCAATAGCAAGCTCAACTTCTCTAATCGGTGGTAATTCAGGTAACTCCTCTGGAAATACATCAGGATACTCAGAAACCACTGGCATTGATTCAAGCTTCAATTCAGACAGTTTAGAATCCAGTACATATGCAAGGTAAGCGTTGCAACCTTTTCTCACATATTTCTGCACTGATATAGCTGAAATAACAATAGGCAACCACACAAACTATCTAATTCAATCCGAAGTGTTTTACCATTCTAACATTTTAATACAATAAGATTTTGTGTATAGTTCACAATAGCATCATGTAGAGTTAAACAGTTCATGCCCCAAATCACATCGAGCTCATCAAATGACAATAGCATCAAGTCAGCCGAAAAAGTGTAACCCTGAGTCATCAAAGAATAGTTCTTGCAAACTTTATCAACTAGCACATACTGACAAAGGGGGCTCGACATATTGACCATGAATTCAGTGGAATCAACAGGTAATTTCTTACTAGATACTAAATTTGTGCATACATAAGAATGGGTTGATCCCGGATCAATCAAAGTAGTAACATCAGTATCAAAAATAGAGAAAGTACCAGTAATAACATCTAGCATAGGATCTTTTTCTCGAGCGTGAATAGCGTAAGCCCTAGCTGGTGCCCGTGCCTCAGATCTAAAAATAGAGTCTTTTGTTACACCACGATTACCACTCACATTTTTGGGATTACAAGGTGGTCTATCTCTTGCAACAGTGTTGCTCGGTTTCGTAGTCTGAACTTTTTCTTTCTCAGACTTCTCTGGGCAATCTGTAAAATAGTGTTTGGAAGAACCACACCTGAAACATGCTACATTCTTCAATCTACATTCACCATAATGTGGTATATTACAATGCTTGCACTCGGGTTTATTATCTATGACACTACCCACACTTGCTACTGATGTAGCCTGAGGCTTTGGACTCAAACGCCGGCTACCTCTGTCTCTACTGGAATACCCCACTAAAGCTGTGGAATGGTTGTGATGTTCTTCTGGTCTCTTTGATGATGATTGATATGACTTCCTAGTCGACCTCATTCTTGAGTTTCTAGCTTCAAAATCAACATTTCTTTTCTCTTTACTAAGCTCATCGGCTTTATGTGCCCGATCAACTAAGACAATAAATACTTTCAGCTCAAGAATTCCGACTACAAGCTTTATATCTTCATTTAAACCTTTCTCGAATCTTTTACACATGGCAGTCTCGGTTGGAATACATTCCCAGGCATATTTACTCAGTCTGACAAACTCTCATTCATATTCTGACACAGACATATGACCCTATTTGTTCTCGAGAAACTCTTTACATTTCTGATCCAAAAATCTCTGACTAATATATTTCTTTCGGAACTCAGTTTGAAAGAATTCCCATGTTATACGCTCTCTTGATACAACTAAAATAAATGTGTTTCACTAATAATAAGCTGAGTCTTCAACAAAGGTATCGTACACTTAACACATTCGGCTGGTGAACAAGATAGTTCGTCGAAAACCCTGACTGTGTTCTCTAACCAGAATTCTACTCTCTCTGGATCATCTTCAGCCCCGTAGTTACAAATCTTATCAACCAGCGGCTTATTAACTCGAAAAGGTTCCAAACCTTGAGGAATAATGGGAATCGGTTGAGGAACAGGAGGGGGTAGAGGTTGTTGAGCAGCTAGGTTCGTCTGTGCGAACTCGATAAAACATTCATTCATCATCTGGAAGAAGACTTCCTTAGCGACTCCTCCTTGGCCCTTAGATACGGGCCTTGTAACACCCCTAACCCGTATCTGCCACTAAAACAGGGTTTTAGAGTATTACTAGAATTTACAGATCACTTAAAATTTTTTTTAATTAAATACTTACCGATTCAATGCATCATATATTACCATTCGATCAATAGCTTGGCACTTGTCTAAGCATCAAACAACAACATTGTTAGTATACTTGTACAAATTTCATAAAATTTCAACATTGAAATACCTATTTTCTCGACATATCACACTTGAGTTTAATAATAGTCTCAACTTACATAATTTCCTTGTATCAATAGATCAAAGATAACCATATATGTACATGTCACGAAACATATTATTCTCTTACTGTTTCTTCATAAGCACATATCATACATTTCGTTATATCAATATTTCATGCACCATCATTTCCATATATCTTATGTATATTTATTTCGGTAATAGTTCATATTAAACTTAACATAAATTAAATTCCATGTACCTATACTTATTTCATTTATCTATCTTCTTAATTATTTTATACAACTATTTTGTACATATATCTTCATATGACCAGTTCTTGTAAACATTTCACACAACCATTTCATATAACCATTCGTCATTTGATACATATTACCTGAATATCAATTGTACAACAGATGTCATAGCGTCTCCCATCCACGGTCTTATTTATCTTTGACATAGTGCCATAGTGTCTTTCAACTATGGTCTTACTCATTTCCTGTCATGTTCCCATGGTATCTTTCAACCATGGTCTTGTTCATTCCATGTCACGTTGCCATGGTATCTTTCAACCATGGTCTTATTCATTTCTCGTCATGTTGCCATGGTATCTTTCAACCATGGTCTTATTCTTTTCATGTCATGTTGTCATGGTATCTTTCAACCATGGTCTTACACATTTCATATCATGTTGCCATGGTATCTTTCAACCATGGTCTTACATATTTCATATCATGTTGCCATGGTATCTTTTAACCATGGTCTTACACATTTCATTTCAGAAAGCACACTCTTGCGAACCTCATCCTTACGGCGGGATTACCAGTCCAGGCTAAATCCCCTGTAATATAAACTCATAGAGTATTGTCGGGATTACCAGTCCAGGCTAAATCCCTTGCAACGACAATTACTCTAATGAGTTTGGATCTGAATTACCAATCCAGGCTAAATTCAGACCCTAATTCGGATTACCCGTTCAGGCTGAATCCATTTTACACATATTCTTCGGGAGGGCTATATCAGGATAGGATCACCCATCCGGGCTAGATCCTTTTTACCGTCAATTCCTTTTCATAGATCCATTGAATTTTCCTTTCATTCAATAGGGATTTCTTCCCCTTTTTATCAAATATATCAATGTTTCATTAATTTTCATACAATAACATACATTTCAAGCATTTAAGAATATAATTCAAGTCACACAAACTTACCTGGCAAAATTGCAGAAATATCAAGATTTAGGGGCATTTTTGTAAAATTTTCATTTTCCCCGATTTTCACCCAATCTTGATCCAAATTAATAATTTCATTCAATTTATTAATTTAATCAAGAAAACAATTCATTTCCTTTATTTTGGTCATTTTTGACATTTTTACAAAATTTCCCCATAAAGTTTTACTTTTATTCAATTTAGTCCCTGAGCTTAAAACATGCAAATTAGCCATGCTAGCTGAATATTCATACATATTTTCTTCCTCCTCCTTTTCATTCCACATCCTTAATTTATATAACATGCTACAAGTAACATTATGAATAATTTCACTATTTACTTATATGTATATTCAAAACTATCCATTTGCATCATAGTCACTAAATTACTTATATCTTGAGCTATAGAACTCAAGATTAAGATCTGATAATTTTATGTGAAACTAGACATACGTATCTTCTTACCATAAAATTTTTAGAATTTTTGGTTTAGCCAATAAGTACAGTTTATTCTTTAAATTCACCCTTATTCTGCTGTCTGACAGTTCCAACCCTTCTTTACTAAAAATTAATTATCTCATTGTACAGGATTCGGATGATGTTCTTGTTTGTTTCTATTGAAAATAGACTCATCCAGGATTTTAAAAATATAAAAGAGCCTAATTATTTTTATCCTGTTTTTTTATGATTTTCCAAAGTCAGAACAGGGGAACCCAAAATCATTCTGACCTTGTCTCACAAAATTTATTATATCTCATTATTCAAAATCCCATTGCTTACATGGTCTCTTGTATAAAAAACTAGACATAATAATATTTAATTAATATTTTATTCATTCTCTAATTCGATTTCTAAAATTTTTGGTGATTTTTGAAAGTTAGACTACTACTGCTGCCCAAAACTGTTTTAGTGCAAAATGTTAATTATTAAGTTTATAACACCCTTATTTCCTTTTTCTGCAATATTTCCCACCACTTTCTCTTATTTATCTTCACTAATATATCAATAACATAGAACCATATATAAGAAAACTCTACTTTAGTTTCATTTCCATGCTTTTTCAATAATATCAAACTTAAAAATACATGGAAATCTTGATGTTTTTACCTTGTCTTATTGTTTCCAATCTTTAACTTGATTTTCTCTCTCCTCCAGCTTCTATTTCTTGTATCTAACTTGATATTCTAGCTTCCCATAGTCTTCTTGTCATCTTTCTCTCTTGATGGCTATGGAAATTCTTTTGATTTCTAAGTGAAAATGGTATATTTTTTATGAAAGGACCAAATTGTACAGAAAAGAAAGTTTCTTTCTTTCTTTTCTCTTCACACGTTGGGTGCATGGGAAAAAGATGATGATTCTTCATCTTTCTTTCCTTATATATACTAAAATAATAATAAAATAATAAAATATCATTTAAAAATCAACTTAAAATATTAATAAACCAATAATTATTTATTTATTTAATCTAAAATATCTCCAACATCATCATTGCTTTCTAGATTTCTCTCTCCTTCCAATTGACCATTTTGCCCTTTGTGATCTTTTAAAATTCCATTCTTGAGTCATCACTTAATTTGGTAAAATTGCAATTTAGTCCCTCATAATTCTTTACCTTTTCAATTTGGTCTTAATTCATCAATTTTCCTTGGTTTCTAGATCATTCCACCCTAAAAATATTTGCACTATTAGTCCTTCAACTTTTTCATGTTTACACTTTAATCCCTCAAATTTTGAGTAATTACTCTTGGGCCACAAAACTTTTCTCACGTTTACAATTTAGTCCTTTCTTGAATCGATATGTCATAATATACTTCCCAGTGACATAACTCAATTTTCCTCTTCTTGTCACTTTATTTCCTTATTTTACTATATTAAGGATAATATCTTACTGTAGAAATTTTCAAGGTGTTATAGGCCTTGTACCTCTTTATGCTACTCCGTGTGTAACGCTCCGAATTTTGGGTTTTAAGTGTAAGGTCAGTGAGAAAGTTGCACGCATAAGTTAAGTGGTGCATTTAAGTGACAGAATGGGCTTGCTGGTCTGGTGGTTGAGTGAGTGTTAATGTTCCTTAAGATTCGGAGTTCAAGTCCCTGTGTAGGCATTTTGGAAGACATTTTAATTATTTTTGTTTTTGGTTAAAACCCTTATTGTTGTTAATTGCTAATTAATATTTATTTTACTTTTGCTTTTACTTTTACTTTTACTTTTATTTTTTCTTTTCTTTCTGGATGTTTTTCTTTCTTCTTCTTTCTCTGTTCTCCTGCTTGGGTTTTCTTTTTGGCTCTTCTTAGTTTTGGTGAAATCGGTTGCTGACGGATTATGGAATTCTGCTCCTCTGTCATTCCTTCATCGTTGAAATCAGGTGTGGGATTCAAACTATGACTACTTTCCCTTTTGTTTTAAGTAATTATTTTGGCTTTTCTTGTCGGTATGCTAACCCATTATTTTGGGGATGTTAGTCGATGGAGGTGGTGAGAAATTGCCACTTTCTGATGTACTATTGATAGAGAAAGGCTTAGGAATCATTTCGGTGGCTTAAGCGGTGGTTTTGGGTATGTTCTGGGGTGGTTTCGTAACTGCCTGACAGCTACACGGGCGTGTTCCATGGCACACGGCCGTGTGGATTTAGGGATTAGGGTTTTGAGGCTAATTTTAGGTGTCACACGACCTGGCGACACAGCCGTGTGGCCGATTTGGGGATTTTTTTCGAAAACCAAACGGGCGTGTCCCTTAAGGCACGCGGGCGTGTGAGTTTGGGAATTAAGGATTTGAGATTTGGGGTCACACGGCCGTATGAATGATTTGGGGGTCTTAGGGTTCTTACCCGGGCGTGTGTTTCGGGACACATGGCCGTGTAGGTAATTTGGGCTTTAGAGATTTCACACGGGCGTGTGTTATAAGACGCACGGCCGTGTCTGATTGCCACACGGGTGTGTGACACCTTCACACGACCGTGTCTACTCTGCTTCTGAACATAGTGGATTTGGACAGTGTCTTACACGGCCTACTCCCACGGCCATGCCTCTGCACCACACGGGCGTGTGCCTCTGTAACATGACTGTGTGCTACTCTCCACACGAGCATGTGGCCCTATTTTGCCAAGTTTTGATCTTTGGTCGATTTAAGTGTACTCGTGACCTCTGTGTGTTTCAACCCTTGGCTAAGCTCTAGCAAGGGTAACTGTGACTCTGTTCTGGCTTCGGGTTATGTAATAATTGTGATTGAATGTGTGACATGGTTGAAATCAAATTCGAGTTATGAGTATGCGCATTTCTGTAACTGCTTGACTAGCTGTATGTGATCGCTCTGAATGACTATCTGGAATTGTGTTCTGTGTTGATGCATCTGCATACACACATCTGCATATATACATCTGTATACCAAGCTTTTGGGTGGGATGTTGAAAAGAAGGGAGATTTACTATCTCGTAGTTTATCTGCATTTTGAAAGCCTTAAGAATACCCAGAGGGTCATAGGCAGTCCCAATACCCTGAGGGTCGTGGACATTTCTGTTAACGGTATAGTGGTTTACCGCCTTGCACTGTACCACATGTACGTTAGCTACACTACGTACCATTATCTAATCTGGTAGTCATACTACACGTCTATATCACGGTTTACCGCATTACACAGTACAGCTCATACGCTAGCCTTGTTGCGTGATATATCTGATCTGGTAGTTTATACTGCATGTCTGTACCGCAGTCTTCCGCATGGCACTGTACAACTTTCTGATAGTCCCAATTCCTTGAGGGTCGTGGATAATGTATAGGGGATATAAGGTTGGATGGGCTTTTCAAGGTCCTACTTGGAGTGCAGGGATAGGTGGGTTGATTAAATCCTCACAGGATGTGTAGGGTTGGACGGAGATGGTGTGTTGGTTGGATGGGTGGGTTATTTTACAACTCATTCGCACTCATTGCATCTGTCTGATTCTATGACTACAATGCCTGTCTGACTGAAATATTTTTGTCTGATTAACTGTGAATTCTAATTGTATTATTTGATTGGAAGGCACTTGTGCCTAAAGGAACTTTGTGAGATGGGCTAAGGCCCAACCGATTCTGTTTTTAGAAAAGTGCTTAGGCCTAGTTTGTGAATTTAGAAAATTTCCGAAAATGTGTTTAACAGAGCCATATGACTGTAAAGTTACATATGGTCTGTTGTGTTAAGTCGCTCTGTAAGTATGTTCCGTTGCTGAACTATTTTTCGATTTACTGTATCTGTTTCTATTTCGATAGTTAGTTAGTTTGATCCCACACTAAGCTCGTATAGCTTACCCCCTCTTTTGTTTCCCCTTTCAGGTACATTTCGAGATTTTGGATGCTGGGCTCGGTATGCGGAGGACTCAGGCAGTTTGAGCTTAATAAATTATTAGTTATGGGTTCTGATTTCTATTTATTATTCAATTTGAATGTAAGGTTTTATTTAACACTGTGGTGGAATTCTGTTTTACGTTTTAATCATTTTATTATTCTGATTTTGAATATGCGACATTTATGTTTTTTTTGAAATTCGAATAAATGATGTTTTTATAATATTTTCTCACGATCACTTTGGTGATCAATGTAGCATTCCGAATTCAGTTTAAACTCCTAGGCTGGGTTTGGGGTGTTACACAGTGAATACAGGCTTGAGCATTACTCTCAACTTCATCGGAGTCAGCTTGGTTGGATGTCATTGCTATAAGAAAACATGTTTTAAAATTGTCAGAAGATATCACACTATCACAGGTTTTAAAATGGCATGTATACCTAAACTCATATACACTACGTTCAGTCCAAGAATCAACTAAATCGTAAATCTGATACAAATAAATGTAACACTCTTAACCCAAATCCGTCGCTAGAATAGGGTTAGGGAGCAATTACCAGAGTTCACGATTCAAACTAACAAAAATTTTAAATATTTCAATTCATATCATTAATCACATCAAAAACAATCCATAACATGCATATTGTCCCTTATACGAGCCATTGAAGCTTTAAAAACATATTAGAAAGAAATTGGGACTAAATCGAAAACATATAGAATTTTTCAGAAAACAATAAAAATTTTCAAAATTACAGGGTTCACACGACCGTGTGGCCAAGCCCTATGACTCACACGGCTAAGAGACATGCCCGTGTCTCAGCCGCGTGGGCATTTGAAGTAGGGACACATGGCCATGTCCCAGCCCGTGTTCATACCCGTGTAACTCACTGACTTGGGTTACACAACCAAGCCACACGCCCGTGTGCCAGGCTGTGTACCCTTTGAAATGACCTTACACGCTTGTGTGCTAGGCTTTGTGCTAGGCCGTGTAACAGCCTAACTTACAACTCTTTGAAAGCTACAGGGGACACATGGCTGTGTCACCTGGCCGTGTGTCATACACGACTGAGACACACGCCCGTGTCTCTGCCCGTGTAGACGAAAAATAGGCCATTTTCAGGCCATTTTTCTCACCTATTCATGCATATACCTACAATCACTTTTGCACATAAAATCAAGCCTTCAAAATGCTCCAAAATCATGCATAATCAAGCAAACCAAATATGATACATTTAGAAAATACCAAATTTACCATTTAGAAAATAGCATCATAACTCATATATGCCAACTACAATTTCGTACCAAAATGACTATTCACTTCCATCATCTAAGCATCCATAAACTATAAATATGACCATTTTAAGCATTCAAAATACCAAATTCTCAAGCCAAAACATATTGGCCAAAATAAATGGCTACGTCAACAACAAAAATACCTATACATGCCATTATAACCAAACTTAGAAACATCCAAAAGTACCAATATAGCATATGGATAGTGTGATATAACTCTGAAAAGCATCCAACCCGAATGAGCTTTTGATTCAGTATAAACATGAAAAATTACATAGAGTAAGCAATAATGCTTAGCAAGTTCGTATAATATAAAACGCAACTTACCATTTCAATACATAATGAGTAAGTTAAACATGGCATAATCCAACCACAACTTGGCCAAAGCCTAAACATGTACACCAAACATGTTAGCCATTAAATCATATAACATAGGCAATATAATCGTGGATGAGCACATAATTTAATCATGTATCATATAAATATATCACCCATTTCACTCTCGATATGCCATTCCAATAAAATTCACATGTATCCATGTCTTAGTTCGTTTCAAACTTTTACTATTTCCTTTCAGAATAATACTCGTTGAACCATTTAGAATACCATTGGATACCTGGGATAACTAACACATAGTGTGCTAACTCATATAACTATAATCCGTCAATTCCTATACATGTATGCTCATACAAGCTGTAAATTAGAATGCTCACATAAGCTGTGAAAATGGGCCTGCTCACAAGAGCTATGGGTCGGAACAAAGCTACACGATACTGCTCACACGAGCTGTGGAGTATCCGCAACACATTTTGGACCTCAGCCATTAGTAGGACATTCAAACCAACACTCAAATCATGTTAACACTAATGGCATGTCATTTGTATCCTACGAATTCCTAATATTCAAACGGGGCTCAGTAATAGTCATACGTATTGGATATGCGATCGGTATATACATATATTACAATTAGAAATACATGTATAATTCAATTGTTTAACGCCCTAAATTTTGGGCCTAGAAGTATTAGGTCTAGAGCATGAGAATAGATAGGAGGCTGCATATAAATGTTTAGTCGTGCAAGAAAGTGACACAACTGTGTATCTGGTTCAGTGGTTAAGTGTCCTGGGAAGAGTGTGAGAAGTCTTGGGTTCAAGCCTTGGCTTGAGCAAAAGTTTTGCTTTTTAATTAATAACCCCTTATCTCTAGTCAGTAGGCTTATAAATAAATGTAGGTATTTTATGTTAGAAAGGGCCTGCTGGTGTAACACCCCTAACTCGTATCCATCACTGAAAAAGGGTTACGAGGTATTATCAAACGAAGCACAACATCCGGACAATCATGGATACACAAAGAAATTGATCATTTAATACACTGCATTTGAACATATACTAAATCAAACCAAATATTACAGGTTACACATAAATTAAATAACTTTTAACCATAATCGTTATCAAATGGTCGGATATAAGCATATGGATTAAAACATCTCATTACTCATTACTTAAGACTCAAACATACATGCAACCTTATTATAAATTTTATCTAAACCAACTTACTTATTAAAAACCTAAGTTACTGTTCAGACACTGTTTCGTAAGTTGTAAACCAATCTTGATTAGGACTCATGTGGAAGGTATAGCCTGAATCAAGTATCCACTCTTCGCTTGCTTTAGAATCATTGGTAGAAGCAACTAGAAGTTCACCATTGGTGAGGTTCGAGTGTTGGTAAGTGCATTGAGGTGTTTTATTTTGCTGCTGGTGTCGTAGGAGTGTTGTGGTTCAACTAAAACACTAAAGAGTTTGAATGGAATTTGAACTAGGTGGTTTGAATGGAATTTGAACTAGGTGGTTGAGGGAGGAGTGGATGGTTTTGAGGGATTTGAAGAGGAAAATGTGGGATTTTGAATGGAGTGGGAGTGTTAGGGCCGAATGGGGACTCTTGCCTTTGGGGATTTCGGCTTTGATGGGCATTTTCTCTCTATTTTCAGTTTCTGTGATTGTTTTCTCTCTTTTTGGGGCCGAATAGTGTTAGGGTTCGTTCAGGTATTCTTTTTTCTCTAGTTTTCGACTTTGCTCTTCTTTTCGGCTATCTTTAATTTGTTAGCCGATTCCCTTTTCTTCCTCTACTCTGCTGCTAAGCGTGCTTTCCCTTTTGCCTTTGGCCGAATACTCCATTTTCCCTCGTACTCAATTCTTTTTTCTTTTTCATCTTGCTGTTTTGGCCGATTCTCTTTTCTCACCCTCTTTCTCTATCAGTTTTGCTTTGGTCTAATATTACTCCTTCTCTTACCCTCACTGTGCTAACTTTTCCTTCAATACTCTTTGTCGATTTTGTAGTCAATACAAATCCTCTCCTTGTTTTGTTGGTTATCATCTGCTTCATGATTCTTAGCACTTTTTTGGTAAGTATTTGATTCTTCACTGCTCTGTTACTGGATGTAGTCTATTTAAAGGGTTGTATATGGTTTTGATTAGGAATCGACCGAGGGACTGGAGATTGTCATTGACGCAGTAGAAAAGGGGGAATCTTCTGTTATTGGATTGATAGTATGATTTGTTCCATTGGAGGTTGAATATCTTGCTGGGTTTAGATTAATTAGACTGTATAGTGATTAATTGAATGGCAACTTGATCCATTATAGGTACTTGGAGTGCTCGCGTGTAGTAAGGCAACAGAAAAGACAAGGTGTGTTAAAACACTGCCCTTTATCATAAATCGACAAAAAGCTGAAAAGTGCGATTAGTCGACACCACATGTGTAACAACCCGATTTTGGGCCTAGTCGGAACAGTGGTTTCGGGACCACTATTTTAAGGCCGAAGAAAATTATTTTGATGTTATTTTATGTGTTGTAATGTGATTTTATAAGTGCATGTTAATTATGGTATATTAATTTTAGCGATTTCTAGTCCAATTTCGAAAAATGACTAAATCGCGTAAAAGGTAAAAGTTGTATTTTAGTTCCTAAAGGTGTTAAATAGCATGATAACTAAAATTGAGGGCTTTTAAATGGCAAATAAACCCTTTTTATTGAGGTGGCCGACCAAGGGGAGACCAATTGGTTAAAAAGCCAAAATTTATGGCTTTTAGGTGACTTATTTGACCAGTTAGTAATAAAATAAAGATAGGATGATATCATCCCTTTTCATCTTCTTCTTGACTGATTTTTCCAGCAAAAGAAAGAGGTTTTTAAGCTTTGAAGTATCAGCCACTTACATCCCTTGCTAGAAAGTGATTTTTAATGTTTTTCTTGATGATTTTTATATTTTTGGAACCCCTAAAGCATGAGCTTTCAAAAGAGGGGATTATTTTACAAAATGATGAAGAGTCTAGGGTTTTTCCATGAGATTAAATGTGCTGTTTGCTATGTTTTTATGGAAGATTATGAGTCCTAGTTGTCTAATAAACAACTTTTGTGAAAGAAATTTGCATGAAAACACCTTAAAAAGATTATTATGCAAAGTTGTAAAATAAGTTGTAAATGTGTGAAATAGTTGAAATAATGAGTTGCTATAGTTATGAAAATGGTTCATCTAGACTCAAGGAGTAAAGAAATGTGATAAAGTTCATTTTACGAGCCTAGGGGTAATTTGGTAATTTTGGCAAAATATAGGGGCAAAATTGTAAAAAAATTACCCAAGTGTGTCAATGGACTAATTTGATTAGTGCATTGTTTTAATAAGTTGAATGTGATGTTATAGATGATGAAAATCGAGATTTGGACCTAGAACGGAAAGAAATCGATTAAGGGATAATTACGTCTTTTTCACCTTTGTGGTATCGAGGTAAGTTCGTATGTAAACAATAACATGCTATAGATGTATTTTAAATGTTATCATTACATGAATTGTACAAATATTAATGTGTATGTGATTAATATAAATATGATAAGACAAAGCCTTGATAGGCGAGGAAGAATCCCGTTTGAACCTTAGGAATAAAATAGGATACGAGTAACATGTCACTAGGAATTATGAGTCTAGATGACTAGCTCGAGAGTGAGCATTTAAATGTCATGAGATATGAGGTAGATTTAGCTACAATTGAGGCACTTATGTGCAAAGGCTATTCCGAGTATCCAATTAGTATCCCAAGTGTTCAACGGGTAATCCAAGGAAAGAGTTGATGATGGTCCCAATAAGGTAAGTCATTGGTGAGTATGCACTTGAGTTATGTTACGAGTTGTGCAAGTATGTACACTAATCCTATGAGAATGCCTTGATATGTGATGATCTATGATGCATAAATATGTGTTCTTACCATGATGGATGAAATGATGTACTAATTTTGTGAACAACAATCATGAATGAGTAACTTAGCCTTGACGGATTTGAGTTACTACAGTAGTGTAACTTTGAAAATACACTAAACATAGTGGAAAATGAGTTAGAGGTTGAATAAAATATGGAATTAAAGCTTAATTAGTCTAGTTTCTTATAAAAGAAACCGTGTAAACAAAAAAATTTCCTATAATGAGATATTTGAAGTTGCGTTGGATAGAGTTAGAATGACTTCGAGATCCTCTATTTTGAATTGAGAAAATCATTATAAATTGTAAAAAAATGGTTATGAGTTATGATTTATATTCATAAAATCCTTAATGAGTCTAGTTTCAAGAGAAATAGACTATAACATTATTCGAATCTTGTGCTATGAGATAATTGAACTTTAGTGCAGAAGGGTTGAAATTATCAGACAGTGAATCAGGGGTAACTTTGAGGAATAAACTGTACTAATTGGCTAAGCCAAAAATTCTGGAAATTTTATGGTAGAAATATAAATGAGTCTAATTTCAAGGAAAATTAGTGGAACTTAATTTAGAGATTCTTAGATGCAGATATAAATAATTTAGTGACTGTTTCTCAAGAAGACAACTTGTCGTGAACTTGAGAATATGTTGTAAACATTGATAAAAACATGTTAATGAGTTGCTTATTGTTTTCATATGAACTTACTAAGCGTAAAGCTTACCCCCATTTCTTTTCCATATTTCCTAGGGTTGCCAGGTTAGCTTGGGTTGGAGGCCGTCAGAGATATTATCACACTATCGAGTTAACGCTATCGGCGTAAGTAAATCCTAGTGCTTCGAGTCTATAGCATGTATAGGGTTTTAATGTTGAGTATGTGATATTATGATTTAGCCAAAGGTGTTGGCTTGTATTGATAAAGTGTTGTAATCATGTAAATTGGCCTATGTCGGCTAATGATGTTATGGGCCTAAATGATTATTCTAATGCATGTATGTTGTTATCTCTTGCGATGTGGCTTACAACATGTATGCCTAGGGATTAAAATAAGATTCATTGATGAGTTAGTACCTTATGCATGATTAAGTGATTGGTAAATAGTTAATAATGACTCATAAATGGTTTGTGGATATGATTATGCATGCTTAGTGATGAACATGAGGTTTGATGACATGTTAATAGCTTTAGCCTTAATGTGGTATAGATGAAAGTAAAACCTATGATAATAGTTGCATGTGAAATTGCCATGGTCATGACATGTTAGGAATGTTTAAGTGCCTAATTTCACCATGTTGTATGCTATTGTATAAGTATGAGTGCATGTGTTGTGAGGGTGACAAAATGGCTTGGATAATAGCCTTGTATTTGTCCACACGGGTAGACACACGGGTGTGTGTCTAGGCAGTGTGTGACACACGGTCCGCCCCCATGGGCATGTTGTCCAGCCGTGTGTCCCCGCACATAAGTTTTTCAGGTCAGTCTGCATGGTAATAGTACATGGGCAAGAGACACGGCCATGTGTCTCAGCCGTGAGAAGGACATGGGTGTGTGCCTCGGTGTGTGTGGTTTTGGCGAGAATGTCTAGGTTTTTAGACACGGGTTCGGGATACGGGCGTGTCCCTAGCACACGGGTGTGTGCTCTATACCCACACGGGCGTGTGGAGCCTTGATGCAAGAAATTTTCTAAGTTTTTTATGAGTTTTCGATTGGGTCTCGAACCACCCCGAATGTATGCTTTGGGCCTCGTAAGTCGCATAAGGGACAGATTGCACGTGAAAAGAAAATTTTTAATTGTTTGAGATTTAATGGCCCACATTTAGTATGGAAGTGTTAATAAAATTTAGGTAGCACCTCGAACCCCGTCCCGACGTCGTATGCGAGCGAGGGGTGTTACAACATGAGCATGCAACTACCAGTGTGGTAGCCCGTATGATTAAACGTGGGCAGATAGTCGACGAGGCCGTCATGAGCGATTTCATGGGTTGGGCCATATTGGGTTGAACTGGGCCGTGTGGGCCCCACGGGCATGTAGGCCCCACACGGGTATACCACACGGTCGTGTGGAAGTTATTTGGCCAGGCTGTGTCATACACACGACCAAGGCCACTGTGGGTTGTGTGGGCCACGCAGGCGTGTGGGCCCACATAGGCCCGCAATATGGGCCGTGGGCTATTTTTACTATTTGACTGTTAAGGTTGCACGGGTCGCCCGAGACGACTGTGGACCTACTGTTGGGTCAGTAAGTTTACCTAGACCCCCTATTTGATAAAATGATTGCTTTGCCTCTATATGGTAAAATGACTATTTTGCCTTTATGTGATGTATGATTATATATAACATGTTATCTTAACGGTATTGAGTACATGTATGATATTATGTCATGACATGATGTATGATCTGTTGCATGGGGTTGGGCTTTTATATGATTGGAGAAAGTGTACTGTACTGGCAAATCTGTTGTAAATATTGTTTAGTGCCGCAACCGGTACTACTTGGAGTGTAGGGATGGGTGGGTTGATTATATCCCCACATGGAGTGTAGGGTTGGACGGAGATGGAGTGTAGAGGCTGGTTGGGAAGGATTTCTTGCTTGCATATCTATACTATTACTGTCAGTGAAATGGGCTCAGGCCCAAACCGCGCATCGAGCATCTTTGAATGGGCTTAGGCCTGCATCGAATTTGCTTACTGTGTGGTTGTTTGACATGGGATTACACATTGAGTTTTCGTAAACTCACCTTTCTGTTTATCTACGCAGGTAATTCCCAGACTTAGGTGGATCGGTACAGCAAGGGACTCAGAGGTGGCCACACAACTGCTTTTATTTTCGCATTTGATTCTAATTATAAGTATTATTAGTTGGGTATTCTTTTGTAATAAGGCCTCTTGGGATTTTCATTTTTAATTTGGGGATTTTTAATTGTTTTAATTTAAATTGCTAGCAGTAGGAAAAGACCCGGGTTTTCAAAAAGATAAATGTTTTTCAAGGATACCATGAACGTGGGGAATAATGACGTTTTAATATGAATAAATTTTTGACAAATGAATCACATTTTGGAAGATGAACGAATGTTTTAAAATCAGTGTTAGGATCTCACAAGGGGATTAAATGGAAAAATAGGTTTTTCAACGACATCACACTTTACAAAAAACTCTTTTACGTGACAACGCTAGATTCGGCCATAATGTCCAGGCCGAGTTTAGGGTGTTACAAATTGAAAACATATAAATACAATATAATTACACGAACTTACCTCGACGAGTAAACGTAGATACAGAGGCGACTAACCTGAAACTTTATCTTTGCCCCGATCTAAAGCCATACGAGGTTTGTCTTGATCTAAACAGATAAATTTAGCTCAATTCAATATGTATTTTATTCAATTTAACCCAAATTTACATTTTAGAAAAATTACAACTTTGCCCCAATATTTTTTATTTTTTTTCAATTTAGTCCCTAGCTTATAAAAATGGAAATTCATGCAATTCATCCTCAACCCACCATAGCCGAATATCAAATAGGTCCCTAGAAAGCCCTATATCTCATTTATTTTAAAATTTCACCATGTATATTTTTCTATTTTTCAATTGAATCCCTATTTAACAATTTCATCAAAAATCACTTAACAAAAGTTGTTTATCTAACAAAAACTAATATTTTTATTCCATAAGTAAAAAAAATTATACACATTCATTAATGGAAAGACCCTAATAGTTTAACAATTTGACAAATTAGTCTCCGAGCTAGCTAAATTAAGCAACAACGACCCCAAAATCATTAAAAACGGGACAAAAATCACTTACAATGCAATCACTTGAATAGCCGAATGCCAAAGTTAAAAAAATGGTGTTCTTGCTTTAGAAAATCAGTAGAGAAGATGAATGCATGAAGAAAAATTTGTTTTCTTTAATTTTTAAGCTTTATTTACCTATTTACTCAAATACCCTTTAAAAACATTAAAAATTTCATTTATACCAAGCCATGTACATCCACTGACACCATTTATGGTCTAGTTACCACATAAGGACTCATACTTTAAGGTTCTATAGCTATTAAATACCTTTAGTGTAACACCCTTAGCGGTATCGGTCGCCGGATTAGGCTATAAGACATTACATTAATATACTATAAACATTTTCAAATACAATTAATAACTTAAATACATGCATATGATAAAACCAATTATATCTTATTACCTAACATAACTAACAATCTTATATGCAACTTAACACGACCGAACATGCTATTAAGGTATATATGTAAATATATTTAACATGCACTTACTCTAAATTCAAGGCCACGTTTAACATTGAAATTCATACCAAAACAATTGACTAAAATCATCATGTAACATTTTATTTTTTTAATACTTTGCATGACCGAATTTTATTACCTAAAAACCACATTCACATCCAAAATTTCCACCACCAAATTGCTAAGATTAAACTTATTAAACATTATATCTAATAAAATATCAAAACAAGTCTAAGTATAATAAGTAAATTTCGCATACACCTTGTCTTAATATAAAACATATCCCAAATCAACCATTTAATGCTATATGACCGAATCACATACAATTTGGATACATTCTCGATGTAAACTTAGGCTAAGATCAAACTTACATAACATAACCATTTCATCCATACCACCTCCGAATACAAGAACATGACACAACTTATAATCAACCTTGGCACACGGCATGATAATCAAAATAGACTTAAACTACAGTTTAACCAACACCGAACTCAAGCATAGAAATTAAGCCATTTTCGCATGGCTCCCATTATACACAAACCAAAATACAATATTCTAAAACATAACCTAGCCTATACATGCCATATGTTTGAAAATTCGCTTATATAAAAAAAAAAATACCAAAAACAATCGATAGTATGATAGACTTGGCTGACGATCCCCGAGCTCGTAACTTGAATCCAAAATCTATAAAACAGAATCACACATATACACAGAGTAAGCTTTTATAGCTTAGTAAGTCATAAGCAATATCAACTCAATAATATATTCAACTTCTTAAAAATCTAAAATAAACTAATTTATTATATCAATATTGTAATAGGCCCAATTTGCCTGGGCTATTAAAAGTTTAAAAAAACAGAATAAACCAAATAAAAGAAAAATAAAGTTTTTTTTAAACAATCCATTTTACAAGGCCCACAGATACTTAAACCCAATGCCCCAATTACACCCAAGCCTATACCGTAGCCCAAATACCCAAATGCTGCCCAAAACTCATTAGACCCAAAATACACAGGGCCCAAATGGCCCAAATAGTTAACAGAAGATAAAAGACCTAGGGTTTCTGAAACCCTAGGCGACGCAAGCACCAGACAAAGGCCCCTAAACTCGAGCTGCAATCGGCGCGCCAATCCCACCATTGACAGATTCGTGCCATCAGCACCCTATCATCGCCTCAATCAGCACGCCAGTGAATCGCCATCAATGCCCCATCGTCACCAGATTTCTCGCTGGTACCTGCAAAAAGAAAGTAGAACGCAGAGAAACAACAAAACATAGCAAGAAATCGAAATGACATACTTTTCATTTTTGTAAAAAGGCTACAAAAACAGAGCCTAAACATTGTAAAAAAAAAAAGAGAAAAGAAGGCAGAGAAAACCTTTGCAGAATATACATTTACAATAAGATACCAGCAGTTTATCGAAGAAACAGAGGTGATTTGTTTTTACTTTATTTTTCTTTTTTATGAATACATACAAATATCATTAAAAATAAAACGAAAAGATATTTACCGTCGGATTTGCGCTAAAAATCGAAGCTCTTCAGCTTCCGGCCGCCGTATCCGGCGAGGTCGACGACGGCGCGTGGGCGCGTGTACTGGGGCTTGGCCTGATGGAGGCCGGAGCCCTGAGGGCTTTTTCTCTTCTCCTTTTTCAGAGGATTTCTTTTTTCTTTTTACAACCAGGGGCTAAAATGAAATTTTAGGTCTTTTTTTTTCATATTTACAAACGACACGTATGACGTCGTTTTGTGATGACTATTTAGTGACCAAAACAGTGTCGTTTTAAGGCTAAGGATCCGCGCGTTGACTCGTGACCCGGGAAGGATCCGCATGTTTTTGTTTAAAGGGCAAATTGCCCAATTGGTCATTCCGCATTTTTAGCATTTATAATTTCGTTGAATTCAAATTTTATTTTATTTTAATTTGGCCCTGACCTTTTATTTTTGTTTCAATTTAGTCCTAGCTGCTATTATAAGGCCTATTTCGGGAATGATATCGTTTTGGGATTAGGGTCAAATTGCCTAGTGAGTCCCTCAGCTTTTAGCGCGTGTTTCAATTAGGTCCAAAATTCATTGTATTATTTTAAAATTAACCCTAGAGTTTTATTTAAATTCAAATTTAATCCTTATATATATATATATATATATATATATATATATATATATATTTATATAATTTATTTATTTTAAATATTTTATATATTATTTAGTTTACTTTAAACCTTATTTATATGAAAAAAATATTTATTTTATTATTTTTATGTATTATTTTTATATTATTTATATTTTATTGTATATTATTTATTATATTATGTATAATTTTAAAATTTTAAAATTATTATTAAATATTACATTTTTATATATCGTTATTAAATATTTAGTATGTAATATTCTAAAATTTACTATAAAATTTTGTTCCTATTTAACATATTATTATTTTTATAAATATATATTAAGTTATTATATCATATAGAATATATATATTAACCATTTTTAAAAAATTCTCCTTTATTATTTATATATTATTTTAAATATTTTATTTTTAATACCTCATTTATTTTTAATTGTATTTAGTATTTATCTTTTTTTGACTTATTTTTTTATATGTTCATAATTTGTTTATTTATTTTTGTATCTTTTTGTATTTATTTAGTATTGTTTAGTATGTTAATTTTATCTCATAAATTATTTTTATTTTTATGTTATTTAGTGTTTTTATATATTTGCATGAAAATTGATTATTTATGTTGTTATTTTAAGTTATATTTGCATGAAATATTATTGTATATATATTATGTAATTTATATTGTTATATTCATTGTTTTCTATGTTGCATTTTGCATGAAATGTTAATGTATGTATATTTATGTTATTTATGATTATATCAGCGTGAAATGTTAATGTATATTATGTAATTTATGTCGTTATTTATCATTTTCTATATTATATTTGCATGAAATGTTAAAGTATGTATCATGTGGTTTATATTATTTAGTATTGATATCTTGTAATATGTTAAATGCATCATTGTTTTAAAAAAATATTTCATTTAATCCAAAAGAATTTTAAAAATAAGGCAATGTTTTTTGTATTTAGGAATTCGGGAAGTAGTGCCCTAACATGCTGGGTTGCGATTTCCCGTTTGTCTAAATGTCTAAAGTATCCTTCTAAATTGATTTTGTAAATCACGAGATGATTTCAGTTACGAAAGTTTAAGAATATCGTGTCCAATCATGCTGGATGTGATGTTTGTACTCTTTTGGAGCGAAGGAATCTCGATTTTCAACTCAAATTATTTCGGTTTTAAAAAGGGATCCTATTTTAAATTCTTTCAAACTTTTGACATTAAGACAGAAAACTATTCAATTTGGTACCAATTTTGGGCGTTGCGAGGGTGCTAATCCTTCCTCGTATGTAACCGACTCCCAAACCTGTTTTCTCACATTTTCGTAGTCCAAAATGTTTTATAAGGTGATCCAATCACACCTAAAAAGGTTAGTGGCGACTCCCGTTTTCAAAATCTCCCTTTAAAAATGGTTTCGACAGAATCACACCTAAAAAGGTTGGTGGCGACTCCCGTTTTCAAAATCTCCCTTTAAAATTGGTTTCGACAGCTTGGAGACTCCACTGGGGACAAATAAGAGAGTCAAGCCAAGAAATTGATTATTTTCTGTCTTAATGTCAGAAGTTTGGAAAAATT
The DNA here is from genome assembly GCA_025698475.1 of Gossypium anomalum. Classification (NCBI taxonomy): domain Eukaryota; kingdom Viridiplantae; phylum Streptophyta; class Magnoliopsida; order Malvales; family Malvaceae; genus Gossypium; species Gossypium anomalum. The sequence continues at coordinate 32,991,953 of CM046958.1, read as the reverse complement.
TTAAAAAATATCGATATTTTTACAGGTGTTTGCTGCATATGTTTGTTATTTTCTTTTCGCATACATTGCATTTGCATGACCGCCGTGGTCGGACCCTTAAGTGGGAGTGAGAAGCTACGCTTTCGTGAGGTTTTCACCTCCTCATGGGCTAGTGGATTGCTTCCGGGATGCATCCGTACCTATGTCTTCGTGAGATTTTCATCTTTGCATGCCCATAGGGAAATGTGTCCCCCTAAACCAAACTTGGTCCATATGAGCCTATGATGGGTGAGGATCGAGGAATCTGCTGGTTCAGGTACCTCGCTTTAGAAGCTGAAACACATATAGTGAACTTTAAGTCCTTACCCTAGGTAGTACAAAGTGATAGCATTTAGTAAGCTACCCTTATAAGTGCTTGTTTATTATACCTTTTATATATGACATTGATCTATTTTATTTTGTTATCATTGCATGTCGTTCAACATTTAAAGGTGTCGATTCACGGTTTGATTTCTAGATTAGAAAGTTTTGTAATGAGGAATGAATATCTTGATAAAGTGGAGGAAAACGCTTCTATCTATACGTGGTCAGAGAAAACCAAGTTAGAGAAAGGAGATAGTGTCACCGAGGGGTATACGTCAGGGTTGTGGGACTACACTCATATCAGTTCGACACAAAATGAGTTGAAGGAGTTGAAGGACATTTGGGCCCAATGGGATGATTGAGGCTAAGCAATTTGTTCTACCAAAATTATGGAGATCTTCCCTATTTGCTAGACATCAAGGGGATAAGCATCTGTTTCAAGCTATGGTACAGTTTTGGAACCCTGCTTATAGTTGTTTTACATTTGGAGAGGTAGACTTAGTACCTACTCTGGAGGAGTATACGACCTTGCTTCGCTATCCAAGAATTCAAGGTAACAAAGCTTATATTAGGGCTACTAATCTCCCAACTTTCGTGAAGAAATTAATGATGATCATAGGGATGAGTGAACAGTGGGCCGCAGCTCGAATCCAACAAAAGGGTGATGGTAAATGCATTCCGTGAGCAAGTTTGAGTGATCTGATATTGGCACACCCAGATGTGAAGAAGAGGGTTGATGTCTTGGCCTTAAGTATTTATGGTTTGGGGATTTTCCCCAAAGCTATGGGGCACATATATGAGGCAGTTGCGGATTTATTCGATCGACTTGGTAAACAAAATAAACATGTGCCTGTAATCCTAACTGAGACGTTCAGATCCTTGAGTGCATGTTGGAGAGCTGGGGAAGGTAGATTCATTGGATGCGTACAATTGTTGTTAGTATGGTTGCACAGTCACTTTTGGAAGGTTGATAAGGTTCTTTACTGAGTGTTCTTTGAGGATTATTCTCCCTTAAAGGAAGTAGCAGCTACTTCGAGGAGGGACGACATTATAGAGGAAAGGTGGATGGAAATACTTCAGAATCTCTGAGAGGAAGATGTTATGTGGAAAGCCCCTTGGATGGCTCCTAATGAAGTGCTTTATCATTGCAGAAGCTTTGATTAGGTACCTCTTCCTGGAATTTGGGGAGTTGTTGGTTATGCACCATTACTCGTCCTAAGGCAATACAAAGCAGGGCAGTTTATACCGGTAACACAAGGGTTAGCTCAGAGTGATTTCTCATATAAGGGGGATCATTATAAGAAGAAGATGCAAGAAATTTACGAGGCTTGAAAGAAGATTTCTTTGTGTGAAGATTCTAATTGAAAGTCCAACGACAACCCTTGAGTACAAAGAGTGGTTTAGCAAGAGGATCAATGATAACTTCCTAAGGTGAGTTTGGGGTTGCTCGACCAATAGAAGAGAGTTTACTGAGTGGTTCCATCGAGTTAGAAGTCATAAAACAAGAGTTTAAAAGAAAGAGTTTGGAGCTCGGGGAAAAGGATAGAGAAATTAGAGGAAGAGAAGATGTACCTAAGCTTAGACGTCGACATTCAAAAATTTAAGGTTGAGAAAATGAGGAAAGAAAAGAGGAAGATAGAGGAAGACTGAGATGACTTGAAGACGCAATATAAGAAGATATAGCTATCAATGAAGAGATTTGGATTGGAAAAGTCTTTGAGCAAGTGGCAACAAGAGGTTCAAGAAGAAAGAGCCAAAGCCGAGTATTGGGAGAAGAAGTTCCAAGAGATGCAGGAGCAGAATCAAGCCCTACAGAAGGAGAATCAATGATTAAAAGCTAAGGTGACTGAGCTTGGACGATCTCTTCATCATCACCGAAGTCGTAACTCTGCGGTCGAGTTAAAGGCAAGTCTGAACATGATCAAGGAAATGAAGCACAATATTGAAGGGTTGGAAGCAGCATTGCAGAGCTGTGAACTTCGGATTGAGCAGCTTGAGGCAAGAGAAGGACATTGGAAGGGAGAACTTCACCATTTTCAGGATCAAGTCAGAGACATGGACTACCTCATAGGAAAAGCCATAGTCCAGATTCGAGAGGTTGCTGATCATTTGCAAGACCTGGGAGCGCAAGCTAATGTATTGAGTGCAAAGTATGAGTCAGTGTCAGATAGAGATCGAGAGTTATCTTTGTTATTGGATAGGGTTAAAACTCTGGGCCTGAGGGTGAAAGCGTATTTGTAATCTGTTTTTTGTAAAGATTTTTGTTTCTTAAATAACGTTTTCTAAAAGAAACTAAATCAAAATTGATATCTTTTTGCATTCATGCATTTGCATCTCATCGCATCATATGCATTCAAATTTATAGAAAGACCCTAATTATTTAAAATTACTAGAGAGAGAGAAAGAGAGAGTGAAAGAAAGAGAAAACCTGGAAGCAACACATCCTTATAGTACACGCACTAAGACAAAGAATATGGATCAAAGACTTGAGCAGTTCCAGAGAGAAATGCAAGAGCAATTGCAGGAACAATTAGCAAAAATCCAACAGGAGATGAAGGATCAAATGTTGGAAGCCCAAAGGAATATGATGGCTGAAATGGCTCAGCTGCTGAAGGGGGCAACGGGTAAAGGAAAGGCCCCTATGACTATCACTGAAGAGGATAATGAGGATTATCCTCCGAGTTTTACCCTACCTCATGTGCAAACTCAACCTAAGGCATATCCCCGAAGGCCGTCTATCACAATAAGGCCTCAACATGGGCAAGTTGATGCTGGAATACCCTTGAACTTTCAAACTGGCTCGGGATCCAACTCGAAAGATAACCCTACCAATCCAGTCATCCCTGATTTAGATGTAGCTGAGAGGGAAGAGATGAGACTCGAATCATCAAGGCAATTAAAGGAACATTGTAGATGGTTAGAGGAGAAATTTAAGGCATTAGAAAACGATAATAATCGTCAGGGAATTGATGCCAAGGACTTGAGTTTGGTCCCAGATTTGGTGCTTCCTTATAAATTCAAGATGCCAGAATTTGAGAAGTACAATGGGACTACTTGCCCGAGGCCCATATCACCATGTTACGTAGGTGGATGATGGCTATGTAAACAATGATCAACTATTGATCCATTGTTTCTAGGATAGTTTGGTTGGGGCAGCGACTAGGTGGTACAATCAATTGAGCCGCGCTAGGATCAGTTCTTGGAGAGACTTAGCGCAAGCCTTCATACAATAATATAATCATGTGACCGACATGAATCCTGGTAGAATTACTCTGCAGAACATGGAAAGGAAGCCTAATGAGAGCTTTAGGCAATATGCATAGAGGTGGAAGGAGGTTTCCATGCAAGTTCAACCACTGCTCTTGGAGAAAGAAACTACCATGCTATTCATTAACAACTTGAAGGCCCCATTCATTACTCATATGATTGGAAGTACCACCAAGAGCTTTGCTGATATAGTTATGGTAGGGGAAATGATTGAGAATGCTATAAGGGGTGGTAAGATAGAGGGGGAAACTACTGAAAGATCGGCCCCAAGAAGGAAAGATAACGAGGTGAATAATACGAGTAGTTATAACTCAAAAGCAATTACGGTTAGTCAGCCCGGAGCAACTATAGTTGGGCAACAGGGTTTCCAAAAGTAGGGATCTGGTACGAGACAAAACTCTAAAAAGGTCCCATTCAGCCTATCCTGCTGATGTACCAAGAGCTTTATCAAAGTTTATTTGATGCGCATGCAATAGCTCCTTTTTATTTGAAACCACTGCAACCCCCATATCCCAAATGGTACGATGCAAATGCCAAATGTGAATACCATGCGGGGATATCGGGCATTCAATCGAAAATTTACCGGCTTTAAAACAAAGCAGAGAAAGACTTATCAAGATAGGGTCGAAAATTTGATGACACCCCTAGTACAGAGAACCCGTTGCCGAACCATGGTGATCAAGGGGTAAACACAATTGGGGAAACTAGTATGAGAAGGATTAAAGAGGTCGTGGCCGAGGTAAGAATGCCGATGAAAGTAATTTGGGAAAAAATGATGAAAAGAGAGATGATAATCTCTGAAGAAAGAAATAAATGAGTGAGGGACTATTACGAGTTCCATGTGGAAGAGGGACACGAGATCTAAGAATGTGACGAGTTTAAGGCTTTGGTACAAAGCCTTATGGATAATAAGGAGCTAGAATTTTATGAAGCTGGCTCAGATGAGGGACATGCATGCACATCGGAAGGTGAACCAAAGAATCAAAGAATCAACAGGCCAAAGATCATTATTTCTCTACCAATGAATAATGAAGCTGAAACACAAACAGCGCCGAAAGTCATTATTCACAAACCCGTTTCCTTTCCTTATAAGAATAACAAGAGGGTACCCTAGAATTATGACTGCAATGTGACAATGCTGGAGAAAGAAGATATAGGTAGTGCTTCTAAGGAGGCTCAAGTTGAAGGTTCCTACACATGTAGTGGGAAGCATTATGATGCAGAAGGCGTTAGAGTTGAGCCCACGAAAGTAAAAGCCTTTGACAAGGAGAAGGGGGCTGAGGTACTTGTTAATGAGCCAATGAAGGAAGAAAAAGCTAGAGAGTTTCTAAAATTCCTAAAACACAATGAGTACAGCGTGGTTGAACAATTGTGCAAACAACTAGCTCGTATATCAGTGTTGGCTTTGCTTCTGAGTTCAGAGGTACATCGTGAGGCATTAATGAAGGTGCTCAACGAGACTTACGTTACTAATGATATATCCGTCAACAAGTTGGATCGATTGGTTAGTAACATAAGCGCCGACAACTTTATTTTTTTCAATGATGATGAAATCCCACCTAGTGGCATGGGATCAGCTAAAGCTTTGCACATCACCACTTGCTGCAAAGGATATACATTGCCGAATGTGATTTTTTATAATGGGTCAGCCTTAAATGTCCTACCATTGTCCACATTGAACAGATTGCCCATAGACGGTTCTCACATGAAAACATGCCATAGTGTAGTGAGAGCATTCGATGGCACGGAGAGAAAGGTCATGGGAAGAATTGATATCCCTTTGATGATCAGGCCAAACACGTATGATGTAGACTTTCTAGTGATGGACATCAAGCCCTCTTATAATTAATTTTTGGGGAGGCCTTGGATGCATTCGGCAGGAGCGATGCCCTCATCTTTGCACCAGAAATTGAAGCTAGTAACAGACGGATGACTGGTCACCATAAATGTGGAGAAAGACATCATAGCAGCAGTTACCAGTGGCACACCCTATGTAGAGGTGAACGAGGAGGCCGTTGAGTGTTCTTTTTGCTCCTTAGAATTTGTTAATGCAACATTTATTTCAGAGGGGAATAAGGTGCCAGTTCCTAAGATATCCAGAACCACAAGAATGGGTTTGCAGATGACAGTGGGGAAAGGAGCCTTGCCAGGAAAAGGATTGGGAAGATATCTCCAAGGAGGGATTCAAGTTCCAGAACTAAAGGAGAAGATAGACCATTTTGGCTTGGGTTTCAGGCCAGATCACAGGCAGAGGAAGAAGGAAATAGAGAAGCGTCAAGAAAGAAGAAGGGCGCGTTTAAGTGAAAGAGAAGTAGAGCGGGAATCGATGACGTTCCCTCATATATCCCAGAGCTTTATATCAGGAGGGATAATTCACCCTAAGAGAGGGTTGCTCGAAAAAGGAAGTCATCACATCAATGTTGTACATAATGAAGAGTTTGAACGAAGAAACCTTGAGGGCATTCGCCCTTACAAACTGGAAAGCTCTTTAAGCAATTGGGCTGTAGAAGAACTTCCTGTAGTTTTTAAAGATTTTTCTGAGTAATTTTCGTAACACTGCTGGTTGCTCTAGAGCCTAGGAGTAATAAGATTTCATTTGTAAAATAGGCTCATGTTCAGATATTTGCATTTCAATAAAGCACAACTTTTGTTATCAACTCGAGTAAATATTCTTTTATACCGATCAATATTCTTTTGACTTTTTTAAAATTCTTTCAATTTTTTTTTTCATTTCATTCATAACACATAAATAAACATTCTTAAAATTCATTCATTCTTTGTACATTCTTTCGTACCCCGCAGGTCCCTAGATATCAATGACATGAGCACTGATACTACAAATCCTGAATTTTCTTTTGAGAAAGACATGTGTTTAGAAAAACCTCAGGATTTTGAAGATGATAGGGATTGTGATGTATCTCCAGATCTATTGAGAATGGTGAAACAAGAGGAGAAACAAATCCTACCCCGTGAGAAAGAGGCAATAGAGAATGTAGCCTTGGAGGAAGGAAAATAGGTGAAAATTGGGACACACATTGCTAAGGAAATGAGACAAGGTCTTGTTCAGCTACTAGTGAATTCAAAGACATCTTTGCATGGTCATATTAGGATATACCGGGGTTGAATACTGATACCATGGTACATCGTCTCCCCATAAGACAGGATTGCAAGCCAGTCCAACAAAAATTGTGAAGGATGAGGCCTGATATTGTGCTGAAAATAAAAGATGAAGTTAAGAAGTAGTTTGATGCTGAATTCCTACAAGAGGTTAAGTACTCAGAATGGGTGGCTAACATTGTGCCTGTCCCTAAGAAGGATGGGAAGGTACGAATGTGTGTTGATTATAGAGATTTGAACAAAGCTAGCCCAAAGGACAACTTTCCTTTACCGCACATCGATACATTGGTGGACAATACAACGGGATATTCATTGTTCTCCTTTATGGATGGCTTCTCAGGATACAATCAGATAAAGATGCATCCTGAGGACATGGATAAAACCACTTTCATAACATTGTGGGGCACCTTTTGTTACAAGGTAATGCCCTTTGGGCTGAAGAATGCAGGGGCAACATACCAAGGGGCTATGGTGACCTTATTCCACGATATGATGCAGAAGGAGATTGAGGTGTATGTTGTGACATGATTGCTAAATCTCGAACAGAGAAGGAGCATATTGAAGTCTTAAGGAAGTTGTTCCTGAGATTGAGGAAGTTTCAGTTGAAGCTTAATCTGGCAAAGTGCACCTTCGGAGCTAGGTCGGGGAAATTATTGGGCTTTGTGGTCAGCGAAAAAGGAATAAAAGTTGACTCAGACAAGGTTAAATCCATACGAGAACTGCCTCCACGACGTACTCAGAAGGAAGTTCGGGGTTTTCTTGGAAGGTTAAATTATATCGCTTGGTTTATTTCACAATTAACCAAGAAATGTGATCCAATATTTTGCCTCCTTAAAAACATAACCAAGGTACTTGGGATGAGGAATGCCAGAATGCTTTTGATAAAGTCAAGCAATACTTGTTAAACACTACAGTGTTATCTCCGCCCAGTCCAGATGGACCATTAATTCTGTACTTATCAGTGTTTAGTAATTCTATGGGATGTGTGCTTGGTCAACATGATGAGTCAGGAAGAAAAGAGAAGGCGATATATTACCTCAGTAAGAAATTCACTGAGTTGAGATGAGATATTCGCCAATTAAGAAGTTGTGTTGTGCTTTGATCTGAACGACTCGAAGGGTGAGGCAATATATGCTATATCATACGACTTGGCTAATTTCGAAACTTGATCCATTAAAGTACATGATAGAGTGAACAGCCCTAAATGGAAGAATAGCAAGGTGGCAAGTACTGCTTTCGGAGTTTGATATAGTCTATGTGAGTAAAAAGGCTATAAAAGGAAGTGCGATAGCAGAATTTCTGGCTAGCAGAGCTCTAGAAGATTATGAGCCATTGAGCTTTGATTTCCCTAATGAGGAGTTGATGTATATGGCAACTATTGAAGAATATCCATGGAAGCTAAACTTTAACGGTGCATCCAATGCGATAGGAAATGGAATTGGGGCAGTCTTGGTATCCCCAAATGGTGATCATTATCCATTTACATGTAAATTGGATTTTGACTGCACGAACAATATGGCTGAGTATGAAGCATGCATCATGGGGATTCGAGCAGCCAAAGAGCGAAAAATTAGAACCCTGGAAGTATATGGAGACTCTGCGTTGGTAATTTACCAGCTTAGGGGTGAATGGGAGACAAGGGATCCCAAGTTGATTAATTATCGAAAGATAGTTTTGGGGTTACTTGAGGACTTTGATAACATCACCTTCAATTTTCTCCCACGGGGCGAAAACCAGATGACAGATGCTTTAGCAACACTGGCTTCCATGATTAAAGTAAATAAAAAAGAGGATGTGAGACCAATTCAGATGAGTATTTTTGAGGTTCCAGCGCATTGTTGTAACATCGAAGAAGAGGAAAAGGATGACCATCCTTGGTATCAAGATATATTATGGTATGTGAGAAATCGTAAATATCCTGAACAGGCAACTGAGAATGACAAAAGAACCTTGAGGAGGTTAGCCTGTGAATATGTACTAGATGGGGACATCCTTTATAAAAGAAGTAAAGATTAGATGCTTTTGAGATGTGTCGACGCTGTGGAAGCCAGGCAAATCTTGGAAGAAGTACATAAAGGTGTTTGTGGGACACATGCTAATGGCTTTACAATAGCAAGGCAAATCATGAGGTTTGGATACTATTGGTCTACTATGGAAGGAGATTGTATCAGCTATGCCAATAAGTGTCATAAATGCCAGATATATGGGGACAAGATTCATGTACCACCTTCACCTTTGCATGTTATGACTTCTCCATGGCCCTTTTCCATGTGGGGCATGGATGTCATTGGGCCAATATCACCAAAAGCTTCAAATGGGCATCGTTTCATTTTCGTGGTCATTGAATACTTCACGAAATGGGTAGAGGCAGCTTCATATGCTAGTGTTACCAAGTCGGCAGTAAGTCGATTCTTGAAAAATGAGATCATTTGTCGGTATGGAATGCCAGAGAGAATCATATCAGACAATGAATTAAACTTGAATAACAGCACGATTGCGGAAGTCTACAGCCAATTCAAGATCAAACATCATAATTCATCTCCATATCGCCCAAAAATGAATGGGGCAGTGGAAGCTACCAACAAAAATATCAAAAAGATAGTGGGGAAAATGACTGAGACCTACAGAGATTGGCATGAGAAATTACCATTTGCACTCTTTACCTATCGAATGTCCATCAGAACCTCTACTAGGGCAACTCCTTTCTCGTTGGTTTATGGGATGGAGGTAGTGTTACCCATTGAAGTGGAAATACCTTCTTTTCGAATTTTGTCAGAGATAAAGCTGGATGAAGCAGAATGGATTCAATCACGGTATGATCAATTGAAATTGATTAAGGAAAAGAGGCTAAGGGTTATTTGTCATGGTGAGATGTATCAGAAGCAAATGATGCGAGGTTATGACAAGAAAGTTCGTCCAAGAGAATTTTTCGAAGGGGACCTTGTACTGAAAAAGATTCTTTCTATATAGAAAGACTTTAGAGGAAAATGGATGCCGAATTGGGAAGGGTCATATGTTGTGGAAAAGGCTTTCTCTGGTGGTACACTGATTTTAACAGAAATGGATAGGAGGAGTTTACCCAATCCATTGAATTCAGACTCAGTCAAGAAGTACTTTGTCTAAAGAAAATGGGAAGCCACGGTGAAAACCCGCAAAGGGCGCTTTGAGACTTCTAAAAAAAAAATGGAGAGGCCAAGGTGAAAACCTGCAAAGGGCGCCTTGAGACCAAAAGGGGTTTTGAGTTGAAAACCTGAAAGGGCAGCTCAAATTTTGAAAAGCATACAGTGACCTTGCTATACTGGATTTGACAAGAAGTGGAGTGTGTTGCATACCGGGGCATTAACAAAGTACTTTGAATCTTCTAAACACACGTTAAACTCAAAGCAGTTTTCATGAAGTTTGTATATGTAAGCCCAAGCTGAGATATTTAGGGCATTTAATTTTTTGTCCTGTTTACTATCTTTGGATTCTTTTTCTTCTCAAAGATTTGTTTCCAGATTAATTTCATTTGTATTTTTGATAACTTATTCAAATCTAACTATCCTCAAGATCAATTTATTTGTCCTCCATTATTCATAAAGTGTGTTGCATTGAAATAATGATTGATGAACCAAATATTTTTACAAATGAAGTTTTGCATATTACTTGGAAATCTCTAGATAATACAAGAATTCCCATGAGTGAGAGTTGAAAGCACTCGGGAAAATTGAAATTCTTCAGTCCAAATGATGATTGGACAACTCAAACGATTCGATCCTAAGAAAGGATCATTTTACAAACACCTCCAGTAGGTCATAACATTTGAGTAATGGTACAAAAGGACCAAATGGATTCAAAGCATACGAGCAGAGTATGATTGATACTTGAGTGAAACTTCGATGAATGAATAAGTGATGACATCCGAAATAGGAATCATTTTCATTTTGCATCACAATATGTCTAATTAGGAGCATTTGACTCATTTCGATCATAGCATCCTAATCACTAGGCATAAGCACATACCCATTCTACAGGTTATATTCTCTTGAAAGCATATTTGGTGTCTCTGTATTAGACGGGGAGCAGATAAAAGATAGCAGATTTGGTATCTCCGTATTGTGGAGAGCGGATCGAAGATAGCGGATTTGGCGTCTTTGTATTAACGGAGAGCGGATCGAAGATAGTGATTTGGCGCCTCTGTATTGACGGAGAGCGGATCAAAGATAGCAGATTTGGCGTCTCTGTATTGTGGGAAGCGGATCGAAGAAAGCTGATTTGGCATCTCTCAGTATTAGACGGGAGCGGATCGAAGATAGCAGATTTGGCGTCTCTATATTGACAGAGAGCGATCGAAGAAAGCGAGACGGCGTCTCGTATTAGATGGGGAGTAAATCGAAGATAGCAGATTTAAGCGCTCTCGTATTTGACGGGGAGCGGATCGAAGATAATGATTTGGTATCTCCATATTGACAGGAGCAAATCGAAGATAGCAGATTTGGTGTCTCAGATTAGACGAGTGCAAAAGCATGGCGTCTCTGAGTTTGTGGAAAGCAGATTGAGGACCATGACGTCAGGATCCGATAAGACCGGGCAAATTTGGTCCTTTTATAATCTTTGCTCTATTCCTGTTACACAGTAATAAGCAAAGAGGGGAAGCTGTAATAGGCCCAATTTGCCCGGGCTATTAAAAGTCTAAAAAAACAGAATAAACCAAATAAAAGAAAAATAAAGTTTTTTTTAAAAAGTCCATTTTACAAGGCCTGCAGATATTTAAACCCAATGCCCCGATTACACCCAAGCCTATACCGTAGCCTAAATACCCAAATACCCAAATGCTGCCCAAAACTCATCAGACCCAAAATACACAGGGCCCAAATAGTTAACAGAAGACAGAAGACCTAGGGTTTCTGAAACCCTAGGCGCCGCAAGCACCAGATGAAGGCCCCTAAACTCGAGCCGCAATCAGCGCGCCAATACCACCACCGGCATTTGTGCCATCAAGCACCCATCGTCGCCTCAATCGGCGCACTAGTGAATCGCCATCAACGCCCCATCGTCGCGGATTTCTCACTGGTACCTGCAAAAAGAAAGTAGAACGGCAGAGAAACAAAAAAACATAGCAAGAAATCGAAATGACATACTTTCCATTTTTGTAAAAAGGCTATAAAAACAGAGCCTAAACATTGTAAAAAAAAAAAAAAAGAGAAAAGAAGGCATAGAAAACCTTTGTAGAATATACATTTACAATAAGATACCAGCAGTTTATCGAAGAAACAGAGGTGATTTGTTTTTACTTTATTTTTCTTTTTTTATGAATACATACAAATATCAGTAAAAATAAAACAAAAGAGATTTACAAAGTCGGATTTGCTAAAAATCAAAGCTCTTGACTTTTTTCTTGCCAGTATCAGCGAGGTCAACGAGCGGCTCGTGGCGTGTGTGCCCGATGAGTGGGGCTTGGCCTGACGGAGGCCGGAGCCCGGAGGGCTTTTTCTCTTATCCTCTTTCAGAGGATTTCTTTTTTTTTTTTTTACAACCAGGGGCTAAAATGAATTTTTAGGTTTTTTCATATTTATAAACGATCCGACGACGTCGTTTTGGGATGACCGTTTAGTGACCAAAAGCGGTGTCGTTTCAAGGCGAGATCTGCAGCGTTGACCAGTGACCGGGAAGGATCCGCGTGGTTTTGTTTAAAGGCTAATTGCCCAATTGGTCCTTCTGCATTTATAATTTCGTTCAATTCAAATTTTATTTTATTTTAATTTGTACGACCTTTTATTTTGTTTCAATTTAGTCTAGCTGCAATTATAAGGCCTATTTCGGAGCGACGTCGTTTTGGGATTAGGGTCAAATTGCCCGATGAGTCCTCAGCTTTTAAGCGTGTGTGTTTCAATTGGGTCCAAAATTCATTGTATTATTTTAAAATTAACCTAGAGTTTTATTTAAATTCAATTTTAATCCTTTTATATATATATATTTATATAATTTATTTATTTTAAATATTTTGTATATTATTTATTTTACTTTAAACCTTATTTATATGTAAAAAATTATTTTATTATGTATTATTTATTATATTATTTATATATTATTGTATATTATTTATTATATTATGTATAATTTTAAAATTTGTAAATTATTATTAAATATTACATTTTATATATCATTATTAAATATTTAGTATGTAATATTCTAAAATTTACTATAAAATTTTGTTCCTATTTAACATATTATTATTTTTATAAATATATATTAAGTTATTATATCATATAGTATATATATATATATATATATTAACCATTTTTAAAAAATTCTCCTTTATTATTTATATCTTATTTTAAATATTTTTTTTTAATACCTCATTTATTTTTAATTGTATTTAGTTTTTATCTTTATTTTTTTGACTTATTTTTATATCTTCATAATTTGTTTATTTATTTTTGTATCTTTTTGTATTTATTTAGTATTGTTTAGTATGTTAATTTTATCTCATAAATTATTTGTTATTTTATGTTATTTATTGTTTTTATATATTTTGCATGAAAATTGATTATTTATGTTGTTATTTTAAGTTATATTTGCATGAAATATTATTGTATATATAT